>CM065777.1:186151832-186855999 GCA_033296515.1 Macrochelys suwanniensis | reverse complement strand
CCAAGTCTATTGAGAAAGTGCAAGTGCCAACAAACTATCCTTTAAAAGGCCCAACAGATTGCAAGCAATATAGTCAACTACCTACCACATGGTGCTTAGGATGATGTGCAAGGATGGCAAAAGAGCACCCCATGACTTAGTTCATTACAAAGAGAAATACATTTCCTGGACCCCAATATGGTGGTTAGTGCCATCCAGTGCCACGAAGGATTATGCTGGCTGTGACCTAACTATGTGATATGCCAACAAGCTGAAATAGACAGCCAGCTCCACTTCATTTGCCCCCACGAGAAACTCCAGCAGCTGTCCAGAAGAAACCAAATGGCATAGTGGGCGGAAAAATATCCTTCACATCTGCCTCCTTTAACCACCCATCCAGGGCACCATGCCAATCCATCCACAACAGGTGACCATTCAATCTGCCTATTGGAAGCCAGCTTGCACCGCATCCTAACCTCCCCAGTGGGCCCTATGGGAGGGCAATCCTTCCACAGGCACCGTCCATATGAAAGGCTAGGAGAGTATCTTTAAGATAGTTTTCTCTTCTTCAAAACATCATTAGGATTGAAAAATGAATCTCTTGCTTACACATTTTGCATAAATACATGGTAAGTTATCAATTGATGTTCAAATAACTTAATTGAGTTTGAGGGGGGGAAAGGTCATTTAATTGGCCTATTGAAATGTTAACAGGAACAGATATGGCATGGAATAGACTTTAATGGCTGCAGTGTGGCACTAATGTCTGCATTCACTTGCAAAATTGTTAATTAGGGCACTTTGGTAGTTCATTTGCTTTTGTATTGATGTACTTAGTCCAACAAGAGAAATCAGTTTTGTATGTGGTATTTACATGGAACAGAGGAGCCTTAACATACATGTTCAGTACCAGTAATTAGGAAAATAAATAGTAAATCAAAGTTGTTTTGTGAATAGTACCTGTTTTTTCATTTGCAAATTTCCAGTTTGATCAGACAGTTTCTAGTATTCACTATATTTCAGTTCACACTGATAGAATGTTTTGGTTCACCTAAATCTTTTCAGTAGTGTGGTTTAAAATGCTGTAGAATGGTTCAAAGATGTTATATTCACTAGCTATTTCAAGAATTTTTTAAAAAAGAATCCCTACTGTGAAACAAGGTTCCACATTCAAAAAGGACTTGGATCGGTGTTTGCTGTTTCCCTAGGATAAGGTGTAATATCTCTTTAAATATATCTAACAAGAATAACTTGTGTTGTATTGGCTGGCCTACAGTTACGAGTGCTACATCTTAGGAAAGCAGTTATTTGTGCAGCGGAAGTGTATAATGCTTCTCCCACATAAAGAAAACTTTTAAAATATTGTTGGGGTTTTTTTGTGAGAAATGAAAAAATTGCATTGATTATAAACCTGAATTTTAGAGAGATGAATCCTTACACTGTTTCAGAAGAATGACTGGATCCAAAGCTGCATACTTGAATTGGCTGTAAAAAGGTTGTATTATGTACAGTGGTAAAACATTATACTATAGGGCGTTATTTATGAAAGCAAGTGATAAGATAAAAAAGGCAAAGAAATAGCTGTAAATAGTAATTTTACAACAGTGGTTTTGTTGATCTACAACAACAGAAATATAGAAGGAAAGAAATTATAGTGTGTGTCAAGAAAAAGTCAGATCTTCACACTTTCTAAATGAAAAAGGTTTTATGATCCTTGTATTACTGCCCCATGGGCAACATTTGATATTCTTTCATACTGACTGCTCTTTGCATTTGAACATAGTTTGCAATGATGTGTTTAAAAGAAACTTCAGAGGCTCTTGTAGAGAGAATTGACATCCAGCTTCATTTTCTTGTATGTATTTGTGAAAGTACTTATGTAGAGATCACAAATATGCACACAGCAGCTATCTAGCTGTGCAAGTTTAATCAGGATCCCAGAATGTGTCATTGTGACTGTATGCAAATGTATTTACATAGGAATAGGTCTTGGGTTCTTTAAAGAAGGCAACAAAGTTGAAAACTGAGGCCAACAAATAAATGAAAGTTTCTCTAAATCCATTGGATAATAGAGGCAGTGTTAAGGCTAACCACAGTGTTGAACTAAACAGAGGGATTACTCCTGGGTTTTGCATCAGTTGTTTTCTGCCGGGTGGCCTCACTTGTCAAAAAAAAAAAAAAAGTTTAACGGGAGAACATTCACATGGCACATTGAGAAAAGAAGTATGCTTAATTCCATCAAAGCTCAGAAATCAGTCATTAATTTATTCTAACCTCCAATTGTTGGTCATTTGTGAAACATCTGGCCTTTAAGTCATAGGAACCTAAACATCAGTACAATGTGAGCACTTCTCAAGATGTAAGTTTGGTATAATGGGGGACACTATGTTAGTGTGTGTGTATGTGTGCATGTATGTGTATATGTTACATATGTTTCAACTGGTGCTTAATTTCTGAGACTTTGAGAAGTTGTTAGAATGAATCCTTTGTTTAATTTACTCTAGAAATTAGATTATTGTTCATTTGCATCTTAGAAAAGTTCTGCCATTAAAAAGAGAGTCCTTTTTCATGGTGGGTTAGCAGGTAGATATTTAGCAATCTTGCAGCTTACAAGTCAGAAATAGTTTCCAATGAAGTTGAAATTCAAGATAGAAAATGTATAAAAGCTTTGAGGAAAAACATACCCTATTTTCCATATGGCTAACTAATTGTTATGATATTTGTTTTAAAGCTGGACTTAGACACTCCTGACTGCCCTCTAATTTGATATGGCTGGCCCAGACGATTCTTATTCAAGAAACTTTGGTAGGAGAACGCAGTGAAGGAGATAAATAATTTTGCAGCCATAAGCACATTGCAAAGTATAGAAAATAAATCAGTGGTTTATACAGTAGTGAGTAGAACAGTCTCCAGTTCATTTAAATTCGTTATGGGTTTGAACCTGGTTGGAAAGTAGCAAAGTGTTTTGAAATAGATTTGGTGAAATCCTGAAGTGGCAGAATCCTATATATGACTGATCTTAAAATAATGAAAGACAATGCACTACTACTGACTTCTAAGAGGTATTTTTGTGATATATTTGATCATATATAACTTTAACATTACAAAATGTCTTTGATGAAGCCACGGTATTGCATGTGTGCTGGGAGGGAAACTAGTATTCAAATCTGACGGACAGAAAAATAGCTGTGCCAGTCCACACCCAAAATGTAATTTGGGTATTTCAGAGCTTTCACAGTCTCAAGAAATTTACCTGCATGGATGGATTTTTTTTTTTTAAGATAACATCTTCTCTATAGTCAGACCATTTGTTTTCTTGATAAGAAGAAAGAGTTTGATGCAGCTATGATGCTATTTTGACAAACACAGTGATGCTATCCGAACATCTTACAAGGCAAAGCTATTTTTTAAGACTTTATATAAATTGGATCCTTTCAATTAATATTAGCACACATCTTTAATCCATAATCCATTGCAAATTTTCCAGTATCAGTAATTCCTTTCAAGGCAAGTTTTATTCTAACAAACTAGGAGAATATATACAATAGTGAAAATTATGTCCCCCTCATTTTTCATAGATTGCATTAAAAAATAAAATCAACATATTAAGTGTTGCTCAGTATATTTGGATTAGTCTTGTTTACTTGTTCCTTTTGTAATGTGGCCAAATTTTTGTAATATGTGTGTACGTATACGAGAGAGAGAGAGAATGTAGATTCCATATACTGAAGTCACATTTAAACTTTGTTTAACCCATCATTTCAGAAGTACTGATGTCAAAAGTACTGTTAGGATAGTAGAGATGAGAGAAAAATCACTTTAAACAGCTTGTGAAATGTAATGTTTGAAATGGTTCTTTGAGAATGTGCAGATTATGGCTAGCATAGTGACTCTTTCCAGCTTTCTGGGAAATGAGCTGTTGACATTCTTTTGGGTCATCATCCAAGATAGGAGGGCAACCACAAGGATTTAGCAGATAAATGCATCCAAAAAGACCTTTATCCATTTCACTGCAACTTGGAAACGTTCATGTCGAATAGCAGCATTAATGTAGCCCTTTTAGCCCTTCAAAGTGAGCCTTATATTTAAAAAAAAATCAAATGACCACAGTAATAACTTCTTTAGGTCTTCTAAGAGGTAATTCATTATTTACATAATTCTGGAGCATAAACCAATCTTTTCTTCAGGAGTCTCTGAAATAGAATTGGGAACTTTTATACAGTGAAAAAGATGCTTTTGAATTCTAATCAACCAAATCTGTCTCAAATTCATTTCTAGTTTATTATAAACATTAGAATTTAAATTAATTTATTTTTATCTGGTCTTTTGAAGAGAAATAGTAACCTGTTTTCACATTTTGTTTTGGGTTGGGGGGTTGACTTTGCAATTCAGGTGTTTGGCTGGGTGGGTGCTGATATCATGGCGAGGGTTATACATTAGTATAGGTTATTATAATATAAATAGAAAAAAACTTATTGACTTGAACTAAAATGATACTATATAGGCTGAATGTGCAGGAAAGGTTCCCACAATGCACTATGAAAACCTAGGCTAACAAACACCCTGCTGCGTTGAAAACCCCCAAAAAAGACAAAAGCACAATGAAATAGAAAGCTTACCACCGGTAGCTTTCAAAATGACAAACTAGGCAAACTATACATCTCCACCACTCCAATTTTGTCAGAATGCTAATGAGCTTGCTCTGATCTTTACTCGGCTTCCCGTGTTTTCTACATCTTCAAGGACCACATGGCGCTAGCAAAATAAAGACAACTAAATGAGAATTTCAAATGCTTTTTGTGTTGGGACCTGGTGCCTTTCAGTTGACGCACTCGTTGAATATTCTCAACTTAAAAGAGTACAACAGGGGGCTGGGTATGAACTTTTTAACGGGGAAATTTGTACAAAAGTAAATTAGTGCGATGAGGAAAATATGAGAAAAATTTCTGATTAATTTCCACTCCATAATATCAATGACACCTTCAGCCCCACTCGTACTCTTCTAACAAGAGATGCTGATAAAAGATGAATGATTCTGTGTTGTTCACAGTGAATGTTTAGTGGTTTTTTAATAGCAGCATTCTACATAAAAGGCACCAGGAAGTACTCTGCATTAGCAGTTGAGATCACTAGTTAATAGGATGATGTCTTTTAGCTTTTGTCACAAGATTATTAGAAAGGCGGTTTCTGTTCTCATTGTGGCATAGTTTGGAGTGCTTGTTGAGTACAAGTACTAAAATACAGGTTTCTCAGTATTGTTTCACATGTAAAGTAAAAGGCTTTTAATGCAACACCTTTTACTTTTTTTACCAGGTGATTTTGTCATTGATCTCTTATCTGCCCCCTTTAGCTGTATTAATCATTTGAAGTGTTCTGCTTTTCAATGGGCCCTTGATGATGTATGTGTGTATAGATTCATTATCAAAAATAAATCCCCCAAAATAATGTCCTATATCTTCACAAACCTGATTACAAAGCTGTATTTACCAGTTTGTATTGTCGACTGCTGAATGCTTAGTCTATCAGTCTATATAATTCAAATTTGTAATTGTTTTTTTTTTTAAAGCATACTGCCTAAAACACGCTTTGTCTTTTAAGTATAATTAAAATTTCAAAAAGTAATGGCACATCTGTAGCCACCAGTGTTAGTGGTAAGTGAAAATAATTATGAGTATTCAAGTTCACATGGGAGATAGAGACCCCCAACTCCATCCAAAATCACTTCCACTGCTGCCTTATGGATCATTAGGGTAGGATGTATTTGCATATCTGTGCAAGTTCAAATCTAGGGATGCACTCTGTGTGTGAGACAGGGTGTATCCCTTTTTTATATTTGCATACTAGTGTTTTCAAAATTATACTTGTTTGGGCTTATTTAGTATTAATCTGCTTTAAACACATAGAAAGATTTAAGATCTAACTCTACCACCCTTTCTCACATTGAGTAATATAATACTCCGGGATTAGTCCCATTGATTTCTAATCATGGAATAAGATATTACTCAGCATGACGAATGACAACAAAAATAAGGCCCTTTTATAGAAACTAAGCAGTAGAAAAGGTCAATAGAGTACAATTCAGATAATTTCAAATATTCATGCAAATACATACTTAGTTTACTTAAGTGATAGACACATTATGAACTTTTGATATTTTAATATCTTGCTTAAATCAGCCAAAATAAATAGCACTGCAGTTACTATATCAGTTTGCCAGATTTGCGTTCAGTATACAGCATTATTTTTACTTACCTCAGCATAAGTAACTCTAGGTGAATTGAAACCTGGCCAAATAATGAGATTGTAAAGAGGTATCCAATCATATTGTGGGAGATTTGAATGCACACATAAAACCATAGCAACAACAAAAAGAGCATGGCAACAATAGTTGCTACAAAAAAGGAAGAATAAAAATATATTCCTCAAAAATGATGTCATCTTTTTATCTTTAGTCATAAAACGGGAGGGGAAAAAAATCTTCCTAAACATTTGGAATACATGAATGATGCAGATGTGGTGGTGGTTGCCATGGGTAAGGGTTTGTTAGCATTTCTTTTAGAAACTTCTCTGTTTTCTTACTTAACTATACAAAATTACTCTAGGGATGAGAACTGATCTGTAAGAATTCCACCTAGTAGCAAATAGTGTGGGGGAGAGGAAGAAGGGCCTTGAAACGGAAAAACAATTAATTTGTTGGATATTTTCTTGGAAATTTAGAACAGTCCACAAAAAAGTGCATCTGTAAATTTCTGCTATTGTAAAATCAGCAGTTCTCTAAAGCATTTCATGAGATGTATGTCCTCAAAGTGCATTATAGTTGATAACCCGCTCATATGGATGAATGGCTGCTTTTTTAACCCATAGCATACTAAATATGAGTAAAATTTCGACAGGTACCAGGTATTAATCTGGGTAACATAAACATGAAGACTTAAGGGTCTGATTCTCATTTACATTAATGCTGCTTTACACCAGCTGGCAGTGTCTAATAGTGCATAAAAGTGTAACTTGGATAACTTAACTGAGTCACATTGAGATCAGCAGGACTCAGTGCAAGTATAGATGCACAAAACCCTTTGGTAAAAATTAGTTCTTCTGCAAGTGTTTGCACGTGTCCATTCCGCTGTAGGTGTGGGCGTGCCTCGTGCACAGTTGTCGGAGAACTTTTTACCTCAGTGGTACCAGTCAGGGCAGCTGTAGTGCCCTCTTTCACCACATGCCAGTGCGTGCTGGTATAAGAGGGTGGATCTGCCCCCAACCTCCCTCAGTTCCTTCTTATCACCACTGATGGTTGTTGGCGCGACTTGTCATAAGTGATTCTGTCACTCCTTTGTATATATACCTTGTTATTGTTAGGAATTAGTTAATTTTGCTAGTTTTAGCAATACATATTAGTCTTAGGTTTTTCTGGACCAGCTTTTCATCTTTCGTTACGGGGAGCCAGACTGGAACAGTGCCATGCTCACCAGGTTTTAAGTCCTGCCAGACTTTCACTAAGCCATGCCAGTCAGTGACCCCTACCTGGCCTGCTTGAAATCTTTGGGAGAATCCCACATCAGTCACAAATTTGTAAGGGATTAACTCAAAGGATAGAGCAATGAGGCTCAAATGTTTGCTCATGGAGGCAGCACCTCACTCCCCATCAGACTCTTCTCACATGGAGAGCACCCGAAGTTCAATGGCTTCAGTACAGAGCGTACTGGAGATGTCTGCAGCAAATCGGTCCCCTTCGCCAGCACTGAAGAAAAGGCTTAGACTCTCCTCAGGCTCAGTCCCTCATGCACGTTTGTCAGTGCTGGAGCCAAGGAGAGGCAGAGACTTTACGGTACATTTGGGGGAAAGTCTCTCTCTGGAGCACTCTTCAGCTCAGAAGAAGGGATCACTGCCTCTGGGGCCTGTGCCAAGTCCATCAAGGGCATCCCCTGAAAGGTCTCTGTACCAGAGCCATCAGTCGTTGTTACTCCCAACCACCCTGGAGACAGGGGGCAAGCTTAGTATTCCTGGTGTGCAAGAAGGTTTACAGTCCGTACGCTGTCAGGAACTCACAGTACCATTACCTCCCAAGCTTCTGCAAAGGCCGATGCAGTTGAAGGGGAATCCTCTAATGATATCCCCAGTACTGCCTTCCCCGGACTCGGGCTGCCAGTCCCAACTGGTTTTTCCTTGGTGGTGGCAGCTGTTAATGAATGGGAGAGACAAGGACACCAAGCAGCCATGCCGAAAGGCAAAGATTCGAAGACGCTGGACTTGGTTGGATTGCAAATTTTATTCCACAGAGCCTCTGCAACTCAGGATTGTAAACCAACAGCACTCCTGAGCCACTATGATTTCACCCTCTGGGAGAATATTATAAAATTTCAAGATGAGTTACGAGAAGACTGTAGGCAGGAATTTGCAATAATGGTGGATGAGGGGAAGCTAGTTGCCTTGAACTGATCTCCAGGACAGTTTAGATGGCGTAAACGCAACGGCTCAAACCATGGCATCTGCCATTTCTGTGAGAAGATGTTTGTGGTTACAGTCATCTGGGCTCTCCTCAGAAGTCTAGCAGACCAATCCAGGACCTCCCTTTCGAAGGTCCCTCTTTGTTTTCAGATAAGACGGACAATAGTTCGCCATAATCTAAAAGATTCCACAGTGATGTTAAAATCTCTTGGTATCTGTACTCCGACAACGAAAAGGTTGTATATCAGGAGTCCATGTGTTCCTGTACCTGGACGACTGGTTGGTCAAAGGTCGGTTCGAGGCTCAGGTGTTAGCTCAGTGCATCCACCATCTTGT
Organism: Macrochelys suwanniensis; assembly: GCA_033296515.1. Taxonomy (NCBI): domain Eukaryota; kingdom Metazoa; phylum Chordata; order Testudines; family Chelydridae; genus Macrochelys; species Macrochelys suwanniensis. The sequence goes on along the minus strand of CM065777.1, from coordinate 186,847,239 downwards.
CCACATTCGATGCACTGGGCTCCTAGTATATTGTGACAAATCACTGAGGATAGTTTATTGGAGCAGTTTTAGACACCACAAAAGCCAAGGCCTTGCTGTCGCAATCCAGGTTCAAAACACTGAGGGGGGCTTAGTGGTGTGACAGAAAGCATATCCTCTCCTCCTGGCACACAGCTATCTCAGCCGCCTGGGTCACATGGCAGCATGTACCTATGTGGTTCAGCATTACAGGCTGCATCCCAGAAAGCTGCAGGCATAGCTAGCATCGGTGTAGGCCCCAAGTCGTCGTCATTTGCACACGGTTGTTCAAATGCCAATGCCAGTTTTGTCATCTCTTGATTAGTGGATGGACCCTCTGAAAGCCTGTGTGTGGGGGGAGAGATAGCTCAGTGGTTTGAGCATTGGCCTGCTAAACCCAGGGTGGTGAGTTCAATCCTTGAGGGGGCCATTTAGGGATCTGGGGCAAAAATTGGGGATTGGTTCTGCTTTGAGCAGGGGGTTGGACTAGATGACCTTCTAAGGTCCCTTCCAACCCTGATATTCTATGATCCCCACCACTATCAACCCTCACTCTGTTCACAGACATATCTGCTCTGGGTTCTGGTGGGGGGTCATATGGGGTCCCTGCAGACTCAAGTTCTTTGGTTGTCTCAGGATCTAATGGCTCATATAAATGTCAGGGAGTTGAGAGCTGTACAACTAGACTGTTCAGCTTTAGTAGGAAAGAACTTGTTAATTTGAACAGATAACTCTGCTACATTTTACATACACAGAAAGGGAGGAGCCAGGTTGACCTAGTTAGGCCAGGAGGCAATTCACTTCACTTTTGCATAACCCATTCAATTCATCTCAGTGCTGCTTACCTTCCAGAGAAGCGGAACATGTTGGCAGATCGACTGAGCAAGACCTTCTCCAATCACCATGAGTGGTCTTTATGCCTGGACATTACCAGATCTATCTTCCAGCTCTGGGGGACTCACTTCCCAGGTGGACCTGTTTGCAACAAAGTCTGACAGAAAATGCCACCAGTTCTGTTCCCAGGAAGGTCTCTGCCCAGGCTCATTGACAGATGCTTTTGCTACCTTGAAAGAACTGCCCAGAGTCTTGTTCAAAGTCAAACAAGACAATTCTCATCTCATCCTTACAGCACCAGTGTGGCCTTGACAACACTAGTACTCGACCCTACTGACTTTGTCAATCAAACCTCCACTGTCTCTTCCACTGGATCCAGACGTGATTTCTCAGGACCACGTCCGCCTGCTCCATCCCAACCAGCAAGCCCTCCACTTGACAGTGAGGATGCTTCCATGGTTAATGCCTTTGGAGACATCCTGTTCTAAGGATGTTCAGAAAGTGCTTCTCAATAGTAGAAAACCCTCAGCTGGGGGCCCTCACCTGGCTAAATGGAAGCACTTCTCCGTTTTGGTCCTCTCAGAAAGGCATATCCTCAGAGCATTCACCCTTGACCCTTGTATCGGACTATCTTCTCTACCTAAAACATCAGAGTTTGTACCATCCCCTGTTCCTTCTCAGCCTCAGAAAAAGTTGTCATGAGGGAAATAAAGCAACAACTGGTAAACATCAGGGTAGTGTGCTTCATACTAGAGCAATAGACGTTGTTATGAGGGCTGTAAGGCTAGCCATCCTATCACTTCAAGACCATATTTAGCCTTCATTTAATGGATAAACAACCAAGTAGGGCAGGGAGAAGAACTCTAGTCTGAGAATCAGCAGTTGGCAAAACAGAACTTACTGTCACTCAGAGCAAGCCATCTGATGTGACTTCTCAATCCACAAGCAAAGTAGTTCAACTGCCAGCATTTTCTTCCCAGTGAGTGGTCCCTGCAGTTCCAAATTCACCAGATAATCTGCTATTGCTAGGGAACAGCAACAAATATGAAACTTCCCATGTTTTTGCAGCAGGTTCAGCGATCCCAGGGGATGGACTATGGATTAATTTTTTCTGCAATGTGGACAGCGATCTGACATACTTTTTCCACCAATCCTCACTTCTTACATACCAAGAGATTGCAGAAACTGAAAATGGCCAGAGCATATCTAATCATGATCCTTCTGGATTTTGAACCTTGGTCATGGTACTGTGAATTCTTCAGTCTTATTTCCAGCAATGTCAGACCTACTAACTGATAGAATTCCTACAGGAGTATATTTTATTTTGTATCCTAAAGTTAAAAGTGTCACCCCCTGCAGGATTCTGTCCAACTGTCTTCAATTGAATCTCACCTCCTCTCACCTTCATTCAGGAATCATAAACAATCTGTCGTCCTGGTCAGTGATTGTCATTTGAGTCTTCAATCTGATCCTTCATAAAATGTGTAGTCTCTTGTTCAAGCCCATGCATTCTGTTTCTACTGGCTTTCTATTAAGATAATTTTCTGGTGGTCATTACATCAGCATGTAGAGTGGAGAAAATCAATGCTCTTTCATGCAATTTCGCTTTTATTATCTTTCATAATGATAGTTACGCTCTGGATGGTTCCCAGTTTCAGACCCAAAATAATTCTATGTTGCAGAGATAACAGGCCACTAACCTTTTGTCCTTCTGTACCAATTCCATTTCAGACCAGGAGAAGGCCTGGATTTAGTGTTGAAGAAGAGCTCTGTATGCGCTCGAAAGTGTCTCTCACCAACAGAAGTTGGTCCAATAAAAGATATTACCTCAGCCACCTTGTCTCTCTAAAGAGAAGGCCTGGCATTTCTTAGATGTGGTCAGTGCCTTGAAGTCATATTAACACAGTTCTCAAAAGTTTCATTAAGGCTCTTTGTATGTTTTGGTTTCGCCTACTAAGAAATTACAGGCTTCCTGATTGATGTTAAACTAGTTAGATGTGTTCCTGCCATAAAGAAATACACATTGCTGGTCCTCTGAGGGTTGAGACCCATTTCACTAACGTTATTGTGCTTTCCTGGGCTGAAATAAAGTCAAACAGAACACAGTAAAATAACTCTGCCTGGAGATCCTTGGCAGTCATTTCATACCGTTACTAGATATTATTGGGTGTATGTCAGTGTCTCTTTGGAGGCTGCATTCAAACAGTGTGTCCAGAGTGCAGTTGTCAGAGAATGCCTCTGCCTAACTCATAGGTGCAGCACCTCCTGCCTTAAAGTGGTTTCCATTATATACAGGGATTACAGGTTGGTTTAATGGCTCTCAGCACCCTCACTATACAAATTGTTCCAGCACCCCTTGCCTAACTTGCCTTCAGTGCTTTCCCACCTAGTTGAAACTAGGAAATCCATGAGAAGCAAGAGAACTTTGTTTCCTTACTTGAAAACTGCTCTTCAAAAGGTTTAACCCCAAACTGCAACCCCATCCTGTTTATGTGTTGATGGCTATTTTTGAACATTTCTTAGTGGATTCGGTTAGTTTGGAGTAAGTAAGGCAGTTCTCATCTGGGGAAAGGAGGGAAGGGTTTCTACGGAGAGAGCTGAGCATCCTGATTCTAAGCTGCTGGTTGTGGACTCCATGATGGACCAGCTCATTAACTCCAGACTTGGGAGCTTTTTGCAATAATTAAGTTTTATGGAAAAAGCACAATTTTATTTATTTATTTTTTTGTTTTTCCATTTTGAAACTCAAAATGTGATAAAAATATTTTAAGCAAAATTACAAGGTAGTGTTTCCAGCTGACACCCTCAGTTGTCCTCCAGTGGTAGCTGACAATTTTGTCCTTCGTGTCTTGTTTCCAGTTGAGTCATATGCATAACTTCTTAGTCTGCTTACCTGAATGAAATAAAAACCCCTGTTTTATTAAGGCATCAGAAATGCTCTACCTTTTTCCTGTGCTCACAGCATCCACTAGCAGTAGATATTTAACAGACTGACCTATGCCTTTACCTATCGCCTAGCCATGTCCAGCAATACTGATGTACTAGTTAGTTTCTCAGGTTCCCTTGACATTTTTTTTCTTTTCTAGTAATCCACACACAAACATTTATCATAATGAGAGAGACACTTCCTAGTAAATAAGCCATTTTTGGCCAAGATTTTCAAAAGTAACTAGTAATTTGGAGGGAGGGGGCCTCAGATTTTGATAACCCAAATTGAGACCTCATGAAGGAGCCTGATTTTCAGCACCAGATCTCTGAAAATCGGGCTCTTTTAAGATGTCTCAAGTTTAGCATCCAGAATCATTAGTCACTTTTCAAAATTTTGACTGCAGTACTCTGTCTGTTTGGACACAGGTAGCAGATTCTAAGGTCCTGTTAGACCTGGTCTAATTATTCCTTGCAAATAATATTTGTTAATTTAGCCCTTTCTCTACACCTTTTCTATACCTTTCATTATTCTGTATACTTTTATCACATTTCCTTTTATTCATCTCTCCTGTGAGGTAAACAATCCCAATCTTTCCAATCTCTCTTCATATGAGAGTTTTTATATGCCCCTAATCTTGATAGGATAAATAGGCAAATAAGATATATTTTCAAATGAATTTCAGGGTAAAATATGTGAAACTTTAGGCATTGACCAACCTTTGTAGGACTATCTGGTGGTCATCTAAACACTCTCAAATAACAACTACTTTGTCCCCATAAATAGCAGTGGAGGGAAGTTGGCCAGTTTTTTCGTTACTGGACTTGCTCTCGTTCATATACGCTGGCATTCTCCTGCTGGCCTCTTCACCCAAGTGTGTTGAGTGAAGAAAGCTTCTTCTATTCTATTTTAAAACTGTGTGTAAACATCAGCAATGGCTGAAGAATGGGCTGTGTCTTAAGTAGTTCTTTTTCATGGTGTTCTGTTGCAGTAAATTGGTAAACGTGGCGTTTTCTATGTTTAACCATTATAACGTAACACATAGAATATGCAGTACAAATAAAATGTAAAAACAATTGCGCTTAAGGCAGCATACCTAATAATTACCGTAAACCTATTTCTTGCCAGACTGAATGTGCTGGTTGTGGACGATGATAGAAACCTTATATTAGTTATCTTCTGTGAGTTGTAATTCATTTTTGCAAAGCAGCTAAATATATTTAAATTTGAGGATTTCTAAATATATTTTATTTTAGTCTAGTGGCTTGTCTTGATGAATTTATGATGGCTTAAGTGTAAAGGATGTAATGTGTCCATCCATTTACACAGTAAACTAGTCTTGTCCCTACATGTTGCTACTTTTTCTCCCATTTAAGTAGTGCTCATAATGTTTTGTAGCACTATCTTCTCTGTTTTCGTAGCAATGTGCAGTCATACTACGTTAATCCATGTTTGGTTTATCTAAATGTCTTACTGTCCAAAAGGTTTAAATGGTTATAAGCTACATGGTACATATATGTGCTATTCACTGCTAGATCTTAAAGTGTTTGGTTTGGGATTTGTTTGTTTGTTTAGCAGGGAAAAAATGGCACTTTCAAATTGATTCAGCCTAACCATTTATTAGACTATTTATTAAAATGTTTAACAAGTAATCAGCATATGAGTTACCCATTACTAACCCCTGTAGAATTTAATGGAAATGATATTTTATAAATACATGTTCAAGTTCTACAACATAAAAGTATACCACTTATTCATTTGCACTGTCCTCCAAAAATTATAATGTATTTGTAGTTCATAAATGGTACAGATGAAAGAAGAAAAAGGCCTCAATCATTATTAAATAGCAGCAATTGAAATAATAATTTGGTACATAAGATTAACCAAAAGATGTAAGCCATTTTGGGGGAGAAGGGTGGCGGGGGGGAGGGAAGAGAGGGTCATCAAAATCCTGGCTTGTTGGACAAAATCGTTGAACTTTTTGCAACAGCCTTTATTCAGTCTCATTCAGGAGATATTACAGTGCACTGCAAAACCAAAACTTAAGTCAATGGGAATAGCCTGCATCTTTGAGGGTAGAATTCGGGCCTTAACTGTTCCAATCTTGGTATCGTGATCATTCCTAATCACTGAGGAGGGATCTGGTAGATGTCAAGTGAAGAGAAGAATAGAACATGCATCCTTCACCACTCAAGCCAGACAATGAAAGAAGAATATGGTGATGTGAGAGAATTGTCCTTGGTTCCTAGGGGGAAATAAAACAGGAATTTGATTTAAAAAATGAAGAAACTAGAAAAACATTACCAAAAATTCTCATCCCAGATTGTCCACTAATAAAATATGGCATTACAAAGCCGTTACGTTAGTTTTTCTTGTTGCCTCTTTCCACCACTTACTCTGCATTTTGAATGTATGTGATGCTTGCATCACTAAAGAGTCTTAAAATAAGACTTTTTTTCCAGGAGTCATTATTGTATCTATAGGATAAAAAGGTATAGCCATAATTATGTGTTAGAAAGAATACATTCTGCTAGATAGTTAACCAGGTGAGGTTAAACAAAATAAGATGAATTCCGGGCTTTTTAGAATACTGACAGTCTTCATTTTAAGCTACAACGTAAAGTGCTTTATCCTGAGATTAGGTATTGTGGCAGAAGCTAAAACTGCCTTTTTCTCTTAACTGTGCCAGAATACAACCTCCTTTTCTTTTTGCGCTAACAAGACTGCTTTACCACCACAGCCCACTCTAAGTAATTAAATCAATCCTTTGTACTTACCGTATTCTCCTCTAGTGACGGTACTAGATCTGATTATATGCTTCATGCATATTCAAAGTACAGCACTGACAGCTCTTTAATGAGCTCTTACTTAATCAGTATGAACAATGTTCATCTTGTTCTTTTTTTCCTCATACATTAGAGCTAGGAACAGTTGGGGAAAAAATGAAACATCCAGCATTCATTTGAAAAATATATTGTACTTTGAAAAGTGTCTAAGCTGGGGAAGTTGCATTCTGCCCTTTAAAAGTCTGATGGACAAATTGGATTACTAGTATTGGATTAAATAACAAATGGTTAGAGGAGAAATGAGAAAAGCTCGCTGTGATCACAGGCTTTAATATTTTTTGTTACTTATAAAGCTGAAGGGGGCTTTAACCAGTTATTAAAGTCAGGATTAATTTGTAATGGTCCAACTTACTAGCATTAAAAGGGTTTGGATTTTTTTTCTTAAAAAAAATTAAAACAATGGTGTAATGCATGTATTATAGAAAAAAAACAATTTTAAGTTGAAGATCTGTGGGCTATTTATAGATTTCCATCATCTTGTACTGGCTCAGATAAGGGGTTTGCACACACAGTATCGATTTGTTCTCGAACATGTTTTTCACTTCATTTAAATAATCTGTGTTGTATTGTTTCTCCAGAGAGCAAAGCAGATAGTTTCACATTTTGAATGCTTAAACATTTGTACCTGAATGATTTCAATAATCATTTAAACTTGGAAAATAAACACATAGCAGTTGAACAGTTTTACTAAGTGGAAGTGTGAAATTAGTTGTGGATGAGGAAAGTCCCTGTTTTTGTTTTTATTTTTATTTAGAAATAGTGAGTATAAATTTAACTTTCAAATATCACTGCTGTATCAGCATTCAAATTTCTTAATTGAAAGTGTTTTATATGCACTCTCCATTGAAGAAAATAGTGCTAACTTGAGTAAACTAGCTAGTTAGTACTATGCTGCTTGAGAGTAGCAATTTTAAAAGTATTTATGTTGACATGTATCTTACCTTGCTCGTATTTAAGTTGTATGTACAAGAATTTAAAAGCCCTTGGTCAAAAAAATAAGATACCCCAATCTACTGCTATTAATATTGCACACATGTGTCATTTCACTGATCAAAAAGGCTTTCGCTGGGATACAATTGGCCTTTTTCCAAATTGCAAGCTTTTTCTCAGCTTTTTCTTTTTACTCTTTCTTCTTTTGTTGCTGCCCTGGGATTTGTGCCTATCGCAGCCGATATCACATGACCAGTGTCAGGGCATCACATGGTCCAAAACGAATACAAAAACAGCTGCCCTAAAAGACAGATTAAAAATACTGTAAAACAGTAAAGACTTTGTTGACTCACTTTAAAAAAAAACCTATTCTGTGAATACTTCATACACTGAAATGTAAGCATACAAATATTGAAGATGTGCAACCTGTTTTTGTTAGACTCCGAATTGACAAATACAGCTTTTCCCTAGATTTGTTTGAATATATGCTTCATTTTACTTTTAGAAGGAGAAAATCTACATCAGTACAAAGAAGCAGCATCTTAAATTATGATCTCACCCTAGAATGTTTGTCATGGTAGAAACTAAGGGCCCAATTCTCAGCTGGTCTAAATTGGTGAAGTGAAGGTTTCTATGTCCCCATTTTCTGTTTGTTGAAAATGGTTTGCAGACTCACCCATTAGAATGCGATTGTGGTGTAATGTATTTGTGATAGCATCTTTTATCCAAAGATCCCAGCGCCCTTTATAAACAATGAATTCATGAATCAATTAAATGTTGTCATCTGTGTAACCAGTTATGAGATTTTTTTTTACCTGCATGATAAAGGGGGAATCAAATCTCATGCTGGTGGGCACAAATTGATCGTTTGTAGGGATAAGAAAGTAATCCCCATACTCCTGCCCCCCCATAAAAAGAGAATCAGCTGACAAAGTGCAGTTCAGGGGAAGGTTATCTTCTTCTTGAATATTGAGTACAGTCTAAGTCTTGCAGCAGGAACCCCCACTGACAGAGCCAATGCAACAGTTTCTCTGATCTTTAATTTGTTATGAAAAACATCCTTATTGTCTCAAAAGTCTTTGGAGGGGATTCGGAGCCATAAAACAGTATTGTAAAGGCAGTACAGCCATGGCCTCATGCCACCCTGCAGAAAAACCCAGAGGAGGAGGTTTTGAGGGAAAAAAATCTCTGCAAGACAAAGTTACTCCCCTTTTGTTCCCACAGACTGGCACTTCCCCTCTCTGCTAAGAAAAAACTTCTGGGCCATCCCACCATAGGGATCTGTGGGAGGTAGGGGACATGCCTGCAGAAGCACAAGCTCTGTCATGCCCTTCCTCCCCCAGCAAACCCTGAACCCTATCAGCATGGCTCCAGTGGAGCAGCATTAACAAGGAACTACTTTTAAGTCACAGGGAGGTACCCAGAGAAAAAGATAATAGAGCCCAGTCCGTGTTACCTTTTCTGTCAAAACAACATGGAGCCATAGGGAGCCAATGTGTGTCCCCATCAGCTCTGCCCCTGATTTGTGCACTCTTCTCCCTGTGTGGATTCCAGATCCATTGGGCTGCCTGGGGGAAAGGCAAACAGTGCCATGGAGGCAGCTGGCCTTCCTTTCCATGCAGCAGGGGAATATCCCTGGGAAAAGGGCAGCTCCTTGCACAGATCTGGCTCCATGCAGTTGCGTATTATTTGGGAATGTTCGTAAGACAGGCAGTGATGCTGAAGAATCAGCTGTGATGCAAATGTGAACACCCAGAAATTGGGGGTTTCCTCTTAGAGCAAAAGCTCACTGTTTTTTGGTACATTACCAGCTTCTTATGTAAGCAAGCTTCTTCTCCACATCTAGTGCCCCGTTACTGGGCATTAATATAATGATACCTTCCCCTCATATATAGCATCTTTCCTCTGAGATTTTAAAGCACATTACAAACATAATGAACTAATCCTCAACACTCATATGAGGTAGGAGTTCTCATATTAGAAATGGGAAACTGTGAGCTACAGGCCCAAGGTCACAGAGTGAATCAATGGCAGAGCTGGGGAAAAGACCCCCGAATTCCCAAATTATGCATGTCTTAGGGTTAAAATTAATTAGATTTACATGCTGGTAACGTATGTAAAGACTTGTCTCTCCTTCCGCTTAATTTTGAGAAAGACAGGAGCTGATCAGTTGCCCAAATGGAGGATATGTATATATGTGCAGATGTCATGACTTCAGTACCCTAGGCAACTGAGTCCCAATTCAGCTCCTGTTAAAATCAATGGAGAGACTCCCTTTGACTTCAGTGAGGACTGAATCAGAGCCCTGGTGAGGAGAAGCTGTGTCAGCTATCTGGAATAGCAGCCATAAGGGTCGGGAGGCTGGCCAGCAGCCCAACACACTGGCCAAGGGTTGTGGGTGGGATTTCACCTCCCCAGCTACTCTGTTCATTCCACCCACATGGAGCCTGAGTACTCTGGATGGAGTTAATTTCACCCATCGTAATGTTTTGTTGTTTTTCCACCTCATTTATGATTGTATTATCTCTGGGGAGGGTTTAAAGGTAGAACACTTTTTCTTCCAAATGTACTTAGTGTTAATATGATCTATAAGTACGTTAAGAGGCACTAAAATATACCGGTATATGCTGAAGAATATCAGCTTTAAAAGATTGACTTGTGATAGTTCAACAGTCTAATCGTATGTTATTGTTAACATTTGAAAATTTACCTTTTAATGCCCATTAACATGAGAGATCTCATGTTCCGAAAACTGATACTAAAGTTTGTTGTCCAGCTTGTGAAAAGTCTCATAAATAACAAATGTGGTTATCTTATAGGAAGGAACACAGAAGAAGAAGAAGCTATGATGCAGGAATGGTTCATGTTGGTTAATAAGAAAAATGCCTTAATAAGAAGAATGAATCAGCTTTCTCTTCTGTAAGTATGGAAGGCTGAGCTTGTTCCAAGAGGTTGATTTATCAGTATGTTCACTTAGAATATAGATGCTAAACTTTTTTGCTTTATTTCCATTAGACTTCAGAATGTTTCCTCAAAGATGCAAAGTATGTGTGATTTGTGTAAATATCAAGTAGTTTGTTTTTCTCATATTTCAGACATGAAAATGCAAAGCATGCAATGATGCAAGATTAGTGAGAGCTGTGAAAAAATATGAAATAGCAAGTGCATTTATATGCTCAAAGGCAAAAACAGTAGAATAAAATTACTTTTTAGAAATATGAAAATATACTTGAATTGTACTTCAAATATAACATACAAAGTTTATTTTCAGGGAAAACTTTAATTTAAAGTTGATATTTGCTCTAGTCAGTAATATTAGATCATTCACTAGTTTAGCAATGTTGAAGTGTGGGAAAAAGCATATTAGTGAACCTCAGGTGAAGCAATGTTACCACAGACAATGCAGAGCAAGCTTTGTGTAATAAAAATATGTAAACCTTCTTCAGAAATGGGCAGAACTGGCACAGTTATTAGGAGCATAGAGGATGAGAGAAAGCATAAATACCATTCATTATTAGACTGGCATTTGGCCTGTTGAGGTCATCATTTCTTGTTTAGTTTTTCTCATTTTACTGATGATTTTCTTTTAGTATGCCACCTAGTGTAGATATATGCATGCTTCCTTTGTAATATAGTTAAATGAGTTGTATGTTCACGAATTTCTTTCCATGTCTGAACTTGATAGAAGATTCCACCTTAAAATATTAAGCTCTCTAATCCTGTGTCTAATTTTCTGTATTCGTTAGGTCAGAATTTACACGGGATAATACTTTAAGTGTTCATACTATCTTGGTGAATTGTTTGAATCTGGAATCTGTTCTTTAGATAGGAGAGAATATGTTATACTTAGGACATACCACAACAGCTGCTCAAAGGATGAATATTAACTAATTATGTACAATAGTACAAGAGAGTTGATCTAAATCCAGAAAAACAGATGTTACAGAAAATGAAAAAAGCATCATTCCTGAATATTCTACCTGAGGACGGTTTTAAGTTTGTGTATCATTTGTTTGGAGTAGCTTAAAGTTGAAGAGAAAAGTCAGTTATGAGTCCTAAAATCAATGTAAGTTAAAGGTTCTTTTAAGTGTTTAATGATTTAGTAATTAACATATTGATGAACTTTTGCAACTTGCCTAGGGAAAAAGAACATGACCTAGAAAGGCGGTACGAACTGCTGAACCGAGAGTTAAGAGCAATGCTTGCTATCGAAGGTAAGCAATATTAACAAATGAAATTACTTAACAGGAAGACCAATAAGAAGGCCCACCTGAGAATGGAGTCAGCTATCACATAATTCAAAATTATAGTGTGCAATAGATACTGTAGGTCTTTACTCGTATCCATAAATTATATGCAAAGAAATTGTTTCAAGCATTGGATTCAGAAAGCAAGATCAGAAACAGGTCTTACTAAAATACATTTGAAAAAATATTGAGGGGGGGGAAAGCACAATGTATTTTTACATTTTATTTATTGTTTTTGTTACAGCAAAGTAATCTTAGTTTTGATACGGTGATGTTGCTTATCATAAAGGGATGACTCACATACATGAGATTCCTTATTTCTACATGTTAAATATTTTTATAGCAATATTTCCACTGGGAAAAAAAATCTCTTCAGTCTTCATGATAACATATTATACACGTGTCAAGTAAATATTTCCTCACACACAGTGTCAGGGTTAGTGCAATCCATTGCACATATTTTCTTCATTTTCTGTAGCTCTCTAGAGTCTAGTCACCTTACCTGAATGAAAACTCATGGAAAGATTGACATGGGGATAAGTGAAACAATTTCATACTTTCCATAATGCTTTTAAATGAATTGTACAGTAATCCTAAGGAGGATTCATAATAAAAATAAATATCCAGATAGCTTAAACCACTGCTTACATTATATTGTTATTTAAATATCTTAAGTGTTTTATAATGCTGCTTTACTTATACCTCTCAGTCACAAATGCTGTCTTGTAGTTCAAAGATGTTTGCTTAAAAGTTAATCCTTTGGGCTCTGTAAAATGGACCTTTTGTCTAATCAATGCAAATTGATTTTGCTATTCCATATTGACCTCTTAGCCCTTTGACTGTCCATGGTAATTTCTTTCTTCACCTGATAAGGTACCTGATCCATAATAAATCAATTCTAATTAGTTTGGAGACTTCACTGGAAGCATAAGTTTGTAGGAGAAAGACATGGGTTGTCAGGTACCTTTTTCATATCTATCAGTCTGTTACTATATTCTTGGGGAAGGCTCAGTTCACCATATTCTTGAATAAAACCTGAGTTCAAAAATGTACACTGAGGTAACAGTTCATTAGAAATTAAATATTTAAAACAGATTAAAATCCTTTTTAACAAAAAAAAAAAGTATTGGGCATAAATTATACAGTAATGTCCCTTAATTATTTTTATTGTGGGGACTTCAAATCTAAGATCCTTGAATGCCTTACAGAATATGACAAATCACACATATACCTTGATAAAATAAAATTAAAAATAGCAAAAGGTGCCAGTCATCAGAAAGATCAGCTCTATTTGTTACTTTAATAATTATACAATATACAGGATTTTTTGAGAAAAACAATATGTTTGTTTACACTACTCTTATTATGTTTTAAATTTTTGAATTGTATTAAGATTATTGTTCTCTTAGGAACTTTTTAAAGAAGGAGCTATCCAGATATGATTATTGAGACTATAAGTATGTTACAAGATGCTGAAATATAGTTTTGAAAAATTGACTCTGGGTGTATATGTCGGTGCTTTCAAGGTTTTCATGTCGGATTTATGCTTGACTTCAAATATAAAGAGATTTTAAAAATAACACAAACCTCTAATATGTTATTAAAGTAGAGTATATGTGTAGTAAGGTTGACAGTAGAAGAAATTAGAAAGTTAAATAGGCTAAATGAGGAGTGCAAGGCAGTATGTATCAGATAGGCTAATGAACAGTTGGTGCCATGTAAAAGACGTGAAAGGACAAATCTAACATGTGTACAGATATTCCCACTCCAAAACATATGGACATGAAAAAATAGCAGGGTGGTTTCTGTTTGTGTGTTTGTTTATTTAAAGTGATTGTTAGTAGCAATGTTCTGATTCATACTGGTACTTTACAAAACAAGTCTTTGAGAGGTGATAATTACTGTTTTGGTGAATTGCTCTAACTCTTCCACCCGTGACTCTGCTGTTTAAAAAGCTATCAAACAATTTACTTAGCTAGTTGATGACAGGGGGAAAAAGAGACTTGCAAAAGGTAGCAGCCTGCTGATTGTAGATAAAGGCAGTTTATTGGCCATCGGCCTGCCCTGCTAGTCTGAGCAGTGTGTGGGCAGTACTGTAGTTTAGAGGTGCTGACCGTTACAGTGTTCAGTGATGTGAAGACAGTGTCCTCTTAGCCAACTGTTAAAATGGATGCATATGCAGTTGAATAGCCTTTTGGAGTGTTAAAAGCACTTCACACAGAAAACATGAATGGCCAACAGTAGTAAAAAGAGAAATACTTCCCCCCCCCCCCCCCCCCATTTAGCAGCAGAGATAAGAAAAGGTAAAGTACTGGCTGCTTATAGCAACAAGCTATTCATATCGTTACAAGTGAATTTGCTGCTGAAAATGCTCATGCCAAGAAGGGCCTGAAATAGTTCTAAAGAATCATAATACGCTGAAGGAAATACCCCTTACTTGGTTTGTTGGGCATGGGCAAATGAGAACACACTGCATGTGTTTGTCTCATGTAAATAAGGTACAGATTTCAGAGCTTGGATTTTTCTGCGTCCATAGCGAGTAGCAGGATACCTAAGACTTAAACACACTTCAGTTACCTTCCCTTTTTTCCCTCAGATTTAATGCCTCCTTAGAAAAGATACGTTCATTTTTGCACACCTTGGGGTAGTGTGTTCATTTTCTGCCCAAGAAATGGATCTTCTTTAGGATTTTGTACATCTTGATTTATTCTTGGCTTATAGTTTGAAGTGGGTGCTCTTCTAAAAGGATTTATGCATAGGTTCACTATTTTTGTAGTTATGGTTTATATGATAAGCTTTTTATATTTAAAATCAATATGTAATCCTGTGGAGGAGCTTATCCCCTAAAACCCCATTTGTAAATCTATTTTAGCTTTGTTACACAGCACAGCCACAGTATTCCATAGATTGATTAGGTTCAGCAGTAGAATCCTATCAAATGGCCTGCTCTGATGATGATGCAAACTCTTTCAGGATTGCTAGTTGACTGGAACTAAAGATAAGACTTGACTGCAATCCCCCAATGTGCTCTTTACAAAACTAGTGTTAATTTTCATCAAAGTGCTAGGCTTATTTATTATAGTGGCAAGGTTGAAGGTTTTACTAGAAGAACTTTAGACCATTTCTATTACAGTGTTTCTATTGGAACAGTCTGCCTGTTTTCTCAAAGTAATTATCAGTTTAAGCAACTAAAACGGAGCCAATATAAAGTCCATGTAGATGAGTAATTGAAAACATTTGGATTTTATTCTGAATTTAACAAACTATGTAATTTGAAACTGCACATTGCAAGAGACTGCATGGGGTCTTTCTCTTTCAACACTTTTAGTTCATATACAGCATCAGAACTTAATCCTATTTTTATCCAGAGTGTAGCTTTTATAACAGTATTATTCTGGAATCTTCACATTAATCACAGTTTATATTGTAGTTTCCCAAAGCTGTAGTCAGTGCTGGTAACTATATATAACAGGTGTTATAGATAATCCTGTCTTAAAATTTACAACAGGTAGAAGCCAAACTTGCATGCCGTTGCTTTTTAAATATATTGACATTTGTGTTCTCTCTGAAAGCTGTTTTTGCTGGGGAAGGTATGTTCGGTCGGATATTTTGCTGTATAAAACAAGCTCCTAGTTTAACATTATATAAAATAAATATTGACCAAATACTCTGTCAAAAAACTCCTCCCTTCCTAACAAACTACTATTTGTCTTCACTTCTAAGAGGGAAATTAAGTTTTTTCCTTTCCTAAGAAATGTATACAAGTTAATTAAGCTAACTCAACAAAGCATTTGTGTACTTGTGCTAATGAATCTTTGCCTGGCATCTTCACAAACAGCACAACTATCTACTGTAACAACAACAAAAATCAGTTTCATTCTAGGTATGAGTGTCCCATAAGACATTATCTACCACATACTGCTGTGAGCAGTCTCTACTATATCAATATCTATAGGTAGGAACGTTACAGAAGAAAAAGTAGTTCATACCAATCCTCCGGTTCTAATCTAATTCTAAAATATTTTGGCTTCTCTCTGCACACATAAGATGTTACAGAAAATTGCTTCTAACATTCAGAAAAAGAAGAATGATTTAAAAAACTGAAACTGCCAACCAAGACAAAACTTCAAAATATTAGATAGCTCAAACCCGTGTAGAACTGGTGCTTTTCAGATCCTTCCTTAATTTATCTGGATCTTCAGGTGTCAAAATATTAGAGAAACCTTGAGATCAGCAAGATTGTAGTCAGGAGCACGGAGACGTTTGGCTAGAAGTTGGACAAGGTTTGGAGGGCATGTGAACAGGCAGGGAATGCTGAACTACATGTCTTTTTTTCCTTGTTTCTAGTCAGATTACTGACGTATGACATACACTTGTGAGTCTGGTTTGTTTCAGTGAGTTAAAATCACTCAAGATGGCACTTAATTTTTACATGTAATACCATGTGATTTCACGAAGAGCCTGTTCTGAGTTCGAGCTGTAGAAGGCAGGATTTTTTAACAAGGTGAACTGAAGCAGCACGTCCTGAAACATGCCAGACTAGGAAAGGGCAATCAATGGAAATCAAAAGAGTATGTTCTACATTAACAAGTAAAAAGCAGCTTTTGGGGGCACTGTGTTTGGGCTGGGCTGAAGGTGAGGACAATAGATTACAAGACAAATTGATGTGGTTACCACCTGGAAAATTTGCTTCCATAAGTATGAGTGATAAGAAAGAGCCCATTTAAAAATAAGCAATGAGAACTGTCTGCAGGCCTCCTGCCATGTAAATGTGTTGGAAGGCAACATAATGTCACAATATCAAGTTCTTGCCCATTTATGAAACACTATTTTATGTACATTTGCTTATGTTGAATGTATATATACACGTGTCTGTTTATATTTTGTGTGTGTGCATGTCAGTATATTCACGTACACCTATGTTGGTTTTATGGATACATGTCAACAGAAGGCAAGAGAATGATAGAAGTGGTTACACATTCCTGGCTTTTTGCTGCTGTTCTAACCTTTATTGCATGATGATGCATCTAATTTTTAATTTGTAAATACAAGACTGAATTCCCTCTAGCACCACTTGCTTTCATAAAGCTTCTGAGCAGTTTGCTGTCTTGAATAAATTTTGCTTTGGAGGGGGGTCAGGGGGATTTGAACCAGCACATTCTTGTGTGGTTTGTGAAGATTCACATGGTAACCATTGGTGTGCATTGTTAGGTTTATCTGAATAAGCACCAGCCATGTGAGTTTTAACATGATTGCCCAGGGCAATAGAGAGAGAAGAGAGAAATCCAAAAGGATTGCACACTCTCTTTCCTCTGTTTTTTGGAAAGTGCACAGAGGGGAGGACACTGCTTGAGTCAGTGGTTATGGACATTTTTAAGCTGGTGTCCTGTTTCCCTCCTGGTCCTCATTTGTTCTGCTATCTCCCTCATCATCTACTTCTCCTTCTTTTCATTGTTTACTTTCCTAATGAGGGAGGCGGGGTAGACTGGTGGTTTGATTGACAGCTACAAGCCCTTACAGTCTGGCTAGAGAGCAGTTGGCTTGGACTTCAGGCATGCTCCTGTCTTAAATTTACCTTCTTTTTCTGAAATGCAGATACGGTTCTGTTAAAAGAGGGACAGAGACCATACAAGGGGAGCATATGGGGTCAAAAATGTTCCTTTGGAGTCCTCCGGATGTAAGCATGCACAAGATTAGTGCAATGGGAGAGCAATTAGACATTACCCAATCTTGTGCAACAAAATAATTTCAAACTCAGATCTGTAATTGTCATTTAGCAAAGAGCCTTGGATTTAGCCATCATGCAAACAGTCAGACTGGTTACATTGCTATGGAGAGGGGTGCTATGTAATATTGTCTACCAAATGTATTTTTACTTCAGAGAAAAATGCTAATTAACTGACACCTACTTTTAAAGTTATTGTGAAGCATATGGTGCCCAGTGTGAGATACTTCCAACTGCTAAGATACACCAAGCAAGAAATTAGCAAAGAATAAGCTATTTGTGCAGAGATGGAGTTAGATTCTAGATTAGGAAAAGTTCTTACAATATTTTTCGGTTCTGTGAATTTTGCCAGTCTCAGAAACAAATGTGCCCCTCCCCCACCCAATATAGTCACAGAAAACAAGGCCAGAGCTAGAAAGATCTCTACAATAAGATAAAACCAAACAGTAAATGAAAAAAAAAAAAAAAGAAAATACAGATGATTCCATTTGTTTCTCTTTTTTTTAAATTGCTATTTATAAACTGATTCCAGTCTGTCCAGGCCTCCGTTAAAAGTTCTGTGAGAGATTTAGAAATTAGGCATCTTGGAGTAATATCGCCAAATCTAGTATAGACATTAGTTGTTTATGTAGAAATGTATATACTTATGACAGTGAGTTACGAAATAATGCATGAAGTCAAATGCAGATCTTCAATAACTCGATATTTTTGATTTACACAAATTCACACAAATGTGAAATGTGATTCCTGCTTAAATTTCCACACCCCTGTCGGATCACAGAAGGGAATAATCTTTTTTTTTTATTGCTAAGGCCAAAGATCTGACACCCATTTATTTAATTCATACAGAAGTTAAGGCCAAAAAGATTTTAAACCTGACATTTCTGGGGGGATTTTATTATTGTTATTTAATGTATTTGTATATTATTTTCAGATTGGCAAAAGACTGAAGCCCAGAAAAGGCGAGAGCAGCTTTTGCTGGATGAACTTGTTATTCTCGTTAATAAACGTGATGCCCTGGTCAGAGATTTGGATGCCCAAGAAAAACAGTAAGTAATTACGTGTTGTTTTTTTAAACCCTCTAGAGATATTTTGACTTTTCTGTGAATGGATTTGCTTTGTCTCTATCGTCCTGACAGTAAAAGTTTGAGGAAAGTTCAGTAACAAAGGCAGCATGTTCTCTGGTAATCAAGAGTGAAACATGACCTTGGGGGCTTGGTAATGATGATCCATTTTAAAGAAAATCAGACCATCACTAGAGTCCGATCCTCAAACTGAATGGTCTATCACATCTAACTCTGGAGTGCTGCTCAGTATCCAAATCCCTTTGATAAATTAGCCTGCAGAGAGGCTGGGTAGTGTAAAGAAGAATTGTATGACCTTAGATAGAAAGTGGACAATAATTGTATCTTGGGTTTGTTTTTCAGGGCCGAAGAAGAAGATGAACATTTAGAAAGAACTCTTGAACAAAACAAAGGCAAGATGGCCAAGAAAGAAGAGAAATGTGTCCTTCAGTGATTGGCCTTCCTGGAGCAGATGCAGCTGCATTTTGTAGTCCAGACCTTTCTTACATTTTTAAAATACTGACCACAAGACTGAAAAAAACCAATATTACAATTCAATATTTCAAAAAATTTAAAACTTTTGCCCTTTTGTTAGGCCAGCTCTATACTGCATTGTTTTCTTGATTTGTTATTTTTTTTCCACTCAAGCAATATTATTCCAAACTAGTTTTGTGCTATGATTTATTTGTGAGCTTAGTCATCATGTTGAAATTCCGTTAAATACATTTGCACAGAAACATTGTTGTGGTGGTGATATCAGAAATGTTTAAGAGAAAAAAATATGTCTGTCTGGATTTCTTTAGCTGGAGGAGGAATTAATTTTGAAATACATATGTTTTTGTTGTTATAGGATTATAGAGGGGAAAATAGAAAACAAAAATCATTCTGAATGGTTTCATCTAGTCCTGCCATATGTAATACTTAATAAGCTATCTACATTTTATAGTTAGATCAGACTCAAACCAGTTATTAAAATGTGCTATATTTACCAGTGTTTATTTCAGCAGCGTTTTACATTTTATTGTGTGTATAATATAAATTAAGACTGTCTGATTCGCTCAGAGACTAGTTCTTTAACATATGGTTTGAAAAGAGCCTTGTGATCTGAAGATGTGATGTGAGATGGGGCTAATTGAAGTGCATCAGTTTACAGAAACATTTCGTCATTAAAGGCTACGCCATTTTTTATAATTATTTATTACATCTAGTTTTGTTCCCTTCTCCATTTTGTTGGATCTCTGCATTGGCTCCAGAACGCTGTTCATATTTATTCTGTACCTATTAAAGTCTGTTCTGCCATTGTGTGCAAACCCCCTCCCTGTTCATGTTCCCTCCGCTTATATCGCTCTCATTTTTGTGAAAACTGTTTATTTATTACAAGACTGAGTCATATATAAATTTTCAATAAAAGCCGAATCTTTCTTACCGTTAACTGCTGCTGTCCTCTCTTCCCAGTGTGAAAAGTTTATTACCTCTGATTGTTTGGGGGATGGGGTGGGGGGGAGAGATGGGGAAAGGTTAGTTAATTTTTAAAATGAATTTGTAAAAAATTATCTGCAAATGCAACAGCTTCCTACCTGAAACTGAACAGTCTAGATACAAAAGATACACCTTCAGACACAAAAATAGAGTTTTGGGGGGAAATTAAAAAGCAATGGAAGTGATGTTTATTTTTAAAACTTTCCCAGGTGTAAGCAATGTTTGTCCAAGAAGGATCCAATTTCTCTTTCGGAGGCTGTTCCTCTTCACATTGAGATTTTTGCAAATCGGACCTCTGGTCACTGCTACTTTGTCAAAGATTTTCATAAGTAGGAACATTGCATCATATTCTTCACCTAACGATTCCTTTGCAGTGGCTTGCCTTTTACAGCTCACTGGGCCAGATCAAAGCCCTTTGTTAACTCTGAGAGAGCTGCAATTATAAAATACATATATATATTTATATAGTGATAGGACCTATCCAAAGCAAAAGTTCAACTTTTTACTCGGCATGGCATATTCCTGTATTCGCCTGCTCAGCTCATTCCAGCAGCAAACAAACCCCTTTCTGCCAGGGGACCCCCTAACAAAAGGAAGCCTGTTCCACATGTCGGAAGACCTGAAAATAATAATGCAGCAGGTTTATGCTTCAGAGCGTCAGAGACGTTTTACAAGAAAATATAAATCATGGGAAAGAACAGCCCCATCGATGCCGCCGCTCCAAGCGGCGCCTGCCGAGGCCTGGGGAAAAGTTACTGCGAAGTTTCTAGGAAGGGACCCAGTGGCTCCGCTTGGTGGGAGCTGGCCCTGCAATTGTCCGGTTCGTTAAGAGTCGCCGGAGACCCCATTTGAAAACTGCCCCATCCAATCGCTGCCAAATCCAGCTAAGACTGAGTCCCAACTCAGGAGCTGCTCCTGCGGCTGCCGGTGCTGATGCCTTTTCCAGGCCAGTGCAGGGAGAATCCACGATATGGTACAAAATCCACATCGTGAATAATCCGGTTTAAATGATAACAAGCGCCAGTGTAAATAGCGGGGCTCGGGGCTGCCCAGAATGGGCATCGCTTTCCGAGGTGGCTCAGGTGCTAAACGAATTAAACCTCTTATCGCCTTCGCTTAGGGGATGAAATTCGGGCCAGGGTCTGTCTCTGTCTCTCTCCCCCCTCGCCCTTTGACTGCATCCCCCCGCCACCTCCCTTTTGGGGGGGTTGTTTTCCTCCTGCTGCCGGACGCCTTTCCACGCCGCTCTTCGCCTGGCCGGAGGCGAGGGGGCCCTTTTTGTTTTAACGTAGGCGGGTTAATGCGGTTTATTGGGTCCTAGGAGTCAGATTCGAATCTGTTCACTTGCAGCGAACATCTGTGGGGTTGGGAGCCGGAGCCTGCTCCGAGGACACCAGCCATGGCCGAGTCCTCGCGGCTGGGATGAAAGGGGGGGGGGGGGGAATAAGTGTTGACACCCGACGTCCTCTTCGGGCTTTTAAAACTTTCCCGTTCGTTTGCTGCTCGCTTCTCAGTTTGGCTTCTCTGGGCTGCAACGCGCGGCTCTGGCTACTTCTAGCCAGGCGGCTCCAGGGGGGGATTATTCACACACACACCCCGGGTTGGGGTTGGGCTGTTAAGGGGGTGCTGGGCCTTGTGCATGAAGCCGGGGGTGGGTGAGGGGGGTGACATGCTCGGGTCCCGAGCCCAGAAGCAGCGCGACGCACTGCAGGCGGCTCCCGGCGTTGTCGGCCGCAGGAACAATTGCTGGGCTGGAAGTTGGGAACCGCTCCCCAGACAGAGGAGAAGGGACACGGTCGGGCGAGCTTGTGCCCGGGGTCTGGGCCAGCGCTGCAAGCGACTGGTAAATGTTGGGCTTCTCCGGCCCCCAACCCCCCCCCCCCAAGTATTTCGATCGGGGGGTTTCAACCTCCGCTCCGCCGGGCCTGCGCCGCAAAGCAGCCCCCCAGGCTGCCCCTCCTGCGAGGCCAGCCGCAGTTCCCACCTGCCAGGCGTGGGGGCAGTTAAAATTCAATGACCGCCCCCCCCCCCCCCACCAGGTTGGCCTAACACCTCCGGCTGGAGGGGGACTCGGTATTTCCGGCAGCCGCTCGGCGTAGTCTGCGGGACCCGCTCCAGGACCTTGCCTCGGGAAGGGACCGGTCCTAGCCAGCGCCCCAGCCCGCAAAACCCCTGAGCAGGGCAGCCGCGTGAAGCGGGAGCCCTCCCGCTCGGTGAGCTGCCCCAGCACCGGGGCACGGAAGCCCCCCTCCCAAAAAATCACCCCCCCAGTGCCCCAGCCGGCCCCGCACCGTGCCCCCGGGGAGGCAGAGCCCTGCTTGCCCCTTACCTGTGCGCACCAGCCGGCGCTACCCCCCAGCGCAAGCAGCGGGAGTCCGAGCTGGGGGCCCTGAGCCCGGCCAGCCCCTTCCAGCGCGGTGCCCGGAGGGGGGCTCCCCGCGGGACAGGGCAACCCGGCTCCCCCCCCCCGCCCGCCCGCCCTCCGCCGCGGCTCCTTCTTCGCCGCCGCCGCAAGGTGCGCGCCAGGCCGGCGGCCGCCCCCGGTCCTCAGCGCCGCGCCAAACTTTCCCCTCGCTCGCGCTCCGCCTTGTGCCCCCGGCCGCCCCCGAATCCCGGGCTTTTATGGGCTGCGCGTTCGGACAGTTCGCCCGCAATTCGGGATTAGCCAAACACTCCGGTTACACGCGCGCGCGGGAAGGGGCCAGCGCCACTTGATACCTTCGCCCTGCCGGAGCCGGGAGCCCATCCTGCGGCGCTGCGCAGGGGCGCGGAGCGCTGGGGAGGGCCGGCCCGGGCGGGCCGAGCACCCAAATGCTTCGCCTCCATCGGCCCCTGTGCGTGACGACCCCCCCCCCAGGACGAATAACCAGGAGCTGATTATTGCGGGGGGGGGGGGGATATAGCTAATAATATTGTATTGCTGGCAAGGGGCTTGAATGGAGTCTGGCGAGGCGCCTTCTGCCGGGGCAAGCGCGTTGGAGCGCAGCCCGTCCCTGTTCAAAACTGCCCCCCGACTCATTGTCTCCGGCTCTGGGACAAAGGCTCAGGTGCCCGAGCGCCGCCTGCCCTCCCCCCCGTCCCTCCCTCCCCCGGGCGGACAATGGCAAAGGTAGGGACCCGGGCGGGAGGGGTGGCCCCAGTCAGTCCTTTACTTTTTTTGTGAATGGGCTGCGGCGCCTTTGTTCCGCGGAGAAGCGCCCGTGTCGCTGACTTTTGTGGACTATAGAAAGATCGTGTAAACCTCCTTTTCTTTTGCCCCCCCCCCCTCCCCTCCTTTGATTAGATGTCCCCTCATCGCCCGAAAAAATGTAATTTCGTTGGGCCGGCGGTCACTTCCTTTGAACATTAGCTCGCTTTCAGCTCCAACTTCAATTAGAAGGAGTTGATTTTGAGAGATCAACAAAAGCCCCGCACCAAAGCCTTATTAAAGGTCCTAAGCAGATCCCCCGGACGCTTTGAGAAGCAGTTAAGGAAACAGTGTGCATCCATGATATTCTGTTACCGTGTTTTATTGGGACGCCAAAGGAAAGTGTCTCCTGAAAAACACTTACTTTGATGCCCGGCCGCGTTTAATTTATTTTGCTGGCAACGAGTTCATTTTTTTTTCTTTTTGCATTTTATTATTATTACCCCTTTTCAGCTTCCCCTTTTGTGTTATTAGACATTCTCCTGGTAAACTACAAAAAAAAAAAAAAAAAAGGAGTAATTCTCCGGAGGGGCTTAGGGCCCTTCATTAATATTTATGAGACGGTGCAACTTAAACCTATATATGGATAGATAATTGTGTGGCCTAGTGTTTGGAGAGAAAAGACAAAGTTGATGGTCACAAATGGCCATTTCTGCCGCTTCCTTCGTTTTGTGGTTTTCATGAAAACAATCGGCGCGCTTCGAGAAAAGGGTTTAACCAATTTTCAGCCACGGACAATTTGGATGTTTCAGAAAGGCGGGGAGAAAACCACCCCAGGCCAGGGCAATTCGCAACCCCCTTTTCTCCCAGCCTGGGTCCTACCCAAACACAAACGGGAACGAAAGGGCCGGTTTTAAGCGCCTTGCCCGTGGAACCAGCCATTCCGTCGGCGTGAATCTGTATTTCTGTGCACATGTAACGAGTGTGTCAGGCAAGAGCGTACGAAAAACGGGGGAGTGCAAACTTTAGGAGACGGAGTGGGGGTTGCAGAGAAAAAGCCAGGCTCGGGGAGGATTGGGAAAGCTTCCTCCAAACTGGAAGGCAATCGCTCCCCATCCCCAGCAGCCAGGCACGGAGATCTCGCCCCTTCGGACACTCCCGCCCAGGGTTTCTCGCTGTAGGGCTGCATTCAGTGGGCGCCTGCACGCGCAAATACAACCCGGCGCGCACACGCGGCAACTGAACGTGCAAAAGTTCGCGCAGGGCCAGCCACGGTGCACCCAGGGGGTGGGGGGTCGGCCCGCTCTCCGCAGCCCATCGGGCTTCCCTGGGGATCGTCCCCGCCCTCGGACGGGCTTTGTCCGGGGCGGGGGCCGGGAGCGGACCCCAGGCTCGGCGCACGGGGGCTGGGGCCGGGCTCGGGTGCTGCTGGCGGCCGTGGGCAGAGCGGGGCAGCCGCCGCCTGCCCCGCGGGAGCCGGTGCGCGCGGCGGGGCTGGGTGGGGTGGGGAGCTGGGGGGGGGGGGAGGAGGAGGAGGAGGAGGGGGGGGGGGCGTGCGGAGGTAACCCGCATCCTGCGCTGCCATTGCCCAGGCGGCTGTCAGTCAGGCGCGGGGCGGCCGGGGATTGGCGCCGGGGCTGGTTACGCACTCGCCTCGCGCTCACATACAAGGGTAGGGCAGTGGAAAGGTGATCAATCTTCATCAGGCTACATTTCCAATCACCTAAAGCGCCTGGGCGAGACCGCTCCTGCCACAAGGTAACCGCGCTGGGTTCAGCGCCGGGCTCCCCCTGCTGCCCTGGGCCCCGCGCGCGCCGCGACCCCCCCCCCCCTCTCCCCCCTCCCCACGCCGCCTGAGCGCCCCCCCCCCCGGGCCCCCAGCGCCGCGGCCAGAAGTTAGCGCGGGCTGCGAAAGAAAGTAAAAGCAGCAGCCCCCGCCCCGGGGGGCAGAGCCCGGGGGCGCCAGCTGCGAACCCCGGGTCCCGGCGCTGCTGGCCCGGGAGCCCCCCCCCCCCCCTTCGGGGCGTTGCACGGCGGGGAGCTGCTGGGCAGGCGAGGGCGCCGGGTCGCGCTGCCCCGGCGCTACGGGCTGCACCGAGCGCCCCACGCCCGGGACCTGGCGCGGGGAGGGGGCAGTGGCGGCCCCTCGGCTCTGCCCGGGACCCTGCGGGCAGCGGCTGAGCCCGGCCCGGCCCCTTGGCCCGTTGAGGAGCCGGGGCGAGGCGCTAAGGGCTGCTCCCTTCTCCCCGGCAGACTTTGCAACTCCCCTGCAAAGTGGCGCCCAGGGCAGCCCGGCAGGGTCCCGCGCGCCCGGGGGTGGCGAAGCCCCGCACGTGGGGGGAGTTGGATTGGGGGCTGTTTGATTTTTAGCTGAGGGTGAGCGCTCCCCCCCCACACACACCCCACCCCCACCCCCACCCCAGGCTCTTAGCCTCCTCCAGAGCCTCGCCTCACCCCTCCCTGGACGGTGACACTGCAGGGCTGGCAAACAAACTTACATAATGACTCTGCATGGGCCAAATCACTCCGGGCTCAGCCCTGTGCGTTTCAAGGAGCCACTCTGACGGCATCTGCTTGGAGCAAAGCGCCGGCTTCTCGTGCCGGGGCTGGCCCGGCCTGGACTAACGTGCTGGCTTCATGGTCCATTTCCAAGCCACGGATCCGCTTTCGAGCCAGCTCTCTCTGGGTGCCGGGGCGCCTCAGTTTACACGGCGCTGTCTTAATTCCCTCGGATGGAGAGGCGCGGGGGCTTACGCTTAGGGGGGGTCCCTGGGAGGCTAGGTCGGCCTCATTCAACACCCCCTGGCCTGAGGGGTTAGGATGCTTTGCAGTGAGGACTCGGTCCTGTCGGGAAAGAGAGAATCTCTGGAAAAGCAAAGATAGGCCGCTTTGGAAGCCTCCCGTGACCGTATCGGGGCCGTTCGCTTCTCCCAAGCTGCTCACTCAACCGGATGTATTTAATTTCCACGCAGACACTAAAAACGAAACTAGAGAGGGTCCCAGCTGTCCACTGCAACAGGTTAGCCTGGGAGCTGGAAGACAGAGGTGCTGGAGCCAGGGGTGTGTGTCTGTGCGCTTCTGCTTGAAGTGCTTTCCACCCGACACAGAGTTTACACGTTGGTGCACAGGCTCTCAGCACCCCCACGACACAAATTGTTCCAGCACCCCTGGAGGATGCCAGTGAGTGTGGAAATAGTGGTCTGACCAGCGAAAACAAACACACACCCCCCCCCCTTTTTTTTTAAATCGTTCTAGTGTAAATACGGAAAACTCCGCTGGAAACAACAAGGCCCTCAACACAATTAAAGTTTCTAGCGAGTGATTCATCGTGATTAGAGACGCCACCATCTGTTGCTGGATGGATTTAGGGTTTTACTTCTTGGGTTTGTCTAGTTTAATTTTTCTCGCGGGGCAAGGAGGGTTCTTGGGTGTCCGTGGACAGCAGAGAGAGAGAGATTCCTGGGTCTGGAGACGGGATCAAGGTTGTGGATTTTACCTGGAGACCTCGCTCCGAGACACAAACAAATTCTGTACGTTCCAGCTCCCGGGATCTCCGCGGCCCCGCTAGAAATTCGTTACATCAGGGGAATGCTGGAAACCCACAAAAACAACCAAAACAAAACCCCATGAATTTGCAGGAAAGCGAGAGGCGAAGTGTCCGAGTTTGCCCGCCCCAGAGCCCTGAAATGGCTCCCAGCAAGGCAGGGCAGGAAAGAAACTCCGGCAATTTCTCGTTTTATTTATTTAGAAATAAAATCCCTAGTGAGAGAGCGTGAGACACCCCCTCACCCCCCACACACGTTGTCTTTCGGTAAATTTGTTTTCCCTCACCCCTACGGGAGGAACCCCCTGGAATATGAATTTCAAAGTGACTATAAATCGGTTTGTTTTCTAACTACACTACTAGCCACTTCTAATTAAAATGTCCCCTTCTGCTCGCTCTTAAATTAATTATACTTCCCCCCCCTTTGGTATCTCGTTTTGATTTCTAATCCAATTATCTTTTTAAATAATTGCTTTATCTCCCCCCATCACTTGTATTGTGCCCCCCTCCAAGCCCCACGGCGATTATATGTTAATGTGGCTCTGCTTAAAAAACTCCCCTCTTTCTCCCCCACCTCCTCACTCTGGCACTTTTATTTCACTTCGTGTGGGAGGGGTCGGCCATATTGATTGGCCCCCCCCGCGCGCGCTCTTTTCTACGTGCGCAAGAAACTTTAAAACAATCATAAATGACAACGAAAAGGGGCGAAACTTTCGATGTTATTGGAACGAGAGGTTTTTTGGCGCAGAGCGAAATAAAGCCCCGTTTGCAGGGAGCAGGGGGCTTTTTAGGCTGCTGTGCGATTGCGCCTGTCTCTTTGCACCCCAAACGATTTCATTTAATGCACGAAAAATAGTTCCAACTTCCCTACGCTTTCGATTATTTGCAATCGGGTTTTTTTTTTTTTTAATTGTATTTCTTAGCGCTTGGTCTGCACCGCTCCGGTCTGGCTATAAAACTCCGAATCCCAACTGTTTGTGTTGTGCCCTGGAAGCGACCTGGCTTGTCGATTCCGCTCCGAAGAGCTGCTGATGTTTGTCTTGTTTTGTGTGGGTTTTTTTGTTTGTTTCTTGTAGGGAGCGGAGAGTCGCTTCTGCGCCCGGATTTTCTGCCATCGCCTGAAAGAACCAATTTTGTGACTTGGAGAAATTTTAGACAGACTTTTTTATATATATATAAATTGGGGGAAATCGTTCCAGCTTTTAGCATGATGTCTTACCTCAAACAGCCCCCCTATGGCATGAATGGGCTGGGGCTGACCGGACCTGCTATGGACTTACTGCACCCGTCGGTGGGCTATCCGGGTGAGCATCAAACCTCTTTAATTTCCACCTCCCTTTGCCCCTCTACCAGTCGGGTTACACTGCTCAACTGGGACAAGTTTGTACCAAGTCATTTTTCTCCTGTCTTGTTGCAACGAAGATGAGAGCGATGGGATATTTCTTCCGCTCCAAGACTGTGCTTTTGCCAAAAATTCCTGAGTACGTTTTGGGGGAAAAAAAGATTGAAAAGAACAAATCTGTTCGTTCGATCCTTTTTTAAAAGTAATTTTTACTCTCAAAATGAACGTGGCGAGAATCAACAGGATTTCAATAGAGAAATCTCCTTCCCGCAACAACTAAATCGTTTTTGTCCGATCAGATAAGAAATTTGAAAAGTTTTAAATTTGTATTTAATTGATGTGCTTGTTTTAACAGTGGGGAATCTACTTAGAATAGTTAACTTTGTTATTTAAAAACTAATAATTGAATGAAACTTGTACCAAACTCCGCAGAGGTGCTGCAGTGTCTTCCCAGCTCGGCCTGTCCCTAACTTGTGTGTTGTTATGATTCTCCCCCGTTCCATGTTTTTTCTTCCCTGGATTGTAATTTAAACACACAAACAAACCCTGAAAACTCTCCCCCGGGCTCCGGGGCCTTGCGGGGGCCGCTGTGCAGTGGTGTTGTGTATGGATTGGGGGCTAGGCGGTCCGCAATCCGCTTTGCCTTCCCCGCCGGATTTTGCCTCGTCAGTTTCGCTTCGGCCTTAACTTTTGGAGCCCAGTTTCTCGCTCGCATTTCCGCCCCTGTCTCCCGCCTCTTTAAAAATATCTTCTTCGGAATCCCCCTTCCCCATCCTAATGCCACCAAGCCTGGCTTCTGGGGAGCGTTGAAACGCTACATAAATAAATACGCTTGGTACAGCTATAAACTGTGCATTTTGCTGGGAGGGAGAAAAGGGGGGCAGGGGGTAGTTGTTTCTCTGATATTAAACCAATTTGGCAACGAAATACTGGTCATTTCCCTGCCCCCCGCCCGAGCACCGGTTTCTTTTCTTTCACTGCTTGGGCGTGAATCCCCCGATCTGTAGCAAGGGGCTTGCAGGGCCCGGCTCCGCGCCCCGGCCCGGGTGATTCTGCAGTGGCGGGGCGGGCTGCAGCCCGGGGGGGGGGGGCACCCGAGTGGGGGATCCATGTGTCTAACCCGCTTGTCTCTCTCTCCCGGGTCCTGCAGCCACCCCTCGGAAGCAGCGGCGGGAGCGCACCACCTTCACCCGCTCGCAGCTGGACGTGCTGGAAGCGCTCTTCGCCAAGACCCGCTACCCGGACATCTTCATGCGAGAGGAGGTGGCGCTGAAGATCAACCTGCCCGAGTCCAGAGTCCAGGTCCGGTACCGTCGCTCCCGCCGCAGGGCCAGCCGCTCTCCGGGCCCTGGGCTGGGGAGGGAGAGGGAGCCCCAGTGCAAACTACCCGGGATGGGGGAACTTTCTGGCCAGCCCCTCGGCGCACCTCCGCCGCCTGCCTGCGGGCCGGGGCGCCGCTGGGCTGGGACGCACCGGCGGGCTAACCCGGGTGCCGGGGCCCGGCCTGCGGCGCTGTCCAACCCATCACACGCACTCTTCCGCCCGGGCCCTTTCGGCCGATAAGCTCCAGCAATGGCCAGCCCGGAGGCGGGGAGGACACGCTGGCTGGGGCGAGGCGCAGCGCCCCCGAGCCGGCCGCGGTTGGGGAGACCGGGTGGATCATTCAGGCCGAGAGAGGAGATTTTGTTCCTGGCGTTTGGAGGCGTTCCCCTGGCTCTGCTCTGCAGCCGGTCCCAGCAGCCCCTCCCGCGCCCCGGGAGCCGATTGCTGCCCCTGCCGGGACCCGACGGGGAACAGGCCCCGCTGTGGCATCAGGCTCCGCTGCAGCGCAGCGCCGGCCCGAGGGCAGGGGCGACAGGCGCCACCCCCTGGATAATGGGGAATCCGGCCGCGCGGGAGGGAGCCCCACGGGGTGAGGCGCTCGCCAGCCTGCCCGGGGTGTCCCCTCGCGGTGGCAACGCCGGGGCCGAGGCAGCCCGGGTGCCGGAGCCGGATTTGCGGAATAAAGGCAGATCCTGTCCCGGGCGCCCCAGCAGCGCGGGCTCCGTGTCTCTCTATAGGTGCGGGCGGGGGGGGGGGCAGCCCTGGCCATGGGGATCCAGCCGGAATTACCCCGGACACCCCCTGGAGCGGCACCATCCCTCCCCCGCATCTCGCCATGGGCCCGCAGCTCAGCCCGGCCCTGGGGACTTTTCCTGGGCCGCTCCCAGCCCCCGGCTGCAGCCTCGGGCGTAGGCGCTTCGCCCCTTGGGGATGGGCTGGAGGATGCTTTAAAAACCAGCTCCCCAGAGGGGCCAGTCGCGCGCCCGGCCTGGGACACGTGGGTGTGGGGCAGGGGGCAGAGCCCGCAGCCAGCTGAAAGGGTCCGGGTGGGGGGAGGCGGGGCTGTCACCTGGCCGCGGGAGCTCCACGTGGGGCCCCCCCTGGCGCCGCCTTGGGTCCCGGTGCCAGCACCAGGCCAGGGACAGAGCCAAACTCAGTCATAGAATCATAGAATCTCAGGGTTGGAAGGGACCTTAGGAGGTCATCTAGTCCAACCCCCTGCTCAAAGCAGGACCAATCCCCAATTTTTTTTCCCCCAGATCCCCAAATGGCCCCCTCAAGGATTGAACTCACAACCCTGGGTTTAGCAGGCCAATGCTCAAACCACTGAGCTATCCCTCCCCCCTAAACTGTAGTCCCGGGACTGCAGTTACACCCCCACCTCCACCGGACAGACACGCACCACAGGCCTCCCGGACAGACAGACCGACAGGTCTCTGCAGTGTGGAGCCGGGCTGCCCCTCTCCCTAGCAGGCTAGGGGGGCGGGGCGGAGAGTGAGTCTGGTTCTGTCCTGGGCCCCTAGCCCTGGCGGGTAATGGGTGGGAAGGGGGCCGGGGGCTGGGTTTTCTGGTAGGCTCAGTGAGGTCCTCTTTGCTGGGCCCCAAGCCCCCCCGGGGAGACGCAACGGGGGGTTGTGCTGAAATTCCTCGGGGATTGGTCGCTATGTCCCTGCTCTGTGCAGCCCCCCCCCCCCCCCGCCATGGAGCGGGGCTGCTCTGCTGGGAGCTGATCCCATTGGGCCCATTTCTCTACGGGCTAAGGCGGGTGCCCGGCGCTGCAGCGGGTGCGGATCGCTCTGGGGGTGGGAGCTGAACGCGGGGCCCCGCTCCCTGGAGGAGGTGGGTGTTGGGTGTTGTGCTGGAAGTCGGCTGGGGCGGAGCAGAGCGGGTCCGGATTGATCGGGACCCAGCACGTGTTCCCTCCTGTGCAGCTGTGCTGGGGGAGTTGGGTGCTGTGCCCCCCTTCCTGGGGGATATTGCGGGGGAGGGAGGGAAGCTGGGTGCTGATCGCTCCCCGCAGGCTGGGGAAGCTGGGTGCCGTTGCTTGTTGCGGGGGAGTTAGGTGCAGTGATGAAAGCTCGTGGCTCTGGGCGCCTTTGCAGGCCGGGAGCAGAGGTGTCGGAGCTGGGGGCTGGGTCGAGGCGCTGGGAGGGGGCAGGGCGCTGCACTGGGTGCGGATGGCTCCCGGCTCCCTAATCGGCTAGGCGCTGGGTGGGGCAGCAGGAGTCAGCCTGAGGAGTCAGCTCAGTGGGGAGCTGGGTGCCGGTAAGCCCTGTGGGCCCGGCTAGGGGCAGGGGGCCGGTTCTGGAGGCTGGAGGGGAGAGCTGGGGTAGCGCAGGGGTGAGCTGCTGGGGGATGCGTAGGCCGGGTGCTGATGGGTTGGTTCTGCCTTGCAGGGTGGTGGAGGTGGTCCTGGGGGCCGAGGGCCTCGGTCTCCTTTGCAGGTGCGGGGCTGGCGGCTCTGCTGGGGAGACCAGGGGGAAGCGGGGTGTGCCCCGAGGGAAGCAGACACTGATGGCTCTGCTCTCCCGGCTAGGCCCGGGGGTGGGCGGAGACGCTGGGTGTTGTGCGGGGCTTAGTTTGGAAGCCGGCTCAATGGCAGGGGGGAAACTCGACGCGAACTTTGTTTTCCAGTGTGGGTGGGGGATGGGTGCTGGGCATAGGCGCTGGTTGGCGGGATAGTGGAGGAGTGAATGGCTCCTCTCTCCTTGCAGGCAGGGGGATGGGTCCCGTGTGTGAGTTTTACGGCTTGGGGGTGCGGGGTGGGGCACAGTGCGGGAGCCCGGGGATGGAGTTGGGGTACAGGGGAGGTAGGTGCTGGTGGTCCGGGGACTCGCAGCTGGTGGTTGGGTGTGGATGGGTTCTGGGGGGGACTTGGTGTCGGGGGATGGGTGCGGGTGCTGGAGGGACTGGGTACCAGTGAATTGCTGTGAGCACCCAGGGCTGTCTTGCATGCTGGTGAATGTCTGGGGTGCTGATGGCTGTCAGGGGTACTGGTGGATGGTTCTGGGTGCTGGGTGGCTATGGGCTGTTTTGGGTGCTGGTGGAAGGCTATGCCTGCCTGGAGCTGTCTGGGGTGCCAGTGGGTGGCTATGGGTGTTGGCTGGGGTGCTCGGGTGCCGTTGGATGGGTATGGATGCTCGGGGGCTGGATGCCAGTGGCTATAGGTGCTGGGTGAAGTGGGTGCCCGTAGCTGGCTATGGGTAATGGTGGCTGTTCAGAGGCTGGGTGCTGGAGGGGTGGCTGTGGTGCTAGGGGGAATGGGTGCTGCTGGCTGTTCAGGGTGTATGGGGGCTGGGGGATACCTATGGGTGCTAGGGGAAGTGGGTGTTTGTGGCCATTCCGGGTACTAGGGGCTGGGTGCCAGGGGATGGCTCTGGGTACTAGGGGAAGTGGCTGTTTTGGGGTGCTGGAGGCTGTTAGGGTGCTCGAGGATTGGCTCCAGGTGCTGGGGGGGCTGGATGCCAACGGATGTCCATGGGTGCTGGGGAGGGCTGGGGGCCAGGGGCTGGCTGGGGGGGGCTGAGTGCCGGTGCCAGGCCAGCTATGGGGGCTGAGGGCCGGTTACGGGCGCTGGGGGAAGTGGGTGCCGGGGGCCGGCTGCTGACCGCTCGCTGTCCCCGCAGGTCTGGTTCAAGAACCGCCGGGCCAAGTGCCGGCAGCAGCAGCAGAGCGGCGGCGGGGCCAAGAGCCGGCCGGCCAAGAAGAAGCCCTCCCCGGCGCGGGAGAGCTCGGGCTCGGAGAGCAGCGGCCAGTTCACGCCCCCCGCCGTCTCCAGCTCGGGCTCGTCCTCGTCCTCCAGCTCCAGCTCCTCCGGCAGCGCGGCGGCGGCGGCGGCCGCCTCCATCAGCGCCCCGGCCTCGTCCATCTGGAGCCCGGCCTCCATCTCCCCGGGCGCCGCCGCGGCCTCCGCCGTGTCGGTGCCGGAGCCGCTGCCGCCGGGCGGCGCGTCCTGCATGCAGCGCTCGGTGTCCGGCGCCTCCTCCGCCTCCTACCCCATGTCCTACGGCCAGGGCGGCGGCTACGGCCAGGGCTACCCGGCGGGGCCCTCCTCCTCCTACTTCGGCGGCGTGGAGTGCAGCTCCTACCTGGCGCCCATGCACTCGCACCACCACCCGCACCAGCTCAGCCCCATGGGGCCCTCCTCCATGGCCGGCCACCACCACCACCCGCTGGGCCAGGGCTCGGGCCACCACCACCACCACCACCACCACCAGGGCTACGGCAGCACGGGGCTGGCCTTCAACTCCCCCGACTGCCTGGACTACAAGGAGCCCGGCGCCGCCTCCTC
Source organism: Macrochelys suwanniensis (assembly GCA_033296515.1). NCBI lineage: Eukaryota > Metazoa > Chordata > Testudines > Chelydridae > Macrochelys > Macrochelys suwanniensis. The sequence goes on along the minus strand of CM065777.1, from coordinate 186,813,543 downwards.
CTGGAAACTCAACTTCAACTCCCCCGACTGCCTGGACTACAAGGACCAGGCCTCCTGGAGGTTCCAGGTCTTGTAGGCAGCGCCCGGCCCGGCCCGGCTCGGCTCGGCTCCCTGCGCCTGGCCCCCGCTGGCCTTTTGCTACGTGAGAAACAATGGCCTTCCTCCAGGCCCAGCCTGCGCTGACCCCCCCTCCGCCCCCAGCCCCGGGCTGGCCCCGCTGCTCCGGAGCTGCCGTCGGTGTGTTTCCTTCGCCCGGGCAGGGCTGGGTCTCCGCGTCCCATGGTCACATCACTAGTAAATCATCCGTCATCCCCCGACCCAGAGCCGCTCCCCCCCCCCCAGCCCCTGGCTCAGGGCGGCTGGCTGAGATCTGCTGCTGGACCCTCCCCCGTGATGACTCGTATTTATTCCTTCTCCGCGCCCCGGGAGTGTCCCGGCCTGCGGGGGGGGGGGCGGGGGGATTGACCACCAAACGCGCAGAGGTCGCAAGAGGACTTCGGCGCGTCTCCCCTCCTCGGTTTGGAAAGAAACGCGCCTTGGACACGTAGACCCCGCAGGCCGCCCCGCGGGTGCCTGACGGCTCAACTCTCTCGCACTCCTCGTGGCAATGGCAAGGCGGGGGTGGGAGCCCCTGGGCTCGCTCTCGGGACTCCGGGCAGCCTCTTGCTGCGGCAGGGATGGTGGAATAGTCGGTCCGTTCCGGGGACCAGTGTTATTTTGAGTTGATGTTATGGGGTTGAAATTGTTACCGAAATACGTATCTTGAGTTTAACACGCAGGACATTGAACTAAACCATGCGTCTCTCCTCACCCCCCGCCCCTTACAAAAATCTTCCCGCGGGGCCAGATGAGATTCCCAGCGCTGCTTCTTTCCTCCCTTTGGGGAACTTCTCATGGCAAATCAAACCCACCCCAGTAAGAAGAGGCGGGGCGGGCAGGCGATCTGGGAGGGTGGTTTGGGGAACAGCTGTCATGGGAGGGGAGGGGGCGCTGGGAAGGTTAGGGAGAGGGGGAGGAAAAGTTTGTCCAGCGGATCCACAGTCCAGATCCCGTTTACAGACCAAAAAAGAAAAAAAAAACGGGGGAAAAAAAGTAAAAGGAAAAAAAAAGCAGCTCAAGTTCCCTTCCCTTTTAGCCCCCTCGGTTTGTCTAGTGAGTTTTTAGTGCATCGGCCCTAGCCAGCCACGCCTGCGCATCTGTCTCAAGGATGGGTTTGAACCGCTTTGTCCCTCGGTGGAAAAGGAATTTGTACATTTGATTATTATGCCGTAATCCAACACGTACCTGTTGACATGTAAGGCAACTCCTCCCCCTTTATCTACATAGCCCTATAATAAAATCCACACTAATGAAGCCCTGGTCTGTGTCATACTTCCGAAGCGGGGCCCCTGGGGGAAGCCGCCAGTCGCTTAAACTTCCGCGGCGCATGCGATGGGCAGGGGCACGTTGATTTTTATTTACCCAGCGGGGGAGGGCTCGCTGGTCCCCGTACACTTTATTTCACCGAGCTGCCTTTTAATGGCCCTAATTGGATTGGCTTCCAATCAAAACTGGTGGGTTCTAGGCAGGGAGACGGTGTGAACCCCCCCCCCCCAGGTTTGGCTTTTGGAAAGACACGAGAGTTTTAACCAGCACCGGCCCCAGAGCGGGTTTGTCTCTAGGGAGATCCAGGAACAGCCGGAGTCTGGCACGAAGTTTTCCCATCTTAACTTCCCCTTCAGCGCGGCTTGGTGCGCTCGGCTAAAGCAGCCGCAGCCCGGGCTGGCTTTTTCCCCCGGGGGAATCTGCAGTTCTGCCAAATTCTCCTGGGCCGTTTTATTTTAACGGACCTGTTGATCTAATCTCCCAGGAAGTGGGGGTGGCCCCGGCGGCTCCGGACGTTGGGCTGGATTTCAAAGCTGGCCCACATTTACATGCGTTTAACCCTCTAAAAAATCACCAGGGTTGCAAGGAAACAAAAACAAAACAAGCACCAAACAAACAAAAATCCCACAAAAACACCCCAACAACCCTTGTCACAAGGATCTACACACCAAGTCCTCCCCGCGCCCTCCTTGTTTCCACATCCTCAGAACCACATTTTGCCCGATTCGTATTTTAGGAGCCGCGTGTGTTGAAACGATTTTTTTTTGTTTCGAAATAAAAATTCAACGCATCGCGGCTGAGAAGCGCAGCCGCCCGGCCGCGGGCGTAGGCAGCGATTTTAGCCCGCTGAGGGCGAGGAGAAGGCGTCTTCTAGCTTTTAAAAATCTCGGCTCAGCGGCAGAGTTAGGAGCTAGTGCGGGAGGAAAAGTGGTTTCGGCGACAGAGGGAAACTTCGGCGCCTTTCCCTCCTGCTCAAGGATGTTTCACCCGGGAAAGGGCCGCGACTGGCTGCTCTTCATCCCTGGCAGGACAAATCCCGAGCACGCTCGTTACTCGTACATCCGCCGGCCCGTACACATGAAGGCAATAAATACAAGTCGCTGGACGCTGGCGGGGCTCAATCCAAGAGCGGCGTCTGAATGTATTTACTGGGGGGGCCTGGGGCCAGTGTGTGTTGTGCAATAAACGGCCCGTCTTTCGCTACACTGCACCCAGCCTCCTAGACCTGCCAATTCAGCCTGGCCGCCGGTGAAATCTGTCCCCCCGCGGGGTTAAAGCGCCTGCTTTGCGTGAACAGCCGAGTCCTTCGGGGGGGGGGGTGTTTGCTTCCCACTTGTATGGGGTCCTCCTAAGCGGAGCATTCCTGCCTCCCAATGCCCAGGGTCACCTCCATTTCAAAGGCGACGCCAGCCCTTGGAAAGCCCCGGCTGCCGCTGGTAGTCCCTGATCTGCCCCCCCACCCCCCGGATCAGGGTGCTCGTGTGGCACCCTGGCGCTATTTCCCCCACCCCCACCCTTGTGGGGGTGCACGCGCCAGGTGCTCCCTGGCTGGAGCAGCGCCCTGGGCGCGCTCCGCGCTCACCTGGCGGCAGCGTTCCTCCGCCTGTCCCCGCCACCCGCCCGGCACACGGGCAGCGCGCTGCGCTGAGCTTTGGGCAGTTAAACAGGCCGCTTATTAACCGGGACACCGGTTATCTGCGGTCAGCAGCCGCCCCCTGCCAGGCCACCTGTGTCCTGGGGAGGCTGTGCGCGCGGAGGCACTTCGCAAATGGCAGAAACCACTCACACCCCTCTGAAAAAGCCTGTCCCTTGTGGGGGCCAGGCAAGCCCCGAACCGGCTCCGCTAGAGCCGGCCGGCCCGAGGGCGGGTATTGATGGGGCATCGAAAGGAGGTGCGCGCCCAGAAATCATGGTGCGTGTTCCCGAAACCCGGTATCCCGTCGGGCTCCCGTCCAGCCGCGGGTCTGCGCGGGGCAGCGAAGCAGCAAGGCCTGGGCAGGATGAGCGGCTTCTCCCCGGCCCCAAACGCCCTCTGTGGGGGAGGGACACGCACGTGGGCCGAGCGGCCGGAAAACTTGCCCGAGTTGGACCCAGAGGGGGAGTTACGGGGCGAGGGCTGTTGCATTGAGAGGACAGTTGCCATCTCGCCGTGGGAACAATTTGTGCAGTGTGTGTGTGTGTGTGTGTGTGTGTGTGTGCGGGCGCGCTGAGAGGCATTGACCCAAACTGCAAACCCTGCAGACGCGATGGAAACCGCTTCCAGCCCGCCCCAGCGCCCCCGCCCTGGCTCTGTGCAGTGGCCGGCTCGGACGCCGGTCCCGGGGAACTGGAGCAAAGACGAATCTCGGATTCCAGCCACATCGTTCTCTCCCGCCGCCGCTGGGGGCAGCCACGTTGCCCGGGGGGGCGGAGGAGTCCGTGTCAAACTGGACCCGAGACCATGCACCGGAGCTGGGCAGGGGGCGTGGGGGGGCAATGATCCCCGCGCGCCTAAGGCCCCTGCGCTCCCCCACTGCCCGGCGCCCGGCCTGGGGTTAGCGCCGCGGGGGAAAGCAGCGGGGGCTAGTGACTGGCAGGCTGGGGCCCAGCTCCGCGGCACGCCCTCCGAGAGCCCGGCCTCGCGCGTCCCGCTCCCAGCCTGACTCGCGCAAGAGCCCGCGGGGATGTCACCTCCCCAGGTCCGCCTTGGGCTGGTCGTTACTGCTCGAGCGGATGTTGCGAGGAGCTCCGTCGTTGGGCCAAAGGGAAGCCGAACCATCGCGGCACGAACAGTCACGTAATGAACCTTCTTGCGGTGAAGGCCCCCACCCATGCAATCACCCGCGGGGCAGCAACTGCAGACTAGAAGGCCCTTTAGGAAACAGGGCAGGAGGGCAGCCAAGATGCGCCGAGCAGGGCTTGGGCCTGTGCAGGAGAAGCAGCCCAAAGTCCCTCTGCGTGGGGACTGTCGGGGCGTGGGGTACACGGGGGGCAAAGCGAGGGGCTGGCCTAGACCCTGCGCATTATCCACCGGGCTCTGGACTCCAAGCGGCTCAGTATGACCTTATACAAACATACTTTAAAGTAGCCTCATGTGTCCGCGGCTTCTCCCCAGTCCCCACCCTTCCGCTCAGGCTTTGGTGCCAAGGTGTTGCAGCAGGTAGGGCACGTATGGGAAACTCCAGGAGCCCCGGACAGCCCCCGGCACAACTGTCTTTGTGGGCAGCGCAGCTCCGGAACCACAGCTCCTCTGGCACAAGCGCTTTAAACACAGGCCCAAGGCCTCCCTGGAAAGCCCTGGCACCGTCCCTGGCTGAACGCGAATCGCTGGCGCTGAGCACCAGGCGAGGTGCAGAAGGAAGAGCTACACTTGCCGAATGCCCCTAGGAATGCAGGCTGTGGAGTGCGGACAGATGTACCCCGCACCGCGGCCAATGGTACCTCGCACCGCGGACAATGGTACCTCGCACCGCAGTCTGGTTAGTTACGCGGCGCGGCACTGGGCCTTCATTTGCACGCAGACTCGCTGGGGGACCGGTTACTGCGCGGAGCCGAGGGCCAAGACACTTCTCCTCTTGTGTTTTTGAGTCCCCCCAAGGCCGCTGTGCGCTACAAAACGCCGCAAACAAATAAACAAAAACTTGGCGGCTTTGTGCGGTCCCGTAAGGGGCAATCAAGCCGGCTCCCGTCTGTCTGCTAAGAAGAGCCCACTTACCAATGAAATGGCAAATGTACACAAATACAGTCCGCGGCCGCGTTACAAATCCCGAAGTCCTGTTTAGCGTGGAAATGTTGATTCTCTCCTACACTCAGACAATCCGGGAGCGCCAGTAAGGAGCAGTGTACAAACCATCGCAGCAAAATGCGCAAGAATGAAGCGTACGCCCAGCGCAACAAGAACAAAAATGTAGCCACTAAAAATAACAATCTTTTTCTATTTTGGAGGGAGCCACTTTTTTTTTGAAGTTAAGGTCAATTTTACACTACCGAGCCGTCGAGCGTTTTGCTGTTATGTGGTGCAGAGAACATACTTCTTTGCCTAAGCTTATGCGTTCGCATCAACGGATTGGATTCTGCAGCCATTCATTGTAACTGAAAACTGAACTAAATTATTATATCCCGGCACGAACGGTTTTTAAACGACCGAACCCCCGTGAAATAGCAGGTATTTAATGCGAATAATTCAACACATTCACGCATGTTTGGGGCATAATATAATGTGAACGAACAAAGAATGCCCGAGGGAATTAATAAACAACAAAAAACGTAATGAGCATTATTAAAGAATAGTACAAAAAGTCTGAAATAAACAAAACAACAAAGACGCTCGCTGGGGACATATTAGGAAATAAGTAAAAACAACTTCCTAACACCCCTCGGGAAAGATGCAATTCAAGTAAAACAAAACGGTGGCGGAAAGACCCGCCCTTTCAGCGGCCCAAAGTGAGGGGGAAATTGTCTCAAATTATTCACTCATGAGGGCTTGGATGTAATGGATGAAAACTCGCTTGTCGCCTCTGTGTAAAAGTTTGAGAGGGGGCGCGTGTACACACACACACACACACCTGTGTAAAAGTTTGAGCGGGGGCGCGTGCGTACACACACACCTGTGTAAAAGTTTGAGGGGGCGCGTGTGTACACACACACACACACACACCCCTGTGTAAAAGTTTGAGAGGGGGCGCGTGTACACACACACACACCTGTGTAAAAGTTTGAGAGGGGGCGCGTGCGTACACACACACCTGTGTAAAAGTTTGAGGGGGCGCGTGTGTACACACACACACACACACACACACACCTGTGTAAAAGTTTGAGAGGGGGCGCGTGTACACACACACACACCTGTGTAAAAGTTTGAGAGGGGGCGCGTGTACACACACACACACACACACCCCCCTGTGTAAAAGTTTGAGAGGGGGCGCGTGTGTACACACACACACACACACACACACACCTGTGTAAAAGTTTGAGAGGGGGCGCGTGTGTACACACACACACACACACACACACCTGTGTAAAAGTTTGAGAGGGGGCGCGTGTACACACACACACACCTGTGTAAAAGTTTGAGAGGGGGCGCGTGTACACACACACACACACACACACACACCTGTGTAAAAGTTTGAGAGGGGGCGCGTGTGTACACACACACACACACACACACACACACACACACACCTGTGTAAAAGTTTGAGAGGGGGCGCGTGTACACACACACACACCTGTGTAAAAGTTTGAGAGGGGGCGCGTGTACACACACACACACCTGTGTAAAAGTTTGAGGGGGCGCGTGCGTACACACACACGGGGGCGCGTACACACACACACACGCTGAGGGAGCTAGGGTCATTGGGCATTGGGCATGAACCAACATGTCAGTAAAACCCGCCGATCCCTTCGGAGACCCGAGATTTCTCCCCGGCCCTGGGTTTTGTGCGCTCCGGTTCCCCGCTTAGGCAGAGTCCCGCTAGCAGCAGGGGGCTGGATTCCCCTACGGGGCCAGGCGGTTTCTCCGGCCTCAGCAGAGCAGGGACCCAGAGCCGGCCCCGACTGGCTGGGCTGGGCTCTGCTCGGCTCGGTTCCCGAGTGATCAGAAGCCGCAGCCTCCTCTCCCCGCCGATCAATACCCAGCCTGGCCTTGCTCCCAGATCCGGCTCCCGGCCTCCGTCACCTGCCTGCACCTGGCACTGAACTAGGCGAGGTGGGGGGGTGCTCAAAGTGGCAGCCAAGCCTGGGTGGGTGGGTGGGTGGGGGGGGCAGCAGCTGCCGAGTGTGTGACTGTCCCGTGTGCTCGCGTGTTCACAGCCAGAGCCAAGCGCTGCAGCCCTGTGCCGGGGTGAGGGGCTAACGGGGCTGCGCCCGGGCCAGGGAACAACGGGCCCCCAAAGGCGGGTAGGGCGCCTGGCCACGCTCCCGGCTCGGAAGAGAAGCTGTGCAGGGAAAGGAAGTCCCCAAACCCCCAACAATGGCCTGAGACAGCAGCCAGGCCCCTAACTCCCCGAGTCCTCTCCTCTGCGGGCCGACAAGCCGCGGTGCCCCCATTCCCTGCCGGGGCCCCCCCAGAGACCCCCGCTTTCTTTGGGCACCGAGACCCTCGCCCGCCTTCGCAGGTTGCCCTGAGCGGCAGCAGGCCGGGCCGAGAGCAAACCCAGGCCCCTGGGAGCAGCTCCTGGCCCCGGATCGCTGAGCCAGACACGCCGCAGAGTGGGTACCGAGCGGAGCGAAACGTGAACACCTGGAAGGGGAGCTGGGGCCGGCCAAGGGAAACCCCCCGGAGCCACGTAACAAGTCACGGCCTCGCCTCCCTGGGCAGGAATTCCGGCGCTGCCGACACGTGGCCTTGGGCAGAACCGGGCGCGTCTCCACAGCCCACCCGCGCAACGCCGGCCCCGTGAGGTCAGCGGGGCAGAGACTTTGCGTGAGCTGCCCGCAGGGGCAAACGAAACTAGTGCCGGGGCTCAAGCCTGCGGCCCGCGCTGGAGACAAGCGGGGCGCTTCGTGTTTCCAACCCAAACGTGTCCCCCGCGGCTGGACTGGGGGCGCGGTGCTGCGCCGCCCGCAAAGTGCCTCCCATCGCCAACCAGTCCCAAGCCTGGCCTGGCTACCGCCGGGAAACGGGCCGGGACCCTCGCTAGCCATCTCCTTAGGCGACATGCAACGCAGCAGCTGCAGTCCCCGAGAACAGGGAAGTGAAACACGCCTCGCCCCAGAAAAGCTCCCTTCAACGGGGACAAGCCATAATCCAGGCTGAAATTCTCCTCCTTTCGTGCCCCTATTCGAGGGGCCGTCCGACCCCTGGCGGATCCCTGCCCCAGCACTACCAGCCCACCCCGGGGCTGGGGCAGGCAATGAAGATGTGATTAGTGCCAATCCGTGCACACAGAAACGGGGGTTCCGTCTGTCGCTCTACACTGGCAGGAGAGCGCGTCTTCAGAGTCAGATGCAGGGAAAACGAGTTTCCCCTTCCTACGTTTGAAACGCCCCATGAAATGGGTATTGGACGAGTGCCCAGGAGCGCTGCTGTCATTTCAGGGGCTGTCCGCGTAAACCCTCCTTTTCAGACTTTCTGACTTGCCTATTACAATGCGCTGCGGGCGCAAGCAGGGCGCAAGCCCAGAGCCTGGCAGTGAATTATTAGACATTATATTTTAAACAGAGCGACGTTACTAAACTGGTGGGCGTCGTTCATGGGGGTGCTTTAAGTAGCTCCTCTGGTTGTAGTGACACAGCCGTGAACATGCGCACCGCGCGTTGTGCGTTTTGCAGGCGGCTGGGACTTTCTGGCTCAGGTCTGCCCGCCTGGTGTTGAAAGTCGCGTCAGCCTTGGTGCAGTTCAAGTGAGTCCAGCACAAAGCGGCCGCTTGTAAGAGTTGTTCGCCGGGGCTTGTGGGGGGAGGGGACCACATCCATCAGCCTCCCCCAGGTTCTGCTCATTTCATCGGGCAGGTGATTTAGGAAATCCAGAACCCGCAAGAACATTGCTCTTCTGTGTAGAGATGCCCTGGATGATCAGCATGTCTCCAAATTCTCCCGGGCACTCAGTGGGGCGGGTACCTGTTTGTCGCTGGGGGGAATAATGGCACTAGGACTCAGACAGAGTTTTTCCGGCTAAGCTCTATATAGAGCCGAAGGGTCTTACCCGGCATTTAATACAAAGCAGCTGTTTCGTTGCCCTTAATGTATAGTTCAGAATATTCCGCCCTGAATGAGGCTGATGGGCCTGATCCGGCCGCCTTTTCTAGGCAAAGTGTCTGATGATTGGTTTCAGAGCGGCAGCCGTGTTAGTCTGTGTCAGCAAAGAGAACAGGAGTATTTATGGCACCTTAGAGACTAACACATTTATTTGAGCATAAGCTTTCCTGGGCTACAGTCCACTTCATGGGATGCATAGAATGGAACATACAGTAAGAAGATATTTATACACGTATACATATAAATATCTTCTTACTGTATGTTCCATTCTATGCATCCGATGAAGTGGACTGTAGCCCACGAAAGCTTCTGCTGAAATAAATGTGTTAGTCTCTAAGGTGCCAGACGCACTCCTGTTCTTTTTGTCTGATGATTGAGATCACCGGGCCCGACTCTGCGTTTACAGCTACTGTGGCTGGAGTTACTCCGGGTTTGCATCAGCGGAGGCGGCAGCGCAACGACAGGACCCAGTATTTGTTCACACCGGGTAAGAAGCCCCAATCCGGTTCTAGCCCATAACAGCTACTGCCGAGCCACTGAGCAGAAGGGGGCCAGGCTCCGATTGCAGCCACACTGGGGTAAGCCCGGGAAGCTGCAGGGACCTCACTGGAAGTACATGGCACTGGCAGTGAAGGGGATCCGCGGCACTGGAGGATGAAAACGCGGTGGTGGTGCCGGCTTTGCCCATAGCGGGGCTGGATGCCGAATGATTTAAGACCCGCTGAGATTTGGTCGGGTTCCCCCCTTTCCCCCCCCCCCCAATCATCACAACTAATAACGACAGCGGTTCGGTTTGTCCCCAGCCTCGTGCGGGGATTGACATCGGTTGTGTCGATTCCTTTGCTGGAGGATCACAGGTGAATTCGTACAGGAGTTGTTACTGTTGCCCCCCGCCTGCCGCCGGGCGAGGTCTCTGCTAGCCAAGCCGGTGGCTCGCGGAGCTCCTGACTCTGCAGGGCAACGAGCTGCTGTTCCGACTCGGTTTCGTTTGTGGCACTGGCCCGGGATCAGCAGCTCGGCACTGGAGGGTGAAATTCTGGCCCCTCTGAACTCTCCCATTGACTTCAGCGGGGCCACGATTTCACCCTCGCTGTGCCCGTGAAACCCAGCCAGGTACAGGGGGGGCGCGTACAAAATCTGCAGCCTCATTTGCATATCTCCCATAGCAGGGCTGGGGTTGAGGGGGGGAAATGAGCCCGCACTGAAGGCTGCGGCGGGGATACAAGTTCCCCATTTACACACAGGACACAGGCCTCGTCTCCTGACCCACCCGGAGCTCAGGTGCTAGGACCCTGCATACGGGGCAGGTACTTTTTCGGACTCACCCTGAGGAGCTAGAGGCAGGTACAGAGTGGGGTCCTGTAGGGCGACACTGCCCTTCTTCTAGGTATAGCCAGGAGGAAACCAAGATACGTTTTGCAAGTACTGAAGGAAACTCTCAGGTAGGTGTTTTTGTGTGTGAACGCCCAGACGGACACTAACTAAATCAGGTTTACTGAATTCGCTGTGTGTGGACAGACACTAAATCAGAACGGCTAAATCTGCGGTTTGTCCCCTGCAGACTGGAGTGTGGCCCTTTCTGTAGAGAAGTTTGAGCAAACTGGGGTGTGAGCGATCTTTTCTTTCCCGCCTGATGCTGGGTTCAAGGCGCTGTATCGGGGGAGTGAACTCCCAGAGGGACCTGTGTGTGTGTGTGTGTGTTTAGACATAGCCCTGGAACGAAAATGCTTCAAAGGGAGCTTCTGTTTCCCTGGGCTCTAGTCTGTATGATCCAAACCCGGAGCCCCCTCCTCCCAATCTCTGTTACATTAGGTAGATTCTAAGCAAATCTTCCTTTCTCTAGTTTTTTAAAGCCCCCACCCGGCTCCGATTTCCCGTTTCGTGCTATTCAGGTCTGGAATGTGCGCGTCCGAGGCTATCGGAAAACTTCCCGGCTGGCCCCCGAGGTCAGAGAGCAGACACTCCTTGCCAGGGAAAGCAAACAAACATGCAAACACAAACACACGCCTTTGTGTCACTCCGAATGTCCAGGGTACAACGCCCGGGGCTCGCCCGTTCTTCTCCGCCGGCCGGTGCAGAACTGAGCCGCCTTCCCGCGTTTTGGGGGAAACGTTTGGGCTTCGTAGCAACGAGGGCAGTGTGATAATTAACAGCCCCCCCCCCCGACTCTTCAGTTTACAAGAGATTAAGAAACACGGCCAGGACTTTGAAATGCACGATTTTAATTGGGCTCCTCCTAAGCGGTGCAGCAAACTTTCTAGGCTTCCCTAACTCGGAAAAGGGGCAGCGGGCGCTTCTGAGAGTCTAGACCTGCATTTTTGCCCAGAATGGAAACTTCTGCAGATCTGCAGCTCACCGACTCGCCCGCGGAGCTGAGTGTGTGTGTGTGTGTGGGGGGGGCAATTCAGCCCCTTCACAGAGCACACGAGAGTAACTCATCTGTTTGCATTTTTAAGCACCCGCTTCTGGCTTTTCTGCTTTGAAACGGCTCCTACATACAGCAGACTACGTGACTCGCTCCCAAGCTCCAGTTTATCCCGGCTGATTGCTAATGGGAGGATAGCCCCGACACCGCGGCCTGACCCCCGAAACAAGCACATCCTCCCACGGTGTCCTTCTAGTGGAAGGGAACGGTCGCGACACCGTTATCTCGCTGGGTTCCCTGCGCCCAGCGCGGCGCGGCGAGGGGCTGCGCCTGGCACCCAGCTGCAAAGCCGACTGGCCTCGGACTAGGGTCTGGGTGCTCGCCCCAAAGCCTCTCGCCTGGCAGGGTAGCTGTCCCGGGGGCAAGGGGGCTCCCTCAGGCCACTGCAGCGAAGTCGCTGGCGCTGCGCCTTGGAGGATGGGCCCCCCACTTGGTCCCCTCCCTTGCAGAGCGGTGTAAGTGCCTCGCATCTGCTCATGCAAGCCCTCGAGACATCTGGGGGATGAACGGAGTCACTTCAGCTCTATTGAATTCTGTTGGAGGCAACCTGGTCTTTCCTAGCCGGGCATCCGTCCTCTAGGGATGCCGGATGAGAAAGATACTTGCTCCACGCCCCCCAAATTTTCCTTGATTTTCCTACCCCAGCCGTGAGCTCTGCTGACTTGGCTGGAAGCTGCGGTACCCCGTACATAGTTGCAGCCTTGCATAGCTAAACATTCAGGAACTTGAAAATACCATTGTACGCGCAGACCTCAAGCGTTAGGCGCCCACCCAACCAGACTTGACATGTCTCATGCTTTCCAGTCGAGGATCTCCCGGCATTTGCCACCACTAGAAGCGATCTGCATAGCCAGACCTAGAACCAAAGATGCCCCAAATTTCCACGGTAAAGGATCATTTTCAGTGGCTTACACTTTTCCTCGACGTTTTTACATTTTCAGCCAAACTTTGGCTCGTTTGCTCTCAGGGAGCAAATTTTTGTTTTCTGGGAGCTTTAGCAAACGTGCTTGTGACTTTAGGCAAGTCAGTTACTCTTCGTGCCCGAGTTCTGCCTGTGGTAGATGGGGGGAAATAATTCTTCTCACTCCTGGGGAGGGTAAGGGGTACATTGATTCATGTTTGTGGGGCACAGGGAGAGTGTAGTGAACAGCTGAGACAGCACGGGAAACGATCCACGTTTTTATTCAGTGCAGGATTTGGCTGGCTTGGAATAAATAAGGCAGAGGAAACACACAGCGGCGTGGAGATCAAATGAAATCTCGTGACCAGCTGCTTCATTCCCATAGGTCCCAGTTCAGCAAGGTACTGAAGCATGGACCTAACATTAACATGGGAGGAGTCTCGTTGGCTTCAAGGGGACTATTGATGTGCTTGAAGTCAGGCATGTCCTTGGGTACCTTGCTGAACTGAGGCCTGAGCACTGTCCATCCTGTGCACTGAATGAGGCAGGGCTCCTGCGGGGGAAAATGGCACCTGCCCATGTCATTAAATAGCGTCTCCCCAGGCGTCCACACAAGGCTGAGGGGCAGGTTGTCACTTCCTGATTTTGGAGCGCTTCAGTTTGCAACCTGCACGGTCTCTGTAGGGGTTGGGGGTGGAATAGACGAATTACACCCAGCCCACTGTTCTACAGATGAGGCAACAGAAGCCGGGCGAGAGAACGGGCCAACTCCTACGGCTATTGATGTCCTTGGTAGCATTTCCATAGACTTCCAATCCCTGGGACGTGGGCTCAGCACTAAGGGGCAGATTTTGAAAGGGATTTAGGTGTTGCTTCACTTAGTGCTGCAAGGCCTATGGCCCAGCTTTACACAAGTAGTTAGGTGCCTAACTCCCAGATTCCACGTATCTGGGCGCACGCAACTTAGGTGGCTAAGTCCCAATGCTGAGCAAGGCAACACCTACAAACCTTTAAAAATCTGTGCCTAAGCGTCTTGCCCAAGGTCAACGTGCAAGCAGAAATACAAGCAAGAGGGAATTGAAAGACCTTCCGTGCCTGCTGCAAGGCTTGTCTGGGCAGGGTTGAATAAAATGGGATGGGAGGGAGAGGTTTCCAGAGGTGTTTAAATCATTTAAAGCCTATTTTGGCCTGTTGTGTAATTATTGTTCTGCCCCTAGGAGTGCCTAGCTAATTCTCACCATACATGAATAAATACCGAAATGTAAAGACACAGTAGAAAGCCAGGTCCATGAATTCTGTGGCCACGGTCTCCCACCCATTGTCTCAGAGCTGTACGCTAGAACCTCCACTTTTCCCCCATGAAAGCTGTTCTAGTCCTCATGGTTGTGTAGCAAATAGGAACCAAGTGTGAATTGAAGCAGTGTTGTCCTCCTGAGTTTGGCGACAGCCTGAAACAGAAGATCTGAAAGGTATGAACTGCTTCACATGCCTCAATGGGGTGTTAAATTTGGAATTTAATGACGATGACAGTTTAATGGTCAGTGCTGCTGAACATCTGAGCAGAAACAGCCAGCAAATGCACTTATGCCACAAGCCAAAACTGCCTCTCAAGCCTCCATAGCTGGGAACTTTAATCATTTATTAATATAAAAATAAACAACACGGGGGACTACACCAATGATTGTATTAGTCATTTTTTCATATTTAATTCAAATCCTCCCTTTGTTGATTTAAATGAAGCTGCCACAGCACTTCTAGTTTGCCATTCCAGCAAGCTGCAGAATTCCAGGGACCTTGCTTCAGAATTTAGATCTAGAGAAGATGCCAGCCAGGTTATGAGCTTTTTCCTAGAGGAGACCAGGAATGAGTCATCATGGGTGACTCATGTTTAATAACTAAACAATATTTGTGTTTGGAAGAGTGGGGCTCCAGGGTTTAGACTCTCAGACCTAGTCTTGGTTTCAATCATTTCTCTAGCACCTGTATGCTAGATGGTGAGCTTTTAAAAATCATATTAGTTGAGCTAATGAACAAGGCATAAGAATAGGAACTGTGTCAATAGCAAAGGGGGTTCAGATAAGAAATGTTTCTGATCAGATCAAATATGGCTTTTGTCTGAAAAGCTAGCTTCTTTAAAAACAAACAAACTCCCCATGGCTTCTCCCTTGAACTATGGAGTTCAAAAGTTCTAAGAGCACGACTCAGGGTGATATGGCCAATTGGCTGAAAACCAATACAGGGTCCTCTGTAGCATCTTTCCTATTCAAAAGAAAAGAATCCAGAAAATAACACACAGTGATTAAACAGTTTAAGGAACAAAACTTGCTATTTTCTCCCTGAATACTGTACATACATACCCAGTAATGAAACAAGACACTGTCTCCCATGATTACCCAGCTTCCTTGGGTATAGCATGTCATTGAAGCAGCACAGATGGTGTGGCTGCTTCTCTAGTCTACAGATTGGGGCTGGGCTCTGGCCCCAGATTGGGGGTGGGTGGGTAGATGCTGTCACCCCAATCATCTCACATTTCGCTTGTGTGAAGCTCGAGCAATTGGGCTTTATGTGGGTGACGTTAAATCACCCTCAATGACCCATCAGCAACTGAAAGGGAAACAGCACCTGAACTCAAGTCTGGCCGGTAAAGCACATCACTGTTACAAATGGAAGAGCTCAAGAAAAGGGCAATGGATGAGACAGGGATTTGAAAAAAAAAAAATCTGATTTGAGACAGTTGAGTAGCTCACAGCTGAGTGACATGACGTGTTTTAAACATGCCTGAAATGTCAGGGAACAAGGACATCTTGTGTGGGATTTTTTTAAACACAGTTTGATGCTGGAGAAAGGTGCCAAACTGGCAGCACCAGACGCCAGGTGGCTGGATGAGAGACCAGGATGCAATGTTGCAATCACAGGTCATCGGACATGTCTGCTCTCTGGTGCAGAGGACTTGTGGCCTACTCTTCCTCTCATCCCAGGGTGTGCAGACCCTCCGCTTAAGTGCTGGTGGTTGTGGTTGTGGGGTTCGGGTGAATGGTGCTGAGAGCTGGTCAGGCTGAGACATAGATAAATCCCTTTCCGTTCACTGGGCTAAGCCTAGTCCTTAAAGTTGGCTGGTCTGGAAAATATTTGAGCTGAGCTGTCAGTGGTTTTTTTTTTTTTTTGGTTTTGTTTTTTTTTGCCACGGTACATCTGAAAAATTGGACCTCACAAGGTCCAATTTATTACATTGCTACTTTCAATATATTTGCCATTCATTAACGTTTAGTTACTCAGGTCTGAAAATTTTGGCTTTAACCCCTCTGTGTCTCAGTTTTTCTATTTTGTAATTACTGTACCAGGGTGTAACACAGAGTAAATAAAACTACAATACTAATGACACTTAGCACTTACTAGCCCTTTGCACCCCAGTATTTCAAAACATCTTACAAAGATGAGGAGTATTAGCTCCATTTTGCAGCTAGGGAAATGGAGGCACACAGAGGTAAAGCAGCTTTTCCAGAGTCACACACGGAATGACTGTCAGAGCTAGGAACAGAACTCAGAGCTCCCGATTCCCAGTTCGATGCTCTAATCATTAGACGATTATTGGCTTTGTAGATGTAAAACCCTATATAAACGCTAAGTATAATAACTGAGATGAGCATGTACAGAAAAGTAGAAGTGTAAATTATACGGTTATAATTTAAATGACAAGTATGTAATAATGTGAGTTATAACAGTCATTTTGTAGACATCTCTCTGGGGTGGTGTAAAGAAAATAGGTGATTACAGATCATGCAATGTACTCCTCAATGTTATGAGTAAAGAACCACTGCACACAATCCATTTGTGGCTTTCCTTGCACTGACCTCTGGATAATAGTCATTGCTAACTCATGAACGTAAATAGAAATTAATATATACAAAAATTCCACATTAGCTCAGAACCTGTTTTGTCAATAAAATCTCCCAGCGTAATGCCCAGAAAATGGTCCTGCTACAGTGGAGATCTTTTCTTTCATGTCTTACATCCAGCACAAAAAACTGCAGGGAAGAAGGATGAATATGGTCACAAGGTTGAAGTATAAAGAAAAACATATGCCCATTTTCAGCTAAATCCCTATTCAACACTTTTCTAGGACAGAACTCCAAGAAAGCCATAAAGGGATTTTATTAAAAACTGAGATTTTAGGAAACAACATTCTTGATCTTATGTACATTTCTAGCATCACTTCCTGTATATTTTTAAACTGAAATCCTCTTAGCATGCAAAGTAAATAGATTATGATATACTGAAGGATTAAGGATCACTGTCTGGTGTCAGATTAATCCCACATATAGACCATCACTTGTACTGACAGAAATATGGCTTCAATTCAGCAAAATAGCTCTATGGCTAGGTAACACATTTCAGCATTTTATGTAGAGCAAGTGAGAGATTTCCTTGATCTGTTGTTGCTCAGCATCTATCTCAGAAATTAAATATAAATCTGTATCATATGCAACACATGCTCTCCTCAAATGACTGTAAGGATGCATAGCGTAACCACCCATTATATATACAGCTGTGTGTGGTGAAATGCTGTAGTAAACTGCTGTTTGTTTCACAGTTCTCACTTTATTAATATTTTCCCCATTGAATATGTAGAATTGTATGCACTTAACAGTTTTGTTCACTCAAGACATAAGCTTTTCAGTATGTTTTAATAGACATATCTGAATATGCTGATACAAACTGCTAAAAGATGTTGGATTTTTTTATTACTACCAAACCCACCATCCACTTAGTATATGTTAGATTTCAGCAGCCTTTTAACTCTTAGGGGGGGAAAAATGGCTTGATCAATGAACAATAAATGGATACATTTTAAATAAACACAGATTTTCTCAACACAGTATTTCTAAACAGTTTGATTTTTTTAAAAGTTTTTATTTTTAATCCATTTATTTAGTGACAGTGCGATTTAAAGACCGTAACCAAAAAGCAAATTCACGTAGATTGCTGACTTTCAGTTTTACATAACTGACTGGTCCAAAAGCTCAAGCTTAATCTATATGTGTATATACAGTAAAGTACAATACATGTGTACATACATGATATACTGGATCACATGATAGGAAGGAAGAAACATCATAAAGTTCCTTTTCTCTTTTAATAGTTCCGGAACAAATATAGTAATGAAACAGGTTAAGTTGTCTTCTCTGTAGCATTTTCTGTTAGCGGCTAGAAGAACAAGATTAAAATCTGGACTCCAATGGAATGATGTTTAAGAGACTCCATGTCTTTTTAAAAAAAGGCAAAATAATGGTTATTCAACTAAGATGATATAGATAGATACGAAAATTGAGAGCATTCCTAGAAAAACGCTGCTGACTGTGAAAGGCTTCTCTTTCACAGAGGTATCCTGAGTGAAGATTTTATCTGTTAGTATCTCGGTAGAATGGTTTTCAGAGCCTTAAGTGGAAATTCAAATCTGCATCCAAGTGAAGATTGTTAAAATATATAATGCATGGAGAATTACAGAGAATTTGCTCTGTGTGGTTTATGGATTTGCTTAATGAAAAACCAATCTTTCAGCATTGCCATTTGTACAGTAATACTGGTATCCATGATTATTGGATTTTGTATGTCATTGGATGTCATGATGAAAATGTCACAATATTGCTCTTCATAAATAAAGGTGGGTCAGTTTTTGCAGAGATAGGTGCCCATAAATCAAGAATTCAATGTTTTAAGCAGAACATCGCTGAAACTTTTAACTGAATGTTCTCTTGAAGGGCCTGATCCAAAGGTAACTGAAGCCAAATGAAAGACTGCGATGAATTTCAGTGGGAGTTGAATCAGGCCTTAAGTATTTTCTTTTGAAGTGAAAGTATTCATATTCTTGATTATACTAGACCAAAGTGTACCACTTTGAGAGATCCACTTTCTCCAGTCTCCTGGGGGAAAAAAAAACCCATAAAATCACTCACTTTAGTGTACAGAAATTAAATACAATGATAGATTAAAAAAATTACCCTTTTTAATTTAAGAAACGCTAAAACAAATGCAAGGAAACACAAACCTATCTAAATATTGACTCCCCTTAACTTCTGTATGGAAGCTCATTGGCAAAAATTAAACCTTATTTTGTTTGCTATCTTTATTTAAAATGTATAACAAACATTCTAAAATGGTATTAATGCCAGCATTACCGGAGCCAGATTTTTAAAGACAGGGATGCAATTTTGTAATCTTAATGCAGGCCTGCAAATACTTGATTTAAGTGCACATAAATTGGGGGGGGGGCCCTAATGTATGCACAACAAATGCATGTGCATAACTGAAAACTAGCCCATTATTTTTGTAAGCAACGTGACAATTAATGAAAACAGTATGTGTTTCGTGCTACATGTTGTTGGCTTGCCTACAAAAAGTGTGAAAACTTTGCTAAGGAAATTGTTATGCTCTAGTGAATCACTGCTTCCCTTACGGTTACATATGAGCAGAAACCTCTTCGTGATGCAAAGAAAACTAGGTGTGGAGCTGAAATCAAAGGGAAGCGGGTGCATGTGCCCTACTGTAGTTTACAAAATACAATAATTTAAATTGGAAAAAAAAAGGTGGAAAACTGGCAACAAGAAGGGTATGTAAGTTAAGGCTGCCGCAGGCGTGTGTGTGTGCTGGCAAGTTCAGTGGGATCCGTGTGGCTTTCACTCTTTCACTTCAAGTGAGGAAAAAAAACACACCCTTGCAACCTAATAAGGAGCATTTACCAGAGCAGCAGCTCCATCTTATGGCATATATATTCTACCACAGAGATACACATCACATTCTTAAACAATGCTTCAGTGCACAATGCATATATTACTGCTGTGTGTTTAGGGTAAAAGTATTTCAACAGCTAGAATTTTGTCTTGATGTAAACACTGCATTTTAGTTCCAGCCTCTTGTTGGGCATTTTTGCTGCTTGGTGGATGGGGAAAACGTTGGTGAGCATGTTTGTAAGGAGGCACTTGGCCTTTACTGGATAAAGCTCCATGCACCATATAAATACCAACAGTTGTTTATAGGGAAATGAAAGTGTTTCCCCATTCCTCTATATATAACTAAGCATTTCTTTACCACACCCCCGAGGTTATAGATGACTTGTTTCAGCATTATTTCCTGGTGAATTTCATGCACAGCCTCTACCACAACTCTCACAGGCAGATCTTGCAGCAAAGTTCGTGAATGGTAAGATTCGCTGTCTTCTTAAGGGATGTAAGATGCTTAGAACTTTCATTTGTTTAATTGCTATTGGACATTTCAACTCTAGTTTCCATAAGACCATTTCAAACTACTGGATAATCATAGAATATCAGGGTTGGAAGGGACCTTAGGAGGTCATCTAGTCCAACCCCCTGCTCAAAGCAGGACCAATCCCCAATTTTTGCCCCAGATCCCCAAATGGCCCCCTCAAGGATTGAACTCACAACCCTAGGTTTAGCAGGCCAATGCTCAAACCGCTGAGCTATGCCTCCCCGAATCATTGACATCACTCTGTTTCTAGGTGCAGGAATGTAACACCTGCTCAAATCCTGGGGTTTTTGTCTAACATTTCAACACTAGACTGTCTACATCTTTATGGTAACTATACTGCTTTGCTCCTTTTTCACTCCTAAGTCCTCCTTCTCTGAGATTGACAGCTGTCTTGTCTTCTGCTATGAGAGTAGCACAGGAATACTCCCCTGTAGGTGTGGTGGCCATTTTGTTAATATATAATAAAATAATTAATAACTTTGCACTTACATGGTGCCAGGCTCTCAGAGAACTGTACAAAATCTCAGCAAGCATTATCATCCCAGTTTCAGATCAAGATATTGCGCCCCCAAGAGGTCAAGGCCTGCATTTTCAAACACATGCAATTTGAGTCATCTGGAGCCTGATTTTATAGATGAAGGTGATCAGCACCTCTGGAGACCTACTTGTATCAAGTTAGGCATCCAAAAATCAAGGCACCTTAAATGAGAAGAGACGTCCGAAAATGTGGAGCTTTCTCAAGATCACCCAGGTAGAATAGAATTGGGAACAGAACTTGGGTCTCATGACTTCCAGTCTCTGATTTAGCTGAACCCGAATGCCAGATCTCTAACATCAGAATTGTTTGGATCTGACTTTCCACACTCAGCCCCATCTCTACCTCTAATCACTAGATCAGCTGGACTTACAGTGGCCAGTGATGACAGCACAGCTAACCATTTCTTCTAGAAAATAACTAATCGCCTTCGAATGGCAAAGCCTTTCTTGGTCAAATATTTGGCTGTGTGACAGTGATTTTTCTGGACCTGGCAGGTGAATGGGAACAACTTCCTGTAGTTTCAGGGAGGATTCACAGTGAGCAAAGAATACACAGGTAGTGATGTATGTGCAAGATATTGTTTACATGATGCTGTGGATACAGTCTCAGCAAAGCCCCGGGTCTCCACTCACCCAGAGAATAGGCCACTTCTGACCCCCAGCTCTTTGGCATAGCTCTGCCCTATAGGGCAAATCAAATCCTCATGGCTACAGAGGTCTCCCTAGCAGCAGAACCAGGGCAGTTCCTCTGTGCTAGAAATGGCTGGGCTCTGGGTGTGAACCCCTTTTGTGGCACAGAGCCCAGCATTGTGAGGGGCCCTTCTGAAACAATGGACAGGAAGCAGAGTACAGCCCCGCTTGGGCTGGGTGACAAGGCCCAGGTTTTGGCCCTCTGAGTGCAGGCATTTTAATAATCTCCTAGTTGGAGAGAACATTTCCCTAAAGCATAAGCCTTGTTAGATAGGGCTTTGGCAATATTGATACTGATTTCAACAGGCTACTCTACCAGGCTCTTTGCATGATTTTCAATAAAACAACATTCAGTCCAATTAGCTGGACAAAAGGGAAACATTTTTCATTCTCCAAGGTCTTATGAGAATGTCCAATATATCTGTACAGAGTCAAAAAAGTGTAAAAAACCCCAGAATGATGGAGAAGAACACTCTCTCGATTTTGAACTTGTACAGCACATTTAGTATATCATGCAAAGGACAAACATGCATGTGATATTCTATAACAATACATTAACAGGCTGTTCAAGTTACCTAGGTAAGCACTAAAAATTCAGGAAATGTCCAAGTTAACGTTGCTTGTATGGCTTTGAAGTGTGGTTCCACTCTGAAATGTGACAACGTAAAAATGGCTCCATCTTGCTTCCTTGTGTAATTAGAGTCATTGTCATAATTGCTCACTTCAGTGACAAAGATACATTGTTACTGCATTTTCCTCCTTGAAGGTGCAAACCCAGCTCCGGGAGATGAAGCAAGATTCTCTTTTCCCCCTGTGTATCAAACAGACTTGACTACCAAGTTTTATGATTTGAATGATTGTAGCAGCTAGGAGCCTTAGTCACGGACTTCTTATGTTCTTCTGGACTAGGACCCCATAGTGCTAGGTGCTGTACAAACCCAGCTCGTGGCGGTCAGATAGAGCAGTGCTTCCTCATTGAAATCAATGGAATTGGACAGATGTCACTGAGGGCATCACGTGAAGACATTATCATCAAAGGCAAAGTTCACTCTGCAAAATTTTTATTGAATGTGACTATACACAAGAAGAGCAGAACCCCCACCTGACTGTCAGATCCCAGCCTGAGTTTGCAAGGGTGACAGTCAGGAAAAAACCAACAACTCCTATTTTGACTTGTAGATGGCACACATTTGATGTGGAGTCATTGAGAGACAATGGAGACACAGTCCCACTGTTTTCACAGTCACTTTTCAGAGCAGAACTACACTTTATCTGCTCCCAGGTCCCTGCACATTACAATACAGTCTTTTCACAATCAAACGAGATCATGTAATTAAAGATCAGACAATGTTTCTCCAACCTTAGAGACACATGTACATCTTGTAATATTTTGTTCTTTTTTCAGGTATGGTAATTTGTCATTGGGGTCTAGCATATCTTTAATGACCCAGACTATGTAATACAATAACTTCCCTTATCTCTAGGGAATTTGAGGAATTTTGGAAGCACCCATGTTCTACGCATGTTCTTTTCAGCCAGTAGCACGATTCCTTTTGGTGTTCCGGGGAGAGGAAACTAGCTACAAAGCTAACATAGCTACACATGCAGAGAGGAGGTTTTTTTAAAGGTACATTTCAGGAAAGGAGGCTGTTGACTATTAAGAGAACTTAGCGGTAAACATAGGTATCCCATGTATGTCAGCAAATGTTCACAATTCCCCTATACTGTACACTTATGGCCAGCACAGAGAGGGCAGGGTTGGCTTAAAGAGGCAGCTGGAGAATCTCCTGGGGGCGCACAGCTCCCACAGTCAATCCTGTGCCACCTGTTCTGGGACTGCCCTTCCCCCGCATCACAAGAGGGTGCACTGGAGCGTGATGGGGGTTGGAGAAGATGTGGCTGGAGCACGTTGCTCTGTGTGGATCCTGGGCTGACAGAAAGTCGTTCCTGGAGAGTTGGTCTATTTGGCACAGGTTGTTTTTATGATGGGACAAAAGTGTGTTTTCACACTGTCCTTGTTGGGTGGAGGTTGGACAGGATTTGCTCAGTTTTTAAAAAAAAACACTTTTGTACACAGGACGTACATTGAAAATTTCCGCCTCCCCCCCCCCCCCCCCCGCAAAGGCGAGTTTCAGACCGTTATAAGCTACTGTAAACAGGGGCTAGAATGGAAACTAGTTTGTAACCTTAACGACAGTGGTTATTGCCATGCTGCTAAACAAAAATGAGGTAACTGTATTTCTCCTCAAAGATGCTGGACTGACCGCTCCGGAGACGGCCGAGTTCCACATATCCAGAGATCTACCACAGCCCCGGCAGCAGCCACAGTGCAGACCACCCCTCCCACACTGACTGCACCCCCCCCGGGACAGCAAATACATTCTTAGGGGTGAAGGGGAATTTGTGTTTGTGCCTCTGTAACTCTTGGTCTCGCTGCTGAAACGGCCAGCAAGGGTGCCAATTAGCTGGGAACGTGGTGGCTGTTTCTGTGAGATGGATGTGGACTGAGGCTAATTACCCATTTCTCCACCAAATCAATATCGGATCTTTAACACATTTTGATTGCTGGTGATCTAGGCTGGATTCAAACCATGAAGGTCTGGTTCCATTTTACAAGCCCTCTGGATGTGGTACTTCCTCTGACGGGAGTCCTGCATTTGGATGAAAGATGTAGTTTATACCAAGATGTGAAACAGAGTAGAATGGCGGGGGGGGGGGGGGAAGTGTTACCTGTTCTGTGTGAACGTCCCCAAAATTCCTGGAACTTGCTGGAAAACAAACAAGCAAGGTTAATATGTGGCAGTTAACTTTTCAGCCTCTTGATAGGATATAAAATAGCTCTATCCTATCACATGATGGATGAATTAAAGCATTTAACATATGACAGATATGTATGTGCACGTGTGAGCCTTCTTCCCTCGCTCCCCAAGCCCTGCCAAACCATAGCAAAATGCATTTTGAAGAAGACAGCATGGCAGATCTGAGGTCAGGGACAGAGTCGTGTCCAGGTATAATACACGCGTGATCTTCTGTAACCGAGCGGGTGTAGGATAGGCTAAAGGAGCTCTGGTAGCACAACCCTTTCATGTTGACCTCTTTGAAAATGTGACGTGATACTTGAACATGGCAAAAGGTGAATATCTTTACCTCACCCATTTTACAAATATCCTTAAGTACATCAGTACACCTGGCTTGGTGACTAGGGCCAGGCCTACACTATAAACTTACATTGGTATAACTACATCGCTCAGGGGTGTGAAAACCCCACATCTCTGGGTGATGCAGTTATATCAACCTAACCCCCGGGACAGACAGCGCTATCTCAATGGGAGGGCTTCTCCCATCACCATAGCTACCGCCACTTGGGGATGTGCATGAACTAGGAAGCTCTCCTGTCGGCATAGTGGCATCTTCACTGAAGCGCTACAGTGGTGCTGCTGCAGCATTTTAAGTGCCCTGGCTTGGTCCCTGTTGAAATATTCTGCCATTGTTCTTTAGTGTGTGTGTGTGTTTATTTATATATATAATATATATATATTTGACAAATGTTTAAAATACTTGGCAAACAAAATGACCTCATCTGTTCACTCTAGAAACATCCTTGCCGAAATCGTGCTGCTTGTTATTTTACAAACTATTGACTTCAATGGAGCGACGCTGGTTTACACCTGTTGAGGATCTGGCTCTTCTATACTAAAACATAAAACAATGCCGCTAATAACAACCATAATCCTTTGCACATATATAGCACCTTTCCTCTATGAGCAATAGTTTTACAATGATGGGGAAACCGAGTCACAGAGGTTAAGTGATTTGCCCAAGATCACAAGAGTCAGGAATAGGGCCCAAGTTCCCTGCTTCGTAGTCTCTGCTTTCACAGCTAGATCCTGCTTCCTCCTTGTTCTACTGTCACACAGTTAAGCAGCGATGAATTTTCAGCACTAGCTTACTTTTTCTTTCTGAACTCAAATTCTTCCAGGATATCAATTTACACTGTATACAACTTCTTTCTATTGTGCTTATTTGAAAGTAACTTGTGAATTCTTACCTGCTGGATTCCTGGACAAGGGTTTATCCATTACAGAAGCAGCATTGCTATCCATTCCAAGCACACTCTCCCAGTTGTCTCTTTGTCTACGTGTAATAGAACTTAAAAAAAAAAAATATGGTGGGGCAGAGGGTCATATAATACAGTAAAGCCATTTTGTTTGTTTACCTCTTTAAAAGTGCATGGCGGTCTGTAATTCACTATTTTCAAACTCTAGCTTTTTTTTTTTTTATCAGATACTACTGTTTGTTGACTGAATTTTACTAGGAAAACTCTCTTGCCTGTGCAATCGTTCTATAGCTGTGCTGTCAGTCAAAGATGTGGTGTAAGGTTCTTATCTTTCAAGCGATTAAGGGTTTTGTTAAATAGGTTGCCCCCAACAGATCTTCAGATTGTTCTAACAGACAAGAGGAATGTTTCACATTGAAATACTTCTAAGGAACAGCAGTCAGTCAGATACCAGGATGCCAAGAAAGCAGGATGTGATGTCCAGAACTCCATCATTTAATTATTCTCACACTTAAAGCCCCCAAACCAAAAAACCCGACACCACTAAGATAGAAATTGTGAATTTTTACTCTGTGCTGCTCCTTCTCCTCAAAGAAAAAACACCAGCATGACGTTGTGGAATGTACGTATATGTTGTTCATTTTATTTTGGTAGCCTTGATTTCTTCATTCATCCTCCTGTTGTTCATTCATCCTCAATCTTCTGTTGTTCAACAGCATACGTAGGCAATCTGCTTCCCCAGGCAGTGGAATCAGACTGTTAGATTTTAGTAGATACATTAACTTGTTTGGGATCAGTATGCCTAGCGGGAGCTGATCCTGCAGTCCTCACACTGGCAAAACACCCAGTGAAGTCAATAGGAGTTTTGCCTGCAGGAAGAGAGGAGCAGAATATAAACATTGGAAAAAATTTTTAAGCAGGACCAGTGGGTCTCTGTCGCTTCTTCATTCTGGTGGATTTCCCACCTATCAGTTTCTCTTTGGATATGGTAACATCTACTCTATTGCAGTGCCATTTGTACAATGGTACAATGACACTGCATGCCCCCCTTTTTTTGGGGGGGACAGTCTGTGAGTAGATTAGCAAGTGCTTCTTTTAATTTTGGACAGAAGTAAGTTGTGAGAATGAAAATGTAACTGCTTTCATGTTGCACACTAATTTATTAACAGCTACAGCGCACAATCTCATTTGGCTTTGATAATACAAATAATAGATTCCAGACATAAAAAGCCCGTTATTACTGACAACAATGTAAATAATTAAAGAAAGAGCTCAGACTTTCCCTGGGTCTTTGTCTTTCTACTCAGTACAGTGAAGGTTATGCAAGCAGCTGTGAATCCATAAAGCAACTTAAAGCAATCCTGCTCCTCATCAGCTTTCCCCAAGACATATTAAAGCCACAATAATGCAACTGCTACATCACACTAAGCTTTATTGGCTCAGCAAAAGAAACTAAGAAACTTCATTGGAGACCAGATTAGGCTGGTTACAAAATGGAGAGATTCTTTTGCTCTCTGACCCCATTATCTTTTCCATAGTATCTTGGTCAGCTTTCTTACACATAGCCATGGATTCTGTGGAGACCTGTAAATTGCTTTTTTGGCTGCCAAATTGCAGTAAACCTTCTATTTTTATGTTTTAAAAGAGCTTAACACTGTCCATCCTCTTTGGATGTGTCTTTAAAATTGGCCAGTGCTGGGAGGATTTTATATATATATCCAAAGGCTTAGAAGAAGATGTTGCTTCTACTGAGCTGTTAGTTTTATGGTCAACAAATATGAAAAGCCCCGTGGGGATAAAAGGAACTTAACCAGTTCTATCTAATACATATAAATCTACCTAAAAGCTCAGTGCGCTAGCAGTACTCAATGTACTACATTTATCTCAGTCTAAAGATGCAGAAAATGGGTCTTCTGCACATATGCCACATGTTTCCTTTCAATGCCAAGCTGATTTGAATTGGAAGATGCTGAGGTGAGTAAACAAGGTGAGTCTGGGCTCGGACAAGTTGGATCAACGTAAAGTAATTGTCAGGTTTTTCTGTCGGCAACGACAGTTTGTTTTGGCTCAGCATTCCCGAAACTATACATTATAAAATGTTTGTAGGGAAGCTGTTGCCAGACACGTTGCTTATTCTCCTTGTTTTGCAAACCCCGGCACTTTCCATTAATTACATGTATAACTTATGTGACAAAGCCAAGTTATTTTTTTCAAAACATTTTCTTGAACAATCAAGCTAATTTAATATGTTTAATAATCTCATTTAATCTAGAGGCACTTTGATTAGAATCAAAATCACATAACAGCATAATAACAAAGATGTATTTGCAAATGCAACTAATGGTTGCTTGTATATCTTCAAAGAGCTTTGTACACATTAATTAATCCACCAACACTTCTTGAAGTCAATGACTATTATCTCAATTTTACAGACTCAAAAACCCAAGGTCACATATTTACCCTATCCAGCATTTTTGGTGCATCAGAAACTCCCACTGACTTCAGTGGAGTTTTGAACATTCAAAGAATGAGAGCTATAGTGACAAAGGCAGGATTAGAACTCCGGAGTTCCTGGTTTCCAGTCTCCTGCTCAATCTAGTACACTGTGCTGTATCTTCTCAGTAGCCCTTAAAAAAGCTTGGTTTATAACAAGCTTCAAGTATACAAATACTATATAGGTAAAGCACTATGTCCGATTATTAATGAAGTTACAGTATGTTGTGTATAATGTTGTTTGGACATATATATTTATAGTACTCTTCTCAGCTCTGTAACATTATCTGGTTAAAATATGACCATATAGATCATTGTTGCAACCACTGTTACAAATATATAACAAATTTTGTACAAAATGTGGCATGTAAGATGTCTGTGCAAAGGTTATAATTTGCTGGTTAGGATTATGCTATTTGTGTGCATGTATTACTTTTGTATTTGAAGTTATGAATATTGGCTCTATTCCTTGATTTCAAATGTTTGCTCCTGGGGTAACGCTCAGGAAGTAGTTAGCCAGCACATCTTGGAGGAACTATTCTAATTGAGTGGCCCATTAAAAGGACTCTTAACTCACAATGGACCATGGGAGACGTCCATCTACACTGAGTTGACTGTCCTTTAAACGTCCTGTCTGGAATATAGGTAATGGCTTCCTGCAATGACTGAGCAAAATGGGGTATGAACATGTGACTTGCCCATCTGACGCCAAACACTATCTGTTCACCTGTGATTCTCCACTAGCTGTGCTGAGGGCTTTGTTTTGAAACAGTGGGTGTCCTTTCACATGGCAGAAGAGATAAAAGGCCCTGGCAACTCCACCATTCTGCCTCTCTCCTGCTCCAGCCTCTTTCTTGCCCAAGCCTCTGGACTTATACTAATGGGAGCATTCTAACCAAGGGACACTGAGGTCCTTCCAATGATTTGGAAGCAGAGACTTATCAAGCCAGCAGTTTATTCCATCACTGCTACAAGCCTGAACCAAGAACTTTGTAATCAGGGCCGGCTTTAGCGGGTGTGGGGCCCCACGTGAATAACGACGGCAGGGCCCTGCCGCCGATCAGCTGAGCAAAAAACCCCCAAAAACGCCGGAGTGGGGGAGGGGAAATCGGCTTAAAGCCAGCCCTGTTTGTAATTACTGTATGTATTTGATTCCTTTAATCAATTTTAACTCCTTTCTTTCCTCCTTTCTTTCCCTTCAGATTTTAGATACTAAAGGGTTGGCATCAGCATGACTTTTTAAGTAAAATCTAAGTTATATATTGACCTGGGTGTGTGGCTGGTCCTTTGGGATCAGAAGAACCTTTTAGTTAAGGAGACTGGTTGTAAAGAACCACTCACCTTTAAATCCAGTGTTTTCGGTGGTAATACAAGGACTGGAATGCCCAAGGAAACTGCTTTCACGACTTCTTGTTAGCCAGTGTGGTGAAACAGAAGTTTACTTTTATTGCTGGTTTACTATATCTTATGAAAGATTAGCTACCAGTCTTGGGGTGTATCTGCCCTATTTTTCAGCAGGTAGTCCTGAGTTTGGCATTCTCAGTTGTGACCCACAGAGGCACAGTTACAACTTCCTCTTAATATTATTTGCAAACCAGCTGATTCGTTGTTAAACAGGCCTTTCGGAAAAGGCTATTAGCAGCGTAAGGAGAAAAAGCAGAAATGCTGCAAAAGTGATGCATTTTCATTTTGTCTTTTTAACTACAAAAGACAATATTCTATTCAAGGCGGGAGGGTGTGGGGAATCATGTTTAAATAATATTTTTCGTTTGAATGTCACACTGATAGCCAGATATTTCAAAGGAATGAACGAAGCTCTGACCTTCACTCATCTTACTTTGCTTTAAACACGCCCCCCGCCAAACAAACAAACCAAGAACCTAAAAACAACCCCCTGCCCCAATATTAAAGAGAATGTGATGCAGCCATATCTTAACATTTCCTGGATTTTGATTGGGTGTTACAAACTCAAATTAGTTAAACACTTGTTTTCTGTACTTACTATAAAATCTGACGGAATAGTAGAAATATGTACATTTTAAAGCACATAAGTAACACTTTGATAAAGTAACATACAGTACACACTTTTTGCATTATGATAGGTTTCAGTGTAGTAGCCGTGTTAGTCTGTGTCAGCAAAACGAAAATAAAAAAGAAAAACTTGTAGCACCTTAGAGACTAACAAATTTATTTCAGCATAAGCTTTCGTGGGTTGTTACCCACTTCATCGGATGCATCCGATGAAGTGGGTAACAACCCACGAAAGCTTATGCTGAAATAAATTTGTTAGTCTCTAAGGTGCTACAAGTTTTTCTTTTTTATTTTCGTTTTACTTTTTGCATTATGTCTTAAATCCACTGGTATTAAAACACTATGCAGCTTATTAGAAAATAGGAACAGTTTGAACAATTTTTTTTTGTAACCAAATATACAGGGGAGAAAAACAAAACGCAGTCCACAATAATGAGGAGGATGCAGACTTTATCCTGTGTGCAAGACCATGGAAATTGTTTCTGCAGCTCACCAGCTGATTCAGCCAGACATAAGCTGGCCTGCAGAAGTCAGTATTTTTCTTTTACATAGTGTTAAGTCATGGAGAGGATCAAATAAGTTATCCTGCTCCTACGGACAACAAGGTTAGTGCCTTTCAGAAATGTTTTCATTATTTATATGCATCTGCAGGGTAATTCTGATCAAAAACATTTCACATGTGTACACACACACACACACACACACACACACACACACACACACACACGAGAAAAAGAATAGTTTGGCTACAAAATATGTGACATCTAGGAAAGAATGGGTGATTGTGAAATGGTCAAAACTAAACAACCACCCCCCCCCACCCCCAACAGCAATGAGAAAATACCAACAACCCTGTTTAGAGCTATTACAATCCCCCTTCTAGCATTCACAAAATAAACTCCGCATTGGCCAATGGCCCGAGTTGTCCAGTTTAACTTAGGATAGGGTGAGGAGGCCTGAACACAAATGCAAAAAGTGTTTGGGGAATCATCCTGGAACCTTCACTCAGATGAATAGTGGGAGCGACTTGGTGATCCGAGGTTACTTGTGTGAGTAAGGACTCCAGGGCCAGCCTGGGTGTTATTAGGACAATACCATCTATTTCAGTCCACTATACTGCTCTTTCTCTAACTTAGCTTTGAGCTACTAACTGGACTCATTTTTCTGGCTGGGAAGTTATTCTAGCCCATGGTGGGCTCTTTGTTTTGACTCCAAATCCAAGGAAAGAGTTCACCTTGGGTCTACAGTCAGGCCCCCACCAGAAAAGGTCCTACAGATGCTCACCGTTTTCCTGATCCTTTTCTTGATCCTCTACTGTCATTCAATGTTTTTTCATTAAAAAAACAACAAAAACCCAGCTAATTATTTGAGGGCTATCTTACTGATAAGAACTTGCTGTGCTTTTAGGGCCTGATTGAAATCCCATTAAAGTAGATGCAAGTCTTTTCACTGACTTTAGTGGGTTATGGACCAGACCCTTGGAGTACTCGGAGGTGAGAGAGAGCTCAAGCATATACTGTACACGCCGTCAGAAAGAGACCTATTCATCAGACAGCACAGTGTCCATGCTCATGTTAGAAAACCAGTAACCAAAAGTGTAGAAGCATTTGACTGTGTGACTTGTGATATCGATTTATGAAATCCAAACAAGTCACACAGTCAAATGCTTCTACACTTTTGGTTACATTTTTCTACATTTTCTACAGCAATGAAACTGGAGCAACAAAGGCACAAGGAAAACTTTCGGAGACACAATGCAGTAGTGAGAGATGCTAACGGTATGATCTGACTTGGGAATTCCAGTTTGGGGAAAAGGCCTTAAGGAGGAGCTTGATACTGAGAAGATTAAATAAATGTGAATTGTTAAGCATCAAACTGGAGAAAAAAAACCCCAAACCTGCAAATAAACATATGCATAATCTGTTATGCTTCCTGAAGAATGCTAGTGCTAGGGCTATATTAAGGAGTTAAATAGTTCTTTTCTGGGCAAAGACTAATGGGACTTTAAAACATTTGGTCATTCTTGAGATTCAGTTAAATGGCCCTAAAAAGCAAAGGAGCTATCATAAAATGAAATCCAAGAACTAAGGAAATGCACATAGCTTTGGAACTGTGCAGGGATTTAAATGATAACTTTCTAGAAATTCAAGTGAGATACACAGCTTGGTATAGTGTCTAGATACTACTGTGATGGGTTCTTTAGAAACTGTTCAGCATTTTAGGATGCGAGTATCTTTAATAGTAAATTGGCGTCAAATGTAAACCCAAGTTAAATGACTCAAAAACATCAGGAATGGAAAAATGGAGCAGTCCCCATTAATTGTTGTTGGTAAACATCTCTTTAGCATCATCACTTTGCATGGTGTCTTAGCCCTGGTCTACACTAGCGGGGGAGGGGGAAATCGATCTAAGACATGCAACTTCAGCTACGTGAATAGCGTAGCTGAAGCTGGCGTATCTTAGATCGACTTACCTGGCCATACTCACGCCGGGGAGTCGACCACTGCCGCTCCCCCGTCGACTCCGCTTATGCCTCTTGCAAGCTGGAGTACCAGAGTCGATGGGGAGCGCTTTCGGGGATCGATTTATTGTGTCTAGACGAGACACAATAAATCGATCCCCGAAAGATCAATCTCTACCCTCCGATCCGGCGGGTAGTGAAGACCTAGCCACAGAGATTAAAGAAGACAGTCCCTGCCCCAAAGATTTTATAATCAAAGGGCCCAATCATACATAAGCCTTATTCACATGAATAAAATGTACCCTATGAGTAGTGCCGTGACTGTGTCTGATTAGATCTTGTCTAAGTAAGGCTTGCAGGATCTAGCCCATAATTATAAGATTGATACTGAACACAATGTTGGTGTGTCTATGCACATATGGACAGATTGGGTCTTGTGATCCAGTGAAGACGTCTATAGGACTGGTGAAGAGATGAATAATCCGTAGAGGAGAATATTAGGAATTTTAAATGATAGGAAGCAACAATCCTCTCCCCTGTGGTACTGAGCAACACCAACATATGAATGATGTTGAGGAGGTAAGAAATGAATGCGCTACCTACAGGAATGTGCATGGCATAGTTTAGGAGACCTCGCAAAGATGGCAAATCCCACTTTATACCAGGTTTGGAGTCAGAGAAAGGCAGTAAAACTGTGATAAGGCTGATTTTTTTTTTCTTGAGGGAAAGAATTTAGAAGTAAATTGTTTTTTCATTGCCTAACTTTACCTCATTGGTGAGTGGAATAGCTAAGCATGGAAAGACTAGCTTTAAACAGCAGGAGAAGTAGAGACCGTCAATAGCTAAACAAAAGTGATCAAGCTTATAACAGCTATGGGCCAGTGGAGGAGGAAGAACGTTTCATGCCTGTTCCTTTGAAACTGTGGCTGGAGGCTGAGCTGAAGTGGACATCAGAAATGTCAGATATGGGAAATCGGTTAGAATGATGATAATGCTTTGCAGTCAAATAGTGCCTCCCATCTGAGGAGCTCAATGTATTTTACAAACACAACTTCATTAAACTTAACTTCCTAGCGAGGAAGGCAAGCATTAATCCTCTTCTAGAGATGAGGAAACAGGTACAAAAGGTGAGTTTTTAAAGCGACAACTGATTTTTGGAGGACCAACTGGAGACGACTTACAGGGCGTTCAGGAAGTGCTGAGCATGTAGCCACCTTCTGAAAATCAGGCCCTTTTAAGTTGTTTCAAGTTAGGCTCAGAAAGTCACTAGTGACCCTTGAAAACCTTGGCCAGAGAGACTTCACCCCGGTCTACACTGGGGAGGGGATCGACCTAAAATATGCAACTTCAGCTATGGGAATAGCATAGCTGAAGTTGACGTATTTAGGTCTACTTACCGTGGTGTCTTCACGGCACTGAGTCGACAGCTGCCACTCCCCCATCAATTCCGCCTGCGCCTCTCGCAGCGGTGGAATACTGGAGTCGACAGAGCGCTTGGGGATCGATTTATCACATCTAGACTAGACGCGATAAATCGACCCCCGAAAGATCGATCACTACCCGCCGATCTAGCGGGTAGTGTAGACTTGCCCTAAGTGTCACAGAGACCATGGCAGAGTGGGAACAGAACTTAAAACATCCTGATTCCTAGGCCTGTGTCTTTGCAGACCTCCTTTTCGCTGTAAAAATTTTCACGGGAAAATATCTGATACAGATTTGACAACAGAGGTGGAGGGAGAAAATCAATCTCTGGAAGTGTAAAAATGCATGTAAATCATCTCTGAGCCTTTGTATCTTGTCGCTTGTAATTTTTTAACAGACTTGAACTAGGAAAGTTTCTTGGAGTCACATGGTCTCTAGCAGGCATCAGTTACTCTTTGAGCCAATATATGAGAATTGTTACAGGAGTTTCTTTTAAACTCAAATGAGGGTTGGCTGGGTTCATGTAGTTTCAGCAGTTCCAAAGAGCCAATAGTGAGGGTCAGAAACTTTCTTTATATTTGGTAGCTCAGCAGGAGGCAATCAAAAAACTTCAGGGCAGTGGATCTGCTTGCTTAGGGTCAGCTGCATTCAGAGGGTTTTAGCAGTTTCAAGGAGCGGTTAGTGAGGGTCAGAAGTTTCCTTTATATTCACCAGCTTGGCAAGAAGTAATCAAAAACCTCAGGAAGGCAGAGCAGTTTATGCAGCTTCAGCGATTGCAAAGAGCCACTGGTGAGAATCAGCAACTTGTGGTGACCCACCTGGGCTCACCTGTGTTAAAGTGGTCAAGTCAGCAAGCCAAGAAGCACAAGTGAAGCTGAACTCTGGATTAGCTGACATGGGAAGACCAACAAAGCTAGATGCAGGGCTGCCATATAACTCTCCGGTAGAGTATATTTCATAAGGAAAATGGTGAGCTGAAGGAAGGATAGCACATTTATACTTCTGGATAAGAGGCATGTTGGCATTGGTCCCCATTCTGGACTGTTGTTTAAAGTGTTGTACTATGCAAGTACAGCAGTGTGCTCATCCTAAATGTTTACAGATAACAATCTCATGCTAAATGTTGGCGGTACAGGTTGTATCCTTTAGATTGCTTTGAAAATCTCAGGCATGTTTGGAGCAATTACATTGTTAGGACAATTTGCCAACACGTAAGTACAATATTATTTAACTATTACAAAATTACCGGAAAAGTTCTACTACACAGGAGGGTAAAAATAAAATCTGCATACTAACTGTGAAATACCAATGTGATCTTATTCCCAAATTAAGTTCATACGCAAGGTTTAGAAAACAAGGGCTTCCCTTTAAGAATCTGACAAATGGTTTTCCTAACTGGGCATTTTTAATTTAGTGTGAAGCAACCAATGTGTTCCGAAAAATATAAGAGTTGTTTTTGTAAATTACCACGAGCTTTACCAGGAACAGAATTGAAGGCATCAAGAATGTATCTGAAAAAATAAAAATGACATTTCCCCATGAATAGTTGCCCATTTTTATTTCTTACTATACTTGGTACTTTCCTTCATGCTTGTACATCCATCACTTAACTATTATGGGACCTCTGTTCTTCTTGTTGTTTTTTACTTTACTTGTTCCATATATAGGGTGACCAGATGTCCCGATTTTATAGGGACAGTCCCGATTTTTGGGTCTTTTTCTTATATAGGCTCCTATTACCCCCCACCCCCATCCCGATTTTTCACACTTGCTGTCTGGTCACCCTATCCATATATGCAACATGTTCTGTACAACAAATAAAAGGCAGATTCCCTGTCCCAAAGGACTTACAATGTTAGGTAAGTTAGGAAACGAACAACAGAAGGAGGTGACAACTCAGGGAGGTGTAGGGGAAAGAAATGACAAGGAAGAGGACAATATAAGTATGCAGTCCTTGGTGAAATTAATGCACATATCTAGATGACCAAATCTGTTTGTCTGGGATCTGACAGCTATTTTCTTTTGTATTGATGTCCAATAGTGCTGTAAGAATAAATCCTGCAAAAAGTTTCAAATCACGTGTTCTTCGAATGGGTCTGGTATCCAACTTCTCAATGTTTCAGTTTCAACCTATATGGTCCAGTCTGCCATTCTAGGGGTGAACTATTCAGTTTTCCTCTCCACTGAGATGAGAATCCCCTGCACAGAAGCCATTCTTCGATGCAATAGCAATAAGAGCTCTTACAGAGAGATCCTATGGATTACCAGATCGGGCAGCCCTAGAGCCGCAGTCTAGTGATGGGCTTAGAGAACTTTGTTGGGGTCATGTGCACTTTTTACAACTTCTCGTTTTCACACCTTGGCTTCTGCTCGACATCTTGTTGCTGCCAGCACTTCTGTCTTTTCTGCACTTCAGGCAAGGGAGGTTGCATTTTTGCAAACAAAAATAGGTATTTAAATATCATTTTGTTATAAATGCTCAGTACTCCAAAAACGCATGTATTCTTAGCACGCCCTCTGCACCCTCTCAGCACCTCTGAGTCTATATTTAATGTATCAAAACATCCAATAGCTGCTGCTACTGTCCAAAAGTTTTCCTCTACTAGCATCCAAACATGGGTGCCTAACATTAGGCACCCAAATCTATATTTAGGCTCAGATTCTGCAAAGACTTGTGTGTCTAACTTCATACACTGTATTACTGATTCAGGACAGCATCCCTGTTCAGCAAAGCACTTAAGGATGTGTTTGTCTTGAAGCCAAGGGCACATAAGCATTGCTTAAGTGTTTTGCAGGATCAGGGCCTAAGAGCTGTCCAACAACTGCAGTCAGACTTCTCCCTGTGCGCAAAGATAAGCACATGTGTAAAACTTTTCGAGACAAAGGTCTTAGGGACCTAAGTAAAAGTGGCCTAATTTTCACAAATGCTGAAGTCATTGACTTCAGTAGCCAGTGCTCAGCACCACAAAAGATCAAGCACTTTTACCTAAGTGTCTGAATATAGATGTAAGAGCCTAAATTAAGGCATCAAAGTTTAATAAAAATGCTGGTATTTTATTGTTCTCTTTCCTCCTCTTGAATTTTTACAATCGCTGGGAACAAAGGCCATGCCACTGAGCAATATAATATCCTTTTCAGGAAAATATCTTCTAGGAAAATGCTTAGAACTCTCTTCTGAAAGCCAAAAGAGCTGTCAAAATAACCTAAAACTCCCAGGATGTAAGACGACCAGTATTAAATATACATCAGTCAGTTGCCTGCTTTCTTCTCTCACCCTGCTCAGCATCTCGTCATTCAGTGTTGTGGAAAGGGGAGTTTTCCTCGACTGTATAAGAAATCATAGAAATGTAGGGTTGGAAGGGACCTTGACAGGCCATTTAGTCCATCTGCCCCTGTGCTGAGACAGGACCAAGCATATCGTAGACCATCCCTGACAGGTGTTTATTTCACCTGTTCTTAAAAATCTCCAATGATGGGGACTCCACAAGCTCCCTTGGAAGCCTATTCCAGTGCTGAACAATCCTTATCGTTGGAAAGTTTTCCCTAATATCTAACCTAAATCTCTTACTGCAGATTAAGCCCATTACTTCTTGGCCTACATTCTGTGGACATGGAGAACAATGGATTAGTCCTTTTTATAACAGCCCTTAACATATTTGAAGACCATCAAGTCCCCCCTCAATTGTCTTTTCTCAAGACTAAACATGCCCAGTTTTTTTTAACCTTTCCTCTGTCAGGTTTTCTAGACCTTTTTTGTTGCTCTCCTCTAGACTCCCTCCAATTTTTCCACATCTTTCCTAAAGTGTGGCACCTAGAACTAGACACTACTCCAGCTGAGGCTTCACCAGTGTCAAGCAGAGCAAAACAATTACCTTAAATGTCTTACATAAAACTCTTCTGTTAACACACCCCAGAAAATTAGCCATTTTCGCAACTGCATTGCCCTGTTGACTCATTCCATTTATGATCCATTATAACCCCCAGGCCCTTTTCTGCAGTGCTATCAGTTGTGCATTTAATTTTTTCCTTTCTAAGTGTAGTACTTTGCACATGTCTGTACTGAATTCCATTTTGTTTATTTCAGACCAATTCGCCAATGTAGCAAAGTCATTTTGAATTATAATACTGTCCTCCAAAGTGCTTGCAACCCCTTCCAGGTGGGTACCATCTGCAAATTTTATAAACATAGGAGTTACAGCACAAGCTGTAAAAGCTAAAATGCCTCATTGCTATACTTATACCACATCCACTCAGCAAATCTCACCTGTTAGAACTGCTCTGTGCTGTGTGTCTGAAGTTGGAGCCAGAGAGGGGGAAGGCCTCCTGAAACATCCGTTCCTCTTGCGATGTTAGAGAGAGGGCGACAAAAGCTTCATCTGAAGAATCCTCTCTGTCTAAATGCCCCAAAAGAGCTGTTAAAAATGATCAAGTTGTGATATTAGACTTGATTCACCACAAAGAACAAAACAAGCTGATTAGTCTCAATTTGCTCATATAATAAACAATTAGGATTCCTTCAAAACTTTCACGTAATAGAGAAGACAAAATGTTCCCTCTTTATCAATTTGCTTTGCAATGCACAGGGGAGAGTATACAGCAGTGGTTCTCAAACTATTTACCATAGTGGGCCGCATATAGGGCCCCAATGCGTTCTGTGGGCCGCATCCAATACTACCTGTATGGCCCTGAGGATGTCACATGGGCCGCAGCTCTGTGCTGATTGGGCTGCAAGTGGCCCGCGGGCCGCAGGTTGAGAACCGCTGGCATACAGCCATTATCTACTGCAATAGTTTTCATTCAGCCCCAGGATGCTCTCAGCAACCTCTGACATCTAGATAATATGCCTATCCAGATAGATATACTTTTCTGATTCATGAGAAACTGCATATTTGTGTGATTTTCACCCTTAATTGTTCTCTGGAAAACATTTTCTAGTGTCTAACCACCTGGTATCAGGAATGCCCTAAGAGTTTATAGAGGAAGAGTTTTGTGAATAAAGAGACATGGTCCACTCTAAATTATCTGTTAAAAATCAACGGTCTAAGGGGCTGACATAGATTGTGGTCCATGTGAGCATTTCACGGCAGCTACACTGATCAACATTTATGAACTGCATAATCTTTCCCCGCTACATCTTTAAAAGCAATAAAAACAAAGTCATAACATATTTTCCCTACTATTTTTGTTTCACTTAATTTCAGTTTACAAGAAAGACCACACAGATGTTAGGATCCTGAAAATAGACCACTTTTACAATCTTTTAGCATATCAAAAGCCTTAATTGTTTGAAAAGTACCCAAACCATCTAAAAGATGTAGAAAAATTGCATAGTGTAAGTGTGACACTTAAAAAAAGAGAGCATAATCAAACTCTAGGGTAGCAGAGTCTGGATTAAGGAAAAATCCTGTTACAGATAAAGACTTTAAAAGGTTTTTCTCAAAATCATAAGACCTTTTGCTTTTTTTCTTTAAATCCTGTTTTTCCCCCTTGTTCTCTACCTCCCTGAATCCTGTATTACCTAATCTGCACAATACCCATGGTAACACCACGGGCAGTGGAAAGACTATAATGCTACTGCAAGCGTTACCACACTGTTGTATTTTACATTTTGGCCAGAGACCCAGAAGTGCTCACCAGCTTAGGAGGGCAAAGTCACTTGGGTTTCTGATCCTTCAGTTTCTAAAGGGCTAACTCCCCAAGATTTATTACTTTTCACGCTGTTCACGTGTGAGATGAAAATGTAGTGAACGAGACAGACAAGAGTAAACTAGCTTATTTACAGTACCCAGAACTAGAATGCTCTGGCTGCATTGCCTTCACAGATCCACACACATGGCATCATGTGGGCAGGGAACCGTTAAAAGGAATTAGCTTAGTAAGGTGCCACATGCCACAAGAAGAGAAGTTGATCCCACTAAGTTTCTGTCCATCTGTCTGGAATAAAAACTCCAAAGAGAAGCAGTGAAAGAGGGAGAGTGAGCGTGTTTCTATGGAGGCAATATACTATATCTGGAAAATTCAAATTCCTGATAAGTAAACTAGAATTTCTTCTGCCTAAATCTGTCTCCAGAGAGCCCCATTCTTCAAAACTAATGAGTAGCAACCACTTAAGAGAAAGAGAGGAGCTGAGCAATGAAGTTAACTAAAAAGGGACGGCAGAAATAAATTTTTAAGTGTGTAGACAGCTCCAGGTAGTGGCCTAAACATGTGCCAATAATAGGAATTTTGCTTAGGCAGGGCTCAGAATCCACCCTAATTTCAGTGGACTAAGCTGTAAGACCCTTAGGTAATGAACTGTATTTCTCAGAGCTGTCTTCAAAGCACTATCCTATCCATTTTCAATGTGGTTGGCCTGGAAGTGATTCTGTTTTTCAGCTCTGAAGCAGAGATGAGCTACCAACATTCCAGTTCTCACAATATAAAAAATGAGAGCTTGATTCAGAGACTCGTCTACATTGGTTTAATTTATACTGTCTTGTTATGCTAAGCTGCAATACATAAGTCACACCTACTTAGACTTCCAGAGGTCTGGTCTACACTAGAATTTTACATTGGTATAGCTACGAAAAAATCCACATCCCTGAGAGACGTACCAATACTTACCTAACCCCCAGTGTAGACAGCGTTAGGTGGATGGGAGAATTCTTCCATCGATCTAGCTCCTGCCTCTCGGGGAGGAGGAGTACTTACGCTGATGGGAGAACCCCATCTGTTGGCATAGGTAGTGTCTACACTGAAGTGCTGCAGGGGTGAAGCTGCACTTCTGTAATGTTTTAAGCATGGACAAGTCCTTAGATTCACATCCACTTACCAATATGTAACTTTCTCTGCCTCCTCCTGCACATCTCTTCTGAATTAGGTCCAGACCCAAAGGGTATGTCTAGGCTGCAATGTAAGCCCAGGATTCATACTCCGCATAAGCCTAACCCCCTTCTGTCTACACACAAATTATGCTAACCGAGGGCTTGGACCCAGGGTCCCAGGACCTGAACCAGAGTCAAGCCGGGCCTCAGGGTTCAAGCCCCTGAGGGGGTGGTTCATATCTGGATTAGGTTTACAGTAGGGTTCAGGGATAAATCAGGACTTGGTCTAGTGGTACTGGAAGGCTCACAAGGTGTTCACACAAGATTTCAGCATTAGATGATGAAAACTTTTCAAGATAATGTGTAGTCTTGGTTATATCAGAACCAGGTTTGGATCTTGGACTCTGCAGTTTGCTGAGTTCAGATCTGGGGATTTGAATTTCCACAAAACTTGGAAGACTTCAGAAAGCAGTTTCTGGCTTTGCCTCTTCTCTTTGAACGAGTGAAAGATTTCATTTGTAAAGGAGTTATTTTTCACCTCAAATGCTATGATAACTTGTATCTTGCTAAATGTACAAAGATCACATTTGTCTAGATAACAATTAGGATAATATGATGATGGTAATGCACTCTTAGATTAAAGCAACGTGCTCAAGGAATCCATATGTATGAGTATGCCCTCCTCCTAAAATTTGCTGGCAGCTGTGATTGTAACATCTAGCACCTGGCTGGAAGAGCCAAAGATCGTTCTGTATTAGCCCATTGACAGGTTTTCATATTATTCAGCCAGAAGGGCGTTCTGAGAAGACTTTCATGCAATAGTTATGGAACTTGCATCCTTCCCTTGTGGTGACATGATGCATTATTACTTAAATGCACCTATTCGCTATTGGCTCTGTGCCTACAAATTAAAAAAAAAATTCCATTCTCAAGTCTCCTCCACAGGGTGAAATACAGCTCAAGACAAGCAATCACATGGCAGAATGAAAATCTTATTTTAATATTGTTTGCAAAATTGACAGCTCTACTTAACAGAAGCCATTAAAATATTTACAAAGTAGCAGCTGCTCTTGTAAAAATACAGCTTTTTTTTGGCATGAAAAATAAACTAGTTGATAAGTGCAAGATAAGCCATTTGACTTCTTCTTTGTGTGCTCTGCATGGCATGCACAGCCAATTCTGTACAATCTGATGTTTACAGAGCAATCATAATGTACGACCTCCTTAGGCAACAGGGACACAAGCAGCCTTTAAAACGCTGAAGCAAGCATTTAATCAGAACTCTTCATGCTGATCTTTGAAAAATTCAATAAGTTCAAAAAAATGTAACTCCTTCTAAAGATAAAATATCAGTTTTTTGCTTCAGGAGTTGCAAATATATCCCAATGAACTCCCAGTGAACCAGACAGACTTCAGCCACTGCTATTTAAAAGAGTAAGCCATATGTTGCTCAGAAAGAAACAATGCAAGCACTCAAACAATGTAAGTACTTAGGCCAATTGAGTAGTTACCGTGATATATTAGCTCAACTAGTCAAAACATATCCCCTGCTTTTGGTACATTTAACCAAATTATCTTTTCACCTGGCTAGCTAGTTTCATGTGAATAATACATTTCTTTATTTTACATGGTTGTTTCATATTGAAATCAAGATTTTTACATATTTTCCTAAAAAGATAAAGGAGATAATTACATGCAAGTAATTACCGCAGACATGTGAGTAATACTGAGTATGACCATATATGTGTTACACAGCTGTTCCACCTTGATTCTATTGTTGTTCTCCTTTTAGATGATGTGAGGGTATGCATAAAGTCCATGGGCGACATTCTGGCCCCATTGAAGTTAAAGGGAGTTTTGCCACTGACGTCACTGGAGCCAGGATTTCACCCTGTATGTGTGTGGGGTGGTTTTTTGTTGTTGTTAATTAATCTCGCACATTTATAAGGTGCTTGTCACCAGAGCATCTCAAAGCTATTTACTAAGTTCAATTAAAAACACAATATATGCCGAAAACAGAGAGCATCTACTTGGCTACCGTAGAACCTTGCTAACTTAAAACTGTTTCCCAAGGGACTGCTCAGGACGTACCAATAGCACAGAAAAGCCAGACCAACGAGGCATGTCCTACAATGTGATCCAAATATGACAAGATCAGGCCCCGATGGCTTGCCTGCTGGAGCAGATTCGGCAGGCAGGGATCTGCCATTACAATGCCCTTCCCTGCGGGCACTTTGACTCCAATCTTATGAGCAGTCTCCTGGCAATAAAAAGGCCTGCATTTTCAGCTTCACGTTCAGCTTCAGCTTCTGAAGCATGTTATCACCTAATTATCTTGAACACAAGCAGATATACACCTGTATAGAGTGGTGACATATGTGATAAGTGGTCCTGCAGGACTTCTGGGCTTTATATCTAACTCCTCTATCAACTAGACAATTTTTCTTACAGAAAATGGTATTTCGTTGGTGGACAAAGTTAATCTGTAACTTGATGGGATATAACTAGCAGTCCCACAAGACTATCAGGGACAGGCAATGTTTTGAGCACAGAGGATAGAACTGTTTGGCCAAATGCTGGATCAGTAGAGGTGGAAGTGCACACTCTATAGTGTCTTAGTGAAAGTATACATGGAACACCGAACTATTCTGTTTTGTTCAGGTTCTTATACCAGGCTCATCACTACTGTATCTAAGGGCTTGTTTTCACTATCGCGCTACATCAGTGCCACTGCAGTGATGCAGCTGGGCCAATGTGGCAAGTCTGGTGAAGGCATGCTATGTTGACAGGAGAGTGTTCTCTCATCGATGTAATTACTCCACCTCAATGAGAGGTGGAAGCTATGGCAGTGGAGAGTGTCTGCTATCAACATAGTGTGATGTAGACACTGCTTAAAGTCGATATAACTTATATCGCTCAGGGGGTGGGTTTTTTCACATCTCTGAGCGATGCAAGTGAATGAGAATGGAGATGCCACCGAGAGGTCCAGTAGAGAACCACTCTTGGTGGGGCCACCCTGGGGCTATTAAATAATTTAAGTGCGGTCCCGCTTGATTTTTAGTAGCACTCTGTGTTGGAGGGGAATGGGGGAAAAGCATAGTTAAGCTTTTCTGTCCAGGGTAGCAGGAAGGCATCTGTGATTGAGCCTGGACTGTGGTCTTTCAGGGAGCAGAACTGGTAACATTTTCTGCTGGACCAGTTTGAAAATAGTTCTATTTGGGGAGTCCGCCCACTCCTGGAAAATACATGTGGCTACATCTGGGCAAAGAGACCTCTCGTAGTGACTCGAAAATGACCTGCTCAGGTGGTCTGTTAGCTCATTCTGTACCCCTTGAAGGTAAAAGGCCTTGAGGTTAACTGAATTGCTTCCTGAAAAAGGAGGGATACGTGAGCTCTCTCCTGCCTGCTGAGGTAAAACATAGTTGTGGTGTTGTCTGTAAGAACAAACAGGTTTCTCCCCGTAATATGAGGTAGGAAAGCCTGACAGGCAAGATGGATCACCCCGAATTCTCTGACATCGATATGAAGAGAGAGCTCCCATGATGACCAAAGACTCTGTGTTAGGAGGGGCCCCCGGTGA
Organism: Macrochelys suwanniensis; assembly: GCA_033296515.1. NCBI lineage: Eukaryota > Metazoa > Chordata > Testudines > Chelydridae > Macrochelys > Macrochelys suwanniensis. The sequence continues at coordinate 186,769,841 of CM065777.1, read as the reverse complement.
GCTCCCCACCCTAGAGCAGACATGTCTGAGATCCGAGTCATTGACAGTTGAGGGCAATGAAGGCAATGCCCACACAAACACTGGGAAGATCCAACCACCAGTTCAGGAAATTAGAACTCGTACAAGTACAATGAGCACAACGTCCAGATGAAGATGGCCTGGCGAGTACACTGAGGTCAGCCATGGCTGGAGGGGCCTGAGGTGCAGCCTCACATGTTGTACTATATATGTGCATGAGGTGATGTGGCCTATGAGCCTCATAAAGTTTCGGGCTGTCGTGATGGGTGAAACTTGAGGACAAATTGAAGAAAGTCCAGAGAAGAGCAACAAAAATGATTAAAGGTGTAGAAAACATGACCTATGAGGGAAGACTGAAAAAAATTGGGTTTGTTTAGTCTGGAGAAGAGAAGACTGAGAGGAGACATGATAACAGTTTTCAAGTACAAGGAGGAGGGAGAAACATTATTCTCAACTTCTGAGGACAGGACAAGAAGCAATGGGCTTAAATTGGAGAAAGGGTGGGTTAGGTTGGACATTAGGAAAATCTTCCTAGCGGTCAGGGTGGTTAAGCACTGAAATAGATTGCCCAGGGGGGTTGTGGGATCTCCATTATTTGAGATATTTAAGAGCAGGTTAGACAAACATCTGTCAGGGATGGTCAGTAATACTTAGTCCAGCCATGAGTGCAGGGGACTAGACTAGATGACCGCTCGATGGCCCTTCCAGTCCTATGTTTCTATGTCACTAGAGACCAGACAGATTGGAATCTTGACTCTGAGAGGAATGCTCTGGCCTGGCTAGAGTCCAGCACCGCCCCTATAAACTCTGTCCTCTGTACCAAACAAAGAGTAGATTTGTCTGCATTGATCAATAGGCCTAGGACCTTGAATGCTGACTGAATGAGTTGAACGCTGGATATAACCTGGGCTTTGGACGGTCTCTTGACTAGCCAGTCATTGAGGTAAGGATAGACCTGCACTCCTAGTCTCCTCAGAAATGCTGCTACCATGGCCATACAATTCATGAACACTTGAGGAGTTGCAGAGAGGCCGAATGGAAGCACTGTGAACTGGTAACGTGCCAGTTTCACTGCGAACCTGAGGAACTTTCTGTGCCCTTGGTGTATTGGCATATGAAAGTAGGCAACTCTTAAATTGAGGGTGGTGTACCAGTTTCCAAGGTCCAGAGAGGGAATGATGGATGCCAGAGTGACCATGCAAAACTTTATCTTTTAAGATAGTTGTTGAGCTGTCTCAGGTCTAGGACAAGTGTGAAACTTCCCTTTGCTTTTGGGATTAGGAAATAATGGGAGTAGAAACCCTTCCCTTTTAAATTCTGTGGAATGTCCTCTATGGCTCCCAAATGAAGGAGAGATTGAATCTCCTGACCCAGAAGTTCTTCGTGAGAGGGGTCCCTGAAGAAGGACTGGGAGGGAAGGTGGAAACGAGGGAAAGAAATAAACTGGAGGGTGTATCCCACTTATACAGTGCTCAACAGCCAATGGTCTGTAGGGATACAGGACCAAGCACTAAGGAAACGGAAAAGGCAGTTTGCAAACAAAGGAAAACCAGGCTCTGGCATCCTGGGAACTGGTAATTTCTAGCTCCAGATTCCACAGAACATGCCGAGGTGCTGGAGTCAACAGTGCCATCTCTTGTGGTACCAAAGCAGAGGAGTGCTTAGATTTAGACCTCACTCTACTCTTATCCCCATGCCTAGCAGACTTCAGTGCCAGGATCCTCATCCTTTCAGCACTCTGCTTCTTATGCCTCTTCTTAGACACCGGGCATGGTGAACGGTGCTAGGACTCGGGCACGGCAGGAGGCACACTCCTTACCGACACTGAGGCATTCAGTGCTGAGTTTGACTGACCTGGCTTTGATGGAGGGCTCAAAGCCACCTCAGAGAGTAGAAACTTTAGCCTGGCTTTAAAATGTTTCCTTGCGCAAGGCTTAAAGTCCCTGCAAATTTGGTAACACACTCCAATATGAGTTTCCCTGAGGCACTTCAAGCAACTAGAGTGTGGGTCACTCACGGGCATAGCCTTATTGCAGGAAACACAGGGGCTTGAAGACCAGTGACCAGCGTACCAGGAATTGAATAAATCCCTCAAATGGGGTAAATAAACCTAACTAACTAAACACTAGTAACTTTAATAACACTAATTACCGGGATTTACAATAAAATACAAGCAAACGCAGTCCACGGAGAGTACTTGCAAAAGCAAGAAGAGCAGTTCCAGCGACCATCATGGGCTGTAAAAAGGAACTGAGGGTGCTCAGGGTCGGCTGCGCCCTTTATACCAATGCCAGCAGCACACGGTAGCAGAGGACAGTCAAGCTGCCCCAGCGGGTACCACCGAGGGAAAAGATTCTGGTGACTGCACACAGGGTGCATGCACAACAAGAGAGAAATACACATGTGCAATCAGTCGCAGATGAAACAGTTTCCTGGAGCTGATGAAAACAGGAAGGGCAGTTGTAGAGAAATAAAGGAACAGCTTGCAGCATCACAAATGTTGGCCCTCAACAATTATTGCCAGTTTGGAGACCTATCGAGCTAATAAAATGGTCACCAGAAAAAGAACCTTAAGGGTTAAATGCTTTTCACTGAATGCTTTGTCTTCAAAGAGTAGACTTACAGAGCTTGCAACAGTAGATTCAGCCTCCAGGCAGGAAGAATCAATCTGAAGGATTTATTCTAAAAAGAGCTCTAAGGGCATTTTTGGAAAGGGAATAATTGTACTATGGACTCAGTGCTAAGGGGACATTTGTTAGGCCCAATGAATTGACTGTGGCACCAGAAAGCTCCTAGACATCAGAAAAGCAGAGCAGAAGGGACTTGCGTTCTATGGATAGTTGGCTGAGAACCACATCCGCCCGCTACAACTCTGTGGAGGAGTCCAGAAACATGTGAAGGAGAATCTTGGGCTACAGGCCTGAGAAGATGCCCTCTGATAGGCCAGAGGGTCCTGGAACAAAGCCTGGGAAATTGGATGTTCACTGGAAAAGTGAAGAAATCCTAGACAAGAAACTTCTGCCTGAATAGCAGAGAGAGAAGGACCACTGGAAGAAGACCCCCCTTCCACAAGCAAGATTGAGTTCTGGGCTTCAGATGACTTGCTCTTCCTGTAAGATGGGATGAGGGCAGTAAGGTTCTTCTCTGCTCATTGAAATAGCATGCTGTACTCAAAGCACTGCCTGGGACACTTGGTATCCCCCTTGCCAGTACAGGTAGGCAACCACCATTGAACTGTGACCCAATTAGAACGGCTGGGCCTCTCTGATGCTCTGATGACAGTCCCCAGAATGCAACCAAGGCCTTTCTTATAGCTTGTAGCACAACAACATATGTATCTAATTTTGTCTTGAAATGGGACAATTTCCCTCAGCCGTTTTGCCCCCCATATGCCATCTGTCTTCAACACTACCCCTTAGAGATTGGTTAGTGAAACCGCTTAACAGACTGGACTTCTAAAGTCGCCACAAGAGGGAAACTTTGATGTGCAGCTAGATACTTAGTCTCTCCAAGTCCTGGGACTGATGAACTCCAGAAGAAACCGGTGCAGGGTGGAAAACCAGAAGCCAGCGCAGGGAACTACCTTGAGATAGGAGACAAGCAACTGGAGTAGGTGCATTTTTTGGTAAAGAGAGGAAGGACCCGAAACTCCTAGACACTTGGCTTTACTTTGGCTATTTTTTGACAAGAAGGCTCCCTTTTGAGGTTGATGCAGAAGAAGATGTCCAGGTGGACAAGACTTTAGGACGGCATTGGAAAACTTTTGAGCAGATTTATAACAAGCTGATAGCTCTGGAACAAGGCTAGAGTGCAAGAGCTGGCTAATTGTGTCTCAGTCTCTCAAAAGGATTTGCTACAGACCGCCTAATTGTTGAGATAACAAATCACTGCAATTCTCTGCTCCTGGAGATGGGTCACTAATATGTGTTCTGAACTGAATTTAAACTCTAGGTGCCAGCGAGACCAAAAGGGAGATTGCAACACTCAAAGTGCAGGTTTCTAAAGCAAAACTGCATGTACAGTTGATGCTGGGAGGCAATAAGGACATGCAGGGACACATCCTCTATATCCTTTTGATATGAGGAAATTCCCTGGGGCACTGGCTCCAATGTTTGCACCGGCGGACTCTATGTTGAACATCTTGGTGGCAACCCTATGAAGTCTATCCGGGCTAAAGCAATCCCAATCAGACCATTTCTTTCAAGTGAAAAGACTAAGCAGACTCCTAAATTAATGATCTGAATCGATGCTATAGTTATTGCGGGTGGCAAAAAACCTTGGGACTGATGTCACAGCACCCAGGGCAAGGAGGTCTTGTATTGACTTTATCCCTTCACTCCTTTGTTCTGAGAAACAGCGGGAGAGAGATGGAAAATTTTGGATAAAGAGGAAAACTGAAGAAAGTCTATGAAAACCTGCAGCACTAATGAACCCAGCCCCCCAGCTAGAAATGATGTGCCTCCATTGCTGCTGAAACTGAAGGAGGCAGTCTCTAATGCAAAGAGGTCCTGGAGGTAAAATGATAGTATGTATGTTCACGTGCCCTCAGACCTCTGCTGCTGGCGACAACCCTTTGACTTGGAGGGACACTTTCTTCTTTCCTTGCTTTATAGAAGAGACATATCGAAAGTTAGCTCTGCATCAGGAATAAACCCTATTGGGATATTCTTTGCACTTCCTATGTGTCAGGGGCAAGCAATTCAGGGTCTGATTAAGGGGATCAAGGCAACTATTTCAGTAGGGGAGAGCCATTAATTTTCACTTAGGGGACATTTCTCCCACTAATGAAGAGTTAAGCCAGAGGGCTCTGTGGGCTACATTAAAACTCAGTGGTAGACCTGGCTGATAGGGGATGGAATCTTGGTATGCATTTTGCTGATACTAAGATACTCAGCAAGGTGGAATTTCTTCTTCACATCTTAAGTGAAAGCTGTTGAGGAGGGGAAAAAAAAACAACTCTGAAATCTACTCCATTAGAGCTCTGGCAAAGTATAGGAACATAATGCCAGAACCTTTGAAAAAAGATTGTCAGTCTCTTTTAGTGGATCTTTGAGATTGGTGTTGCTCTCTTTGGGAAGGGGATACTGACTCCCTGAAAACCTGGCTCCCGGTGAACAAATTTTAAGGCTTTGTGCCTACATAGCTGCCTTGTATTACTAAAGGCTTGTCTACACAGGGATATTGACCAGAATAGCTCTTGCTGAACAAACTATTGCAGAATAGATCTCTGGGTGGACACTATTCCAGAATAAAAGTGATTTTATTCCAGAATAGTTGCTCGGCTTTAGAATGGTGCTCATTATTCAGGAATAAAGTGACTTTTTATTCTGGAATAGAGTGTTCACAGCTCTAGATATTCCACAACAGCTGTTTCAGTCAATTTCCTCATATAGACAAGCCCTTCTATCTGCAGGGAGAATGAAGCACCTATTTGGGACTACTCAGATGCTGTTACTTAACTTTTGGGGCACTGGATGGAAGGGAATCGTATTATTGGGCTTCTCCTCCTCCTCCTCAAAGCTAATATGATGTTCTTCAGATGGGGAGGCAGAATCAGCTTTAACGATTTAGTGATATTTTGAAAAAGAACAGGGTCTTGCAAAGCAAACTACTTCGAGTACCTCCTTTTCAATGTTATTACCTGAAACATTAGGGGTCTGCCAAATCAATATTGCCTAAGGAGTGGTGGACAAGTGACTGTCTAATGCTCAGGACCCTGTCACACTTACTCCTCAAAGAAATGACCCTTATGCATATCACTAGGAGCTGATGATTGAATATTTTCAACTGTTGCTGGCAAGATGCACAAGGGTTTAATAATACATATCTTTATCTTTAATGTAGCCAGCTTCTTGGCTTTGGCTGAGGGAGAGGAGATGTTGTCTAGTTGGACTCAAGTTGCAATGGAAACCTTTACTAAAGTTCTGGGAGGAAGGTCGAGGAGGGACAACAGCTCCATCTTCTAACAAAGACCACTTGAGCATCAGTGCAGCCTTCCTGTTCCAAAGAGACTTGCCGTTCTTTGTCAGGAAAAACTATAGCTAAGAGTCTGGGGTAGAGTGTTGTTTATGGCAGATGCCACTGTGGACAGTGATTTAGAGGCTTGGCAAAACCCAGGCTGATTTACACTGCCTCATGCACTACAACAAATGGTGAATCCATCTGTTTTTCTCCACACTTTTTCTGGTTTCGCTGCTCTTTTTAGCACCGCTCTGAATGCGACAGGACGAGCTAAAACCGGAAAAACTAACAGCCAAATGTTTCCAGAGTGTGTAACTGCCAGCTCAGGCCTTGTGCTGGTCACTCTGGCCCAGGAGTGGCGCCAGCTTTTTTGCCGCCCCAGGCGGCGCCTCCGGGAGAAGCTGCTGCCGAAATGCCGCCGAGGACCCGGGCGGCCGAAGAGCCTGCTGCTGAAATGCCGCTGAGGACCTGGGTAGCTGAAAAACCGGCCACCAAAATGCCGCTGAGGACCCAGGCGGCCGAAAAATCAGCCGCCGCAAAGCGTTGCCACTGAAATACCGCCCCCCGAATCCTGGTGCCCTAGGCAACCGCCTAGGTTGCCTAGTGGTTGCGCTGGCCCTGCTCTGGCCCAGGCAGAGCTGGCTGGCTGATAGGTGGTGCAAGGTCATTCACGCTGGCATCCCCAAATTCCTGCCGTTTCATTGGCTGCTCAGTTCTGTTCAGGTGTGATGTGAGAAAATGCCAATCAGGTAGAAACTGACCTGGTTTCCTGGACGCATCACTCTGTAACAACAACAATAAAGCCATCTACCTCACAGGATGGGGTGAAGCTTCATTCATACACATACAGCACTTTGAGATCTTTATATAATAGGTGCTCTGTATTTGCAAATTATAATGACTTCCAGTAACAACCATCAACTATTACAGCAATCACTCCAGGTTGCCACAGATCATCATAACACATGCAAAGAGGTGCCAGCAATATGCAGCTTGCACGATTACTGACAATCTTTTGCATTTTCCCTGCTTAATTGTAGCATTTAAGATGCACAGGACTTGATGTTGCAAAGTGCTTCGTGCCTCAATTCCCTCAGCGCTCAAATTTGGGGAAAACAACTGATGGGATGTATGCTCCCCTTACTATTTATATTTTTAAAAATTTTTTTTTATTACTATAAGAGATCCCACCCAAGAGCAGGACCCCATTGTAGTAGATCGGGGGTTTCAAACACGCGGCCTGCGGGCCACATGCGGCCCACGGAGTTATTTCCTGCAGCCCTCCATAGGCGCCGACTCCACTGGCAGCCAAGCTCCAAACATTACTTAGTGTTTATATTTTCTTAAAACCCCTCTTTGCACTACAGTTTTTAAAAAGTTAATACATTGACTTAATATAATACTATATTACTCTTCATTTTTTTCATTTTTGACTATACTTTTGTATCATTGTATGAAAAGGTTTCAGTGATGCGGCCCTTGGGCCAATTTACTAGTTCTCATGTGGCCCTCCTGATGATTTGAGTTTTGGAGATCCCTGTAGATGCCATATAAACATATAGTAAGAGACAGCCCTTGCTGCAAAGAACTTATAGTCTAAATAGACAAGCCAGACAAAGAGTGAAAAGGGGAAACAGAGGCACAAAAAAGTGAAGTGTCTTGCCCAAGGTCACACAGTAGGTTAGTGGCAAACTGGGAATAGAAATCAGCTCTCCTGATGGCCAATCCAGTGCCGTACCCACTAAACCACATTGCATCTCCTGCCGTCTTTCTTCCTTTGAATGATAAACCAAAGTAGCTTTCTCATTTTATATACTGCACATCTCGCAAGTGCAATATGCTTTCCAAAGCCTTTACAAAAAAGTTTAGCGTACACAGTACAAATCTTCAGAATACACAGTATTTATACATGCGTGACACTGCCACAGCTGAGACCCATGGAGGTGTCTGACCTACAACTCCATTGGTATATAAGACAGGGAGCTGCCAGCAAGGGCATTCTCTGGGAGGGCCCCTTAACTTTGGAATTCTTTCCCGACCCTGGTCTGAAATAGTCTGAATCATATGATATACACTCATCTTTTGGGGCAGGAATTTGGGAAGGGGTGGGAGGTGGCAGGGCCGGTGCAAGGAAGTTTTGCGCCCTAGGCGAAACTTCCTTGCACCAGCCCTGCACCAACCCCTCCCCCAATACCGCCCCCCCCCACGGGAGCTCAGCCTTCCCCCCCCCCCCCCCCACAATGCCAGCCCCCCTGCCAGTTCCCCCCACCCATGGGAGCTCAGCCTCCCCCCCACAATGCCACCCCCCCCCAGCCAGGTCCCCCCCCCCGCAGGAGCTCAGCCCCCCCCCCCCCCCCCCCCCCGTGACCCGCCGGACGCGGAAGCTGAGCGGGGAGCCCGGGGCAGCTCGTGGCGGCTGCCCTGCGGCTCCCCACTCAGGCACTGAGCGGGGGGGGGGGCGGCGGGGCGGCTCCCAGCGGCTTCCCCGTGGCTCCCCACTCAGGTGCTGAGCAGGGGGGCGGCGGGGCAGCTCACGGCGACTTCCCCGCGGTTCCCCACTCAGGTGCTGAGCGGGGGGGCGGGGCGGCGGGGCGGCTCACGGCGACTTCCCCACTCAGGCGCTGAGCGGGGAGCCAGGAGGCAGCCGCCTGCTGACCCCCAAATCTTGGTGCCCTAGGCAACCGCCTAGGATCGCCTAATGGGCGCGCTGGCCCTGGGAGGTGGGGAGGAATGTGTGTTTTTTAGTGGGACAATTACGTTTTTGCAGGATCTGCAGTGAGGAACATTTTTGGGTCTGTGGTGAGGCTTCTTTTGTGCAGGGAAAGGTTATTAGTTTGCTATTGTACCACCACTGCCTGTGTCTTAGGGCTTGTCTACACTACCCGCCTGATTCGGCGGGTAGCAATCGATCTTTTGGGGATCGATTTATCACGTCTACCGTCGACTCTGGTAATCCACCCCAATGCGAGGAGGAAGTGAAGTCAACGGGGGAGCAGCAGCCTTCGACTTTGCAGGGTCCACACGGCGAGGTAAGTCGAGCGAGGTACGTCGACTTCAGCTACATTATTCACGTAGCTGAAGTCACGTACCTTACATCGACACCTCCCGCCCCCACCCCGTAGTGTAGACCAGACCTTAGGAAAAGGCACATTGACCTTTTCCTAGTGAAGACCCAACTTAACATATTCTACCTCAATGTAGCTGATCCAAGGTCTATGTGGGTAGATCTCAACCAGCTACATCACCATCAACTTCAACTGGTTACACTGAGGGTAGAAGGTGTTAATTATGTCTTCATTACAGAACAAGTCGAGATGTACATCCTGGTAAACTACACTGAGGTTGCTAACGTTGATGTCTTTTCCTAGTGATAAGCCTTTAATTGACCTGTATTTTTATTTCTCTGCCAAGGGCTCTGAGAGTCTTGCATAGACAGTTTATTCATGCTTCTCTCTAGGCTTTTCAGAATTCAATTTTTATTTTTACAATTTTGATGGTTAATATATCAATGTTTATTTTTAAGCATTTTTATTTTTATCCACTTAAATTTGTATGGGAGGAGGCAGACAATTTTTTAATGACACCTGATGTGATTCAAAAAGTTTAATTTCTACAACCGTTAAAACACAAATTGACAACATCACCTGTCAAAATATACAAAGTAAATACCCTTAAATACAACTCTAGTAAGTTCCCAAGTAGCATTTTTCTTACTTTGCCTATTTGTAAACTTAGATTATTTTCAATGGAAATATTTTTTTTGTTGGATTGTATGTGTATGGTGAAATTCACATTTACTGACATTTACTAATAAAAATCTAATCCTGCCAAGCCTCGTTATCTGATTAAATGAATAAATAAAAATACTCTAAAAAGCCATTCTAGTTTACTGGACAAGTAGATTTTTTTATTCATGTGATTAGGTGGATCATTGGGATGGAGAATGTCTCATGTCATCCCTAGTACAGCAACAAGCACGTTGTTGATGCTTAACAAATAACTGCATCTAATAACAACACTGTAAGCATTTACCCAACAAGATATTTAGGCCCCGATGCTCCAATATGTAGTAAAGTGTGGACTTCTCCACTGGAATGCAGCCCCACTGAAGGAAATGGAGCGCTGCATGCTATATGGTAGATTACAGTAGCATATAATTAGTTTTTTCTGAAAATGTCGCTACGCTTTGGTTATTAGGGTTTATGTACATATATTTTTAACCCAAATTATTTGGTACATATTCTGGAGAAATATTTTATGAGTGTTATCATTATGTACTGTATTGTGAAAGCTCCAAAAGCCCTTCATGTCTATCAGGAGGGTACTATACCTTTAAGAGACATCAAAAGTTTAACAAACAAACGAAAAACCCAGGGAAAACAAAGTCAGCATGGAATACATTTCTCCCTGATGAACACACATGCCTATTACAATTAATGGGAGTTCTGTACTTGCATTTAGGAGAGAATAAATGTCTAATTTAAGCTAACTAAAGCCAGGACATTTAAGACTGACACTCTGTCCTTCTTTTTTTAATTTGTTTTCCCCACCCCACAGACATGTGACTTAAGAATGTTTCTCAGCTTTTACAGAGAATATTGTAAGCGAGCTGAAAATGAATGCAAGTGGCTTGCTTCAGAAAAATAAGAAGGCAAATTATTTAAAATAATTTGTGAGCTGTATTTAAGTGTTTTACTTTTGATTTTACTCAGAGGCTTTACTATTTAGCCCATGAAAATGACCTTTCTGATAAAAACTTTCTTATATTATACAGCTGCCTTCTAAGGGCAAAAAGAAAGGCTAAACCGTCAAGCTGTGCCTGGCCAAATAGTTAACAGACCACTGCACATAGTTAGCTGACAACTGCCTGAAATGTGAACCATTTGCTCACCCTTTCTTGTTACTTCAAAACTGATTTGGACTTAAACATCTGAAACCTACAGGTGTTTAAATTCTCTCACTTGTCAGCAGAGCCGGCCTCATCAGACATGGTCTCAGGATGTGGTCAGACTGGAAGAGATACCCAAAGACCCCACAGGTGAAACCCAAAGAACAACCTAGCCCACCTGTGCCCCTCAAGGCTTATTTAGTGGATCTGTCCTTCAGAGATTAAAATTCAGAAGAGGAGTAGTTAGAAAGCACCTAAGTTACTAAAGCAATTACACTAAATGCTCTGAATTTAATTTGATAATTCATGGTCATAGGACTGAAACCTTTAACATTTAACCTTGCAACAAATTAAATCAGCTCTCTGATCAAGTGAAAAATTGTAAGCTATTGAAGTTTGAGTGTGCAAAGCATAGAGTAATTAAAAGAAGCTTTTTTTTTTTTTTTTTTAAAAGGGAGAAAAAATATAGGACCAGCCCTCCACCCAAAACAAAAAAGCCCTACAATAAACAGAACCTCTGTAGCAAAACAGGAAAGCATCATGGTCTCTATAAGACTAAGATATTCTTAGTCAGTGGATTATACAGAAGTATAAACTAAATGTAGTCAAGACATAAGCAAGCCCAACTCCCACTGAATTCAATGAGCACTGGGCCTCCATACACCAAAACTGAATTTGGCGTGCTCTGTTCTTTAATTCTTCTCAAATAGTGTAAATAATATATTTGATTTTAGAAAATATAGGATTGGGGGCCTTAGATTTCAAGTTTCTAGTTTTAGCATATACCTTCCACATAATTGAAACCCTTGTTTCACTTTTTCTTATATATGAATATATATATATATACACACACATATATGCCCAAATTAGTAACATTAATAGAATATCAGGGTTGGAAGGTCATCTAGTCCAACCCACTGCTCAAAACAGGACCAATCCCCAATTTTTGCCCCAGATCTCTAAATGGCCCTCTCAAGGATTGAACTCTGGATTGAACGCTGGGTTTAGCAGGCCAATGCTCAAACCGCTGAGCTATCCCTCCCCTGATGCAGTATGTATTAGTAACATACACTATGTAAACCTATATAACATGTTACTTATACATTGTGCAAAACTCTATAGACACAGTATATAAGTTATACACTGCCTAACTAAGTGCACGCGCACACCGCATTCACACACACCACACACACTCACTTCATCTTGTGCTCACATCACACTTCTAGGGCTCACTATTCAACGTCTGCTAGACAAATCCTGCACTGAGACAAAACACAGATGCATTTTCTAAATGTACCTTAAGGAATTAGGATATAAAAGAAGTTGGGGTATTAGACCCTGACTTGTTTTAAACAACACTATAGAACCATGACTGACAGTTTACAATTTACAAGAAGGGTGTGGCTAATAAAGTCACTGAAGCAGATATAAGCACAGGTTCTCTCTGATATGCACTTATGGCCTGTCAGTCATTCTCTCAAGTGCTTTGTTGCACAGACATGCCAATAACTAATATCACATTCTATAGCTCTAATGCCCAAAGGCCTTTAAAAGACTATGCAACCATATCAGCATTTGAAAACCCCCGCTTAATGAGGTTTATGTGCTTCAGTTGACTTTTTTCCCTGTAAAAGAGTAATCTTAGACTGAAAACATGAACACTTGGAAAATAGGACACTACATTGTGCATACATTTTTTTAACAGGTGAAATATATTCGAACAAGAAAAAACAATGTTCATCTTTGTTTCTAAGCCATACCTCCTGCCCTACTTCTAAAATTTAATGCACTGTCAAGTAAACAGAAAATGTGCAATTAGAACATGTCAAAATAGAGTGCTCGCTTTAGACTTGATTTACTAACCCATAACGCCCTCCCCACCGTCAACAGAGCTCCATTTGCCAGATTGCATATTTCAATAACAGATTGGTATGAGTGCTACTTTTTAACGATAACAATGCAATGTACTGTTATGCTGTAGTCTGAAGAGCTAGTCATGGAAATGTAGGCACCCTATTCCTAGCCCTTTAAATAAAACTCTGTCAACAGAAGCACCGGGTGGAGGAGGCCCTCAAAAAGTTCAGAGACAAAACGTCCCAGAAGCTGTAGGAGGACACGCTTCGTTCTTCGGAACGTAATGGGGAAGGAGGAAGAAAAGATGCTGAGGGAAGAAGTGGCGTCTGATGCTGAGAAGTGACGAGCGCTGCAACTCCTAGGTGTTCAACCCCTTTGATGCCCAACATTTAGGATGGGAGCAGGGTAAGATCCAAGCGTGAAAGCTTGGCTCCACTGACGATGGGAGTTTTACCATTGATTTCACTGGAGCCAGGATTTCATCCCAGGTGCCCACCCCTGAGATATCTTTTTTCAGATGCGATAGCGACGTCTTGCCGTTCTCTCAGAAATATGTTACAGTAGATTCTGCTAATTAGCAAGCGCTTGGTGGATGGGCCAAAAGTTGCCTTTAGCTGGCAGTTGCCAATAAGCAAAAGACCACCTGCCTGTGTCTGGGGCTTTTCATGGCGAGTGGGGCCCTGGGATGTGCAGAGCCCAGGTCCCTGCTGCCAGGGCAGGATGCAGCCTGGTCAGCGCAGGAAGAAATACTGTGAAGCCCTTGGGCCACCAGTGCTCCCATTCCCCATGGAAAGCCCTGGCATCCTGGCAGTTGCTCCTTCCCCTTCCCCCGCCCTCAGCTGCTGTCCTGCCTGTAACCTACCCTAGGGCCCGGGCTCTGCATGTCCCAGTGCTTCTGCTCCTGTGAGCAGCCCCACAAACCTGGCCTGCCCCTGGGGCGTTCCACATGGAATGGGGGCACTGGGGGGGCCCATGGGGCGGCAGGAAAAGAAACTGTCCATAGCTGGCACTTCTGCTGGCGATATCCAGACCAATTGGCATTATAGTGAATTGGACTGTGTCCGTTCCAGACAAAATGTTTCTGTTAACCAAAGTTGTTGTTATCAGGGTTGTGATTAAATGGCATTTACTGTAAATGCAACGTTACTTGTCACCCATTCTTTTTGTCACTTAAAACCATATTTTATATGTTTGGGGGGGGGGGGGGGGAAGAAACAATACAAAAAAAAGTTTAATGAAGGAAGCTCCCCGTGTTGAAGTTTTCCGCCACATCCTCACTTCACTATAGCCTTATTGGCTTCCCTTCATCTAGCTACTCACTCTTGCATATGGACATCTTTCTCCCCATACTGGCCATAGACCTAGTCCCATTAAATCCAGACTTCCCAGTGCTCTGGTGGTGTTCCTCATGCTCTCTTAATTCTGTTTGTTCTCCTGTTCCAATTCTGCTTTAGATGAAGGAAACCCCTCTTCCTCCTACCTTGTGTTAAAAATGTACAAGGTCGCTTCGCCTGTAGGCAACCACACAAATCACAGGAAAACACCACTGTGGAATGCAATCACAGGTGCAGAACAGTGGCGGGTAGAGAGTGGAAAGGAATCAACAGGCTTGGAGTATTTTTCATTCAGCTAGAGCAGTGCTCTGTTCTAGAATAGGATGGCCAGTCCACACTGTTTCAGTCCTACTTCACCCTTGATTTTGCCTCAAAGAGCACTAAGCCTGGCTGGCCATGGTCCCCAAGTTGTTGGTCACAGGCTAGGATTGCTAGAACTAGTGCTACGGCTTCACCACCTCAGCCAGCAAATCGTCTATGTCCGAGGCCAGGAAGAGGACGGTAGAGTAGCCAGCTATGCTGCTAGAAGCCATTTCTAACTTCTCTGATTTTCTGTTTTTCTTTAACTTGTGGGAGTTTATTATTCAAGAACTATTTACTATTCATGTTTTCATTAACTAATATAGTTAAAACATTTGTTATGACAAATAGGATGCATAAAGGAATAAAATAATGCTCCAAAGTGTAAGCAATAAAATGTCAATATGAAATTTCACTGATGTTCAGCAGCTGCAGGGTAAATTCTCAAGGGATATAAAGTAACTGACAACCACATAATCCGAATAAACAGGGAATGATACACAAGCCACCATACAGCATTTTTAAAGAAGAGTAGATTAAAGGAAAATAAAGTAGAATATAAATAAAGAAGAATATATTCAATTTTTTCACTTCAGAAAATGTTCCAGAAATGCACTCCCTGTATTTAAGGAATAGATGAGATTTCTGTTTCAAATTTAAGTGAATATACAATAGGCTGGTCTCTTATTTATAGCAGAAAAATGTTGTATCTATGTAATATGAAGACTTTGACATGAACAGCACCAATATTTTTTCCCACCACCCAAAATGAAGGGACAGAACCAGAAGACGCTGGAAAGCATCTTTCATAATCAAGAAAACATTAGACGATAAAACTTCTGGAATTGTGACGCTAATGGAAACATTTGCCTGGAAGAACATGGTCACAGATAAGACTGTGATCAAAGTTATACAGTGTAAGTGGTGAACAATACATACAGCTCTTGATGGTATTTTGAAGTGGATAATAGTGAATTTGCCATTAGTGGCAGACTGGGTGCAGATAAACAAAAATCTGCCTGCTTAGATAATAATCATAAGAGCATGGATGTATAAAATATCTAATCTGTAAGTACTAAAAGTGGTAAGTCAAGCAATGCTCACAATCCTCTGTACCTCACAGATGGAGAGAGGAAAAGCTAAATCAAAAAGATCTCTTACACAATACATTCCCTGAAGCTTCTGAAACCCAAGTGACACTGTCTGGCATACTGACCTGATCCAAAATGCCTTGAAGTTAATAATAGGAGTGTTTCCTGACCCAGAAATAAGGAAGGAAAAATCTACACCAGAAGTATTTGGTGATGGATTGGATTCAGGACTAGGGCAGGTCAGAGAATTTTAATTGAAACAATTTTCTGTTGGAAAATGCCATTTTGATAAAACCAACTTTTTTGTGTGAAATCATACCAATTTTGACAACATTTCCTGCAGAATTTTTTTTTTAAACTATATATATTTTTTTCTGTTTAGGAAAACTTTGTTTTGGAAACTTCTGGAAATTTTTGTTTGAAAACTTATTTTATGGGATTTTTTTCATTTTTATATTACCTTTATTATTATTTCATCCAGTGTCAGCAGGAGTAGTGCATAGTATGACATATCATATTATGTGTTACTACTAATGACTTGCCATGAAATAATATAAAGCTAATAGACTGCAACGGAATTTTTATTTTAAAACATTTTGAATGTCAAAATATCAAAATTTCCTGTGAAATAGAAGTTCTAAGTTTTGACCCAGCCCTATTTAGGACTCATCTCTGAGTAAGATGACATCATGAATGGACTTAGAGTATTCATATAAGCGAGAGGATCTACATCATATTGTTTGAAAATCAGTAATGGTGTTATTTGGTACTTTCTAGGCCCCCAAATCTGGAATCAGATCCGTGTGGGCAGAAACAGTTCTTTTGTTGTTGGTATGAGAGTTGCAACTGCAGCTTTGGGGACTGATCTTGCAAAGTGCTGAGTGGAGTTCAAACCTTGCAGAATTAAGCCATTCATTAGCAAACTGGCCTCATCATTAGAAAACAACTCAAGTAAGAGGATGGCAAGCAACACAGAGAATCTTTTTAAAGATCTATTCCTGCGTAACCCTAAAATTGGTCTTTACTTGTAATGGTGTGTAGTTGCACCTAGTGTTGAACGTGAATAAGAAGCCGTGGAATAAAGATAACTGAATTCCCAGAAGTCTCTCTTGCCTCATGTTGTAAAGATTAGATGATATTGTAAGAGAAAGGAAGGATTTTAGAAGTCGGAAGGATTTCACCTATCTATACAGTTAACCTACGACAGGAAGGTTAAAAAAATGGAGAAGTTGGATACAACAATTCAAAAATAAATATGAATGGAACCATTATAATGAATAATAATAATTAGTATTACAGTAGTGCCTCCAGGCCATAGCCAAGGCAGGGGTTCCATTATATGAGGCACAGTACAGACAAGAGAGAATCCCTGACGCCAAAAGCTTACAATCTAAATAGACGAGGCAAATGAAGGGTAGGAGCGGGAAGAGACTTGCCCAAGGTCACTCAGCAGAGCTAGAAACTGAAGCTACGTCTCCTGAGTGCCTGTGTCCAGTCCTGTATCCAATCACCCACACTGCCTCCCATTGAACAGTTAGCCAGAAAAGCGCCACACTGTGACAACGAAGAGGAGAACAGGCCCAGAAGAGTTCTAGAACTCTAAATATATGACGATGGAGAGGTGAACAAAATTCATTCTTGGGTCAAAATTTTTGAGGATTTATGCACTTGACAAAGAAATTTCAATGCCGTGGGCCAAAGTCTTCAATGATGTAAATATTGCGCAACCATGGTGAAGTTAGTGGGTTTTATGGCATGTGAATCAGAGCAGACTGTACCTCCACATACTGAATAGTCACAAACTATGGCTTTGTTAGGAATAGAGCAAGTGTCTCCCAGTTGGTGAACAGACACAAGAGCTAAATTAATCAATTAACAGCATCCCCACCTTACAAATGAAGTTGCCATGTTTCAGTTGTGCACATTACATAACAAAATAAAACAAATAATACGTTCACTTATTTAGACCCTTCCCTCTAAGGATACCAAAGCACTTAACAACAGGAGGGTATCATTTAGGGAAACCAAAGGGCAGAAATAGGAACTGAGGTTAAGTAAGTAGCTCAATGTAACAATGAGTTAGGAGCTGAGTCTGGAAGAAAACATTGACCTCATGACTCCCACTCCCTTGCTTTAACCAGAAGGCTATGCTGTCTCCTGTTGTCTCAAGTGAGACACCTACACAGCAAATCTCCCATCTCAGAGAAGAGACAGCCCCCCTCCGACCTAATCAATAGGATCTGTGTTAAGATTGTCCTAGCTGGATTTATATACAATACAGACTTTGGCATATTTGCTACAAAAAAACCCCAAACCCCTGTGTAAGCATCTTGTAGCAAGTATATTTTATGATCGAATTATAGCAAGGATTATGAGTGATGAAACAAGATTAGCAAATCAGCAGAACTGAACTCTACACTAGGAAGTTTCAACAAATAAATGATACCAAACTGAAAAAACAACTCCACTGGAAACCACATTGATTACTACATGCTCTCCAAAATGAAATTGTCTCAACCCCAATCAGGGCGAAGGGATAGACACTTATTTCACAGTTATGCAATTCCCTATGCTCACACTGTCTCAGGGGATCTAATTTGCATAATAACTATACAGAGATTTCTCAATAACCATATAGTGTGTAAAGCCCTGTACATTGTGTCAGGGGCATGACTAGCCAAGCACAGGGGAAGGGCTCTCATGGTGGCTACGCTTTCTGATAATTTTTAAGTTGACTCTCAAATCTACCTTTTTATCCTGTCTCAATCTTATCGTGAAATAAGTGCACACTGATTATGCAAAGCCCTCTGCTTTGATTTTCTACTGTCCCCAAACTCACAGGCTACATGTTCACAACGACCATGCTTTCGTCAGTCTGTGACTTTCTTCTATCCTGTCACTACACATAGCCCCAAATATCAAATACAACTTAATTTTAAAAGAAATCACTGTTAGTGTGGGAAAAAGAGGTGTGGCGGGGGACTAAGTCTTCTTCAAGAGGCAAGGAAAATTGAGCAGGGATGATGGTGTTGAGAGGTCTGAGGCTAGACAGGGTCAGAAGGTGGGGAGCCAGAGGAGGCTATGTTTATTATGCGCCTATGGATGGAGAGCACTGAGGGTAGAAACCAATCAATCAGAGAGGGAGCTGTTATATATATCCAGTAAATTATACAGTTGAGAAGACAGTACAGTTCTGTATAGTACAAATAAATAATAAAAATAATTATGTAATAAAATAATAATAATAGGCTTCTCCCAGTTAATTCATTAATTTCTAGGCCAACAAACTGTAAGGTCTCTGGATTCAGAGTTTATTCCTCTAAACAGCTTAGACTTGGACTTAACAAAAGATACAATTATTACATCATAAGCAAGAAGCACTCTCGGGTTAGCGTTTAGCTTACTCATATTGCCGTCATTATGCTACCATCTAACTACATAATTAACTGTCTCCACTATACAAACAAATCTAAGGGAAGTGATAAGTGAACGATACATTCGCGTAAAAAAGCATGAGTACCATTTAGATACAGAAGCGGCCATAGCCTATTTGAGATGATAAACTGGAGATCTCTGCCCCATGCAATTTTTTAAGGCTGTAACCTGACTGGTTTTGGATTCATAATGAAAGAGCAGATAGCATAGGTAGGTCTCGCTATTGAACCCAATCTTCTAAGGAGAGGTTAACAAAGTTGGAACCGTTGGGGCGCTAAGCATATGAAGGCTGAAGGTATGAGTGAGGGATGCTGGAGTTGTAAGTACTGGCAAAACTGTGGCCTGCGTAAATTGAGCAATATTTTTTTCCGGTCAATGTTTTAAAATTCATTTATTTTAAATACTCTTATGATCAGGCATAGCTACAGAAACAAATTGTAATTAATACATGATTAAATGAGAAAATTTTGAGAGATCCTGTAGAAAGGAAGAACAGTATCTAGAAAAAAAACATTAGGGGGAAAAAACACAGAGCAGGAGAATAACAGTGGTTATATGTCAATACTGGTCTGACTTCAGTTACACTGACCTCAAAAGTGAAGAAATGTTGGCTGGGCGACGTGCTGGTGTGTGTGTAACTTTGGAATTGTGATGTACCTGCATCCACCCACCCTGTGTTAGAGTCTGATCGGTTCGGCATAGCACTGCTTTATGCCAAATAAAGATACCTGAGTGACGAAGGCTGCAGTCGAACGGAGTCCTTGGGAAGCTGAGTGGAAACAGATCTCGGAGGGAATCCCAACAGGCACTGTTTCAGCTTCTGGGCACACGCACTGCTGCCTCCCTCTCAGTGCCCAGATGCCTATCTGCCACCTAAACTCCAGAGTGATTCAAAAACCAGGGGAAGATAGGCCTTTGCGCAGAGGCTCCCGACTGGGCTGGGCTCCTCTGGCAAGTTCATACAAAACTACTACTACAACAACAGCTGCCACCATAGGTGCTGGAACTAGGGGTGCTGGGGGTGTTGCAGCACCCCCTGGCTTGAAGTGGTTTCCATCATATCCAGGGTTTACAGTTTGGTTCAATGTCTGTCAGCATCCCCACAATACAAATTGTTCCAGCAGCTCTGGCTGCCGCCACTGTCCATAACATTTAGCCCAATGGTTAGGGTACTCACTTGGGCTGTGGGAGAACCCCGATCAGATCTCCCCTCCAACTGAGGGGGAAGAAGGGACTTGAACATGAATCTGCCACCTCTTTGGTGAGTGCTCTAGCCACTGAGATCTGGGATATTCTGATGTGGGGCTCCTTCAGTGCACTCTAGATAAATAATTAGAGTCACTGGAACAGGGGGGCTGGATCCAGGGTCTGCCACGTGGGTGCTCTAACCGCCAGGCTACCGAGTCATTCTCATGCTTGTGCTCTCTCTCACACCTCTTTCTCTCTCTGGCCCAACTGAGAGTGGGAGAGAGAGGGAGGGGAACACCCTACCAGCTGGGCTAAAAGAGATGAGCTAAGTCCTGCTTCTCCTCCCACTGTGCAGTTACAACACCTCACTCATTTTCCGCATTCAGGCCTAACCTAATTACTCATGAGAATTCAAGGCAATATGATTGTTAGGGCCTAACATGATCATCCCAAACTCATGCCAAGAAAATCTTCATGATATTTTATTCATGATATTCGTGATAGATATGATATAGATATGAAACTGTTTGTAATGTCTGTATATGGAGGACTTTGTATATGGAGCGGTGAAAGTGATGGGGGCGTTTAAAGACAGTGAAAGGAGCAGCTTTCTCACCCTAACCCGCCTTCTCCTCACTTCCCAGCAGTAAAAAGAGAGGAAGAAGCAGTAAATTGTCTAGGTTTGCCACCCATTCCAAAATTATATTGTGGTTGTCGCTGTGTGATGACATTGCATCTTTTCATCATAATGTTGCGACATCCTGAAATTTCATAATGCAGACACAAGCATGCAGAGATGGTCAACGTTGCCTCATGAGCCGCATTTAAGATTAAAGTCAACAGTTTAAAACTAACATGATTCAGAACTAGCCTCATTAGAGCCAGCTAGTCCTGGAGTCAGCTATGAAGACTGTTGTGGAAATAATATCATAAAGCACAAATATTTCTAACCAGCCCCGGGTCAGAAGGCTTGTCCAACAAATGTTCTGAGCAAAATATGCAGCTTGAACGTGAAGGGTAGGAATTGTAGCTGAGGAAAAAAAAACCTCTTCCATTGCTGTCAGATGGCTATTGCTTGAGCAATGCTACGGCTATGGTCACATGTCCCTGAGACTTGCAACACAGACGCTTCAACAGAGACTAACTGATGATACAGAACATTCAGGGAACCAATAGACAATTTCATTGAATGAAACAAAAATACATAGGAGGGAAAAGGTTTTAGTTTAAAGAAAGAATTGTCCCTTGGGTTGAAAACATGACCTCCAATGACCCTGTTTGTGGCTTTGGGCGCTGTTGGTCAGTTTTCCAAGCTGCAGGGCAACTGTTTTTCTCTCAGCTTGGTCTATTTCTCCTTCTCTTTCATATTTTGGCCAAGTTTGATGCTCAGGAAAGTAATAGGTTGACAAGTGCAAGGCACGCCGTCAGTGCTAGTCAATCTGCTCCACTTTGCTTTTACCAGGAACATCCCTGCTATGCTGACACCAACCCTCTCCTGAGCAAAGACTTCCAATAGTGAAAGACTATAGCATGTGCTGGTTTTGTTATACCGACAAATCTTCAAATAAGACCATCAAACTACTTTCACTTTTGATGTGTCTGATTTTAGTTTCCACAGGCGAAATGTTAGTATATTTACCCACTCTTTCACCTAGGTCCACTAAAAGGAAAACAGCCACGACCTCCACTTTGCTATGGGGTTCCCATGGCATTCAAATTGACCCTGGGCACAGAGCTTGAGAGTCCACGGTCTTTGCTTGGAGTCATCATCACAGGCAGAGTTTTAAAAAAAAGTTCTCTACTTGATCTGTATCATCAGCAAACAGATGTACAAAGACTGACTGAATGGCCCTATTTAGAAAAACGTTGACACTTCTGAACACAGGAGAATCTATAGCTTCTTCTTCCCTTCCAATCTGCCCCAGGCTAGGTCTGATATTTCTTTTTTTACCCACCTTTGCAGTGAATATTCGTCTGACTCATTTGGCGGGAAACAGACTAAAACAGATCTTTTCCAATATTATAATTTTGTAAACACAGTTTGTTTAAAACCTCACAAATTTTCTAGCTATGTGTTCCAGAAAAACACCTCTTCTTCAAATTCCTCAGCTGACACGTCACCTCTGTGATGTGTTACACCCTGTCACATCACGTTACATTATGCAGAGTAAACAGAAGAAAGGTTATAACCTTGGTGTGCATACCAACTGCCATGCAAGTATGTGTTTGCCAGCTATTCCTTCTATATATATATGAATGCACTCTGAAAATACTAAAATCAGAGAAACTATAGGCTTGAGGAAGGAGCTAGGGTATATGAGCGTAACACACTTATGATACATTACGAACATGCAGACACACATCTAAATGCTAAGTAGATAGAGCATGGAAAGAGAATCTCACAAATGATAGAACACTAAGACTCTTTTACATGTACACAGTAGATTTCATCCAGCAGGATTACAAAATGGTTGACTATGAGCCACATTCTGGCTGCTGTATATACATAAAACCACAAATGAAACTGCAGGGGCAGAAGGGGAATATTCTGGACTATTTTTGCTCTGAATCTGGCTTCCTCACCAGTCCCCAGACAGGCCGCTCCATGGGCTCTTCATGACAGGAGTCATGAGGGGGCTTCTGAGGAGTTGCCTATGGGTCAGGAGATACAGTCTGCAGATTGCACACATTCATACTTTGAGTCAGCAATGGCAATTATATACCTCATGAAGGCTTGATATAATACCCACAATCTGTATATCTATTACTTCCATAAAAACTGTTAGAACACTATTAAGGTTGCAAAATCAAGCACTCAAAAGTTAGGAAATGCCAGAATTTAGTTTGACCATGCAGTCCCAGTCTCCTTGTGCCAATCTCCCCCACCCCAACTACCACTCCCATTTTATATCTCCCAGCCCCTACCCCTCCTTATCCTTCAGTCCCATTTTCTGTCCCCCCTTGACTCCTTGTCCCAATCTACCTACCCTACTAGGTTATGGTATATGGGTGTTTCAGCAATGGGGAAGAGCCAGCCATGGTGTATTTTTTTCTGTCTGAAATATCATCTCAGGAAGACAAAAGCAACAGGTCTGACTAGCATCAAAGCTCTTAGTATATTTTAGGACACAGTTGGCAAATACTGTACTGGGGGTATTACAAATAAAATGGGAATCAATTCATTTAAAAATCAAGATCTAAAGTTGAATGGCCTCTTCATTTCATTTGATACTTTGAGTATTGGTACTCTTTAAAAAATAAGTCACTTTCTGTAGCAGACATTAAGTCACAATAAACAAGAAAAAAAGTTAAGGAATGCCATAATTATTCTAAAAACCTGACAGAAAACTATAAATCTCTTTCAAGTTCAGGTACACAGAGCCTTGTGTAGACCCTCTGCAGCTAAGCAAAGCAGCTAACCTTTGATGTACTTATAATTATTAGGGGCTTAAGATTATGTCTTTAGGCAAAGCTGCCTAGCAGTAGGAAGGTATAGATCAAAACTGACATCATGACACAATGAAGTGAAGATCGTGAAGAGGAGCCAAAAATAGTTTGGTATAACTCAAGTAAAACAAGTACCTGATGTGATGCTGCTCAAATACAATGCAAGAAGTAAAGCAATTAGTGACCGGAACCTCTACAATATTAAGAGTTGAAGATTTATTCTTCACTAATGTTTAGAAGAAATGAAAACGTTAAGTAACAAAAACTAAACAATAAAATCAAGCAGAACATTCAGCCAGTCAATTCATAAAATGATGTAAAATATGTAACAACAACAACACGGGTCTAACACGTCAAAGGAAGGATTCAGAACTAAAGGCACAGTAGGGTTACAACCTGCAAGGAACTGAGTGCTCTCAGTTCTCACTGAAACTAATGGGAACTGAGAGCCCTCAGCACCTTGCATGACCAAACCCTAATCCAGATTTAACTCATCCTGTTGTTCCTGAGTATTCGGGGTACCTCAGGTCAGCGTGTGGTTCAGATCCAAAGTCCATTGACGTAAATGGGAATTCTTCTACAGACTTCAGTGGGTTTTGGATCAGATCCTATGTGTGGCAATATGTAAGCATAACTAAACGACTTAAGGAGATGACAGGGAGCTTAATAATGCACTCATTATGCCTGGCACAGTATTCTGAAAGGTCACATGGTGGAACTCATTTCTCACTATAAGTTAACTGCCAATTCTGTGTGAAAGGAGCATTTTGGATTCAAATGGGTATTTCTTTGCCTCCTCGGGGAAAGAGTCATATTACTGGAATACCCTAAGCAAATGATTTGACTTCTGAGGATTTGATTGACTTAAACTGGGAATCTAAATAAATGAACAGGAGCTCGGGTATTTAAGTTGGAGGCCCTAACTTTTTAGAACACTTGAACATAAAGTTATGCACATCACATCCCCAGTCATTTGAAGGCCAGCACTGGAATATTCTTATCTGGAACAATTGGATATTGCTTTATTTTTACTGTACAATACAACTTTATTTTGGATAGCACCTTTTATACATACTATATCCCAAAACATTTTGCAGCATGAAATAATAAATAACAGCAGAGGAAGAGAGAGATAAGGAGAAAGGTAAGTTTTCATCTAAAATTTTAAATGTGATGGAAAGATAATGAGGCAGGTAGATATGAGAAATCTGTTCCAAATGGGAGGAGGCTTTCTCACCAGCATTGGAGAGGGTACATGAGAGGACAGAAGAAAGGCTATTGATAGAAGAATGGTGAGGGAACTGAAGAGAAATGAACTCTATCAGATAATAATAATAAGAGAAACAAGAAGAGAAGATAACAAAGTATGAAGAACTGGAACACAAAGTGAAATGATTACGGAAAACTAGAGCAAAGCCAATCCCAGTGATTATTAGAGCACTTGGAGTAATCCCTAAGGGTATGAATGAGCAGCTCAAGAACACATTAGGAGTGCAAGACACCACGATCAGTGACCTCCAAAAGACAGCGCTCTTAGACATTGTGGAATTTCAAGGAAAGTCAAAGAGAACGAGTGCATTTGAGCACCTAAAATGCAGGAATTCTCAACGGAACTCCTGACTACTCAAACCTACAGAGTTGGCTCGGGATCAGGATATATTGGTGACTCACAGGGATAAATTTTGGACAGTAGCTTCCCTTTTTTATGCTAAAAGATCTTAGATGTTGTGAAGGCCATTTGTTTAAAAGAAATTCCCATGATGTAATACAATCTAATAATAGCAATAATACAATAACAATACCTCTGTTAGTCTATAAGGTGCCACAGGACCCTTTGTCGCTTCTACAGATCCAGACTAACACGGCTACCCCTCTGATACTTAATAACAATTACACCACTTTGTTCTTATATAGCTCTTTTCATCAGTAGATCTCAAAGCATGTTACAAAGATAGGCTAACGCAAGTCCCCGGATAATTACAAAAACAAGGAGGGCAATTTTAAATTTGATTTTGAAATGCAAGTGGAACCAGTGAAATTCTCTGAGAATGAGGTGATCTGCCTGAGTTCTTTGTAGCTACTCCTCCTAGCTTTCTCCCACTATATAGTCTATGAGAGGAAATATTGCAGTATATCTGTATCATTGTAGCTGGGTATTTAAAAATATTTCTTTTTTTTTTAAAAGGGAAAAAACTCAATTTTTTTTTATGTCAACTAATGGACCATTGAGTAAGACAGCCCCAGAGGGCTTTTTAGAACAGTGGAATTAACACATCTCCAGTTGTTTGATTAAGGTACCACTGTTGAAAATGTTGCCTAAACATTAGACCTACTAATATTTTAAATGTAATTTCTAAGTAAAGGTATAGGGCTTCACAGTTTGCCTTTGAACTATGCAGCATTTATCTGTCTTTCTTGTCACAACATGAATCCCTTTTGGGTGAAAGCTATTGATTTTAAGGTTAAAATAAATGCATCTTGCTGGGCTCTAATGTAATTTGTTGGAAGCTGGCCTTGGGAAACTTTCTGACATTTACTACATATGCTCTTCATTGGGTATTCATAGTGCAATAATGTTTGAATGGCTGAGTTCTTTACTTCCATGATCATTATTAAACATGGCATTTCTTAACACATTGTGCCTTGTGAGTTCTTTGTAGCTTTGTAGCTGAGGTTTATATTAGCAATCTATAGTCTACTGAATTGAGCAGATGTGCTCTTCTACAGTGGACAAAACAATATCTAGTTATTTGTGCTCTGGTAGGGTATGTACAAGAGCTAATATAAATCCTCTACTAGTAAGCCTAGATTTCTCTTTACTAGATATTTTAAAAAATGTCTATATTGTTCACATCAATACAGCTAACTGAGGAGTACAGAACAAGCTTCAGGACAAGGTTATAGTGAAATCACTGAGCCTTTGCCAAGAAGCTTGTGTTAAAGATCTGCTGTGGAAGTAATTCAACAGAATTTAACTTTGGTCCAAAACTAGATTAAAGACAGCCATAAAATCCATGGCCACCTGTCTCCAGTTCAAATTGGAGTTGGAGAAAAGGGAAGGACTTTGCATTTCTACTCTGGGAAAGTGTACAGTGCCATTATTTTGATCTCATAATACCACACAATGTATTCTCATAGGATTTCAAACATCAAATCCGTTGAGAATGCTTTCTCTTAAAAAGCTTTTATCGAATTAATCTAACAATGTCTGTTTAGGCCCAGATCAAGGGCAAGGAATAGCAGAAAGCCCAGCTGACTCCATTTTCCCCCTGCAAAACCCTGAGTGAAACTAGCTGTGTTTTACCTCCTGAAACACAAAGGAATTTCAATGGTTCTACAGTGTTTTCATCAGAATCATCCAGGCATTCTTATTGGCTGTAGGATCCTTTGACAGTTGTTACTTGGATATATGCATGGCAAACTCTGACCATATAAGGAGCTCAAATGAATTACAAATCCAGAAATTACACGGAGGAAAAATTGCCTCCTTTGCAACATTAAGTCTGGCTTTTGCTGTGTTACACTGAGCTATGCTCAAGATGAGTAAGCAATTAGCTCATTATTTAAGGTTGTAGTACCAAGGCTATACATTAAAGTTGAGATGATACTATCCCGCAAAATCGTTAACTTCAGCAGTTTATAACTTTCTCAAAAAGTTTTTGTCTAAAATGAAGCATGTTTGGTGTCAACCCAGTTCATGGGAAAATTTTGGCGACTTGAGGTTGTCTGAAGTCGGGATGTGGTACTCTCAAGAGTTCTGCAATCAGGGGAGAGCATTTGGTCGTACATTGTTTGAGTTACTGGGGAGTGGAATATGAGAGGGTGAGTTGGGGCCAGGCAGTACATATTACAGAATGTGGATGGGAGGGGTTGGTACAGGGATAACATGTCTCTGAGCCCAGGTCTACACTGGGGCGGGGGTCGATGTAAGGTACGCAACTTCAGCTACGTGAATAACGTAGCTGAAGTCGACGTACGTTGCTCGACTTACCGCACTGTGAGGACGCCGCAGGGTCGACTGCCACCGCTCCCCCGTCGACTCCGCTTCTTCCTCTCGCCGGGGATGGATTGCCGGAGTCGACGGCAGAGTGATCGGGGATCAATTTATCGCGTCTACACTAGACGCGAAAAATCGATCCCCGAAAGATCGATCGCTCCAGTGGGTAATGTAGACAAGCCCTGAGAGATAAATGGCTTGGGGGACAAATATTATTTAGGGAGAGAACTCATCCTCTGGCCTTCATGAGCCATCCCTTGATTTTACCATCACCTTACAGAGCCCCTTCCCCACCTTAGCATAGAACTTGGGCCCAGCTGCCTCTATGATAAACCACTTGAACATCGCACTGTCTGTTTGCTTTGACTGCTGCCTTCTCATTGAAATTTGAAGCACAAGTGAAGGGCTTGATCTAGGAAGCCTCAAATGCTTTTGAAACAGAATAGCAGAAGAGAGGAAAGCGGGCGGATGGCACTAGAATGGCATGGAGAGAAACAGGGAGTGGGAAACAGGATGGATGAAAGGTCTGGGGTCACAAGATGGTGAAGAGGAAAAGTAAGAGGTGGGAAGGGAAAACAGATAAGGGAGCTGGATAAAATCCTGGCTTCAATAAAAGCTGCCTGGACACTCAGACTGTCTCTCAAAAATGGGAATCACAATACATTGGGGCAGCTGGGATCTTAATTTTTCTATGCACCCTTAAATGGACATGTAGTATTTTGTACTACTGCATACATGGTCTGTAATGAAGGACTGTTGTAATACATAGACTCCAAGAGGCAGAGTTAAGAATATTGTTTGAACTGTAACTCTGACACTTCTGACTTTTGCATGATTCACTTCTCAGAGTTAGTGTTGCATTTACACTGTAATTTACATATAAGGTGGTCATTGATTTTGCTTTTGTTTTGAGTGGTTAAACAATGCCCAGGCCTCATAAAACCTTTTTTGCTAATGATTCTTCCTTGGGTCACAAATTTAAAATTAAAGCAGCATAATGCAAAAGTTCAGTATTGGTTTAGAAGCAAAAGAAAACAAAACTGCTAACTCCTTTTTCAAGTACTTAGGGCCCTATCCAATTCCTGAACTCATGGCAAGATTCCCATTGATGTCAGTAGAAACTAAATCAAACCCTTAGTGCTCCACTGTTAATATACTGAGGCTTCACTACAATTAGGGTGACCAGCTGTCCCGATTTTATAAGGACAGTCCCGATATTTGGGGCTTTTTCTTATATAGGCTCCTATTACCCCTCACCTCCTGTCCCGATTTTTCACACTTGCTGTCTGGTCACCCTAACGACAATTCACCGGGGGGCATTGCATTTACTAAAAAATTTAAACCACCCTGATATTAATTATTCAGAAAATGACAACATCTTAAAGATCCTGGTTAAAGATGATGGATTGACTTTATCATTTACAATGAAGGAGTTTACTTTAAAATAATAATAATTAGCAGTTACAGAGAGAGGGCTTTCCACGCAAGATTTTTAACACACTTTAAAAGCATTAATTTACCTCATAAAATCTCTAAGTATTAGTATTTCTATTTTACAGATAATGAAACAGACTCAGCGAGATTAAGGGCTAAACTTGTAGCATTAAGTGTGTATGACTGCATATATACATGTGTGCCTGACTAACCCATATGCACAAATATGCAATGTGCCCATGCAAGTCAGATTTTTACAAGCACGCATAGCCCCTTAGGCATTGAACTAGCCACATGCACACAAAAATACTTGATTTGCATGTGTACATGGGCATTTGTATTCACAATCAGATATGTACAAATGTAAACTCACAGTTATAATCTTCGATTTTTGACAATTTGGCCCTAAAAAAAACTTGCCTAGCCCAAGTTCACTCAAATTTTCTGACTCCAAAGCCTATGTCTTAAACACAAGATCATCCTACTCTCGTCATGTGACAATAGTAGAGGATCACAGAAAGAGATGATTTGCTCTGACACTCAGCAAAGGACAGCATTGGAATAAGGAAAATGGTATTATACATATTACATATAAAGCTGCAGTGGTGGGAAATCTGCGGCCTGCAGGCCACATGCAGCCCGCCAGGGTAGTCTGCTGGCGGGCCGCGAGACAGTTTGTTTACATTGACGTCCGCAGGCACGGCTGCCCGCAGCTCCCAGTAGCTGCGGTTCACCATTCCCAGTCAATGGGAGCTGTGGGAAACGGCGGCCAACACGTCCCTGTGGCCCGCGCCGCTTCCTGCAGCTCCCGTTGGCTGGGAACGGCAAACCGCGGCCACTGGGAGCCACTGGCAGCCGTGCCTATGGAAAGTCAATGTAAACAAACTGTCTCACGGCCTGCCAGCAGACTACCCTGATGGGCCACAGGTTGCCCACCACTGGCTACTATGCTCTTTCTTTCTCTCTTACATAGGGCTCTTGCCTAGAATCTTCTCCTGACTTCCCCGCCCTCTGATTCCTGCTACAACTTTAAAGAAACAGAACTGTCTCCATATCTTTACGCTTCTAAAGAGATTAAGTGAAAACACAAGAAATGATCAAACCTTCTACTTTGCTGGGGGAAGAGAGGTGCAAGTTGTTTTGCCCAGCCTGCCAAACTACTGGTGGCCAAACTATGGATACAGTGCTGCAATCTTTCCTCACGTAGATATTTCTTACTCAAATGCCAAGTCCCATTGACTGCAACAGACCTACTTTAGAGACAGATGGTGAAGCCCTTGCTCAGGCTGGAGAGTATTTACCTCACCTGAGTACTTCCAGAGGCCTCACAAAGTGAATCCCATTGTCTTCCCCGGCACTACTTGTGTAAGTAAATGCTCAGTCAGGTGAGTAAGGTTTCCACAACTTGGTCCTTAATAAATAGTTCACTTGTGTGAATAAGGATTTCAGGATCAGGACCCTTTGCACCTAATCTCATTACAAATGTGCATGGAATTCATTAACCCTTTTTCTTATTTTCTATAAAACTGTGGTGATTTACTCTCTTTTGCTTTGCAGCCCCCACATTGACACACTTCTCACTTCTATACCCAAAGGCAAAGCAATGCTGTTTTCATAAGCTTACCTCCTTCCCCACAAATAAAGACACCACCTCCTTTTCCAAGAAAACAATTCAAATTAACCAATAACCCCCTACAAGTATAACATCGTGGTAATGCAGAACAAGTATTGATTAAAACAAAAAGGACTTTTTAAAAACAGCATTAATTCTTACCAACTCCAGTAGTTATTGATTCTGCATCAATGTCGTTAGCCTTTTTCTTTGCCACTTCAGCTAGTGCCAATTCACCCTTATCTACTGCAAGGTAATGGATGTCCTTTGGAAATAAAGCAAAATAAAAGATTAATCTAAAATGAATCAGACAAGTAACAAAGGAGAATTTGAAAGAAAGAGGCTCTTTTCTTGCTGAGATCCCAAACACAAATGGAACAGCTGAACCTACTGTTATATTTTAATTTTCTTTGTACTATTCTTTCCCTATGCAAATGTATTAACCCTACTCATGTTGTTGAAAGAAAAGTCTCTGGCTAATATATAAAACACTGACCATCCATGAACTGATAAAAGTGAGGCTGATGACTTTGCATGTATAACTGAAACTTTATCTGGATGCTTTAGGAGTCTGGTGCAGCTATCCCTAGTTGCTGCAACATGAACCGAAGTGGGATTGGCCAGCAGGTGGTTTGCATGTCTTGTTTGTGAGGCCATGTTGTTTACATCTAACCAAAAGCGCAGGATAACTCTTGATCTAATGCTAATGTTTGTGATGCAGTGTTTCCATTGGGTACGAGAGTTTTGGGCTAAGGCTTTGCTGGAATAGGTTTCAGTGTAATGATTGTCCTATTGCACTGTGAATTCTTTGTGTGAGGTGATGAGGATTCTCACTGCAATGATACTGGAGGTACGGTACTGAGATAATAGTGCTCAGTGACTTGAACATTCAAATAGATGATGAGATTTCTGAGTCAACTCAGGATTTCATGGCCACTATGACAACCATGGGTTTAATCGCAGATTACTGTAGGCTAAGCTCATATAGTTGGCCACACTCTGGATGAGAGAGCTGTATATTATTCCCATGTCATGGGTCCATCGTTGCCTCCTGTAATTTGAAGTCAGTGTCCATCTATCCTTAAGGGAAGAGGGATCTGTTTCGATGGTCTAACCTTTGAGGGTAATGCCTCTCTGACATGGATGTGCACCAACAGCCAGGCACCGTTTTGCTTACTGCAGTAAAAGAAGAGTACTTCCTTGTAACTGAGGTTCTATGAGGTGGAGTCTGCCTAGTCACACTCATGGGATGTGCCAGCTAGTGCAGCTCTGATGGTGGAACCTTAGCTAGCCACGCCCACTGGAGGGCTCACATGCCCCCTCCTGTCCCTACCCTCACTGTTTCAGAATGTTTGAGGGGTGAGACTATAAAAGGGGAAGTGGCTGCTCCTTCCACTGCCTCCTCAGGTCCGTGTTGTAATTAGGACTCCAAGGAAGAGGGGAAGATGAGTGGGGAGTGTGAACATGCAGAGTCCATCTTGAAAAACCTCAGTTACAAATAAGTCACCACAGAATGGCTTCTGCACATTCCCACTCATGGGCTAGACTGGCTAGCAGTACTCCTTCAAAGGAAGGTGGAATGAGTTCTAATGAAAATGCAACTGTGGGGCTGCACTGCAAAATTGAGCATCCGACCTAGAAGCTAGAATGATCAAAGGCATGCGACTCTCTGAAAAGTATGGATGAACCTCCAAGTAGCAGCTCTTCAGATCTCCATAATTGGCATAAGTCTGAGATATGCAGACGATGCCACCTTAGCCTAGTGAAGTGTGAGCCTTAATTCCCTGGGGAAGAGATATTGAAGCCAAAAAAGTATGTCTCCTGAATGAAGAGTCTAATCCATCTAGACAACAATTGTCAAGAAACAGTTACCTTTTTTTATTTTCTGCACAGGAAAATAGGAGAACATCTAAAGTTCTTTGTCCAATCTAAAGAGTAAGCCAAAGCTCTGTTTACTTCTAAATCATTCTAGTAGCGAGTGCAGCATGGCTTCAGCCCTATGGGCAAGAGGTTTGGGGCAAAAAAGATGAAAGATTGAAAGATGAAATAAAGAACATTCTCTCAGAGGTTCATAAAGTTGTTTCATTAATTGTGTGAGACCCAAGTTAACATCATTCATGGGGGATCAATAGGTAAATCCCTTTACTGACTTGTGTGAATACTGACTTATTGTTAACCAGAGTGTGAAAACCAACATGTCTGATAAACAGCGTTTAATCGAGGATAAAGACAGAACAGGAATTTTGAGATTAAGCGTGATTTGGACTGGGTCTGATAAAGGAGGTATGCTATTTTCAACTGCCCACATAGAGAACACATTTTAACACATACCATTTTCTACTTGATTCTTTCCTCGAATTAACTAAAATAGTTTGTACATCAGCTGAACATGAAAGCTTGAAGTTAGTTAGAAACCTATCACCCATGAAGTCAGCTGGAGAGCGTTTGGGTCTGGGTGACAGACTCAACTGCTCTGGTGGGTCAATAAATCTGGATAGATCAGAAGGGTCTTGAAGATCCCTGTCAACAGGTGGAACAGGATTGGGAACCCTTGCTGCCTGGCACAAGCCAGGGTGATTAGAATAATACTGGTCTTGCCCGGCTTTATCTTGTGTATGACCTTCAGCACGGGGGAAGCTGGGGTGGGAGCGGGAGTACCCAATAACCCTTGATTTCGTAGTAGGAGAAATGCATCTGAGATCAAACGATTGTCTATCCCACACCCTCAGACCAAACATCTGACACCTCATATTTATTTGGTTGCTAATAGATCTATGGCTGGGTGTTCCCACTGTACAGAGATTCCCTGTGTTACTGATGTCTTCAGGGACCACTCTTGTGTATCCACGTTGACCCTGCTGGGTTGATCTACTAGGTCATTGTTCTTTCCTGCATATATAGTGCTATCAGAAATACGCTATGAGTAATGCACCATTCACATAATAGCACTTCCCTACAGAGCCAGGGAGAGTGGGCTCCTCCCTGCTTGTTTATATAATAAACTGCTGTGGTACTGTCTGTGACCACTTGAACAATGTTGTGTTGAACAGGAGGTAGAAAAGCCTTTAACACCCAATGAATTCTAGAAGGTTTTTGTGGAATCTTGTCTTGGGTGTCAATGACTTCTTGCATTGAAGGTGTGGCAATGAGCTCCCATCCTACATTGGATGTATCTACAGTGACAGTCACTGATGGTGCTGGAGGGTGTGCTGTACACCCTGGAGCACATTTTGTGGTTGAGTTCACCACTGTTCTGGTCACTGTAGCAGCACCTTTATCAGAATGATTAGTTTCTGATACATGCTGTTTATGCTCTGTCTGTAGTTGGCGAACAGCCAGTGCTGAAGGGTTCTCATCCTTAGATGAGCATATGGAGTGACACAGGTTGTTGAAATTAGAAGACCCATTAATCAGAGGTAGAATATTACTTGCTGAGATGATTGAGTTTGTAGACTGTGCATAGCAGCTTGGATGTTTTGAAATCTCTCTCGAGGAAGAAGAGCTCTGTTTAGCTGATGATGGGTATTGATTTAGTCCATTCCAGAACAGATTTATTTTGATTTATCAGGAACCTCAGATTTTCAAAAAGGATACAAGTATCAGAAAATGGCTTTGCAAAGATGTTTTTCTGATTCTTTTTTTTTTATTAATAAGGCCATTATCCAAGTAAAGATAAACATGTATCCCTTTCCTTCACAAGTAAGCTGTTACCAATGACAGGCAATTTGAATATCCTCGAGGTGGTAGACAGGCCAAAGGGAAGGACTTTGTATTGGTAATGGTTGTTTCCTGCTGTAAAACTGAGGTATTTGTGATGGAATTTCTTGATGAAGGTATTTAGTTTCCTTAGATCTATGATTGGTCAGAGACCACCATCTTTTTTGGGAATCAAGAAGTATCTTGAATAGAATCCTTTCCTTCTGAATTCCACTTGGACCTCCTCCACCACTACTATTTTGAGAAGAGCCAGAACCTCTGATCTCAACAGGTTCTTGTGGTAGGGGTCCCTGAACAAGGAGGGGAGTGGGGGATTGGGAAGAATCTTCAACTATATTGGATACCCATTGTGGATTATTCTAATTTAAACTGTCAAATGTGGGACCTGGGGCTTGGTCCTGAAGACATTACAGAAGGTTGTTTGCCTCCTGGTCTTGATTTAAAATTACTTCTGTGTTGAGAAGAGTGCTATGGATCTCCTTGGATACTTCAGATAACATTGTCTCCTCTAAATCAGGTGTAAAAGAAGAGGAGGAAGGGTACTGTTGCCGTTGATATTTGGAGAGGGACATCCCTGGTTTTTTTCTTGGTTGCTAAGAAATGCCCACAGACCTGGCAGTATATCTAGTCTCTGTCATTCTTTCTAGTACTCTTTGGTCCTGATACTGAAAAGACCCTCTCCTTCAAAAGGGAGATCCTCAGCTTTTGCTTTGGTTTCTGGTGGCAGTCCTGACAATTAAAAACAAGCTGTCACAAGGTGCTCCCTTTGCTACCCAGTGTGCCACACTGCCTGGCCCGTTTCTATGGTCTCTTATTCACAACATACTCACAGTCTGTTCCTTTCTGCCATGTGAACCTTTAATCTCAGATTCCAGGCACTGCAGAACCTACCAGGAGGAGACTTCCACCCAATTCTCTCTGCCACACCCAGCTCACTCTCTGAGCTCCCCTCTTTACTTCCCGTTCCCGCCAATTATGTACCTTCCCCTGGTTGAGCTAATTAACTCATTAGCTTGATCATTGCCCATAAGTGTCAACGATCCCCACCATTACAGGCTAATTGACCCCAATTAAGCCTGTGATCTTCCCTGTTACACAATTACCTAAGTGAGCACTCTGTCACACAGGCAAACCTTCTCATTGAAGTGGCAGACACAGCACCTCTGACCACAGAATCTGAGGAGTCAAAGATCACCTTCAAGGCATATTTTTCCACTTGCTGCGTTTCCATTATGATCACATTTGCCAAACTTCCTCTGCTCGCCAGGAAGGAATTTGGAGGATATTAATAATTTTTCCCAAAGCTGATATTGGAAGTGAGCCATGACAGCTTGATAGTTTGCTACCCTCAAACCTAAAGTGGAGGAAGAGAAAACTTTTCTTTCCATCTTTCTCTGAGGGACTAGAATGGATCAATCCCCCTTCTGACCTTTAGATAGCTGCCTCTACTACCAGGAAGTATGGGGCAGGATGGGTATGAAAACCCTCTTGGGGAATTTATCTGCTTGTTGCCTGGAAAGTAGCTGGATTAGACAAGATGAGCTTAGCTGGGTGTACAAGCCCATCCAATAAAAGCAGAAAAAATGTGATGGAGGAATGAGAGCCAATGATGTAAAACACTGGATGTGAGGTTTCTTTGACAGCACATGTTGGTAACTTCAGTGTGTATGCCATCTTTTCTGTTAATTCCTGACATGTAATTGCACTGCAGATGGAGAATATGCAGAAGAAACTCAGACGTTCTGATTAGGAGATGTCTGGCTGTCAGCGTTAGGATCCGCATCCTGTATCCCTTGTGTCATGTTCTTCTTCTGATATTGTATCAGCAATCACAGTAGGAGACTGGGTTCCCTTTCTGGGTTTCACAGATCAATCTGGTAGCTTTAGATACTTGGGAATTAAACCCCGAGGTCCCACAGGGGGTTGCATTTGATCAGAATAAGATACGTGATATGGATCCGGGTCTGAAGGAGTTGGCCAAAAGGGCCATGTTGGCTATGGATGCATATGCCAGTTGGACCAATACTCAGCCCCTGGATCTGGTTCATAATCCTGGCCAGAAAGTAGAAATGGTTGGGATTCTGAATGTCTCTTGTTCAGGGGTGTGCACAAGGGGGGCAAGCAGGGGCACGCCCCCCAATAATTGGCAGGGGCACAGAACTCCTCCAGCCCTGGGGCCACGGCAGTGCGAGTGAGCTCCTCTGGCCCCAGGCCACGGGGGCAGAGCAAACTTCTCCAGCCCTGGGACCGCAGGGGACAGCGAGCTCCTTGAGCCCTGGCCGTGGCGGGGGACCAGAACGTGCCCGTCCAAAAGCCATTGAATTTTTATTTCTGGGCACGCCCCTGCTCTTGTTTAAATTGTGGATGACTTGAGGAAAGAGGAAGAACCTCCAATTCCACTTGCAGGAGTGATTCCAATCTTGGATCCAGTGCAGAAGGTAGAGGTGAAAGCAATGGTTCTACAAGGATAGTATTAGTGACAGCAGTTTGGTCACAGAATCAAAAGGTGCCTTGGAAGGGGGGGATCTGCCATACAGGAATCTTCAAAAGGATGCCAAAGTAAACCTAAAAGTGGTAAAAACAACCCACCTGAAAGTGTAAACACTAACCATGTGCAATCCTAACCATCTAAAACCTAAGCTAAAAGTTTCATAAAGCACTTCTATTTAAACACAATTTGGACTGGAGGTCCAGAGAGGTTCCAAGTCCATCGCTGAAGGTGGCTAGAAGGAACTGAGCGGCCGGAGGGCCGAGTCCCCTTTCATAGCCTTGCCCATAGAATATTCAGGAACAGTGAGGGGTGGCCAAGGGGGGGAACTGTGAGCACTCCAATAGGCATTGCTAGCTAAGGTCCCATCATCAGAGCTGTACTCACTGGCACAGCCCATGAGCGGGAATATGCAGAGGCTATTCAGAGAACACTTATTTCACATGTGGCAAAAGCAAAACACCTCCTTGTTATCTTTTATCGTAACAATAAAAATCCAGAGATATATTATTCTTGGTCACTATTCTGCACTCTAATGGCATGCAGGAATGTAAAGGGAATGGAATACTTCCTTGAGACAATGTCTCTGAGTAAAAAAGCCATGGCTATCTCCCAGACTCAGAGAGCTTCTGGTGAGAATATCCTTCTACATCTGGATTTTCTGACACCTTAGTTTAGTGGACAAAAACCCTAAGGGCACAAGCTGAAGGGTAACAGTTCTAGAAGAGGAGCAGAAGATAGAGAGATTAAAAGAAATATGAGAGTGACAGAAAGGAAAAAGAGGGGGAAAGACAACAGCCATACTTCAAAAACATTTTCCCCCTAATGTTGTAAAAAATAAATAAGATTTAAGGAACAAAATATCACCTAACAACAGTATTTTTTCATTAAAATCTCTCTCTTTCTCTGTATGTTACCATCAGTTTCACAGATCTTCTCCCTTTGTCTCCATAGTGTTATCCCTTACCATACTTGTGACCCTTTGGCTTGCTCTGCATTAGCTTGTCAACATTAAAGCATATAGGGAAAGACGAACAACTGCTTGAAAAGATGGCTTGTCAAATACTCAATCGTCTCCCCCATGTCTAATGGCACCAACAGTAGTATTGAAATGAAAGTATATGCGTGGAAGAGCCATGAGCGTCAGAAAAAACACTAGCGAACGGTGAAGGTTAAAGGAGGAGGAACTGCAGTTCTTCAAAATGAAGGGGTGCTGACTTTCAGAATCCCAAAGTCTGGATGTTTTTGGACCATTTTCTGAGCACAAACACAGGTGTGATTTAACAAGAATGTGGCAAGTGTCTTGGGGCAAAGTAATTAGTTAGACATTGCTGCAAACACTGTACTTCCTCTGTGTAGAGGGGCCTGAGTCACAAAAGTGATGATGTTTATCAAGATTTAAAAGTTTAAAGCCCTGAAGAAGAGCTTTGTGTAGGCTCAAAAGCTTGTCTCTCTCACCAATAGTTGATCCAATAAAAGATATTACCTCATTCCCCATGTCTCTCTAAAAATTGATACTGTCAGCTTACTCAAGATAACAGCTATAAATTAAATGGCTCTGGAATGAGTCATTTGCATGTATGGCTAGGATCTACTCTCACATCTACAGATTACGGGGGGGGGGGGGGGGGAGAGATTTGGGAGTTGGGAGCCTAATTGTCCTTTGTGCCTTTAAAATTTCCCCATATATTAAGTTTAGGGGTTCTGGTTTTCAATATAAACTGACCATAACAATGATTGTAGATTTTCAAGAATTCATTTTAAATAATGTAAGGTGGAGAGCAATTTTATTAAAAATAAACCGAAAATGGCAAGATTCCCTTAAAGGGATTTTCAACAGAAATTTCATCTTGTAAATTTACATCAGTATTTACTTCCTGTTCATGCACTCTGTAATTTCATTCCAGCTCATGTAGCCACATGACGAGCAGATTTTGTTTAGGTGGTACAGTGTTGAAACTTAAGATGTAAACAATAAAACGAGACTGCTTAAAATGTCTGATTATTTAAAACAAAACAAAACAATGTTTGTGTGTTTTTTACTGCTAATGAAACCATCAATTTCCACCCAGATGTATGCAGCCGAGATTCAAAAACCTGTAAAACCAGGGTTTTTTTTTAAAAGGAATTTAGAAAACACTAAAATATCCAAAACCAAACACTAAAATGAGTAAAAATAGAAACCAAACCCCACAATCCCTAATTTTACATATATTTATATATTATAAATATATTATTTATATTTATATATATAGTTAATTATAATTATTTTTTCAGACTCTCAGTCAATGGATTGATGGTTCAAATGGTGATACTACCCAGAGAAAATAGGATTTTCTGTCCAAATCCTCTCTTTTTCTTCCTTCCCCCATGACTAGTGATAACACTACAATCTTCTGTCACCTGGGCTCGGAATCTGAAGGTCATTTTTGTCTCCTCCCTTTTATTCTCCTCTGACCCTAAGATAGTGTCCAGATGTTGTTTCTTCCTCTATGAGAGCTTCAAGACTCACCCATCTTCTGGGTCTAAATAGCTAAAACTCTCAGCCATGTCTCAATCATCGCTTGCCTTGATTACTGCAGAATCTCGTCTCTAGTCTTCCTGCCCTATACAAGTATATCCAAAATATGCCTACAAAGATTTCACTTCACTAGCTTCTCCTCCATTGCATCAAATATAAACTTCTCACATTCAAGTATCTACATAACTTTGCTCCTTGCTGATCCAAACTAATCTCTTATTTAGAGTGACAAGATGTCCTGATTTTATAGGGACTGTTCCAATTTTCGGGGCTTTGTTTTATATAGATGGCTATTACTCCCCCACCTCTGTCCCGATTTTTCATACTTGCTATCTGGTCACCTATTACTTTTTTTTTTTAAATGGAGGTATACCTATCTCATAGAACTGGAAGGACCTTGACAGGTCATCAAGTCCAGTCCCCTGCCTACACTACCAGGACCAAGTACTGTCCCTGACAGATTTTTGCCCCAGATCCCTAAATGGCCCCCTCAAGGATTGAACTCACAACTTGGGTTTAGCAGGCCAATGCTCAAACCACTGAGCTATCACTCCCCCCCGCTGCAAGTCTCGATACTCCAGTAAGTCCAATCCTTCCACACACATCTCCTTGCCTTTTTCATGCTGCAACCAATACATGGACTATCCTCTCTACTGTGATCCATAACACCACTCTTCC
The DNA here is from genome assembly GCA_033296515.1 of Macrochelys suwanniensis. Lineage (NCBI taxonomy): Eukaryota > Metazoa > Chordata > Testudines > Chelydridae > Macrochelys > Macrochelys suwanniensis. The sequence goes on along the minus strand of CM065777.1, from coordinate 186,729,878 downwards.
TCATTGTTATATGCCTCCTGAGAATACACTTCTTCTCAGGTGTCCACAATCATTAAGCCAATAACATTCAGTCACATCTTTATCTTCCTTATTTTACACATACTTTGTGTATAAGAGAACCACCAAGAGGTGCACATCCCTCAACTGGGTACTTACACGACTGTATTGCTTTAGCCCTAGTCCTTCTTTCCCATGTCTCCTCCCTACTGTTTGTTCCCTTCGCTCATTTTGTCACATCTAAAATTTACGCAAATGTACGCAATTAGGGCAGGGACTATGTCTTTGTAGGTTATCAGTTAAGTGCATCTCACACTTCTGAGAACTATAAAATAATAGGACAGATTGCGAGCATCCGAAGAACAAGTGGAGAAAGGCTATGACTTGGAACGAAGAATAGTGAGTCCCCAGAATGAAAGGGTGATGCCTTTCAGAATCCCAAAAGTATGGATGTGCTTGGACCAGTTTCTGAGCACAAACAAAGGTGTGATATAACAAGAATGTGCAAGTGCCCTGGGGCAAAGTAATCAGTTAAGAGCTTGCAGCGAACACTGTACATCCTCTGTGTGTAGGTCTGCTGTGGTTGTCAGGAGAAAAGGGCCTGAGTCAAAAAAAATTATGATTTTTATCTAGATTAAAAAGTTAAAAGTTGATACTGTCAGCTTACTCGAGATAGCTGAAAATCAGATAGCTCTGGAACAAGTCTGAGCTTACAAATATTTGAATACATAGCCAGATTCTGTTCACATATATAACAACATTTATATCGATTATGTTTAGGGATTCTGGTTTTTAGTTTAAACTGAAAGCAGCACTGATTGTAATTTTTTTAAAATAATAAAGTTAGGGGGGGAAACAACTACAGAAAATGACAAAGTTCCTTTAAATGTACTTTCAACAAACAGAAATTTGCACTTTGTTTAGTGTAAATTACAGCCTCTATTGCTTCCTGTTCATGCGCTTGGATTTTCTTCATGGTCCTGTGTGAAGGCAATCAGACAGTATAGTAATGGGGACCCTATAAGCACCTCAGATAGATAGAACAGCAGCCTAGTAAGTGGCTTTTTTCCCGTGTGGTTACGCAGAGTGCTTTAACATTGGATGCAAAAAATAAAAATGACAGTTTAAAAAAAGCTAGTGTAAGTTTAAAAAAAACATTTGATATAAGTTGTCATTACTAATTAAACCACCAATTTCTGCCCAAATGTGTGCAGTCAATCTATATAACAGGACTCCAGGATTGTCTCTCTCTCTGTCTGTCATTTTGACACCTAGAATGTGTGTTGGGTCCGGGTGTAGCGATGGGAGGTGCTAGAAGTAAGCTGAGAGCTCTTTTCGTTTAGAACATCACCTGGTTCAATCATCACTGAGATTCACGGTCTTTTAACATCTACGCACTTTTAAAAGTTCTCAGCCGTTTACACCTGATGTTTTCTGAATTATGCCCATATGACAGCACAGGCTTTCACCTCATATTCAAATTAACCTACCAAATGGGAATTTACTAGGAAGTTACAAAACACTAAGTTAGCCAAAACCAAAGAGTGAAATGAGGAAAAAAGAGAAACCAAAACCCAGATTCCCTTACTATGTACATCAACGAATGAAAACAAAATGATGTAATAAAATTCTTAACATGATTGTAACAGATTTTTTTCACATAATCAACCAAGAGATTATCACTTCAAATATCACGTTACCTATCAGAAACAATCAGGAAAACAGATTTTCCTGCTGGCTATCAAGAGTATGTTGAAATGGCTGGCTTTTACCATTTAACAATTTGATTACTTCCAGGAGCTGCTTTTTATGCTCATCTTTGCAATTTATGCAGAGCTAGCCCTCAGTGAGCAGAAGTCATCTGAAACACTGTTGCGCATATGTCTATAGGATATTTCTGGGCAAAATTCCAACATTTCTTCAGAAATTACTTACACTTTCCTCATCAGTGTCTCACCCAAGATCTGACACTTTTATTAACGTGCCGGTTCCTCGGGTTTCTGCTACCTTTGGTACAGTGGATGGCCTTTTGAATTTTCAGCAGCGGAGAGCTGGAACACACTACAAAAGGATTTAAAGCTAACAACCCTTATATCGCTTGATCTTCTCTGCCATAGATTGGATCAGTCATCGTCCAATAAATGTAACTGTTATTCATGATATATTATGTCCTCTTCTATTTTACTTTTTTTTTTATTGAACTTTGTGGGAGTTTATATAATTGATGGATTTGTATGTGACGTGGTGCTAGGAGTGTTGCAGAGGAATATAGCAGTGTCTGAATGTGTATTATTATAACATCATGTTAGTGATGCTATAGTGATAGTTGAGGAAGAAACTTTTAGTATGAATCCCTGTCTTCAGATACTTTTAATTTTATGAAAACAAATTGATTTTGGACTGAATTGTCTCATCCTATCTCACAATCCCAAAATAGTTTGTTATAAAGGCTTAAGAGAAGGGTGCACATACCGTATGCATTAAGGTCTAAATTTAAAAGTATATACTTAAATTGTAAACGCTTCAGGGCAGGGACCATCTCTTTGTTATATATGTTGTGTACCATGCCTAGCACAATGGGTCTGAAGCCTCCACGTGTTACCACCGTGCAAATAAATAATAATTTCTGTGGTATACGTGGCTTTGAATTTCCCAACCATTGTATGTTTAAAATTTCAGCCATATGACTGTTACCTAAATGTAAGTATTGCTTGTTCGTTTTTTATAAATGAGCATTGTCATGTCACTGAGTGGTGAATAAGCAATGAGAGGCTTACTGGGGAGGTGTATTTTGATGGGGGATTTGAAAGCGAGAGGGTGGATCCTGCTTCCTGCACAGGGTTAGGGAAAGCATATTTAGGCATTAGGAACTGCAGAGAAGGCAAGGACACATTACAAAAGGATTGATTCTGATCCCACTGGTGTAAGCCAGGAGTAACTGCATGGACATGTGTAAAGCGTTCCACGCATGTGAAACAGCGGCGAGATCAGAATCAGGCCCCAAAACAGCAGTTATGGGGGAGGGTATTGCTGAAGTAAAGGGAGTGAGACAGAGAAAAAGAAAAGATGAGAGCAGAGTGTCAACTTGATGTGGAAGGGGAGAGGGAGTGAGTGGATAGGTTTGGAAGGGGAAGGGATCCAGAGCCACTAATGCACAAATGTAACAAAAAGCACATTACAAATATACTCAGATAATAACATGGGCCCAATTCTGCTTTCACAGACATGGTTAAAATTGCCACTGACTTCTTGTGTGAGCCAGGGCAGAAATTTGCCCTGAGGGTCTAATTTAGACCAACAAAAGGAGGGAAATGCAAAGTTAAGCCCTCCATTGTAATATCTTCTACTGCTATTGAATTGTGTCTGCAGCTTCCCCAGGGCACGTATGGGGAGAGAACACCACCACTACAGCTCTCAATAATTGTCAAAAGGCTCAGAATAGGCTTTCTGCTATTCTTCCAGTCTCTAAAATAGCTAGAGGTCTACATGTCTTCAGTGTTTGTGTTGACAGACCATCCTTCACCCCAAAAAGGGGCTAGGTTTGATGTTAAGTGGGTCGAATTAAAACCAAAGAAGGACCTAATTTCTATGACTGATCTGAAACAGGCATGAAAAAGAGGAAAAAAATTATCTTAATTTAATATTGATCTTAATAACTTTTGGTTTTAAGTCATCTCAGAAGTGCTGTCAACAGGAAGCAAGCTGGCATCTGATGATATGAAATTTTACACATCTGTAGGCTGAATTAGAGATACAAATACAAAACTGAACACTCAGGGATAGCATTGGGCAGATCATTCTCTGGAAAACGTCTCTATTAAGGCCAAAAAGGACCTGGTTTCCCATGGATGCACCTCAAGTGTAACTTCACTTGAACCCCAAGCTGCCTGACAAAATCTTGTGGCTGTGGTTGCTTCTTCTCTGGGTAAAAAGTAGCAGAGAAAAGAACAAACCATCAGCTTGAGTGGACTTCTTGAAGAGTAACTCCTTTTAATGTTAATTAGAGATGAGCTAAGGAGATGATCTTGGACATGGATAAAATTTAGGCTAGTATTTCAGGTGAAAACTGCACCAGATCTAGGGTCAGGTTTAATGACACCAAAGTTTCACAAGCTCTTTTCACGAGATTTCAGCCCAGAGTGGCAGACATGCTGCCCTTGTGAGATTTCTGCAATCCTGAATGGTGAGCCGTCAGCTGTTTTGCTGAAATCTCCAGTATCTTGGGGCTAAATCCAAATTAGTCTGGAGGAAATGGGCCTCCTCCAGTTTAAGATGCAATCTTGAACCAAAACTACATAAACAAGTTCTGAACCAGGAATTCCGGTAAAGCCTCACTTGTGTCCCTTGAAACATAAGGGCGGAGAGCAGGGCTGGATTAAAGCACAGGCGCTACAGGAATACAGACTGCTCTGGCCTTTGGAGTCACACGGTGAAGTTGGAATCATAGGGCTTTGGGGGTGTGCCTAGAATGCCAGATTGCCTAAAGTTAACCCTGTTGGGGAATATGAGTTGGTTTGGATTAGAAATCCCACTGTGGACCCAATCACCTCTAGAGTTAATAGGAATTTAGTGGCTGAAGCACCACATACCAAATTGAAAATATGCCAAGCACCTCAGCTGACTGTTTTTTCAAGTACAGCATAATTTCTGGTAGCTACTATAATAACCATAATACGGTAGCTGAATATAACCATAGGACTCAGTAGGCTGAGACAAGACCTTGTCTACACTGGATTTTTTAACCACTGGTGCAGCTACTGTGTTAAGCCTGGATACCTGCATTGGTACAAGCCACATTTTACACTCATGCTCTGCATCCAGATTAGGGTTTTGCACCATAGCACCTACATTGGTACAATTACACTGGTGGGTAAAACCCCAGGGGAGACAAACCCCAAACCACAAGGCTATACAGAGATACTTCTCAGTGAGTTTGGAAATCACAGCTTCAGTTAATTATACTGACAACCAATTTAACCAATGGGCAACAGAGGCTGACATCATAAGCCAGGTGGAGGTAGGAGTCGATATTTTGATAGTGATGATAGGTAGAGTAGGGATAGGCTGTGAAGGACCTTGAAAGTAGCAACAGAGAAGGGGGAATCAGTGGAGGGAGGCAAAGAGAGGGGAGCATAGACAAAGCAATGGGCTAGCAAAATGATCTTTTAGCAGCATTTTGAATGGATACGAGTGGGGCAGATTGCATTTGTCAAGGCCAGAGGAAAGGATGTTGCAGTAACTGAGACATGAAATGATGAGAGCTTGGATGAGAGTTTTAGCCGTGTGGAGGGATAGGAAAGGCCACATCTTAGAGATGCTACGCAAAAAGGAATTGGCAAGATTTAGACATAGCCCGGGTGTGAATACCTAGAGTGAGGTCCAACTTGAACATCCAAATGAGAGAAATGCATGAGACAGAAATGAGCAATCCTGCACCGATGCAAAATTCAGCGATTTTGTTCTCACTTCGATCTTGTCTACATAAGGATAAAAGGTATTTAAAAAAATTATTTAAATTCTGAGGAGGATCCTTGGCCAGCTGAGATGTGCTAAAGTACAACTTGTCCTGACTACACTACAAATGTAACACGTGTTAGCTAACCTTTTAAATTAAGCACCCTTTTGGCTAGCCCAGACGAGGCTTTACATGGGTGTATATCAAGAATCACTCCACTGAAGTCAATGGACTGGCTTCTCCAGTGGCCACGTTCACTTTGCAACACATAAGCTGACTTTTAATGTAAATCAAATGTAACGTGTCCAGAGATTTGTGATGGAGAATATCCTGTGTAAAGGGAATCTCCACCAGCACAAACCTGGTGACTTCTTCCTGGGATGGAACTCCCCCTTCTGGCACAAGGAGAAAGGGGAATGTTGGGGTGGAGGGTATCAGAGGAGTAGAAGGGATATGGTGGAACAATTTTTTGGTGTGTGGGACCTTACGCCTTAAATGACAGCTGCCCCCTGCTGATTTAATGTATACCATGCCAGGGAGTTGAGAGTCAGGAACTCATGACTGGCTCCCTCTGAGCCCCCCTCCCACCCTCCATTCTCCACTGTAACCAATCTCTGCTCAGGCACCATGAGAATCAAGCCCAGTGGAGTTAAATTGGTGAAAGTGAGAGCAGAATCATTTCCCAAGCCTCTCCATGGTTACAGATCTCAACACTGCTACATCAAAGTCTTGTGCAGAAAAGGTTATATTATTGAGAGACAGAGAGAGGAGAAAGATGAAATAAAAAGAAAAAAAACAATGTTTGGAGGAGATATAAATAAATATAAAAATATGTAATGATTTCCCTAAAAGTATGATATTCCCATCACATTCTTTTGATGCATACTTAGGAAAGTTTATCACAGTATACACATCTTTCTAATTAGATGGAACAAGCCACATGATTAGAGCTGTGGAAAAAAGCATCAAAAGATTCACAGAACTCTTTATATAATTAGACAGGACTTTTTATAACCCATAAAAGGAGGATTTAATTGTGTCATTTAACGTACAATTTAAATATCAAGATCAAACTAGCAGGGCAAGTGACTTAATGGGATAAATAATATTAACATCTAGTGCTAAAGCTTAATTTAAACAACAGAATGTCTTCATTATGCAAAAGAGTCAAGCAAATGAGACTTTCAAAGGGCTTTTTTTAAAACAAGCCCTTTCCCTATTGTTCTTTGAAAACAACTAAATCAGCTGCATAGCAGCAACATGCTGAGAGATGAGGCAAGAACTACTGGCTTTGTCCATCCGACCTCACTGTGACATTGTGGTGCAAGATCTTATAAAACAAGAGCCTCCTGCAGACCTTGCACATCGGACCTTTTAAGAACTGGTTAATTTTACTTTTGTAGCTAATTAAATGGGAGGGCCAAAGAGCGCACGAAATGTAAAACCGCTTGGGTTGACGTTGCAGCTTTGTTGTTTTAAAAGTACCTGGAGGAGCGTTCATAATTTGTCACTTTCCACAGATACCTAAGAGACACACTGAGAGCATTCAGGATCCCCAGGATACGGTCTGCTCTTGTGTCCTGGCCTCTGCAGCTGTACTTCTTAAAGGAATGGATTAGAAACATATAAGCTTATTAGAGTGAAAGATGACATGCACCCACATCTGACACAGGAGGAGGAGGAGGAGGAAAGTTCAAGAATGTATATATTAATTCCTGAAAAACATAAAACAGTCTTGAGGCCCTGGCGAGGAAAATGTCAGCAACTCAAAAGCTACTAGAATTGCTATTGACCAGCTTCATGATGGCAAGGGGCAAGCCAAGTAGAATAAAGCCTTCTCCAGTATGTGTCTAATACTGCAAATGACACTGATCCTTTTTAATGTGCACAAAAGCTGACAACTAACTCATCTCAAGAACAGCAATCACAAAGCCATCTACAGGAATGACTCACCATAAACAGGTCACGAGCACCTATGTCAACAGCGAGCAGAAATGCCTTTTCAAATCTCTGATACCTGCAAGAAAAGGTGAAATGTCTCATTTGCTGAGGAGGAGAACACCGGTTTGAGAGATCCAGCGGGCTCTGTGCTAACGTGCAGATGAACTGACAGCTGGTAAAAATCTATGAGGTGTGCTGCCTCTACTCCAGTTCTCATCTAAAACATAGATTGCATTTATTATGAATCCCAAAAGGGAGGCCCCAGGTGACTGGTGTGATAGCCTGGAGATCACAGAACTATGAAATATGATGATAGCAACACTACTGACCACTTTCATCTTCTTAACATTTTAGCAAACAATCAGCATGCTTTGATCTAGTTAATGTCAATGGGAACCGAGGGTGTTTAGCATCCTACTGGATCAGGACATAAATTAATCCTTATAACAGCCCTAGGAGTTAAGTAGGTAAATATTATAGGCCCCAGTCATCCCCTCCCATGGTAAAACCTGTGAGAGAAAGAGCTAGGGCAGAAATCTGTGAGGATCCCCCCAAGAAAAGACTAATGTACCCACCCCAAACCTGTCTGGAATCCAGGGGTCCATGTGGAAGGTGTGTGTCATTGCACTGGCTCTGAACTCTGGCAACCTCTCTCCAGCCCAGCTCCCTGACAATGCAGTTCCGTTGGGGTCATGCTACCTCATTGTGACAGACTCCAGGGACCCCTTAGAGCAGTGGTGGGCAGCCTGTGGCCCGCAGGCCGCATGCAGCCTATCATGGTAATCCGCTGGCGGGCCGTGAGACAGTTTGTTTACATTCACCGTCCACAGGCATGGCCGCCTGCAGCTCCCAGTGGCCGCGGTTCGCCATTCCCGGCCAATGGGATCTGCAGGTGGCCGTGCCTGGGTGGGCTGCAGGTTACTCACCTAAAGGCAGTGCTATTTTGTCTGGGTAAGCTCCACAGGACTGGAAAGGGAAGCGAGGCAACATAAAACCCCGTCCCACAGACTCTTTTCCCTACCCAGAATGGCCCCCTTTCTAGCACAGATCTCCAGACCTGCTGAGAGTTCTCTGCAGGGTCTGGTGAAGAGAAGAACAGGGCCATAGAGGTGACTGAGCCTCAATTCTGCATGGGAGGAGAGGGGAGATCCACAAGCATAGGGTCCCCTCTGAGTGTGGATTTAGAAGGCAGAGTCTTAGCCCTTATCCCCCTTTTACAGCGTGTGAGCTGCCTGCCTACAGAAGGAATCTGTGTCAGCACTGGGATCATAATTTCACTTCTGGTTCCCACTCCTATACTCAGATCACTAGACACAGTGTTCCCAAACTGTTTCAGAATGTGAACATTTTACTAGAGAGATTGCCTTCTGGACAATAGCCCCTCGCAAGCGCAATCCCATGGACCATTTCCTTGCTCATTCACAAACATGCACCATCCAGCAGCTACTACAGGAAATGCTTACACGAGAAAGAAATATCAAGAGAGCATTGATGGATGTTTTTAATACAAAAGGTGGACATCTATAGAAGCACCTGAAGCCAAGGAGAGTCAGCCCTCTAGTGCTTTGTGTACAGACCACACTTTGACAACGGCTGCCTAAATCATGCTGCTGCTCTCCATCATGCTCATCTAATGAGAGATCACGTATTATGTCAGGGAATCTAGAAGAATTCTCAGTACAGAGGATCAAAACCATTCTGTGCTTGTTAAATGGAAGGTGAGGTTCCAGCTAGGGAGGACAGTATGGAAAAGAAAGTCTTGATATGGAAAAAGGCTTACTAATCTATTATGCTGTCTGCATGTTTCACCATATAACAGTTAAGTTGAATAATTTGAGATTTTGATTTTTTGATAGTGTATATGTTTTCTGATAAAGTATTATTCTTGCAAACAATCTGAAAAATCTGTATGAAATCAAATAGCGCATTTTAAAAAGATTATTTTTTGATTTGCAGAATAACAAAAAGTAAAATAAAATAAAACATCTCAGTTATTATAAGCACAGTGTGCCCATAGTTAAGGATGCACACGTGTTTCCATTTTAAGAGGTAATATTTAGTTGCTTATAACTTTTTTAATCTTTTACCGTTCTGGCCAAAATTTGACAGGTTTATTCTCAGTCAGGGAACAGATTTTCTTTGAAAGTTTGAGCCAAAGCAATTCTGCTATTTTTGAGAATGAAGATAATGGAAAATAATAGTTTTTTCCCCCTTATGAAAAATATTCGTGCCTTTTTTTTTTTTTTTAAATAACAGCTGTTACTGGGTCACTTGTAGATGACAGAAACTTGAAATTAGGCAGTGGGAGGTCACAGATGATGATCTGGTGAAAACTGATTGTGATTTGTTAGTTAAGAGGGTTCAAAAGATGTGTTTTGTGAGTGCTCAGTGGATTTTATAAGAATCTATTAGTGGTCTGCCAATATTCTGTTGGGTTTACACAGGCTTGGTTAGATCAAGAAAGTTAGTGGGCAGTGCTGGCGCTTTTTCTCAGTTAGTGAAGGTGCCCAGGGAAGAACGCAGCCCTTCTTTCCTTTGATGGGTGAAATTGTCTCACACTAGATGGACCACTGGTCTGCTCCTGTATGGCAATTCCTATGTTTCTAGCCTGGGCCAAAGCCTTGTTCTACCCAGCTCTGAAAAGCCTTCTTGGCTCTTTTCTATAGCATGTTGGTGGAATGACACAGCAGAATGGAACCTAGAGCTAGCAGCAAGTGCTTTCCCTCAAGGGATGATGCTGGTGACAAGAAAGCATAATAAATTAACATAGGCAGAAAAGGAAACAAACCCTCCAGCTTGGCATTCCTATGCCCTTGGGTGTGGACTCCTAGCTTCCTAAAGACAATTTCCCACTGTGTCTTCCCATCACTAATTTACAGTCCTTCCCCTGAGCACCCCATAAGGGGAGGGGAAAGCGGAGCTGAAGTTAATCCCTTTATTACCAGGGCCACCCAGAGGGTTCAGGGAGCCTGGGGGAAAGCAGGATTCAGGGGCCCCTCCGCCGAAAGCGGTGGCCACACGTAAGCAGCCGCTGAAACACTGCCCAATAAGGCGGCGATCAAACGCCGAAGTGCCGCTGGAGCTTCGGACGTTGCGGGGCCCCGACACAGACGTTGGGGGGCCCCCTTAGGCACGAGGCCCGAAGTGCCGCCGAAGACCTGGAGCGCCGCCGGGATTCTCATGGGGGCCCCTGCAGGGCCTGGGGCAAATTGTCCCACTTGCCGCCCCCCCACCCCGGTGTCCCTGTTTATTACTGAGGTCTAGGCAGTACCACAGACCTGTCACACATCTATATCTCTGAAGTTCTTTGTAATACTTTGTATGAAGGATACTACATTAAAATACATTGCATTCTATAGTTCTTTTTAATCAAATGCTTTAACTGAGAGAAATACATACGTCGATGTTACAGTGTTACATTTATTGTATGTTAGTGTCATGTCTACCTTTTTCATGAGGCACCCCAAAATTAAATGACAGTTCTCATTCCTACATTTCTCAAATACAGCATAAAAACACATCCTCAATCCCAAGAAGGAAAATAGGAGACTGAATAGTTCAGTGAAACATGCCTTGTAAGATACCAACAAGAATACATCTACACTGTGTCTTCGTTTTTACACGGCAACAGTTAAAGGAACAGTTTGAATGAGATCTGCTCCAGCCAAGACCATACTTGTCACCAAAAATGAAAAATAATATTTTCCTTTGACTGACCTGCAGAACGGAATCATGGCCTTAAAACTGTCAGTTCTTTTCTGACTCATACTGATTTCAATTTTTTCCCTTTAATCAACAGACATACTTCTGTCTCATTATGGCCCCTACTCAGAAAACCGTAAAGCCAGCTTGTTATTTCCAGAGCTGTACTGGAAAGAACTACCTACCAAAGAAATGCTCTTCACAAACCAAGAGCGCTGGAAAGAACAATCACAGAGATGTCATAAATTATTGTAAGTAGTACTGCTCTTAAATGAGGTAGTGTTTTCAAATGAAAGTGACAAGTTTGGATTACTTATGCAACCAATATTAAATCTGTCAAGAATGTGAGCCTTTTGGTGAGCCTTTAAACTAGCTTTATTTGCAAACATTTTTTTAAAGTCTCTTTGGTATGTAACATTCTATTTTCATTCCGTAGGGACAATTACAGAGTCCTGTGTGATGTATTAGTGCAAAGATACCGTCAAACAGATCATGCTTGTTTTACAATAGGGTTTTGTTGTGGGGAGAGCTCTGATTATTTCTAGCACACTTCAGTCATAGTTATCTGCCCCCTAAACAATAAAAAAATCCACCTTTTGTTCCTGCATTAAGATTACAGGGCACAACATTTGTTGCCTTCAAAATGGTGCTGATATACTACCAATCCTGAAGCAAACACTAACTTACTGCTTGCTTCAAAATAACTCTAGTAATCAAGACTGTGAAAAAAAGAGAGAAGAAAATCTGCCAGTAAACTATGAAGTTCAGCCACTTGTTTGGTCAAAGTGACAGCCAACAGAAATATGACTTTAAAGATTATCACTTACATACTATTCAACTATACAGAGCAAATAGTAAAGCATTATTCTATGAGCTGTTTAGGGTATAGAATATTAAGTATAAAACCTAGTATAATAAATTATACTACTAGTATGTTCTTATATAACTACTTTCTATCTATAGGGCTCCTAACACTTTGAAGGATGGGTATTATCACCCCATTTTACAGATGGGGAAATTGAAGCAGAGAAAGATTAAGTGACTTGCCCAAGATTACATAGGATGAAAAAAACAGATTTAGGAACAGAATCTAGATCTCGTGGCTTCAAAACTGGTGGGCTGGACCTTGCTGTCTCCCTGTGTTAAAAGTGTGACTTAAACTGACAAAAGCCATAAAAGCTGAATGTTTGATTCTTATCTCACTTTTACACCAGTGTCATGCCATTGATTTTAGTGGGGTTACTCTTGATTTACACCAGCATAAGAAAGGAGGAGAATAGGGCGCTCAGTCTATAATCTGTTAAATCTACACGCTAGTGTTAAACAGAAGCTGACTTTAAGTCACAATAAATGTTTTGATGGTCTCAGTGTGCAACCACCAACTCTTGCTGAGGGGTCACTCTGACAATTTTTCCTAAAATACTTAATCAGCTTTAGGAAAAACAAATAAATATGCACATATACATGTCCAAATCATTGTAATTTATTTATGCAGGGTTTTTTTGCAGACTCAATAATAAAAATAATATACAGTTGTCTCTATTCTTTACTGGACCTAAACGGACTAGAAGCACAAATAAGATGCTTTGCATGTTCTTCTCTTTTTTGTTGTTTCTTTTGCTCTTTTTAAAGACTTGCTAGCTAGTAAGTGCTGTTGGTAAAAGTGATAGTTGTATGTTAATATCACTTTCACATCCTCCCAGATAGCTACTAAGTCTGCTGTGAAACGTGACATTAGCAAACGTACAAACACCATTTTTCACAGTAGACGTGCTCAGCCCAGGCAAGCCTGGGGACAAATTAAGCCCTGGATGGGGAGGTGGTAGGGAGGCAGGGGAGACTAGGGAAGATGGGGGGAATGGATAGGGGACTGGGGGAGGCAGCGGGGGGCCAGGGGCAATGTTGGGGTGAGAGGAAGGGGAGGCACCCGCCACCCAGTGGCGTAGCCAGGTTTAGAGCACAGGGGGAGCGGGGCTGGGGGTGGGGGGGAGGGCGCTTTAAAGGGCCGGCGGCTCCCACAGCGGCAGGAGCCACCGGCCTTTTAAAGCGCCTCCCTGCCCCCCAGCCTGGGTCCGGCAGCGGTGCTGGGGGGGGTGGGGGAGGACGCTTTAAAAGGCTGGCGGCTCCTGCCGCTGCGGGGAGCTGCTGGCCTTTTAAAGCGCCCCCCCAAGCCCGGATCCGGCAGCGGGGCTGGGGGGGCGCTTTAAAAGGCCTGTGGCTCCCGCAGCGGCAGGAGCCACGGGCCTTTTAAAGAGCCTCCCGCAGAGGGGCTCGGGCGGCACCTTAGCGCTGCTTTTCCTCACAGGGGGAGCGGCCGCTCCCCCTGCTCCCTCCCTGGCTACGCTACTGCCGCCACCACACGGCCAAGGATCTGCCCTGCACCTGTTACATTTCTTTCACCCCCTAATTTTGTAATTGTATAAAAATTAAACCTAATTTATGTAATATACCTTACCTTTATGTACAGTGAACCAAATTCATGTCCCTGGATATGAGCGGGGACGAGGGTTCTCACTGATTTCAACTGGGGGCTCTGCTGGTGTATTGGTGGGCAGATTTTGGCTGTGTATGTACTGCACTACCTAAACACAACACAGAGGCTTCAAGATAGTGATTCGTCTTTCACTCTGAATTTCATGGCTCTGGAAGTGGTCAAACTGTGTGTGTGTGTGTGTGTGTGTGTGTGTGTGTGTGTGTGTGTGTGTGTGTGTGTGTGTGTGTGTGTGTGTGTGTGTGTGTGTGTGTGTGTGTGTGTGTGTGTGTGTTATTTGTAAAATATATATAGTATATTAGTGCATCAAGTGTGAGATCTTCTACAGCCAGTTATAAGAAGCAACAGGAAAAAAATCTGAGCGGAGACAGAGAAACAGAGAGTGGGAAATATACTGTAGACAAGGTGGAAGCATTTCTTTAGGGACTAGTTGCCACCAACAAGCCTTCTTAGACATGCCCATTGACCATGTAAGCATATTCCTTGTGCTGGGCCGATAAAGGAGGACTGCTGCATTATTTTTTTCTTGTCTTCAATAAGAGTACACAATATTTAGAAAATAATCTGTAGCAGAAGGGGCTGCGGCACAAATATTACTTATAAACCCTTCCTTTTAATTGAAGAAATCTTGAGCTCTCCTCATCTAGCAGTCCAATCAAGGATGATATACATTATAAAAAGGAATATTTAAATACATACTGAGGAAAGACAACAGACAAAAATGAATATTGAAATTTTTTTTACATGCAATCAAATTCCACTGAAATTAAGTTTTAATTGTTCAATATTGTGTGATGCATATGCAAATTTTTAAGTATTTGGAATATCAATCAAGTGTTTACTTACATCAGGCAATTGTATTTAAGCATATAAACAGATGATGAAAATATATTCAGTCATCTACAACGCCCAACATTTACGGCAGGGTTTACATGATCTCTTTAAATTCAATTATTTCATTTAATATTTCAATGTAATAGCTCATTCTTTCATTCACTTTCTAGGCATTTTGCCCATTTCATACTCACAATAATATTAATTATTATTCATAAAAGAAGGCATTTCCCATACATTGTCATATCAGCAAGTTTTGGAACAGAAGCAGTTTGCATGATTTTTCAAAATAAGTACTGCTTTTCTTTTATCTACAATATTTTTTCTTTTAAAATTAGACAAAACAAAAAATGACGTTACGTGTTTTGAAAGAAAGCTAACCACACTAGCGTGGGAGATCAGGCACAAAATGATCAGCGAGAACCGGGCCACGGATTTAAAAAGGGGGTGGCTAGTCACCTAAATAAGTGGCCTGATTTTAAATGGGTTCTGCTGGGTGCTCAACATTTTGAATTTTAGGCCACTTATTTAGGTACCTAACTATGTTTTTTAGAGTCTAGCTTCAGGCATCCATTTTTTAACATCTTGGCGTAGGGCTTTAGCACACACGTTTTAATTTAAAACACGCACATTTACATGCAGAAAGTCAGATTTAGGTGGAATGATTTTTTAGGTCAACGCATCTTTGACAAGACTATAGACTTTCAGAGGAAGTTTCTGAGTTAAGTTTCTGTAAATTCAGAGGCAATTAGAAGATGCAATTATTTAAGTTATAATCTACAGAATACACAATAAATTACAGAATCCCTCCACCATTCCGCTGTCAAGGAATCACTTCTGAGTTATTTTATACAGTGTTGCTAACTCTCGCAATCATATTCATAATTTTACTGTGACTCTTGTGATATTTGATGTTTTACTTAAAATGTCAACTCCTGGAGACAAATGATTATGTGAGAATCTCAGAGCCGGTGCAAGGAAGTTTCGCGCCCTAGGCAAAACTTCCTTGCACCGGCCCTGCGCCTGCCCCGCCCCAGCTAACACTGCCCCCCCAACCAATCCACCCCCTGCGGCAATCCACTCCTCTGCGCCCTCCCCAGCTAACACCGCCCCACCGCAGCTCAGCCCCCCGCCCGGCAGCCTCCCCCCGCCTGTGGCGCCCCCCGGCTCCAGGCAGCCGTGGAGTTGGGCGGCGGGCGGCAGCCGCGGCCAGGCACCCCCGCGGCTCCCGGCTCAGTTGCGGAGCCAGGCGGCAGCCGCGGCCAGGCGCCCCCCCGGCTCCCGGCTCAGTTGTGGAGCCGGGCGGCAGCCGCGGCCAGCTGCCCCCCGGCTCCCGGCACCCTAGGCAACCGCCTAGGGTCGCCTAGTGGGCACGCTGGCCCTGGAGAATCTCAGCTTTCATTTTGTTGAAATGAGTTCCTGTCTGCTTCCTGTAAAACTTGCCCATACCGGTATTGCCCTGGCCTCTTCTTTTGTCATTCAGTGTGGCACGCATTCTAAAGCAATATGCATTTCCTCACCTTTTGGGGGTGAAGCCAGACTTTGAGGCACCTGCTCCCCCCTTGGTGTAAACTTTGCTTGTGCCAATCAGAAACGAACACAAACAGGTTTTGGGCCCCGTCCCCTATGACACTTCTATGATGTCATAGTTGGTACTTTAGGGGCTGCCTGCCATGTGCAGGCAGGAAGAGGAGAAAGAAAAACGAATCCTGTGTATCCCGTGTACACCCGTAACCGAGCCTGATCACCTCGAAGCCTCTCTCTCGGCTCACGTGTTTCAAACAGAGTTTCTACGTTTGCCGGTCGTTATGCGTTGGTTTGTATTTGTGAGTATCAGTTATTACTAAATGCTGCATCTTTGTTTATAAATATTGTTAGTAGATATTTTAGTCATTGTGTGTTTTAAGTTTCATTAACTCTATTAGATAATCTAACGCTGCTCCCTTACCCCTTGTAATTATCCCCAATAAAACTTTAAATTGATTAATTTTAGTTGTGTGTGTGTGCGTGTCTGCAGTTTGCAGCGTGACCCATATTCTCCTTGCATCCCTTACCAATATAGTCTATTGCCACGTGCAGCCTAGTAAATAACAGGCCTGCATTTTCTTTCGCCCCTGTGTGCCCGTGGCAATCCACATGGCATCACGAACAGGATACAAGGGAGTTGGGCCATGCCCGTGGCACGCTGCAGACCGCGCAGATGATGAAACTGAACAGTTCCAACATTTGCAGTTTCACCTTTTTACTAGCCAAAATTCGACTGATCCAAAAATAGAATGGATCTGTTCCCTTGGCTCGGGTAAAACTCTAAAAGGCTATACTGTACCATTAACCCTGGCAGATACGGAATGCCTCCTTCGGTGCCACCCGAGCTTTAGGTGTCAGCCAGCCGATTGTTCCCTACAGCCTCAGTGCACGGAGACTGTGGAGAACCTCGGTGCTGCAAATCCCTCTCAGCTTTGGAGAGAGTGTAGCCGCATTGTTAGAAAATCCGGAGGTACCGTTTCCAAATTGATTCCCCCACCTCGGGTAATACCTGCTGATCCGGCACACAAATTATTATGCCAGATGATAAAAGAATTAGATTTAATTAAGAAAACCAAAAAATTGCGACCCGATGAATATAAATCTAAGGATGTTTCCACCATCCTGTTTAGCATGATATGCAAGGCCCTCGATCTGTGCTCTGTCCTCCACGGGGGCACAATGTTTGCAGCTAAACAGGCAGCCCCAGGCTCTCCTAAAGATGATAATGAGGAGAAGACAGAAAAGGTAGAGCCCATCACTACCTCCCCATCCCCAAGTCCCTCTCAGAAAATGTTGCCACCCCCATATGAAGCTCCTAAAACTCCTCTGTATCCAGCTCTGCCAACAGCCCAAGAATTTACTGAATCTGAAACTGTAGCAGAAGCTTTGCCTATTGCGATAACTAAAACTAAAATAGATGCACAAACAGGCAACACCACGCAGGTTACTGAACTGCGAACACGTACTAAGGCTGAACTTAAAGAGTTTTTAAAGGAAACGCAACGAAAAGCCGATGAGGCACCTATGGTTTGGATCGGGCGGCTAGCCTTAGAACACGGAGCAGAACTGGTGGACCGTGAGGAGGCTGGCATCTTAGCCAAAACGGCCAATTGGGCACGAGGCTTCCCGGGTCATGCTTTATTAAATAATCGCTTTTGGCCACTTACCACCCTGGCAGCTGCCATTTTAGCAATGTAAGGCAGTTTTAAAGGATTGTATATCCCCCCGGGAGCCTTAGTTACTCCACACGATTTAATATGGGCAATCGCAGGAGCTTCCATAGTCCTGTGGGATCCACTACAAAACCCACTTAATTTAACTGTTCAACAGCAATTGGTGGTCACACCCTTTATACATGTTACTGATCCCACCCAAATTCCTGTCTCAGCAGAGGCAGTTGATTTAGCATTAGAGGCTGCCCCTAGAGCCGACACCGGTGCCATGCTGCACTTGCATGCGGCTGTTCGCAGATCCATCTTAACGTTATTTGAAGTAGTTAGTAAAATTAAGTTGTCGCTGCCGCCCCCGCCTGTTGTCCTCCCAGTTGATTCGCCACCAAAAGACCCTCCAAAGAGTCAGTTTAATCCCCCAAAATATCCTGAGCGAACTAAAGCTGAACGGGCACGATTTGGCTTCCTTCTTAACAAAGGAATCCCCAAAGAAGCCCTGCGTAAAATGTCAGACCAAGAGCAGCAAAATATAGCCGAACAGCTAGGCTGGAAAAATTGGGAGGACTACGTTAGGTCAAAAAACGAATAGGGGCCGGATGCTGCCCGGCCCATATTAAAGATCCCACTGATGAACGCCCATACGCCACCCTGTTAGTTAACGGTGACACCCCCACCTCCTTTTTATTAGACACTGGAGCTCAAGTTATGCTAGGCGACCGCCTAGGGTCGCCTAGTGGGCACGCTGGCCCTGGAGAATCTCAGCTTTCATTTGAAACAAAAAGAAAGGGCTAAATCTTGACCACGTTGATTTCACCCCAAGTTTCTTGTTCTCCCATCTGGGTAGAAAATGTGATCCCCGAGAGAGCCCTGAAGGCTCAGAAACCAAAAGACAAAGGAAAAGAACAGACCATTAAAAAAAAAGATCTCGTGATTTTGGGTGCCTGACTCATGATTTTTGAATGTTTGGGGTTGGCAGTACTGAATTTACCTGATATGCCTAGACAGGAGATGAGTCTAAAGAAACAGGGTTCATTGTATTTCTGATATGCTTTGGCAGAATCAGATATGCTTTGGCAGATAAGCCACGGACTGTTTATTTGCTGCAACTTACCAGGTTTTACCCCAGTAAGTGTTCCAAAAGCAGCACATAAATCAGAGCTAAAAATTTAAACTGTGGCTGCTAACTGCTTTTTAAAAAAATCGTTTACACAAGAATCTGACTTCAGAGATGGTAGTTGGATCACTTGGCCAACCATATGCTGCTACATAAACACTCGGGCAAATCCGAGTTTGCTGTCTTTAGATTGTGAGCTCCTCAGACCAGGGAATATGCTTATGGGCCAACCGGACACTGAGAGCCCATGCAGAGGGAGGGTCTCCACTCCCACTGGGCACCATGGGATTCTGGAACTGGAGAAGGAAAGCTGTTGGAAAGTTAGTTGGAGGTTGGTGGCCAGCAGATTCATGACTACATGATCTGTTGCCCAAACCATTGCATAGGAAGAGGAACACTGGTCACGGAGCTTATTCAGTAGCAACTAAGAAGTGGCCTGGAAGCAGGGAAGAGACTTTTCTTTTCATGATCCTTGAGGAACAAACCATAGTTACTTGACTGATTACTGGAGTTGCCCGTTAGGTAGGAAACATGAAAAAGAAGCCAACAATGGATGGAAGTGTTTGTGTTTCTAGAGGGTTTTTAAATTATAAGAAAACTATAATTTATTAAAGTCGCTTTTATAAAATTAGGCTAGTAAAAGTTTTGTTTGTGTTTCTGAAGTGCCAGCTTCAAATATAACAAAGTGATATGTGATTTTGATTGGAGCTGGCAATACTCATGATCAGTTGTAGACATTAGATATTGGGCTAGCCAGACGAACTTTACATTAATTATATTACACATTGTTTTTTCTCTTCCTATGGGCCACTACAGGCTGTAGGAGGCACAGAAGAACAGGAAAATTAAGATCCCAATGACAGAGACTATTTTCAAGGACAAAAAACAATTCACAGTGTCAGCAAAGTTGGCTGCTAATTTTGCCAACTTTGGAAAATGAGATTCAAATCAAATTTCATTTTTAGCACTCAACAAAAGAGTCTGTTTTATAGCACAAAGCCTGGAACATTAAAAAGGCAACTATATAATTTTATATGCTTACAGTTGGAATGAATTACTCTTCTGCACAAATTGGATTTGGGAAGTCCTAGCATTGTCCTGAGGACATTGTCCCAAGAAAAAATTCAGATTTATTAGTCACATTCTTCACCTAAAATTGCTTATGACCCACTGACTTCAATAAGACTTAAATACATGCTTAAAGTTAAGCATGTGCTTAAGTGCTTTACTGAATTGGGTCTTTAATGACTTATGAGGAAAACCTGTAGTGTAATGCTCTGAAAAGAGTATACTATTCAGTTTATTTGCTCGGTCTTAATGGCGGAAGCATACAAATAATATAGAAAATACAGTGCTGTTCCTTTTCATTATGCTATTTGTTGAGTACTTAGTGCACTAGTGCTCAGTGTTGGGAGAGATTGTACAGTAACTCCTCACTTAAAGTCGTCCCGGTTAATGTTGTTTCATTCTTATGTTGCTGATCAATTAGGGAACATGCTCGTTTACAGTTGTGAAATGCTCCCTTCTAACCTCGTTCGCAGGCTATCAATGGCAGTTCAGCTGTCCCTTCCCCCACTGCCATGTGCTGCTCCCCAAGACTCCTGCCTGCTTGCTGTGTGGGGGGGAGGGGAAGAAGAGGGGGGCTAATGTCCCCCTGCACCTTGCTTACCCCATCTTCCATAGAGCAGGGGGGACACACGAGGGAGGGAGCTGCTGCCTTAGGCAGAAGCTGCAGCTGCCGGGCTTGCAGATCTAATTAACAAGGCAGTGTACTTCTGACCCCACTCTTGATACCCAATTGGAAATGCACATCTCTATCTCTGAAACACATCTGTCTCTGTCTGCCCTCCCTCCTTTCCTGCTGGCTTGTAGAGTATGAGAGGTAACCCTTGAGGGTTCAGTGGAGTGCTAGTTCATTGAGTAAGGCATTCCCTGGGAAATTCCCACCCTCTGACTCCTCCACCTCACCAAGCTTCACTATCATCATCGCTGTGTACCAGTATTCAATTGTTTGTTTAAAACTTATAGTGTGTGTGTGTGTGTGTGTGTGTGTGTGTGTGTGTATCTATCTCTATCTATCTATCTACCTATCTATCTATAAAATATAGTCTTTTGTCTGGTGAAAAAAACCTAACCCCCTTATTTACATTAATTCTTATGGGGAAATTGGATTAGTTTAACATCGTTTCACTTAAAGTTGCATTATTCAGGAACATAACTACAACGTTAAGTGAGGAGTTACTGTAATAAAGAAACCCCTCTTTGTAACACATATATGAAAGAGGGAAGATTTACTGTGGGAACCTTAACTCTTGAGTTTCTTGGCTTTTGTGCAACTAAACAGAATGTTGAATTAATGGAACTCTGGATGGAGGAGGATAGTCAAACGCAGAATTATTAGTAAGAAATATAGGTTCTATACGCAACCCAGCTCACACTTTTCTGTATGATCCTGGGGAAGTCATGTAAGGTCTCTGCAAAATGGGGGTTAGCTACTGGGAAGGACAACTCTTGGGAAGAACAATACTTTCCCATTTCACAGGAATGTTATGTGGCTTCATTCTTTCATGTTTGTAGAGTGCTTTAAGATTTTCAATGGAGGTGCTAGAGAAGAGTAAAATATTATTATTCAATTAAAATGATAAGAGAGCTGTTTCTTTGTAAATTATATTTCACTATTTTCTCTCTCTTATAACCTTCATTTCCTTTGAATTTCCCACACTGCAAATTTGCTTTATCATACTCATTCTCCTTCAAGAGAAAATATTTTGTTGCCATAGCAATATCTTCCTTCCTTGCAATTTTATCACAGTGGCTTTCCTTCAGGTTTCTATAAGCTGCAACTAACACCCACCCTCAACACACACACACCCTTCCAACCTTTCAGTTCCTACAACCTTTCACTACTTAGTAACTTCTCAACCGCATACCTTTATCTTTAAATACAGACACTCTCCAACATACTCTTCCAAAGTACTCTAGGCTAAAAACAGATGTTAATTAAAAATGCAGATAAGAGTGGATGACACCTGTTGTTTCACACTTATTTTGCTCAACCCTGTCTGTTAAATCCCAGCCTTCATTCCATTAATTCTCTTCAGCTTTTCTTCTGTTCCTGCTTTAGCCCTCTCACTCTGGTGATCATCTAAACTCAACAGTATGTCTTGAAAGCTGTATTTTATTGAGCAAACATATCAGCATGTATACACACCAAAGACAGCTCCAGCAGGGGCCCCGTATCACAACTCCGGTTAAGGATCAGTTGCTGCCTCCATTATGAATCTCTCTTGTCTGAGTGTGATATCTCAGCAATTTCAAACTGCAGCAGATGGGAATTTGATATTAAAGTTAAGATGGATACACTTCCCTCCCCCGCCTTATATTTCCATGAGTACAGGTGCAATTCTCCCTCCTGCCTAACAATGGACAAAGGTGCACACATGAGGTGCAACCACAAGTGAATAATGGATTAGGCCAAATTTTTCAAAGATGGGTGCCTACATTTAAGTATTTAAATCCATATTTAGAAATTTGGTCCCAGTCTATAGTCAATTAGTTGTTGAGTTATGCGCCCCAAAGTGCATTCCTCTCATTCCTCTATAGCTATCCCTTTGTATAACAGGGAGATTTTCAAAGCAAGTTGGCTGCCTAACTGCTCTTTTTGCCTATGAAAAATCTCTTTATAAAAGTTTTTCCAAGTCTCTCTGTCTCTCCCTCCCTTCACCATCAGAAAACTTACCTCAGGATCAATATCTTGCTGTGAACTGGCCAGACAGTGATGAGGGAGCAATACATATAGAGACCATGCTCAAATTTACTGCGAGGTTACTAATCCAGAGAATGCAAATTCTCAGGTTACCCTGAACCAAAGATGGCAGTGCCAAAGCATGAGGATGTTAAAATCTCTGCGTTTCTTTCAGTGATTCTCTTCCAGCCTCTCTTTTGTTTCAGTTGCAACCCTCTCCCTCTAATCATCATGTAAACGATGTTCCTCAACTGTCCAGTGTCAGAAAGAAATTGGAATATGGATGAGAAATACCTGGCTGAAGCTCAAGATGGGTAAGAGAGGTGAAGCTGGGTAGGAAGACCCCCTTTTTAAGACCAAGAAGATACTCAGGACTCTATTGAGGGCATCATCCTTTTGATAGTGAAGATTGTGCACTGGACTCATTACTGGATTTTCACACAGAACTGTGATGTATTTTACCGTAGCTGTTCCTGTAACTGATCCACTCTTAAAACCCCAGAGAGCTTAATGATAATTCCACACACCTGCAAGATCAGGCTCTTACATACACAGATAAACACATCACACACTAAAATTAACCAATGGTCCTCATTCTGACTCGTCTGCTATAACTCCAGTTGAACCATCCATGGAGGAATAGCCTGGCATAGGGGTTTCCCTGGGCAGCACTGGCTGTTGCAACAGCTCTATGTCCCTCCCTTCTAACGCAGCCCAAGCTGTAGAGGTATGCCAGAGAAAAGAAGATGGTGTGGAACTCTGTAATATTCCTATTCTGGGCCAGGCAGCAGCCCACAAGTAAGTATGCTGGTGGTCAGGCCCAGAATCCCAGCGATGACATACAGCCACCTTTCCGGCTTTCCCCCACTCCCCGGTGTGCCTTCCATGAGGTGCAGCACAAAATCTGGCCCCGTTTCTTTTTTCCTGTGAGGCTACAGAAATTTCTGTTGCTAACGTTTCACAGGATTGGCTTCCTAGGGAATCATGTTGTCCTGTTTATTCTTTTCTGATATTTTGGCCAATTTTGCTTATTCTGTTATCGTCACCAGAGAATTAAATCTCAGACCCATTCACATGACTTCAAAGTATCTGACTGAAACTGAAACCTGTAGAGGAGCTGGCTTAAGAAAAATTCATTAGCAATACTACTGAAACAAAGGCGCTCTACACTGTCACTGGGTGTAATATTTAACTGGAAAATACACATCTAGTGATGACAAGGTGGCAACCCTATTCTTGTTTCTCCAGCAGGTCGGGAAGCATGACTCGGGGAAGTTTTTTCATGTGCACTTGGATCACGGTGACTGAAATTCCTGTTGGTGACTGCAGCATGCATACGACAACCTCTAGTTTGATCGTTTTTACCAGATGGCAAAAACAGTGAACATGCATAATACTCTCTAGAAGAGGGTAATTTCACCAGTCAATGTTTCTGTTACACCTACTACATTCTGCCCTTATTGAGACCTGAGGAAACCTGATTGACTTGAGTGGGAATTGCATCTGAGGGCATAATTAACCCTTAAAGGGTTGCCATACCAACACTGTACAAAACACAAATGGCATTATCCAAGGCAATCTCAAGAGAGTAAGACGCACTCTTACACTCTCCTGTATTATCATTAATGTTTATAAATACATTTCATGACAACACTAGCTATTAATACAATGACAACACACATGCCGTGCCATAATATTAATTAAAAAAGGCATACACTCCTAGACACATAAGGCCCTATCCTTACCCATCATCTCTCCTACTCTCCCACTCCCACAGAGGCAAAGGGGCAGGAAATCTATCCTTATAGGGTGGTTGGAGTTTTCCAGATCCCCTGGTTTAGAGGCCTGCCAGAGGCATGCACAGATCCCCTTGTTTTCCAGTGATCTCTGGCTGTGTCATGGCCCCTAAAAGGCAGTTGTTGGTGTAAGTTAAGGAGAGTACTAGTATACCCTTCAGGAGTCCTGGGACTGGCCAGCAGACAGTGGACTGCCTCACATAAGAGACAGCACTGGGTGGAAGTAGGCCTTTTTCTACTCTGTCCTTCTGTCAGATATTCTGCCTTCTCTCTTCCCTTAGAGGTGACTGGTTGCCAGAGAGAGTTCCATGTTTCAGCACTGCTTTTGTGTGTATGGGATTATGCCATTGCACTGCTGTATTTATCTGCTCACAACTTTACCAAATTCTTCTTCTGACTCCGCTCAATTGCACCCTACACTGAGCTTTGGGAAGGGTGCACCTGGCTCTGCTGAGAGGACCTTACAAGCTGTAACTGCAGTAAAATGGAGGTGGGAGGCCAAGCTTCATTGTCAGCCTCGGGCTGGACACAATGGCTTACCCAGTATTTTTAAGTGTGCACCTGATCAGATCTGCAGCTTGTCCATGAGGGAGGGATAGGCCCACACTCGTAATTCCAACACCACTTTGATTTGTAAGGTAATTCATTTTCACCCCAGACAAAAATACAACTATATTCTTTCAGTGGAATCATCATATTTTGAGATCCAAGTTGTCCTTGGAACCTTAAAATATTTTCTATGATCTGCATTTAACAGAGATAAAAGCGTCAAATTCTTTAAAATGTAAATTCACAAACAGAAAAATAGACTCGAGCTATAAGGGAGAAAAGGACAAACTGTCAATGCGGATCTGCTGGCTGCATTCTGACTCGTGCCAACTCTGCAGCTGCAGTTTAGATGTTAATGCGAGGGCCTTAATATCCAGCTCATGAAATGTTACTCTCAGAATGTACGCGGGCATGTTGCGTGTGAGAGAGAGAAAGCGAGACAGAAACAGACATGTTCTGAATAAAACACAGAGCATGGGCGTGTATGTGTGTAAAACAAACAAGTTATTTTCATGCATTAGGAAATACGACGAGAACAATTTATGAATGCTTGAGTGGAGCAAAGCAAAGCCATGAGTCAGCTATGTAATGTCATTCCGAACAAGTGAAAAATAAGTATTCCGTCCCTCTCCATGTTCTGTATTCATAATGCATTAAATACATGGTGATATTATAATAAATCAGGAGAGTGGTTTTTTGATGTCCAAGCAACACCAAAGACGTATTTGATGCTTGTAATTCAGTTCCTGTATTTTATTTATAGATAAGAATTCAAATTTGAAGTGAAAATAGTTATTCATACCATTCAGCCTAATTTTATGTCTCCCCAGGACAGGCCCTTATGTTCCTGTTGGTGCTGGTGAGAAAGTCTTTTGATAGCTTTTCACTTGTATTTAAGAGGCCTTTAATTTTCATTTTGTATATAAAGCTCTTGCATTCAAAGGTATTCCATTCTCATGATTTAAGGCCTGCTTCTGCAAAACCCTTCAACTCCCATCGAATTCAATGGACACGGAGGAAGCTCAGTGGCTCGCCGGATTGGGCCCTTAGCTTTATAGTAACAGACAAACAATATGGCTGCATTAAAATTACATGTTGTAATTTGCATTTTATTTCCTTCTAGTAGTGATCTAGTTTCATCTCTTTGCTGTTCATATTCTGTGCTATCACAATCTGTTATGACCTACGTTTTCAGATGTGAGTAGTGTTTTTGGGTTGCTTCATTTTTAGGTGTCCAATTTGAGACCATATTCTGAAAATCAGGCCCCTTTAAGGTGTCTCAAGTTGGGCACCAAGAAATGAAGGCCTATTATTTCATTGATTTGGAAACAGATCTCTCAAGCCATTTGTAATGGGATAAAACACCTTTCATTTACAGCATCTGTCACCAACTGTATTGGTTAGGCTGGCAGTGACCCACTGCTGCCATGTGATGGCTGTTCGGTGGCCTGTCTGAGACGGCAATCTCAGTCTCGATTCCAGTGCACACAGGTGTTTGCATCATAAAACTTCTACAGCAACTGGCCCCTTTTGTGGCACTCCCCTCAGCCAGGCCCGAAATTGCCTCGGCATGAAGGGTGAACGACTATAACTCTCCAAAAAGAGGTCCCCGCCAGACAAGACTTGGGGCACACTGTGGGGAGGGGAAGCAAAAGAGATGAACAACTGTCTACGTGAACCATTTTCAGATCTAGAAATGTCTAAGCATTTAAAGTTAAGATGCATAAAAGCCTCCACCTTTTCCTATCTCCCCTTATGGTCTCCTGGAAGCCGATTCGACATTTCTTGAGGTTAACCATCAAACCTGCGGCCTGGAGAAACCGCAAGACGGCTGCCACCCGGTTTAGGTGCTCTTCCCAGCGTCGGCCGTAGATCACCAAATCGTCCAAATAGGCTGTGGCATATTCGAGGTGTGGTTGAAGAAGGCGGTCCATTAACCATCGGAACGTTGCGGGGGCCCCATGGAGTCCGAAAGACATGATGGTAAATTGGTAGAGCCCGCTGGGTGTAGTGAAGGTGATTTTCTCCTTCGAGTTGGCTTCCAGACGGATCTGCCAGTATCCTTTTGTAAGATCCAGGGTGGTCATATAGCCGGCGTCACCCAATCGGTCCAAGAGCTCATTGACTCGGGACATGGGGTACGCATCAAACTTAGAAATAGCGTTAACTTTCCGGAAATCAATACAAAATCTTTGGGTCCCGTCTGGTTTGGGAACCAGGATGACGGGGCTCCGCCACTCACTCTGGGAGGGTTCTATGACCCCTAGTTCCAACATGGCTTGTACTTCTTGCTCCACAGCCTGCTGCAGTCGCCAAGGGAGGGATCGGGTGGTCTCTCATATTACCTCCCCCCGGTGGGGTATGGATGGTGTGTCGGACATGTTGTGTCTGTCCTGGCACTGCCGTGAACGTTTCGGAGAAGGCTTCCAGCAAGCATCTGGTCTGTTTTATTTGCTCGGGGTTGAGAGATTTGCCCAGGAGAGGCTCCTCTCACCCAGTCGGAATAGGGGCCTGAGGTCCTAGCTCAGGGTTGACAGGCCCGACTTCGCGAAGGACTTCGTAGGGGCCTTGCCTCCTCGCTATGAGTCTCATAACATTCACAATACATAATATCAGCACATTTAAAAATCATCCTACTGCTGCCACAACACAGCACTATCCCAAATACTGTTTTATTCCGCCTCACGTACGGGACCACATAAACCCATTACATGGGTGCACAAAGCATCCCTGATTTCCACTGTGCACACAGATCCAGCACCAGTCACACCAGGTGCACTGTCTGGCTGCGTGTACCATTCAGAAATCCGGCAGTGTCTTGAGTTCACTCCTGGCTAGAAGGTTCCCCCTTTTTCTTGCCGACACTGTGCAAAACACTGCTGATCACAGTAATGTGGACTGCAGTAATGACACTGGTATCCAAACAGTTTTGAAGGCAGTGACAATGGGATTTCCATCTGCCAAATACACATTCCATTACCATGATCCTACAGTTACTGAGCATATAGCTGAACTTCCTTTTGTCAGGTCCTCTGAAATAAGGGGACAGTTTTATAAGCCATGGCAACAGGGGGTAAGCAGGGTCCCCTAGAATAACAGAGGGAACAGTGACTATTTATAACTCAGAGACTCATAGACTTTAAGGTCAGAAGGGACCATTATGATCATCTAGTCTGACCTCCTGCACAATGCAGGCCACAGAATCTCACCTACCCACTCCTGCAATAATCCTCTCACCTATGTCTCAGCTATTGAAGTCCTTAAATCATGGTTTAAAGACTTCAAGATGCAGAGAATCCTCCAGCAAGTGACCCGTGCCCCATGCTGCAGAGGAAGGCAAAAACCCCCCAGGGCCTCTGCCAATCTACCCTGGAGGAAAATTCCTTCCCGACCCCAAATATGGTGATCAGCTGAACCCTGAGCATGTGGGCAAGACTCACCAGCAAGACACTCAGGAAAAAATTATCTGTAGTAACTTCTAACATCCCATCACTGGCCATTGGGCCTATTTACCACTGATAGTCAAAGGTCAATTAATTGCCAAGATCATGTTATCCCATCAAACCATGTCATTTGGTGGGAACAATGGCCCAGTTTGTCCAGGAAGGTAAAGTCCCGATCTCTCGAATATCCTGGCATCATGCACCCTGCTACTGCATCCCACATTAGTGTCCATGAATCTGCCCCTGTGGTCAGGGCCTGCATAACGATGTAGTAGTACCCTTTGCAGTTTATGTACTCGTGCTCCTTGCAGAGGGCAAACTACAGGCACATGAGACCCATCAGTGGCACCGGCACAGTTTGGAAAGCCCATTATCTCAAAGCCAGCAATTATTTCAGGAACATCTGTAATGCACACCACCTTTGGGAACATCACAGTCCTGATTGCCTCACAAACCTCTGCCACAACAACGCCCACGGTTGATTTGTCAACTCCAAACTGGTTAGCCACAAACCTGTGGCAGTGTGGGCCAGCCAGCTTCCATTGGGCTATAGCGACCTGCTTCTGGGCTTCTGTGGCCTCCCTCATGAGGATGTCCTGTTGCTGGAGAGTTGGGGCAAGCTGATCCCAAACCTCCTAGAACATCTACTTCATGTGAACGTGCCGGACCCACTATTGGTCATTGCAGGTCCACGCGATGATGTGATCCCACCAGTCTGTGCTTGTGGTCCTGCTCCAGAAGCACCGGTCTACATAGGGTGAATCTGTGGCTAAGGTAACAGGCTGGCATGTCAGTAAACCCCTCCTAAATGCCGCCGAAATGTCCACCAGTGTCTTGCAGACGCTCCGCCTGATTCCCAAAATAGGACTGGCAGCATGAGATGGAGAAGTTCTTCCACTGGCTCAAAATCCATGTTGATGGCTCCGGCTGCTGGGAGCATGTGGATGTAAAATGGCTTGACTGGATGTGCTGGTAGGCTAAAACCACCCAAAACAATTCTGGTCAACTCCCATGGGATGGACAGACAAGTTCTCCCACGACTCACTATGAACCAGCCGTAGAGCGGCTTCAGCTGGTAAGGGCACTAGAACCCTGGGATACGATGGGAACCCTGGGATACGATGGTTCACACTCACAGAAGCTGA
Organism: Macrochelys suwanniensis; assembly: GCA_033296515.1. Classification (NCBI taxonomy): domain Eukaryota; kingdom Metazoa; phylum Chordata; order Testudines; family Chelydridae; genus Macrochelys; species Macrochelys suwanniensis. The sequence goes on along the minus strand of CM065777.1, from coordinate 186,700,469 downwards.
AATTTTGACTCAGGTCTGCGTAGTGCAGTATGGATGCATCAGCACAGTTGTGGGGATCAGGTTTCCAATGCAGTGTGGATGCTCAAGCGTGGGTTGGATATACCGAGTCTGCAGCCATGGGTCACACAGAGTCCAGGCTTAGTTTGCTCTGTAGACATGCCCTTTGTATGTCTAAAAGTGATCTAAGTGATCAAGTTGGTTTACCAGTGTTACTTTAAAGCTATAATATAGGTTAGTTACATTTAACGTACAGTCAAATCATTTCTAGCCACTTAATCAAACATCTCAAAGGAAGCAGGAAATAAACACCAATTAAGACAGAACCACTTTAATAAAATAAAGATCAGCTTTGGACACTGGTTTTTTGCTTTCTGTCAGATAAAGCTCCCATTTCTGAACGTTTCATTCTGTACTTAGATTATGTCTTCTCAGATAAAGCATTACCATCTGTTCTGCCAACAATCACATGATCATATCACTTGGATTCCACTGAATACAAATCCTATTGACAATAGGAAGACAACAAAACACCATGCATTTGTTCCACAAACCACTACAGTATTAGGAATAGGAATCCCAGAATTGATTAAGGGCTACATTCTGTCTTGTCCGGTGGGGGAGGTATAGCACACAGGAAGACCCTCCTGTCCATCCCCTGCCCCCACGCCACAGTTTCCAGGCAACATACTGACACTGAGGCTCCCTGATTGCTGAGGTGGGGGTGGGGTGGCGGTGGGAGGAGAGATTGGCTCACTGCACCCAGCCATGCTCTACAGCCTCAAGGGTTGAGAGCTTAGTCAGGGCCCCATGCCTCTGCATGCCTGATAGCGTTTGGCAGCAAGCTCTCAAGTCAGAGAGGATACACCTTTCACCAGCAGCTATAAAGAGCACTATACGCTCTCCTCGCAGCAATCTCTGAGGCATTCTTTCTGTATCTGCTCTGTGCAGACAAAAATCACCCAGAGCACCTCCATTTGGCCATTCTAGCGTGGCATCCTCCCCACTGCTTCCCTCTGAAGAGCAAGGACACGATTTGTACCTAACACCATAACTGTATCTGGCAATGAACTTGGTTGAAGGTTCATATTAAAGCATCATATTATAACGCTAATCTTATGAAATTTCATCCATTTAGAAACAGTCCCTTGGCCTTTTTGTGGACTATTTTAGTATAAAGATTATCCCTTTTCAGGCTTTCCAGTTTTAGAAGACAATTATCTCTTTGAGTTCTGATAGAGGTTAATTTTTACCTTCAAAATAACTGACGGTTCATAATTTTGCATATGCAGGGAGACATATAATTCTAATGAGACATGGAAAATGGGTGCTTTCATTTTTAAGTATGACAGTCTTATTCTTTCAGGCAGTCTCCTGTATAAAAATATGGTATAACATTCTTATTTATCACTGAGGCAAAGAATTTCTACCTTATTTGCATTAATTGAATAGCTTCTAAGTAAAAAACAGTAAAAATTTCAGTTTCATTTCTATGCTAACATTTATAGCCATTCAAAAAAACCTATGCCATTAATTTATTATTGATCAAAACTCTAGCAGTACAACAATGTTATAGAACTGCAGCTAAATTTGGTTTTGCAACATTTTGAAATCACTGTATGAATTACAAGTCACAGCAATATTTCTTTTTACTCCTTTATTCTTGTGGCTGAAACTGAATTTAGTTTCTTAAACTGTATTGAAGCCTGTATTATTCAAATAATAACATGGGAAGTAAGGTTATGACCTGGAATATTATTTCTTAAATGAGAAATCTGAAGGTGGGAAGAACAAAAGACTCAGATTTCCACGGCTCAGAGCCAAAAATATCTTGGACCACACACTGCTCATTTGCATTTTTTAGCATCAATTAAAACTCAATGTTTCTTCCTAGTTTGTAAGCTATTCCAATTGTTACTCTAAAAGCAGCCTGCCCATAAATCGCTCTGAAAGCAGACTTTCTTCTTTCTATCAAATTAAAAGGGAAAGGTTGATTCATTTTTAAGTGTATTGATGATAGAAGAGTTCTAAGTAGCACTTTATCTACAACATCACACTTGAAAGGAATGAAGTGCAAGCTAAATAAACAATGGCAATGAATGCATTTTTTTCAGGGGTGGTCCTTTTGGAAAATGTTAACCACATTAAAGTGGGCGGTTATTGAAATGTGCAATTAATTTGAAGTTAATAAAAGTTGAAGCTGTCAATCACCTGAGCAGGTGGTGGAAGAACCTTCGTGCGTATCTGCTGATTGGGTCTCTATATTCCAACACAGTCGTATCCAACAGGGGTCTTGTTGGAGCATAAAAGGTTCCAAGGCTTGTCTCAAGCTGTGCTGTGGAGTTCAAACACAGCAGCAATGAAACAAGTGAAACTGCTTCAATTACAACAGGTTGCTCTTGTTGGCAGCCCGTCAGGTTTCTCAAACACAGATGAAATGTGAGCTTGTCACAGGAAAGATGAAATTAAAATATGACAGCTGGTACAAAAACAAACCTGTGTATAAACTTTCACATGGCGTAGAGCTGACAAAGACTTTGAGCAACAAAAAGCTGTCAAAAGTTATCTATAAGGAACCAACCTTTTGCCAGATATGCATAATTAAAACAGTGACTCATAAGAACAATACAGTTTGAACAAGTTTGTCAGTAAAAATCAACTCCCAATTAACTCAACTTTTCTCTTTCCTACTAAAGAGAGAATAATGAGGCTCACCTTTTCAGGGTTCACTGTTGTGCATTTAGCCACTAGGTGGTCACCATAATGAAAGGGGTTACACTGGTTTTAAATGATTGTAAGTGAGAAGACAACGAGGCCCTTCTTCAGAAGAAGAATTTTTTGTGAGTCCCCCTTTCTTGACAATGGCACTTTGGCGTTTTACATTTTTTTAACATAAAATGTATTTTTCTTCCATTATTTATAATTATTTAAAGTGTTTGTGTCCTAAGTGTCTTGGTGGGGGTACTTTAATGATGAGTAACATTAACGTCGTTATATGATGTGATTGTTGTCTGGGAGTCAGTGCGAGGTATATGTTCCTAAGTATAGGGCAAAATGATTGATGAAAGTCTCCATCTTTCTCAAATCACTGAAAGAATCTGATATACTGGGACAGATTCTTCTGTCAAGGTGGATTTGCAAACCCCATTATTGTTAGGTGGAGTTGTGGGTGTGCATTAAAACAGAGTATACCCGACCCACTGTCTCATTAGGCAGACAAAATCTCATTGATTTACTGCTATTAACATTTGTTTGAACTAGCCATTTCTGTATTTAGCGATAATGGCTCTTTAGTTCTAAGCATAGTTACATTTTATTTTATTAGGTTTGATAGCACTAAATACTCTAATAATACAGCCTTATAAACATAGGTAAAGTGTTAGTACATTAGGTTTTGCATTATCTTAAATCTAAACAGTAAGATAAGATAAACCTTAAAGGTATTTTCTTTCAAAGCAGCAGTCAATTTAGATTAAAATTGAATACCGCAATGCTATTGCGAAAACAAGCCATACTCTCTTGCTATTGCTGTATTCTTGACTGCATGTTTTGTACTTCTGAAATGTGCCAACCTACATGGAATATGGGTAACTACAAGCACAGTTATAGATTCATTAGATAGCCCAGCTTGATGTTGAAGGCAGAAATAAAGATCTCAAAGATAACTGCCACACTGCTACAAATAAAAGGGCTCACTGGGTTCCACTAATAAAAAGAAAACAAATTACCGTGTCAAATTTGTTAGATTCATATAGAATAAATCTGGGCTGGAATAAAATTCTGGCTGTCGTAAGACAGCATTAGGCAGCTGCATAGGGAGAAAATACACAGACATCTATTTAGAATGTGCATATTTTTATAACAGTTTCAAGAATAGCCTATTTTTTCACTGGTTACTTTAACAGTGTGTTCTATTAAGAGAAGATTTTAGTGCTGTACATTTGTAGAGTGGAGGTTATGGTAATCTGACTCACATCTCATGCTGTAAAACAGGGATGGCCAACTGATGGCTTGAGAGCAAGCTGGGCAGCTTACAATTTTTCTAAGATCTGTAGCTCACCACATCCACTAGCACCGGCCTTTCTTCCCATAAAAGATAAGCCTCGTACGCAGCTGTATTCTTGCTGGGCCATGGCATGACACCTTGTCACTCAACTGTTGCACTCTAAATTTTGGAGTCTATTGCATTCCAATACACAATTCAGTGGGAAGCCATCACACCAGGGTCCAGCAGAGGTGAGGCTGAGCCTTAAATTCATCCTTTCGTGTGGGGGATGTCAGGAGTCACTGCAGGGGACAGGGAGGTTACCGTGAGTAGAGGTGTAGTGATCTTATGGTTTGCAGGAGATACAGGGAGTGTGGAAAGATTAATTAGATAGATGTTGCATTGAAAGACCGTCCGTTTTGCAAATACCCCCAAACTGAACTAAATACTCCTGTCCCCTCCCCATGACAATGCCCTTCCTTAATTTGGTGCTGGTTCTAAATATTGATATAAAATAAATATTTGACCTCTGTTTTGGCCAACATTAGGCACTGATTTCAATGTAAGATATATCTATATCTATACAGATAGATATAGATATATAATTACTGTATCATATAGCTTCATATACATATCACAAAGATGATATAGATCATACAATATATATTTTTGCATGTGTATATATTATGTAATATATGTATGATTACACCTTCCTTACTATTAATATGAATTAAAATGCAATTTATATGTGTGTGCATAATCTTATTTAAAATATCTATATAATAATGACATTTAATGACTATATAATAATGACATTTGATTGTAGAATAGCAAAGCGTAATTCTGACTAGTCAGGACCTAGTAAATACTGAGTCTTCTTTTTAAAGCCAATATGTATTATCAAAATCAATCAAGTACAGATTTTAAAATATAAGTATAAACATTTATGAAATACAACCAAACTCTGACCTTCTTTCTCTGGTGTCAGCTTTTGTCTAAGAAGGTGATTTACAATGGCACTCATGCTTATGTAACACTGATGACCCATAGTGTCCCAGTTCATGCTGCTCAGGACACTAATCGCCTCATATATCTCATCATAACGAACATACTGGTGAATGATTTCCACAAGGCCCAGCTGTCCTCTTGTGATGACACCTGTCATAGGAAATATTAAAGCCAAGGATAGCACCATAACATTGTAGATCAATAATTCTCTATTTTTCAGCAGTTACAAATATTGTTCCTCATTAATTCAGGTTTTAATAAGCAAATGAGCTTTATGTTTAAATACGATAAGTACATTTGTACAGCACCTTTTATCTAAACATATCTAGCCTCAATATGCTTTACATTGTGCAGAAAACCCAACAGTGAAATGCATCCATGTATGGGGCAGGGAATGTGGCATATGCTTACCAGCAACAGCAATACTACAAAACAGTTTATATTGTTTGTTTATTTTAAATTATGTATAGGTTTTTATATGGTGCTCATCACCATAGTACCTGGACTCCTCACATATGTTAATACATTAATTTTCACAATGCCTCTTCCAGGGAAGGAGGTATTATTAGAGAAGACAGAAAGCAAAGAATAGCATAAAGTTCAGAGAAAGTGTTTCTTGACAACTTAAGTGAGTGCTTCTTGGACCAGCTACTTCTAGAGCACACAAGAGGAAAGGCTATTCTCAGCTTAGTTTTAAGTAACACAGAGGAGTTTATTCAAGAAGCAACAGTTGCTGAGCTACTAAGTAATAGTGACCACAATATAATTAGGGTCATCATCATCCTAGGAGGAGGTAAAGAACCAAAAGGTTACACAGTGATAATAAACTTTAGAAAGGGAGAATTCAATCAACTAAGATGGCTAGTCAAAAAGCCCCTAAATTCAAAAATAAAGGCAATAACATCTTTACACATGGCATAGATATTACTTAAAAACAGCAACAGAGACTCAGAAGGCATGCATTCCACCAAACAAAGAGGGAACTAGAAAGGTAAAGAGCAAGCCAATGGCAAGGTTCAAGAGGCTATGTGAACCAAACAGAAATCCTTCAAAATTTGGAAATCTGACCCTAGTGAAGCCAATAAACAGGGGCACAAATGACAGCAGACAACATATAAGAGGGAAAATAGAAGGGACAAAATTGATTTTGAAGAGCAAACAGCTAAAAGTATAAAAACAAACAATAAGACTTTTTTTTAAAAAGTATATTGGAAGCAGAAAGGCTGCAGGTACTTTACCTCCCCCTACGATGTTGAACCAAACTGCAGTGTCTGAAGAGGAGATGCTGGAACAAACCAGTAATTTAAAAAGCAGTACGTCACCAGAAGTGGCTGAGCTGCTAACAAAAATATGCAGTCTCTCAATAAAACCCCCATTGTTCCAGAAGATTGGAGAGTAGTAGATGCTGTATCTGTATTTTTAAATGGCTATAGAGGTGATAGGGGATATTACAGTCCTGGAAGCCATACATCTGTATGTGGTCAGTTGATTGAAATGATAATTAAAAATAAAATAATAAATGCCTAAACGATCATGGGATGATAGGGTCTAAACAACACAGTTTCTGCTGAGGAAAATCATTTCTCTCTAATATATCAGAGTTCTTTGAACATGTCAATAGAATAGGGGATAAAGGAGAATGAGTAACAATTTATTTAGACCTCCAAAAGGTCTTTGACAAGGTCCCCCCACAAGAGGCTATTAAAGAAGCTACCTAGTCATGGAGTGAGAGGGAAGTATTGTCATGGATCAAAAACCAGGTAGGAGACAGAAAGCAAAGAGTAGGATTAAACGGGGGGAGGGATAGCTCAGTGGTTTGAGCATTGGCCTGCTAAACCCAGGGTTGTGAGTTCAATCCTTGAGGGGGCCATTTAGGGATTTGGGGCAAAAATTGGGGATTGGTCCTGCTTTGAGCAGGGGGTTGGACTAGATGACCTCCTAAGGTCCCTTCCAACCCTGATATTCTATGATTCTAAGAGGATGGAAAACTACTTTAGGTACCAGCTGCTCAAACCCAACTCATTAAAAACAGCATCATTAGCTTTCCATCTCAGCAATTCCGAAGCAAAGAAGATGCTGAATGTAAACTTCTGTGGCAAGGCAATCACTCACGATCCAAACCCTGCTATCTAGGAGTCACCCTCGATTGCAGCCTTACCTATCAACAACATCTGAAGCAGGTGAGTCATAAAACGAAGTGTTGCACCAATATCATCCAAAAAGTGAGCAGGATCTAGCTGGGGTTGTGATGCTTGAATGCTACGAATGGCAACACTGGTTTAGTTTATTCCACAGCCGAGTACTGTGCACTTGTTTGGGAAAGAAGATCACACATGGATCTCACTGATATCCAGCGATGACTTGTAACTGGCACCCTGAAGTCCACTCCACTGCCTCGGTTCCAGTCCTTGCTAACATCCCTCCTCCACCATCAGGGGAGAGATGGCTACATTATGTGAGTACAAGAAAGCTCTTGGTAACCAAAAGCTCCCGCGCCATGATAATCTTGTTCACTCTCCTCACACTCGCTCTATGTCCCGCCGACCATTCTCGGCAGTTGGAGAAGCCAACTTCAGTCCACCTGGTGGATGCAATGAGCAGGCTCTCATGTAAACAACAACCATCTCAGAGATGATCCCACCATCGAACTGTCTGGTTTCTTGCTGTGCTGAAGAAAGTGGGATGACTATCGACTATATTAGGACATTACATGGAAGATGCGTGCACCTGGTGCACAAATGGGGAATCAAGGATTCGCCATAGTGTGAATGCAGAGATCTCCAAACCATCAAACACATTGTGAACATTTTTCCATTTCCAGAAGGTATTGCACACGTATACTCTGCATCTCCTGAAGTCCTCAAATGGATTTCAAATCGTTCCATTAACTTGTTAATGTTGCTATTTCCATACAAAAGAAGAAGAATGGTCAATGTTCGTCATGGAAAAAGGTTTACAGTGGGATGCTTGAGCATCCTCGCTGTCCCATGTTTAATATATTTATTAATGATCTGGAAAGGAGGGTGAGCAGTAAGGTAGCAAAATCTGTAGATGACACAATTATTTCGGTTAGTGAAGAACAGAAAGGACTGTGAAGAACTTAGGAGGGACCTAACCAAGCTAGGTGAATAGGCAACATGATGACAAATGAAAGTCATTGTCATGAATGCAGAGTAATGAACATTGGAAGGAAAAAAATGTAAGTAATTCATGTACCTTACAAGGTTCTAAATTAACTGTATCAACTCAGAAAAGGGAACTGGGAATCACAGACAGCTCAATGAGGACCTCTGCTCAGGGTGCAGCTCTGGTTAGAAAAGCAAACAAAATGAGAGGATTGGGGTTGAGAACAATGAGGAAAATACTATAGTGCCTTCATGTAAATCAGTGGTGCCATCTCATTGGGAATACTCTGTGCAGTACTGGTTATCATATCTCAAAAAGGATATTGTACAATTGTACGGGGTTCAGAGAAGGGAGGCAAGCATGGTTATGGAAAAACTAATTAAGAGAGATTGAAAAGACTGGGGTGGTTTACCTTAGAAAGGAGACAAATAAGAGGGGACATGATAAAAATATATAAAATAACAAATGCTATAGAGAAGGTAGCTTGAGAACATCTGTTCTCATAAAGTAAGAACAAAAGGGATATTCCATGAAATTGGAAGGTGGCAAATTCAAAATGGATAAAGGAAATACTTTTTCATAAAATGTGGAATTAGACTATGGAACTGCTTGCCACAGGATGCCATTGGGGCCAAGAATTTAGCAAATTTCAAAAAGGGATAGGACATTTACACAGATAGAAAGAATATCCGGAGTTTATAATAGCTAATGCTCACAAAGATTTTGGAAGAGATATTAAACCTTGTGTTTCAGGGTTTAAGGCAACCTCTAATTATTGGAGATTACAATGAAACATAATGTGGTGGGAAGATTATCCTGTATCTGCCTACAGCCGGGTTCTTGCACCTTCCTCTGAAGAATCCTGTGATGGCTCCAGCAAAAGATGGGATACTGAACTAGATGGGCCAGGGGTCTGAATCGGTATAACAGTTCTTATGTAACTTCAAAGGAATTTTTTTGGTAGGCCAGCATATAAATATTGGGGTTGGAATTATACTAGGACATTATGAGTTTGGGATTTGATAGCTGCTTTCAACTACCTAAAAGGGGGTTCCAAAGAGGATGGATCTAGACTGTTCTCAGTGGTAGAAGACGACAGAACAAGGAGTAATGGTCTCAAGTTGCAGAGGGGGAGGTTTAGGTTGGACATTAGGAAAAACTTTTTCACTAGTAGGGTGGTGAAGCACTGGAATGGGCTACCTAGGGAGGTGGTGGAATCTCCTTCCTTAGAGGTTAAGGTCAGGCTTGACAAAGCCCTGGCTGGGATGATCTAGTTGGGGTTGGTCCTGCTTTGAGCAGGGGGTTGGACTAGATGACCTCCTGAGGTCCCTTCCAACCCTGAGATTCTATGATTCTATGATCCACTGACTTTAAAGGAAGTTGGATCAAGTTCTAACATTATTAGAGAGAAAGTGCTATGGGATCTTCTGTGATCCTACAGTAAACAGTCAGAGCCTCCACATTATGTGTCATGCACAAAAATACCTCCAGCTCAGCAAAATCCCCTACTTGAGGCACTTCCTCAGTATTAAATTATAGAGAAGAATGTGACCTTGTGAGACAATACGGAAGAGTGACCGTCTTCAGGATGCCCGCTCATGCCCTTGGGATGGCCCTGCATGCAGCCCCTTCCTCTATTTCCCTCTTCCAGAGTCCCCAGTAACTCTATGCAAGCTTTCCAAACATAAATATTCCTTTGTGGGGTTAATTTATTACAAAAATCACACAACCATAATCCAGAATTCGCCAGCACAGACCAAACACTACATTTAATCTTTAAGTCCCAACAGTCTGTCAACACACCAAGTACAGCTCCGGCACCTCTCGCTGTGCTCAGGCTCTCAGGTACAGCTCCAGCATCCCTTCTAGCTGGGGTATTCTCTGCCTTGGTTCATTCTCAGGCCTGGCTCTAGTTCCTGGCCGGAGACATCAGCAGGGTCATCCATTCCCCAACTGTCAGTCCTCTCTGACCCTCGGGCTTCAGCTGTCTGGCTCAGAGAGCCAGCAGGCATCTTCCTTTCCAGCCCTCTCTGGAGGTGACTTTCTGGCTTGGGAAAGATTGCAGGTAATCCCGACTGCTTCCCTGTCTTCTGCTTTCACCAGCCTGATCTGGCACCACTGCTCACTAGGGAACTGTTACCGCTCCCTCCTTCAGGGGCATCCCTTCCCTGAAGTTCTGAGCCTAGTTCTGCTCTCGTTCTGAGCATTCATTCAGGCTCTCACTTTCCCTGTGTACATCTATACTACAGGGACTATACCAGCATAGACCCATAGTGTAGACAGAAGGGGGTTTGCTGTCGGTGTAGAAATAACCAACTCCCAAATGAAGTTAGCTGTGTCAGCAGAAGATCTCTTCCATCCGCACAGCTGCGTCTACACTGGGGGTTATGCCAGTATAACTACGTGGATTGGGGTGTGTGGGGGTTTTTCACGCCACTGACCGACGTAGTGATGCTGATATAACTTTTCAGTGTAGATCAGGCTTCACTCTCAGGATTCTGGATTCTGTACTCTCCCTTTACTTTGGCCTGTCTCTTGTTTGTAACTCCCAGGGGCAGCCCCACACTTCTCATTATTCCAAACTAGCACTCACCTGGACTGGAACAGAAGAGCAGGGCCTGATTTCATTTAAAGGGCCAGCTATCTTTTTACAGACACCAACACCAATGCACCTTTCAATTAAAGATAAGAATTGCTGAAAATCAGAGTTAACATACTGTGGCAAATTGCCAGCACTACTATGATGGGTCCCGCACTTTCTCTTCTTGTGGGGGGGGGTTTCAGGGTGCCATTTCTTGCCCCTGAACTGGGGTGACAGCTATCCTACTAGTATCCCAGGGAAGGGAAGTGGAGAGGGAGGGACCCAGGCCCTATGATAGCTACTCTACTCTGGGTCCCAGCCCAGGGGCCCTATGATAGCAGGTGAACCACTTGTACCAGTGATTCTTTCCCCTGGGCTACTTCCCTCTCCTGACCTTCAGCTTGTGGGACTTCCTGCCTTCCCTCTGCACAAGCCAGGTGTCCCTTTACCTAGGATCTTGGTCTTCTTAGCCTGCTGCAGCACTTCTCAAAACTCTCCTCCACTTTCCTTCAAACTGCTCTCTGCTCCACCACCAAACCACTCTGCTTCACTCCTCCAAACTGCTCTCTGCTCCACCACCAAACCACTCTGCTCCAGCTCCTCCTCACTCTGCTCCAGCTCCTCCTCTGGCTGATTGAAGCAGGGGGATTTTATCAGGTGACTGGCTTCAGGTGCTCTAATTGGTTTCAGGTGCTTTTAATTAATCTACAGGGAATAAGGCTTCTCCTCATCCTAGATCACTCTCCTGCTGCCTTCTGGCCATGCTGTATCACAATACCTATCATAATGAAATAAAATGACCATCATGCTCCCCACTCTAAAAGAAGATGAGTTACGTATAATTCTTGTTCTCTAGAGGTTGAAGTTATAATGCATCCCGAATCCTGAGTCTATACTTTTGCACATACCCAGAATGCTCCAGAAAATAGCATTCTAGATTATCCTTGACAAGCCAGCTGATCACATCAATGTGGCTACCTACAGCATATATGCTCTATGGCTAATATTGTCAGCTGTGTACCTGGTTTGAGTACCAGGGCCAAATACTGTGTACATTTAAAACTGTTACCCTAAGACCTCAGATGTCTGGTCAGAGCTGATGGTTTCAGTCATGAAACAGTATATTTCTAAAATATCTCTGAAATCTACTAAGAGACTATATTGTCGATTTTTTCCATTTAAAGGAAAAAGGAAACTAAATTTATTTTAAGATTATCACAGATGTTCCGAAATTGTCACCCAACCCCAATTTTAAGAAAAACATACCAGTAAGAAAGAGAAAACTGACCCTAAGAATTGCAGTCAAAGGCACAAAGGATGGCAAGGAGAGAACCTTCTTCCTGTGGAGAAGAGCAGAGACACGCTGCAGAAAACCATATCTCACTACACTTTCCAAATACAATTGTGGGTGTAGTTTGCACAGGCACACAAGAGCAAAGAAGCAAGAAAGCTGGAAAACAGGTATAGCCAGATGTCAATGACCAGCCAGTGGCTTGGAGAACCCGGTACGCCATGCCTGATGTTTCCAGACCATTTGAAAGGCTTTGTTTGTTAAAGAGAATAAAATGATGCCTTTTTTTATTTTTTCAGTATCATTTAAAGAAAACACATGCTTGCCTACTGGATTACATTTGACACTTGACTGTATTGTATGGGTACTTTCTCTGTGTAATTGCTGTTTTTACACTGATGTAGTTTATACATGCGTATTTCTGGTAATGATAATATCTAATTGTTATGGTTGTCCTTATTCTTCGTCAGTGTTTATAGTATGTTTTAAAGTATTGCACAAGGTAAGTAATCTTGATGTTAATTGCTAAGGGAAGATGAAGATGTTTGTTTATATGTTAATGAAATCTAATGTAGTACACTATTTCTCTAGGGCAAGATTGGTATAATTATTTTTCTGAATTGAAATTAGCTAGACAGAGCATTGGAGGCTTCACAGACTTGTCCAGATATCTGTGGTGGCAGCTGGAAGTAACAACTATTTTGCACACAATCACTGGAATTATTTGTTAACGTTCACAGGGAACAGTTTAGAAAATCCTGAGATAAATTATTACCCGTTACAAGAAGGGCCTAGATTTTCAGAACTGCACATGTCCAAAAAGAATAGACACCATCAACACTGAAATACAAAGTTACTTGGTAAAACTATGCTGTGTGGTTAATGACATGTGAGTTACTGAGTTAAGTTTTCCTAGGAGATTACCCTGATAGTGGAAATCTCTCTTTGATGATTAAATTTATGCATAAAGATCACCTGGCCTGAAAGGGTTAAAATCATAGTGTGAGATGGCGTTACAAGTGGTAGAATCAAAAAATCAGATCTTTAGAAAGGCCATAAATTTAGAGTCTTTATAGCAAATCAAAAGTGCAAATTACGCTAAAGAGAGAGTACTATCTATACTGGATCAAATATGCAGTATTGCCCTGAAACTTTATTATTTTTGTATACATCTGCTGATTCTAACATAGCACATACAAAAAACCTGTAATAGCCACAGTACCCTATTTACAGATATTTAGAGCCAAATAGAGGGAAATTCTTGTTATAGACACTGATTCAGAAAGGTACTTATGCACAAATGTAACTTCAAGCATGTATGCAGTCTCCGAAACTAGAACTGCATCTTTAAACGATCCTGTTATACACAGACATTGCTGATGGGAGGTTCCCAGTAGCGTGTCCTAACACAGCACATTAGCTACTCCACATATGCATAACACAGCGAGTTAATGATAGCTTTCAGCTTTCAGTGCTGAATGTCTGTTTTTCCGTCACACGCCTCTAATGTATTTTTATATAATTTGTATGTATATTCATTATTAATTAACTGAGGCCTAAAAAAATTGCAGATCTCAGCAACGAGGACTGACTAATCAGTGCAGTATTTCACCTTGTTAATTTGGCAAGCGGAGAGAAAGCTAAGAGAACACTGAAGCAATAGAGGACTTTATATAGCGTAGCCGGGGGGGGAGCAGGGGGAGCGGCCGCTCCCCCCACAGAGCAGAAGCAGCGCTTTTTTTGTGCGCCGGTGCCTTTTGCTCCTGCGCTGCAGGCAGAGCGGAGCATTTTTTTGCTCCTAATGCTTTTTGCTCCCGGCGCCTTTTACTCCAGCGCTACCAGCGGAGTGGAGCTAAAAAAAGCACTCACCCCAGCTGTTCGGCGGCACTTCGGTGGTGGGTCCTTCACTCGCTCTGGGTCTTCTGCGGCACTTCGGCGGCGGATACCACCAAAGACCCGGAGCAAGTGAAGGATCCGCCACTGAAGTGCTGCCAAACAGCTGGAGCGCCGCCGGGTGAGTACAAGGGGAGGCACCTTTTTTTAGCTCAGCTCCCTCTGTGCTTTAAACCTGGCTATGCCACTGTTTATATTATGACTTGCATAGCTGACTATGTGGGGGAAAACCATGGTCTTCTATGTAGAAGAGATTTGACGGTAATATACAGAATGAATTTTAAAATGTGATAACTTTCAACTGTGGATGTCAACATCTTCCCATTTGGATGCTTGACTTCTCTTGGGTGGCGCGCTTCCAAGCGACCTACTTGGGAAAATGAGGTGAGAGCCAACTCATTGCCTAATTGATTTAGGAACAGTGCCAAGGGAGACCGTCCAATTAAGTTTACAAGCTGGCAATTAGCAGGAAGGCCTCTAAGTCCTTGCACGGAGAGCCTGTTTGCCTTAATAAGAACATAAATGTGCTAGAGATAGGAAGGGGAAAGTTGTGCTTTCTGGAAAGCTGTTGTGAGTAGACCCCGCAAGGGAGGACTGAAGAAAAGCAAGGTATACATGGGCAGAGTGCCTTCTGTTTGACAGGTAACCAGGTAATTTAGAGATTTTTTTAAATGGACAACATGCATAAAAACATCAAACAGATGCTTTAATTAGTGTTCTGTCTGGTGCTTTACAATTGCTAAGCCCTATTGGACATGGTAGAGTGGCATTATCTCGTAATAATGGCAATCTACAAACATTTTTCTTTAATACTATTTTTGGATAACAGTGACAATCTGGCTAGCTCTTTTCAAACAATAAAAATATGGCTAAATCTGACATTTTGCTGGTTCCTAAAGCCACACGGTATCAGTTCACCAATTTGCCGTTACACCTTGAAGACTGGGTTATCTGAATCACTTTTAGCGTCGTCTTTTACTTTCAGAAACTATTTGCTCAATTAAACGGAGGTTTTCAGTATTTTTAACCAGTCTTTTTTTTCCTCCATAGAAGGATACTTGAATATCATTGAGGAACAGATATACCATGGACAGACTTGTCAAAAAACTCAGGGCTAGAGCCACAAAGGGACTTAGGAGCCTAACTGCCTCTTCAGGTGCCCACGTCCAACATTCAGATGCCACTGACATTCGCAAAGCCACCACTCAGCGGTCACCTAACCCGGTAGGTGCCTAAGTTTCTGCCAACAGGCATGTGCAACGCTGTGCTACCTCACAGCACTACTGGGAGACTTAGCTCACGCCTAAGCCACGGCAGCGTTCTCAAACTCGACCTTCCCTTACCCATCTTGCCTGCTGGTCCCAATTTTGTATGTGTTCTCACAGCAAACCTGCAGGACTGAGCCTCACGCAAAAGAGAGCCTGGGATCACTTTTTCGGGAGAAAGGGCATAGGCTAATTAAACAGTTGACCTGGCTTAGGACCTACCTCCAAGAGAGGGTTCACAGCTGGAGATCCCGAGCGGAGGGAGGCACATGTGGCCTGTCAGACAGGTGCCTAAGGCCCAGATCAGTAGGCATTAGGCCATTAAATACTTTTATGCATCTGGGTCCTAAGCCCCACCCCTTTCCTCTGCCTTTCACTCATGGCTAGCTTAGGCAGCTCTCTGCTCAGCTTGCTGGTTGCTAAAGATCCATTTCTCAGGCATATGCCTCTCTTCACTCACTGTTTAGAGAACTAGGGTGCTTAACTCAGGGCTGAGAATTTCACTTGGCAGAAGGGTGCCTAGGAGTTAGGCACTGCAATGCCTAAGTCCCTTTGTGGATCTAGCTCCCACTGTCTCCTGACTCAAAAAATCTACTGGAGTTTGTTGTGATCTCAACAGGGACTTACATGGTAGTAAAAACATACGTACAAGGTCAATGCTAGCACCTTCGCCTTGCTGGACAAGCAGTGGGACAAAATGCTGAAATTTCCCAGCGTAGGTACATCCGACATGGCTCTCTGTCACAGCACTGAATTCAGAGTCAGGAGACTTAAGCTTGAGTCTCCTCTCACTTACCCTGGCTTTACACTCTCTTGATTTGAATGGAGTCAATCCTGATTCTCCCTGGTGTGAGAGGAAAATTAGCTCTCTACAGGGCTCTATTCCTGCATCGTCCCTTGACTTGCTGCATAACTTTGGAAAGTCATTTAGCATCTTTGTGCCTCAGTTTCTCCATTTGTAACCCCCATGGGGATAATAATGCTTCTTTGCCTTTGTACAGAACTCTTGAGCTTTACAGATGAAATGTGCTATAAATGCTAATTACTTTCTACCTTGGTTCACAACTCTGAATATGTTAATGTATAGACTCTTCTGCCCTAAAATCTACAGAAGCATTTGCCTTTTATAAAGAGTTTTGAAGAAAGGAAATGGGGTATCATGTATGCTGGAGTCAGGAAGAACACTGAGCAGATTTATGGCAAATATTACCACACCTGTCAACATGCCACACACACACACACAAATTTTTCCCCATAGCACAAGGGTGGCCAACCTGAGATGGAGCCAGAATTACCAATGTCCATTGCCAAAGAGACACAGTAATATGTCAGCAGCCCCCTCATCAACTCTCCCGCTCCGCTCTCAGCACCTCCCGCCCACTGGCAGCACCATCGATCAGCGCCTCCCCCTCCCTCGCCACACCTCCCGATCAGCTGTTTCTTGGCATGCAGGTGGCTCTGGGGAGGAGGGAGAGGAAGGAGCGAGGGCATTGCAGGCTCAGGGGAGGGGGCAGGAAGGGGTGGAGTGGGGGCAGGGCGTGTGGCAGAGCCAGGGGTTGAGCAGTGAGCACCCCTGCCCCCCGGCACACTGGAAAGTTGGCGCCTGTAGCTCCAGCCCCAGAGTCGGTGCTATACAAGGAGCCGCATATTAACCTCTGAAGAGCCACATGTGGCTACGGAGCCACAGTTTGGCCACCCCTGCCATAGCAATACCTGTTGAGGCGTTGCATGCACCCGCTGCACACCCATGCTGCTAGCTGAGGGGACCACCCTGACACTCTCAGTTCCTTCACACTAGAAGCCAGTATATGCTGTGACTCCAATGTGGAGGGGAAGGAGGGTAGGTCATGGAGAACAACAGTCACCAAACAGGTATGTAACTGTTTTTATTCTGTGAGTTTTTGCACACATCCGTTCACCTTGGGTGACTTACAAACAGTTGCAGATGGAGGAGGGTATCGGAGTCTATCTAAGCAAGGACTGAAACACCATTCTCCCACATCTAGCATCATCTCTTGAGGTCTGGGAGAAAGCACAATGAGCAGTGAACATATGAACCAAGTCACTACCTTGCAAATGTCACGGATGTGAACGTGACCCAAAAAAGCAACTGGCAGTGTTAATGCTCTCGTAGAGTATGCTAAAACTCTACGGTAGTGGAACCGTAATAATATTGAGCACAGCTGAATATACGAGGAGATCTAGGAAGAAATCCTCTGTGAAGTGACAGGTTGCCCTTCATCCTGTCAGCAAAGGAGACAACTAGCTGTAGAGACATTCTAAACCAGTTAGTCCTGTTCTGGTAAAAGGCTAACACCCTACGGCTGTTCAAAGTATGAAGTTTTACCTCCCCTTTGTGAGAGTAAGTTTTAGGGGAAAGAGTTGGTAAGTATATAGGCTGATTTAGATGGAAAGCCAACACCACTATAGTGAGAAATTTGAGGTGTGGATGCAAATTATCTTTATCAAACACTGTCTTAGGAAGGTCAGCCACCAAAACCTGAACTGCTATCCTCCTGGCTGAATGCTACTTTAATTGAAGAGATGAGAACATGAGCATGTAGCTATAGGTTCAAAAGAGGGGCCCATTAAAACCACAAGAACCAAACTTAGGCCTCAGGATGGTATTGAGTCCATAATAAGTCAGACGAGCCAGTCCAAACCTTTAAAGAACCTAAGAGTCAGAGAGTTGGAAAAAACAGATCTTCCCATTACAGGAGGATGGAATCTGGAGACAGCTGCCCAACGAATCCTCAGGGAACGGAAAGTCTTTTTTCCTTTAGGTGAAGCAGATAATCCAGAATAAGATGAATGGGAGCCTGTGAAGGTCAGGTATCTTTCTGCTTGGACCACAGACAACCTCTTCCATTTCTTGAAGTATGTATACCTGCTGGAGGGTTTTCTGATATTTAAAATAACATTTTTGCATTCCAAGGGAACAGATAAGATTCCTGGAGAGTTAACCACTGATCATCTGAGCAGTCAGGTGTCAACCAAGAGAGCTGGGACACAGAGTCTGGCTGCGGTCTATAAAATGATGTCCAAAACCTGAGGGAGAAGTATGGTATCAAAAGGATCATCAGGTTTGAAAATGAATGCTGATGGTGCTATCGAAATTAGGATGGAGTGATCATGTCTGAGCTTGCTCAAAACTCTCAGCACCATAGGGATGGGAGGAAAAGTGTAAAGACGTTTCCCCTTCCGGGACAGAAGGAAGGCATCTGACACAGATCCTGGACTGTGACCTGCTCTTGAACAGAACTGGTGATGCTTCCTGTTCTGTTAGGTGGTAAATAGGTCTATTTCTGGCATTCCCCATATCAGAAAAATAGACTTTGCTATGTCAGGTCTGCGGGACCTTTCATATCTTTGCTGAATGATCTGCTAAGATGGCTTGCCAGACAGTTCTGAGACTCAGAAAGATGAGATGCTTCGAGTGTAATCTTGTTCCTCATGCAGAAGGACCAGAGGTTCATTGCCTTTCGGAACGAGGATCTGACCTGTCACCTCCCTGGTTGTTTAGATAGAACACTGTAGCAGTGTTATCTATGCGCACACTTACAGAAAAACCTGGGATGTGGGGAAGAAATACTTGAAAGGCCAGGCAGACAGGTCAAAGTTCTCGAACACTGATGTGGAGGGAGAGATCCTGATTTGACCAGAGATCTTGAGTCTGAAAGGCCCCTAAATGAGCTCCCTGCTAACTGAGAGATGAAGCCTCTGTGACTATGATCATGGAGGACAGGGTTTGGGCAAAAGGAACCCCACTACATACACTGGCAGGATCCATCTGCCAGTCCAGGGATGACAAAGCAGTGTTATCTATGCGCACACTTACAGAAAAACCTGGGATGTGGGGAAGAAATACTTGAAAGGCCAGGCAGACAGGTCAAAGTTCTCGAACACTGATGTGGAGGGAGAGATCCTGATTTGACCAGAGATCTTGAGTCTGAAAGGCCCCTAAATGAGCTCCCTGCTAACTGAGAGATGAAGCCTCTGTGACTATGATCATGGAGGACAGGGTTTGGGCAAAAGGAACCCCACTACATACACTGGCAGGATCCATCTGCCAGTCCAGGGATGACAAAATACTTGCAGGTATATGAATCAGCAAGTCCAACGGATGACGAGAGAGATAGTAGACAGACTTCACCTTAGAGTCATCCAGAGGTGGTTGAAGTCTGCTGTGCTGAGTCACGTATGTACAAGATGCCATGTGATCTAGACGTTTCAGACAATTCTTCACTGTCGTACGAGGATATGCACTGAAGTCTTTGCAAAGGTCCAATATTGCTTGCTTTGGTTGAGTTGAGAACAGTTCCTATGCATTTGATTTGCTGTACAGGGAGAAGAACTGACAGGCCCTTGTTGATCAACAGGCCCAATGAGCAAAAGAGGGCCTGGAGCTTCCCAATGGCTACTATTACTTGCTGTCTGGACCAACCTTGAACTAATGAATTGTCTAGATATGGGTACTCCTGGACCCTGGCCATCCTGAGATGTGCCACAACCACTGCCTTGCACTTCTTGAAGACATTGAGGGACTGAGGACAGGCCAAAGGAGAGGACTGTAGTCTGATAATGAATATCTGCTACAACAAATCTTAGGAAGCGCCTGTGGCTCTGGTGAATTGGCCACATGGAAATAGGCATCTTTTAAGGTCAAGGGCAGCAAGCCCGTCATTGGGGTCTAGGGATGGGATAATAGATGCTAGGATTACCATATGAAATTTTATCTTCTCTACATATCTGTTGACGTTTCACAGGCCTCGTTTGGACTGTGGAAGGAGAAAATAATGGGAACAGAATCCATTCTCCCAAGTCCTTTGTTACCCCTAATTGTAACAGAGACCGACCTTCCTGAATTAGTACAGTATTGTGAGAATGGTCCCTGAAAGGGTTGGGGAAGAGGGTGGAGGGGGGAATAAGGGTAAATTGCTGAGTGTATCCCAGTTGAACCATGCTTAGAACCTATTAATCTGTTGTAATGTGGGTCCCAGCAACCTGTGGGACTACCTTCTGCCAAAGGGAGGGGAATTGAGAATGAGTGGTTCACTGGCCTCGACTAAGGAGTCAAATAGACTTAGATGTTATGGATTGTTTGGAGGTAGCAGAAGGTGGAAAGAAGAGGTCTCTTCCTCTGAGACTTATAGCATCCCCTGGACTGAACCAGCTGCCTTATCAGGCAGAATGGGTACCTTTGCTGGACCTGTGGGCAGAATTGCTTTCTCTTAGGGCCTGGAGTACAAATGGCCAAAAGACGTGAGGGTTACCCTAGAATCCTCAAGAGAATGCAAAGCTTCATCTGCCTTCTCAGGAAGTAAATCTGGGCCATCAAAGGGCACGTCCTCAATTGTCTGTTGGACTTCAATTGTCAGATGACTGCAGCCAAGAAGCATGATGCATAGTGACTGCTGTTGCCGTTACCTGAGCTGCTGAATGTGCCTCATCGAATGCAGCCTGTAAAGACAATCTTGCTTCCAGACTGTCACTTACAAGAGCTCTGAACACCTCTTTAGCATCATCTGGCCACCTCTCTACACATTTCAACATCAGGATGCTGCCAAGCCTGGTGGTGCCTTCTGAGGCAGAGTTGAGTCACAATCCCCATGTAGCAAGTGGCTGGATTCCAAACGGGGGATGCAAAGCTGCTTCCATCAGGATATCTCAAAGTTAAACTTCCCTCAGCTTCTTAGTCCTGGTCTTAAACCCCTTACAGACAGGGGTCCTTCTCCCAAACACTTTAAAGAGCGGGAGTGAGAATCGCTGATGGGCATAGGCTTGTTATAGCCAGAACAGAGCTTAAATCCCAGAGACGCTGGCATGCTCCGATCCTGAGCTAAACACTTGAAGAAAAATAAGATAAAAACCAAGAATTTTTCATAAATGAGTACCACTGACTAAAACTATAAACTACAACTATACTATTTACAATACTAAATGCGAGAAAAAGTATTTCTAAAGAGAGAACAGGAAAGAGCGTGAGAAGCTCACACACACATTCTGACTACCGACCAAGAGGAGTGAAAAGGAAGTGAGGGGGATTGGGATGGCCCTGCCCCTTTATACCCTTGGCTAGTTGCATGAGCATGTGGAGGGTGCCTGAGCCACCCCAATGGGTACCCATAAGGGAAAAAGTTCTCTGTCTTCAGTGCAAAGGCATCTAAAGTGGAATGGGCATATGCAAGCACTCAGAAAAGAACAATGATTTTGTATTTCTGATGTAAATAACTTTTAACAATAAAACTATTTTTGTTGTAGTTGCACCTCGGAGCCCCCATCATAGGCCAGGTCTCCATTGTGTTAGCCACTGTATGAGGGGACATCAAATTTATTTGGAACATAAGCAATTTTGAGACTAAAGTGAGTGATATCCTTCAAAATGAGAGAAGCTGGTGAAGAAGGGGTATTACCTAGAGACCTTAATGTACAGTACACGTGCTGAGTGACTTACCGAGTTTAAACTGAAGTACTCCTAAAGGTCCTTTGTCAAACCGAATTAACAGAAGGTCATGAACATCCATGCTGTTGTCCCTGTCAGATGCACTGTGAGGAGCTGCCCATTGTATCTGGATGAGGCTGCTAGACACATCAAACCGTTTACTGAATTGCAAAGTTGCTTTAGGTGAGCAGTCTTCTGCCAAAAGCTGTATTTTAATTGGGGACAGTGCCGTGTCAAAAAGCTGCAGCTCCCCTTGAGAGCTGCCAACCAGAAATATGGCTCCACTGGGGTGGTAGTTTATTAAAGCAGGCAATAGTTCTGCCTGGGCTAACCGAGTCACTCTCTGGTGGGCTTCATACAGAATTATTGAAGAATCTTCACAGCCCAGGACCAGCTTGTCTTCTGCAATGTTCCTACAACAACTGATGGCCTTGGATCTTAGTGGTATTTTGGTGACTGCCATGCACTGAATTTTGTTCCTAACCCACTCATAGATGCAGCTGTCAGCCATGGGCTCTTTATCTGCGCTGATGGAGTGCTCCACTGTGTGAACCTGATAAGGCTGATTAGTGCTAAAGCAAGCATCAAGTGGATCCCATTCTGTATGGATGTAACTCAGAACCTGAAAAAAAATCCAAAATATTTTGAGTCATTTATAATGATTCATTCCTATTTTTACAGTTTTCAAAATATACTCTTCCATATAAATTCTGCAAAACAAATCCATCAATTATATTTAATGAAATGCTAACAATTTAGAATGTAAAAACCATACCATATTCTCGCAGCTCAATAAACTAAACAAATGATCATATTTTACAAATAGATTTTTAAATATTTTATTTATTTTTAAAGGGTAATCTGTTTGGCAAAAATATAACACATCACAGCCTGAACATTATTTGTCTACACAGAAAGCTTAGGAGGTTAGCAGAACAGAAGACACAAGAGAAGATAGCCCTTGTAACAGTCTCGTTCCTAGAAGAAAACAAGGAAAGAAGATGCTGACTGAATGCCAAGAATAGCTGATTATTCACTTTTAAAAAATCAACAACTTAACAAAATTACACAGTGTATCAAGAGCAAAATGTTTGTGATTGTTTGCTCTGGGATGTGGTAAGAGCAAATGCTGTGTGGGCGTTGTTGGTTCATTCTACAGCCGTGGTAGAAACAGTATGAATCAAAAACCTGTGATAGTTAATGCAAGATGAGGAGAGGTTCATGAATGAAACCTAGCTGGTTTAGATTCAGAGTAAATGACGGTATGAAAACAGAGAAGGAGGACTAGCTGTAAAAATTGCAAGTTGAATAAACTAGAGGCGGAGCACAAAAACAAGATGATACAAAGACAAGAGATGGATAACTGTAAGAACTTGTGGTACAGGAAGGCAGGAAGTACTGTAAAGGGATGAAGAAAATAGTAGAGTCCAAGAGCTACTGGGTGTGTACTTGAGCAGAGACGCTATGGGAAAAAATAGGCAGTAGATAAATAACTAGCCTACTTTATAAATAGCTATTTCTCTTAAAGAGAGAGAGCCAGTAGGTTAGTAAAAGTGTTCACCTAGGAGAAAGAGAGGGATGAGCTTGTTTGTATTTGTTTATGCTGAAATAAACAGTAATAAGAGACTCCGTCAAACTCTGCCCTCAGTTACACCCATACAACCCCTTAGACTATATTCCAATGTTGCTGACCTGCCAATAATTTTGGAGGCCCTAAAGGCAGAAATGTCAGTAAAACTTAATTTGAGATCAGGCAGTAATGCAAGTAGCAGTTAAAAAGATGGATAATAAACCTGATTAGTTGACTGAGCAGATCATTAGCCTGGAGGGGGACAAAAAAAAATGGAACACCGTGTTTCAGCCAGAACTCAAAATATAGAAATATAAGAAGTTGAAACCTAACTCAAAGTAGTTTATCATTTTGGCTATGCTGAGGTTGAATGAGTCTATAACCCAGTGCAAAATTTAGCCTCTTGCCCTGTAACTGAGACAAAAAAAATATTCATTCTGATATGTCAGCGATATTGCTTAAGTGAGGACTGGTAAATTTATAAACAGACTATTTAGGATGAATAGGTAGCTGGCCAGTCTGGTTAGAAGGTTTTGTTTTGGCCGTTTACTCAACTGAAACTAATTTTGAGAAACTGAGCACTAAAGCAGCAACGGATTAGCTCAACTATATGGCAGCAAACTGGCTGGCTGCTAATACAAAAATCACGAACCTGGTTTTAGATTAGTAATGAGGGAAAAACAGAAGAGAGAGGATTGTCTAGATATGAAGGAAGGTCCATATCTAGTAGTCAGTGCACCTGATTTTGATTTCTGTTTATTTCAGTTGAGTTACCGGGATTAGCCCCAGTGTAACTGAGATCTGAAACTGAGCCATTGAGAATGTAATGACAAGGTAAGCCAAGGGCAGAGGTGAAAGTAAGCCGGTACGGTCTGGTACGGCGTACCAGCAAGAACCAATACGCCGTGCCGGACCGTACTGGCTTCCCCGGCGGTGATTTAAAGGGCCCCGGGCTCCAGCCGCTGCGGGGAGCCCTGGGCCCTTTAAAGCGTCGCTGGAACTCTGACAGGGATTTAAAATGCCCGGAGCTCTGCGGCGGCCAAAGCCCCAGGCCCTTTAATTCGCCCTGGGGCTCCCAGCCGCCTCTGCAGCTGGTAGCTCTGAGGTGATTTAAAGGCCCCGGGGCTCCCAGCCAGAGCCCTGGGGCCTTTCAATCGCCTCTTCCGGTTGAGGCCACACCTCTTCGCGTTGAGGCCATGCCCACCACCCAGGACTCCGGAGTACCGGTAAGTCCTGTAAGTTACTTTCACCCCTGGCCAAGGGCAACAAAACTAAAGACCAACAATATATAGATACCAGGGGCATATATTGCTGAACTGGAGTCATATGACATTGAGTATAAATAGAATATTATTAGCATAAAGGAGGTACATTTTATTACTTTATACTAGGTCAGTTATATGCAATACAACAATTGTGTTTAGCAAATGGATAGGCAAAATAAAACAGGAAGTGTGAGTTTTGATATTATCCCTGCAAAGAGAAATATTCTATAAACACCACAGATGTTTTGGATAGAAGATCACTAAAGGTTAATGAAGTGATTTTGGATGTTGCTACAGAGAAACTAGATAATGTTTTTTATTAGAATCCTGTAAATGTGTAAGAAATTGCCTGAAAAAAAAGTAGAAAATATTTGAGAAACAGTCAGAGAAACTCAATATAAATTGATTCGGGTTACTTCCATACTGGGTAAAAAGGCAAGAGTGGCAAGTGTGATTAAGCATGGACCTCATCAAAGATATTACTGTAGTGGAGACAGAGGGAATAGAGAGGATGGTATATGCTTAGATTTTCAAAAATGTATTTGATGAAAATTCATCTCTGTGATGCAAAAGAAATCACATTTGACATAAATTGGAGTAAAGGAAATATAAGAACTCTAAAACTGTGACTAAGGAATTATCTTCTGTCCAACTCTGTGAGCAAGGGCTGGAACCGCCCAAATAGCACTCAGTAGGACCTTAGGAAGCAAGAGATATTTGCTCCCAGGAATCCAGGGACTATGAGAAAGGAAGTGGGCTGGAGCTTTCTGTGATACCTGATGGTATATGCAAAATGGATAGTTTGTCTACTTCATGCCTCCCCCAGGTTCAAAGGTGTCTTTTGAACTAACACATTCAAAAAGGACAGGAGATGGAAAAACAAGAGACATCAGTTTCCACTCAATATTGAGCAAGGGGACTCAATCCTGCTCCCATTCCAGTAAATGGAAAAACTCCCTTGATTTTAATGATGCAAAATCAAACCTAAATGGCACATAAAATGGAGCAAGGTATATGCAGTGTTTGTTGTATATAAGCTATATTTGATTAGAAGTCACCGAGTAATAATGGATGCTTATACCTGTATGTCAAATGACCTAAATGATGTATGCAAGCTCTGGTGGGGAGATCTTCACCAATACAGAGGAGGCATGATTGAACCCAGGTAAATAGTGGGCAAAATTATTGATGAGTATTTTTAAGTTGCTATGTTTGCACCATATTTGCCTTTCCTTTTCTTGAACATTGATGTGAACGAAGGTTTGTTTGTGTGAAGGTTTGTGGAAAAGGTACAGTCTCCTCCGAGTCACCATGTTTTGTTCCTGAGCTGAACCATCAGAAAATGTATTAATGGCACACAATATTTGTACTTTGGAGCTACCTAGAAAGGTGGTGAGGGAAAAGAAGGTGAAGGCTCCAGGCTATTTTTTTCCAAAACAGCTCCCTCAGTCATTACATATTAATGTGACTGACGATACATTATAAAATAAAAAAGGTTTATGTCAAGGTGCCAGCCTTGCTCTGAGACTTCCAGGGCCATTGATGAAAAAAATTAGGGAGGTTGCTTGGAGCAGCAGCAAGTGCCAGAAGTGCAAAGCCAAACACAGATAGGGGCTCTGGAGTAGAGCCATGAATGCTTGTGGTGCATTTCAGAGGAACTTCTGTGGATGTGAGTAAAAACAACAGTGGTACTAGCTGAAAAAACACGTAGCAACATCAATAGCCATGACGAGGTCTGACCCCTCCGCATTTTTGTGTATTTGGCTCACTTTGTCAGTAGGGTTTAGGGTGCTGGATTCAGTGCCCAAGCCACAGGCTGCATGTTGTGCTCTGACTGCTTCATGCAGAAGTTTCTCTCCAGGTACACCGGGGTGGAGATGGGGGAGGTCACGGGGTGCTGGAGTGAAGCGGCTGGCTGGGCTGAAAGAGGCGTTCGGTGGGGGTTGGGAGAGCAGAGATGGGGCTGAAAGGAGATGCTTATTGAGCTGGGGAAGTAGAGATGCGGGGATGAAGTGGGGTCTGGTTGGGGGAAGGGGAAGTAGCTGCCCGGTGCCGGCCAGGCTCAGGGAGAGGAGGCACCAATATGTGCAGGCAGCACTGGGGTGTGTGGAGAGAACTTACTGGTACCGCAGGCAGCTGCTTGGGGTGTCACAGACCTGGAGATGCCCGTGTGGCCCAGATGCTACTGCTGGACACACTGGAGAAGGCACAGGGGGCCAGCGTGTCGTCCCTGCCAGACACTGCTGGTGGTGTTCTTGGCCTGGCCCTCTGCTTCCTGCGGCGGTGACACAGCTGCCGGGTGTTTGGGCGCCTGGCCTAGATGAACCAGCTCCCCCTGCCATGGGACCTCAAAAACGCGACCGAGGACCCACCCTGGCTGACAAAATCATAGAATCATAGAATATCAGGGTTGGAAGGGACCTCAGGAGGTCATCTAGTCCAACCCCCTGCCCAAAGCAGGACCAATCCCCAATATTTGCCCCAGATCCCCAAGTGGCCCCCTTAAGGATTTGAACTCACAACCCTGGGCTTAGCAGGCCAATGCTCAAACCACTGAGCTATCCCTCCCCCCCAAAATGGTACAGCCCGTGTGATATGCATATAGCCTGGCTGCGGGCACCACTGCCTGGGGCTCCGGTGACGGAGAAGAATGCACCCCACAGCCACAGCACTGTGCTCATCTTGTGAGTGACACACGACACACTTAATCCTACCAGTCTTTAAATGTAATTGCAAAATTAATCGGGAGGATTACGGAAAATTAGGGAGGCTGGTACCTCTGTTTATGGGTAACCATGAGGAAAGCAGTGACCTAACCTATTAAAATGTCTGCATTTTGAGGGGGTGTTGATCTATGGGCTTGTCTACATGGTGCAGCAATGCGCATTATGGGGGTGTGATTTCTAAAACCAGATTGACAAGCCCCGCGCTTTACAATTTCCTAAAGCTAAAACACAGACAGTATTTCGTCCATAAGCAGTCTTATTGTCCTGCTGTTTCAGCCATTATAGGCCAAATCTGTTAAGGTATCAGAAGAGCTCTTTCAAATGGTTCCGTTTAGATTCTGATTGTTCACTTGACTATTTAAAGCTCTCCAGGCTCTTTGTATTCTCTTCCTTCTCATCAGGGGCTTGATCCCAAGCCCACTGACATCAACAGAAACCTTCCCTAGAGTACAGATCTCACTTTGGAAGTACAGTAAGGGGACGTAAGGGAAAATGGTGTCCTCTGAGCTCCAACATGGATGCCAAGAACTCTCAGAGAGCAAAATGTTATGGCATGTGCAACCTATGTGCTTTTATCTTCTAATGAACAAGGGGGCTAAATGGAAGGAGGAATGTGAAATTTAGGTGACAAGGAACTATTTTACCTTTTTTTTTTAAGGTCCCTATTAGACTGCCTCTCCTCCCACCCCCAGAGCAGGCATCTAACCTAGACCCCGCATCTAATCATTTATGCCGACTAAATGTGAAGTGTTAATGGCTACAGTGCAGTGTTCTATCTGCCTGGGAATGGGAAGTTAAGGGTACGTCTTCACTACCTGCCGAATCAGCGGGTAGCGATCGATCTTTCGGGGATTGATTAATAAATCGATCCCTGATCGCTCTGCCGTCGACTCCGGTAATTCACCTAGCTGAAGTTGCGTACCTTACATTGACATCCCCCGCCCCCGCCCCACTGTAGACTAGGGCAAAGGAACTAGAGCTCTCTCAGGAGCTCAAGGGAAGTAGGCAGGGCAGCCACACATAATTTACAGAAAAGAGGCAGGAATTAGGGAAGGGGAACAGGGCAGTACCTCCTTTACATAGATAGAGCTAAGTTTTCAGCCTCCATCTTAGGATAGCCGTTGGCCACAGTTCCAGAGTTCATACAATACGAGTTGTGACTCCAAAGGGAGACTTCTGAAGGTAATTTTCATGAAGTAGAACCAATTATATTCTGTAAAGAAGTACTCCTTTTTAGTTTTGTAACCACTGCACCACAAATTGTAGTAAATGTATTTTAAAATGTTTTGCATTGTAATTTATGTGTGTGTTCCCTATTAAAGCAGCTGTCATGCACCAGTGTTGCATATTTCCATTCTTTTTTCCATGACAGTGGCCTATGCTCTGCGTTAGCTAATCAGCAGAATGAGAGCTATTGTATGCTCAACCCTCTAAAATCCAAACTCATTCAAAGTAACATTCAAAGTTAAGGAATTAAATCTTTTCATCTCTGTAACTGAAGCACCTGAGTTATGTCAGTTCTCTCTTATTTGGATGCTTGAAAGAAAATAATAAACCTTATTTAGGTAGCAGCACCCTCCTCTGTGCAAACTTTTACACGGCGAAATAATTGCAGCCTTTTGCATAGCGTACTGGGAAAGGATAAAGCCCACATACTGAATGAATTAAGAGTTTTAAACAGTAGATTCTAAGCAGAAAATTGGCTTACCAAGCAGATAAAAAAGAAAACAAAGGAAACATAGAAATAAGCTCTCTGTGACTGAATAGTCTGTCTTTTAGATGAGAAAATGTTTGATTTACTTTATGCATGTTAGAAAACTGCTAGTTTAATTTCACACCATGAGATTCCAAACAGCAACAAACACTTTAATTAGAAATGTTGAGTGGGACGTGTGATGCACTCTAGGGTAAAATGTCCTAGACAATGTAAGGAAGAAAAAATAAACCTCTTTTTGAACTCATTTTAAATAAAGAACTCAAGACTCCAACTACAGACTGCTTATTTGCTGCATTGTATTTACAGTTTCACAGACAGTCTCATTCATCTACATCTCCACCTAACATTTATTCTTATTTTCTTTTAAATTTATCACCATCATCTTTGTTCTATATTTATTCATTGAACTTTTAACCCAATGTGACATCAAAAATTTTACATTCTCTGCTTCATGGCTGTGTTAGGTATTGCAACTATTCAATCACATAGAGTGTACCTTTCTTTTTGAATACTATAATTGTTAAAGGATATTTCGCTCATAAAAGGTCAGCTATGTTTATTTCACAAGTTTGAGAGAAAATAACTCAGAAACACTAACTACTAAGGACAGTCATTGTGGGAGAAAGAAACATAATATTCTCTCATAGACAAATTATTTTTTTCCACAGGAATGAAGAGTAATTTCAATTATTCTAAAAAAGGGCAACTGCAGTGAAAATAAACATGATAAGACAAATGGAAAGTATCACAGCATCTGATCATTGGCACCATTATCACTTAATTCATATTTGCAGAATAAAGTCTATGTTGTTGTTTTCACCTTGCTTCTCACAAAACATTTAATCCAAGGATGATTTTATGTTAGATCTTCTCTATTCATAAGAAAATAGTTTGAAATGATTTCTTGAAGATACACTCCTGTTTATTTTTAAAAGCAAAACAGCAGCACCAGCTCCACAGGAGAACAACTTAAATAGCATCCCTGACACTGCACACTATTAGCAATAAAAAGAGCAGAATAAATATATTTGCATATGGACTCATTAAAAAGAAAAGCACCTTCATATTTCTCTTTTGGGGGCTGGTCCCCACCAAATCCTATACAATTGAACACATCCAAATGGTTCATGTATTAAAAACAGTAAAGCAATCAAAGATTTTGTACAGCAAACTGTTATTAAAAACCTTACATAAATATAGTACATCTTAAAACTGCATTCTCCAGTAAACAAAATTGCAATCTATCATTCCAGCAGGTTTTTTTTGTTTGTTTTTTACTGTGTTTTATGTGACTTTAAATATTTAAAGTACTGCTTGTTTATTCTAGGTTTTAATTTGTTCCTGTTTCCCCTCATAAGACTCTATGAAAGCATCTGCTCCTGTTTTTAAAGGGATGTTATCTACGTTTTAGTCTCAGACTTAATACATTTAAAAAAACCCTTCATACAACACAATTCACAAGGTCCCCTTTATACTGGATGGTACATTTTAAAAAAAAAATCTATTTTTCCTCATTAAAAGAAAGCATTGCTAGGATCCAAAGCAACCCCACTGTATGTGCAATGTGAATCTCCCCAATGCATGTGGACAATGTCACAGGACCACATCTTGGGGGGAGGTTTGGCTTCATCAGTCTTTAGGAAAGATCTGAACACGTAGAGACTGGGAGCTTGTTCTGTTTGGATTAGGAGGGCCATTATACGGGGCATTGGGAAGAAGGTATGGAAAGGTGAGAAAAACAAAGGGGATGGAAAAGCTGGCATCATTTGTGGAGCAAGGAGGTAAGTGGGGTCACAATAAGATCTGCAATGGCAGTCAGGTGAAGTTATGAAGCGAAAGTTACGTAGTATAAAAGTGGAGAATGAGAAGTTTAAACATGGTACAGTACCTGATCATATGACTGTTTTCTGATTGTTACTAGCATTTAATTATGGGGAAGCCAGGGCAGAGATTCAAAAAAGAAGAATGATGTGGTCTGATGAGCAGGCATGGAAGATCATTTTAGAAACTGCATTCTGGATGGACTGGGGGTGAGAGGAGCAATGTGGGACTCAAAGAAGCCACAGAGAAAGAGATTGTAAGAAACTGACCAAGGAGTGGACAAGCTTTTTATTTGTTGGGACAGAAAGAACGGGTCATATACTTTGATAAGTTGTGGAGAAAGCAGCACCAGGATTTGACAACAGTGTGGATGTGTGGGAAGAAGGAAAGGGAAGAGTCAAAGATGACCACTAATGGTGGGAGGCTAACTGAAAGAAATGTGGCTAGAAAGCGCCTCGCTATGACTGTTTAGATACTCTGATACTTAAATACCACAGTGATAGAAATCAGACCTTAGAAATAATATAGACAGACTGTATCAACTACATTTTCTTCTTCCATAACATTTCCAATATATATAGAAAATGTCAAGGGAAAAATTCATAAGGATCACTGGTTATCAAGGCAATAATTCTAAGACACTAGAACTCTGATACATCTCCAGTATAAAGTGGACTATTGTGAAAAGGTCACGTATAGGCTTTAGTTAATGAAATCCATTTGAAAATATTTCAATCAAATTTCTTATGTAAGGTGAAAATTTTAAAATGAAGCTGGCTGCTGCCTACAGCAGAGAAAGATGCCCTTCTCTGACCAGTAGACTGCATTTCCTTCATAACTAGGAACAGACCCCACAAGAACTGAGTCCCAGTTCAGTGCCTTGTCCATTATTGATTACAGCCATTTAAGGAGCACACACTCAGCCAGCAACTAAAAACAAAGGCCAAGTAAATGTAGCATTGATGAAAGGTGTTGATCATACTACTATTTTCTGATTGTTACTAGTATTTAATTAAAGATATTTGACGAGTTTTTAAAGGTATTTAATGAAATAGCTTCCTCAATAAGGGATTTACATATATCCTGAGGCTAGAAATAGGACTGAGATATGTCACTATCTAGCCCAGATTTTTACTTCTTGTCGTGTGTTAGTATATAAATTCATATTATACTTTAGATAAGATTAAGAGGACAGATCCTATAGTGCTAAATAAGCATTATAATCATTACGCAGCATCTCCTGACTTGCACCTCCAATCACTGCGTTAACTTAAACTTTTTCAAACATTTTTGTATCCTTGTGCTACCCTCCTCTCCCCCTCCCCTCCCCCCCGACTGAACTACTACACCAGGCCTGCACAACACGTAAAGTGGTGAGGGCCACATTACTCCAAAGAAAACAGCTGAGGGCCGAAACCCCCCGGCCCTGCAGAAACACCGCCCCCCTCCCCCGCCCCAGCGCTGCCCGCCCCGTGGAAACAACCCCTCCTTCCCCAGGGCTGGGGTGTGGAAGCCTGTAGAGGGGGAAAGAAACAGTGCGCATAGGGTGACCAGATCACAGCAGTAAAACAGGACCCGCCCCCTCCCCGCTTGGCCCCACCATCACACCCCTCTTCACCCCCCCAGGGGTCACTATATTACTGCACACAACAGTCAATCAATGCAGTTGTAGATAAATCTCTGCATTATGCATTTTTGTATAACTTTTATATGACTTTGTATTGAACCTTGGTAATATGTTATAGCGGGCCCCTAAGGTAGTATAATTAAGGTAAAAGAAAAATGTCTTTTTGCTAGAAGCAGAATAAGATCTTCCCCTCACTTTGTATTCAATTGCCCTGTTGAATGAATGAGGTGTGAATGAGGAAGGCGTGGAAGGCAGGCACCTCCAGACAGCTGCAACCCTTGGAGAGGGGATGGGAACCAGACCAAGGACAATCAAACTTGTCAAGTGGGCTGACTAGAGAAGAGCAGACATACTGACGGCCTCGGGGGTTAGAAGCAAGCACATTCCTTTGGGAACACCCTCTTTGCAGCATTGGGACAACCCCCAGCCCAGAGACAAGCAGCAAAAAGGACCAATGGACACAGTCCCAGATTTTGGGCCGCACAGTGAGCCCACCTACTCACCCCCCCACAGGCCGCACAGTGAGTCCACGCGGGCCGCATGCGGCCCCTGGGCCGCATGTTGTGCAGGCCTGTACTAAACTATTGGGCTAATGGGGAGATCATATTCAGATTTTATTATTAGGAATTTTGTACCTCTGTTTCTCTCACCAGAGGTAAAAAAGGTTGGCTGCATGATTTGAACACAACCAGTTTACAAAGCAGATGCATTAGTGTTTGTTATTATTTTTGAGTGCATTTCTGTGCTCTTAATGTTATTTTAAAATGCAATAAAAATAATAGCATCTCAAACAACGTAAAACTCTGACTTTTGAGCATTCAGGCAGCCCCCACATCCGCTAGCCCATTTACAAGTTTTTTCTATAGGCTAGCTATCCTACACTGTATTTTCTATAAAGTGGTAATGCTATAACATGCTCTTATATACATTTAATTTACTTATTGAATTGCACATAGATTCCAATTTTGAAGTGCAAATAACTTAATATTATTAATGTATTAACATTATTTATTTTTATTTGTCATGAATTGGAGAACGGCTGTTTTTATAATGACTGGCATTTTTCTCTGCTGTTAATTTTAACCCCTGGGTATAAATTTGAGTTGATTTTTCTTATTCGTTAGCAAATCTGAAAATTAAGTAATAAGATACAGTTCAGAACGTTACCTCTAGTCTGCCATGTGCACAGCCTAATAACAATAAGTTGGCTCTGTCCCTCTCACTGGAAATAGGAGACCAAGGCCATGCTCCATCATTGGTCAGTGACCACCAGCAAATGACCATATCTTGGATACAATTTATTGACAGGTGACGTTTTATCCTTCTACTTGCTGGCCCCGGTATATCAATATAAGAAATCTGCTGGAGAAAAAAAATGCAGGAAATATTTTAAATGATAAAAACAACATATTGGGAGCATTTACTGCAAGTAAATATATACACATAGAGGACAATGTGTGTATATATATATTCATATACGCTACATCAAAATGTAAGAAATCTCTCTCCAGACAGAAAGACACATGCTCACCCTCGATTTTATCTATGGGGAAGGGATTGGGAAGGAGAAAGATGCGAGTTAAGCAGGAATTTACTGCAATGACTCCAATCAATACCAAAATGTACAGTCATGGTTACTTGACAGCATCGACCTACACAGGATTTAAACCCAGCCATATTAAATGACAAGTTCTGTGATGCTGACCAAGAAGCTAAGGCTACTGTTTGAGACACATCATCAAACATTAAAGACAGCTCAGAATGTTTAAAAGAGAATGTTTATTTCCCCCCTAAATTAAGGAATATTCCCCCCAGCCACAAATACCCACTTTGTAACAGACTATATACTTTTCTGCATAATGTGGATGAGCTACGGCATCATGCGTAAAGTTTATGCAGCTCTTGAGAATTGTGCCTCTATTTCTCAGGAAGGATTTGTGGAATTTATTATTCAAACTATGTTATTTTGGAGCATGGTTATTTGAAAACATGAGCAGTGCACCATCTGGGTGACACATGCCAAGGAAATATAGATTGCACCGCATTTCTGCTTAAGGAATTAATGGAAGGTTGATAGCTAGGGGAAAAAAAACCTATCTTGCCATTGCTGGTCAGCAATAATCGAACCACTTTCTGGGGATTAAGCGCATGGCTAAGCCTACTGGACCAGACACTAGCAAAGGGCAGGGGGTCTTCTTATCAGAGAAATGCTTCTGGAGCCAGTCTCACTACATGACAGATTGCTTTCATATTCCTGTCTGCAAGGCAACAAAGGATGGCAGTAATGCGATAATGCCAGAGTGCAATGGGTGTTAAGAACCCGTTGCATTTATGTATTGTATTTAGTAAATAATCAGGCTCATCCAAATTGTGATCTCACCACTCAACCAAGGCCATTAAAATCAAGGTTAATGCTTTAATAATCCTTTGCTGTTTTTTATATGGTCAAAAAGAACCCTTTTCTATTTGCATGGTCATAATATTATTGACCTCTTCATCCCCTGAATTCACATCAAAAGGAACTGAAATCAAAGTAATTACCAATGTTGTTCTCTCATAGTAAACATTTATCACCTTGTACTCTCTCCTCAATGTTGAGTAAATTGAAATGGACTCAAAAACCACAGAAGGGAAAACTAATAAAGGGTCAATGTTTTCAGTAAATTTATCCTGCACTTTTATTTACCCAAATTCTGTCAATTTAAAAGTATAAATATATGACATACATGTAAAGTTTATCCAAGGAATGCTAACTTAACCACTTAGCTTTAATTTTATTATTCAAAAACACACTGAAGGCATACTTAGACGAGAAATAAAAATACGTTATGGCTAACAAGCACAAATGCAGTCCCAGATATTAATTACAGTGCTGTACTGTAATTTTACCAATCATGTATCAGTTAAAAACAATGATATTATTAAGTTTTTAAAAAAAATCTTATATATACTGGATGACACCTTCAACATTGATAGTCCTCTTGAGAATAGGGAATTGGTAGTAGTTGGTCTTATATTTTGCCAGTCTCCACGACTACATAGTGCTGTTGATTCACATAATAGCTCCCATTATCTTTATTCAAAGGGTCACCGTCTCGATGGTACTAAAGATGGTACTTCTCGGAAAGGAAAAAGATGCAGACAATGATGGATTCACTTGAGTATATATTGTACACAAATCAAATTTCCAGCTAACTACAAAACATCTGTACAGTTAATACTGCATCAGAAAGGTTGAGTACATTCCAAAGATAAACAGTAAACTCCAAAGCCAAGTCTGCCCATCCTGCTAGTCAGAGACATGCTGAAGAAAAGCAAAACTATTTTTCTGCCTCCAAGCACTGAGGCTAAAAATAAAAAACTATCCATAAAACTGAGAAGAAAATAAGCCTGACTGACTCATTATTACTACAATACTGCCTAAAAGTGCCAACCAAGATTGGACATCATTATGTCAGGCACTGAACAAAGACATAGTATGATACGGTCCCTGAACCAAAGAGCTTACAATTTAAAAAGAGACCAGAAGTATCCTCCTTTTACAAATAAGAACATGAGAAAGTAAGAACGGCCACACTGGATAAGATCAATGGTCCATCTAGCCCGGTATCCTGTCTCTGACAGTGGCCAATGCCAGATTCTTCAAAGGGAATGAACAGAACAGGAAAAGCAAGTGATCCATTCTCCGTCGTTTAGTATCAGCATTTGGCAGTTAGAGGCTTAGGGACACCCAGAGCATGGGGTTGCATCCCTGACCATCTTAGTTAATAGCCATTGGGGGACCTATCTTCCATGAACTTATCTAGTTCATTTTTGAACCCAGTTATACTTTGGACCTTCACAACATCCCCGGCAACAAATTCCGCAGATTGCCTGTGCGTTGTGTGAAAAAGAACTTCCTTTTGTTTGTTTTAATTTCATTGGGTGAGCCCTGGTTCTTGTGTTACGTGACAGGATAAATAACACTTCCTTATTCATTTTCTCCACACCATTCACGATTTTACAGACCTCTATCATATCCCCCCTCAGTCATCTCTTTTGCAAGCTGAACGGTCCCAGTCTTTTTAATCTCTTCTCACATGGAAGCTATTCTATTGCCCTTAATCATTTTTATTGCCCTTCTCTATATCTTTTCCAATTCTAATATCTCTCTTTTGAGATGGTGCCACAGGGAGACATAGAAAGATTAAGTGAATTGCCCAAGGTCACACAGGGAGTCTGTGACAGAGACAAGGATTGAACTGAGAATTTAGGAGTCCTACTCCTATGCTTTAACCAAACCTTCTTACATTGGTTTCCTCTGCCCTTTTGACAAAGCACCCAGCTCCTGTGAATAAGGTCAATGTCCAGGAACTGGTTTAGAACAGGAGGCAACACTGTTATAGTTCCCCAGACTTCCCATTGAGGAGTATCTTTGATTCTTATCATTGTTGATTGCAACTCTACTGCTTACCATGTCTGTGACCTAGTCATTGTACATTGGTTTGACCAAGGTAGTGCAGTTCCTAATACCTGCACTTTATAGGGGCGGCAGGTTTGTATCATTTCTGGTGGTGCCCAGAACGGGTCCAAGTCCCGCCCCCCGCCACACCTGCCTAAGGCTCTGGGAGGGAGTTTGGGTGCAGAAAGGGGTTTGGTGTGCCGGCTTTGGGAGGAAATTTGTGTGCGGGATGGGTGCAGGCTCTGGGAGGAAATTTGGGTGTGGGAGGGGTGCAGGCTCTGGGATGGAGTTTGCGTGCTGGGTGTGGGCTCTGGGCTGGGACAGAGGGTTGGGTGCAGCAGGGGGTGCGGGGCATGGGGCTGGGGATGAGGAGTTTGGGGTGCAGCAGGCAGGCTGCCCCGGGGCTGGGGCAGGGGCCAGAGAGGAGGACTCCCCCAGCCCTCTCCCTGCCAGCAGCAGCGAGCTCCGGGGGAGGGAGGAGAGGGGCCCTCCCTGCCCCCTCCCCCCCCGGCACGACAGTCCCCCCCCGGCTGCTGCTCGGGAGGTCCAGCCAGGATAACCCCCACCCCCCTGGAGTCGACTGGGTGTCACCTTCTGGGGCGGGGGGAGGCTGCCGTGTGCCTCCTCCCCTCCTCCCTCCACAGGTGCAGCAGCCACCTCAGCCTGCCCCCAGCACCGCTCCCTAAGTTGTAGCCAGCAGCAGCCAGCGAGGGAGCACAGCACGGAGCTGCAGGGGGTAGCTACCCGCTGCCCAGGGCAGGCAGGGACATGCAGGGGAGGCATGCAGGGCCAGGGGAGACACTGCGAACATTGGTGGAGCTGGGCCCCCCGGGCCCTGAATTTGCTGGAGCCCAGGCACCACGAGCCCATATAACTCGCTGCCCTTGGTACTTTACTACAGAAAGCTGACATAATAGTATTGCAATAATGAATAATACTTTGTGGTGGCTCACACTGCTGCAGTTTAAAGACAATTAAAATTATATTTAGCTGCCTAACTAGTAAGCCTGACACAAAAGAGCATGCCATTAAACATGCTAATGCCTTTTTTTTTGGTCTGGCCAAAACATAATCCATAGTCATTCCCACTGATTTCTAGAGCAGTGGCTCTCAACCTTTCC
Organism: Macrochelys suwanniensis; assembly: GCA_033296515.1. Classification (NCBI taxonomy): domain Eukaryota; kingdom Metazoa; phylum Chordata; order Testudines; family Chelydridae; genus Macrochelys; species Macrochelys suwanniensis. The sequence continues at coordinate 186,662,593 of CM065777.1, read as the reverse complement.
AGACTACTGTACCCCTTTCAGGAGTCTGATTTGTCTTGCATACCCCAAGTTTCACCTCCAATTAAAAATGACCTGCTTACAAAAATCAGACAAAAATACAAATGTCACAGCACACCATTACTGAAAAACTGCTTATGTTCTCGTTCTGTCTGTGTGAAATTTTAGTCTGTACGGACTTCGCTAGTGCTTTTTATGTAACCTGTTGTAAACCTAGGCAAATAATAATAATAATGATAATGAATGGAGATATGCCAATCTCCTAGAACTGGAATGACCTGAAAGGTCATCAAGTCCAGTCCCCTGCCTTCACTAGCAGGACCAAGTACTGTCCCCTGACAGATTTTTGCCCCAGATCCCTAAATGGTCCCCTCAAGGATTGAACTCACAACCCTGGGTTTAGCAGGCCAATGCTCAAACCACTGAGCTATCCCTCCCCCCCAGATGGTTGATGTACCCCTTGGAAGACCTCTGTGTACCCCCCAAGGGTATGCGTATCCCTGATCTGAGAACCACTGATCTAGAGAAAGCAATGTTGGTATCATACATAGAAGTCTTCCAGAAGCTCAACTGTGTCAGCAAACCACTAAACACAACAACCCTATTAAGGAACACAGAGGGTATGTCTGGTTTCCTAGCACAGTGAGATAAATAATAATAAATGGAGATATGCCAATCTCCTAGAACTGGAAAGACCTTGAAAGGTCATCGAGTCCAGTCCCCTGCCTTCACTAGCAGGACCAAGTACTGTCCCCTGACAGATTTTTTGCCCCAGATCCCTAAATGGCCCCCTCAAGGATTGAACTCACAACCCTGGGTTTAGCAGGCCAATGCTCAAACCACTGAGCTATCCCTCCCCCCTTCTTCCCCAAGAAAAAGGTCACCACAGTTAGGTCCAGAAACACGCTTAGTAGTATTCAGAATAAAACTGTGATAAGGATAAAGCAAACATAGGAGACATAGCCCTTAACAGGAAATGATCATGGTAAGCATCAGCTCATTACAGTTTCTCAGTTAAAGTTTAGGGGCATTGAGATCATCAATCTTGCTTCTAAAGTAGCAACCTTAACAAATACCTATAGGCAAGGCATAAGTGTGCATCATTTTAAAGTAAACTACGTATCAGCTCAGTTCCTAGTGAACAGTGAACTGTCTCAAATCCATGTTACAGAGGTTGGCTCAATCTCGCAAACACAAGTCACTGCTGCCTTGAGCTGAAACAGCCTGGAAAATGTATTACTCACCCTAGCAGAAAGTATTCCTACCTTGCAAGTTAAAATGTGCTATGACAAAACTTAAATTAAACACATCCTTGAAAAAGCCTGCTATATAGAGGCAAATGCTTATATACAAGGAAACAAATTACCTGGAGGTGATCAGGAGGAAAATACTAGCTAGCACAAGGTTGTTTCCCTTAATATTTATCCAGGTTGTAATAAGTGCAAACTCCCCTCCTCTTGCTTACTACATATCTTTCCAGCCTTTTGGGGAAGATGATTCTCTGTCCTCTATTTTTGCAGTGAATTAGAAACTTTCTGTTTGAAGCTAATGGCCTTCAAAGAGAACCTGGAAGGTTATTATCATTGTTTATATTGCATTAGCACCTACAGGTCCCAGCTGAGGTCAAGGCCCCATTGTACTAAAACCCAAAGAGGTTACAATCCAAATAGACAAAAGCCAGGAGAAAGAGAGTATTACAATCCTCATTTTACAGCTGGGGAACTGAGTTCCAAAGAGATTAAGCCACTTGGCCAAGGGAACTGTACTCATATCTCCCAAGTCCTAGTCCAGTGCGTTACCCATAAAGCCACCCTCTCTCCCATACACCTAGGAAATGAACATTGTAACTAGAGGGAGAATTACGGCTTCTACAAACAATTGTAACACAGCAGCAGCAGATTCAAGTGGCTATGATGTATCCATGGTGGTGTGTAGAAGGGACTTCCATCTTGAACGGTCCCTTGTAAGTCTTCTTCCTTTGACAAGAGTCAGTCTAGGAGGATTTACAGTTCTTAAATCCCTCAGAATTGCATCTCCAAACCTCATTCATGATTGGCCTCATGCTCTGCCTCCTTCAACCTCAGCTCTATAAACCTTCCATAAGAGCATACCTCCTTCTGCATGTTGGACATGACCCCACCATTGCAGTTATCTTGTTCTCAGCTGGTGGAAGACTGCAACTTGCCAGGATCATCTAAGGGTCTCCTCAAAAATCAAATCCACCTAACTTTTGGCACGGACAACTGTTTTGTTTCCTCTCCTCAGCTGTTTTTAAAGGCCATGGTTCTGCTCCATACAACCGGATTGCCATCACTACTGCACTGAATACTCAAATCTTAGTTGTAACACAGACATCCCGCCACCCAATCAGAGGCCTTTGAAGATGCTGAAATGCGTCCAATGTGATCCAACGTGTGACTCCTCCAGTTACAGAAGTGCCTGCTGTCAATCAACTACTCATACAGATAAAACTATTCACCCATTCATTGTCATTGTCCTCTACATGTCATGCCAGCAGGTCATTAGCTTCCATTTTATAGGAGGCAAGGACAGTTTTGGTTTTATCACCCTGCCGTTTTTCGCAGCTCTTCCAGCATTAGCTGTAGTTGGTCCGTAGACTCTCCAATATCATCCACATATTCAGGATCTTCTACAGATGAATAATTAAATTTCACACCTCCTACTTTGTAGCAATCTTTAAACTAAATAACTGTAACAATCTTACACTAAATATATGAAAAATTGGACCCCTATTGGCACAGCAATTTTTTTTTTAAAAAGTAGTAAAATACTATTCCATTTAGATATTCTCTGACTTTGCAATAAAAATTCATTTTTAGAATGTAAAGTATTTTGATTACAATGGCAGGTAAAGAGCGATGTCAAAGACCAGCATTTTACTGTGCAATACTCTATCCGTCAGTGCTAGTGGTCCATAACATAAAGTTACTACGGTATTTACAGACATCATTGACAGCTATACCTTAAAATCCAAGGACGAGAGTTTTTCCAGTCTTTTGTTTACATCGGGAGAACCTGTCTTCTTTGTAAACTGAATGAAGCAGAGTTTGTTTTGCTCCCAAAATGACAAGATGATGAAACTGTCTGTAAGAACAGCTGAAAAACAAATAAAAATTGTCACCACTGTAATACCTACTACCAATAACAAAACAAATTACTGAGTTCTCCACTGAGACACTGCAAAAAGCAATTTTTTCAAGACCATGTCTTAAATATTACATTGAAGCCTGTGTAATCTCCTAAAAGACATCAATGTGTCATCTTGCCAGGACCTTCTTGGAAATGAGAAATAAAGCTTAGGGAGTACTCAGATTAAATAAAACTGAATAAATTATCTTATACCAAGTTATCACTCTAATCAGACATGTTTTATTCTCACCCCCCATTCCTCATCTTGGTACCTTCCTCGGTCCCTTGCCCAAAGCAACGCCTATTGATATTTTGGGATCGTGGTTTTGTACAACATTGCTTGCATTTGGGCTGGTCAAATGCAAATCATTATTTGAGCTGGATTTCGTAATTTTACATCACCCGTCGAGAATAAACAATAAGTGATGTAGCAGCAGTAAGATTCCAGATGCTACCACAGCAGTCAAGAATGTTGTTCCTTATAACACTTTTGCTATGGGCAAAAATGAACCGGTTGAAAGCTTTACACATGCCATTCTGCCTCTGTGCTCTTGATCTAAACCACATGCATGTCTAAGGGTGGATGTACTCCCTTGAAGTCTGGAAAATGTCTATGGAATCACAATTGTGTTACCATATAGTATAAATAGAAATATTTAAATGTAAAATAAATTAACTAGCACTGCCAACAGGGAAAACACGGGTGAACAAAGAAAATGAGTGATACAACACTGCCAATAATTTAGGGTTTCCCCCAAATATTGCTCTGCTCTCTGAACTGTGAACACCTGCAAGAGAATGTCTGAGTGTTCAGACAGCCAATGTGGTGGTTAGTATCAGATGACTGAAAATTCCTCTTTGGACACAACCATGACTATAGTCAAAATGGTGAGATTTATTTTCAAGAATTAAATGCAGAAACCTATACGAAAGGGACACCACCAGGTAAAAAATTTTTTTTAATAAATTACTTGATTAAAAAATTCAATTTAAAAACGCCCTGCATTTGTGACTAATACCCTAGATTCTTAAATATATAAGAATTTTTATAACATACATATAATAATTGATATTGATAGCTTACACTTGCATTACACTCCACTTGAACAAAGAAAATAAACTAGTCAGCTTTGCTTTTGTTTGCAGTCTGTTTTATAGCCAGCTGCACTTTCAGATTGTCAGGTATTAGCACAGTTCTGCAACATTTGGTATGCAAACGCCAAAGGAAAATGTTTGGATTTAAACAAACTGTGGTCACTGATATTTAAAAATTTCATAAAAGCAACTCTGTTAATACTAAGTTTTGAAACAAAACTTTGGGCCTAAACTACCTGACATTGCCCCTTTGATGCTACAGTTGAGATTTTAACACACACAAGAAAATTCAAAGTTATAGACATGGTCTCTTTGTATATATGCATTTGCATACACTGTATTACTAGAAATAAATGTGTATTTATGCTACACTAGAGATAGGCCTACATCAAACCTCAAAACACTCCTGAAATTTGGGTCTAAAGACAGATTAGGGATCGGGGACCCTTGAGCAGGTGGGAGTGGTGAATAGAGAAAGTTGGTTCTTCAGTCTCTGCAAAGCTCTGGTTGCCTGGGTATTGGCTGAAGGGGCGGGAAACAGGAAAGGTGACTCTTATTGTTTAGACTGGTAGCACAGCTGGGTCATTCAGAGCCACCTGGTGATAGCTAGGGTGCAAAGCTAAATTATAGGATTGGGTGTGGGAAAAGATTTCAAGAGAGGGTTGGGAGGAAAAGGAGGAGTATAAGATATTATCAAAGGGATTGCGGTCCATTCATAATTTTTCTTTCCTGAATCAGGCATTCATTCAGGACATTCAGTTGTCATCAATACCTGTAAATCTGGAGTATCTGCTTAGATGAGCACACCCAGGAAAAGGCCTACTTCCTGCACCAGATTAGGCCTAAAACAATGACCAACCCTGGTTATACCATAGCCAACAGAGCCCCTTAAAGAGACTTGGAATACTGCTGTACAGGGTCATAATGCCCCAGCAAGCTTTTGAATATTAGGTAGGGTATTGGGCTATTAATCCAGCACATGCCTGTCATGAAACCACAATGTCTCAACAGAATTTAGGAATTTTGAGATGTCAAGATACATGGACAGTAGTTATGACAATCCTGCCTGTTCTGAGGGTTGTGTGGCTTTGATTTATGTAAATGGGGTCTTTTGCCATACCAAATTTTTCTTTATTTAGCTAATTCTATTCTATGTTATAACAAAATATAATAACTATACTGTACTAACAACAAATAAGTCTGTCTCTACTTCAGAGTTGCAGCCACAAACTTGTACATATTCCACAGATCAAAATTATATTTAATAAAATATTAAGGTTGAATGGCTAAAAACTCAAAAGTCAGAAAATATTAAAGTTAAGGTTATATATGCAACCTTAGTTTTTCCCCTTGTGGATGCATTATGTTACAATTCATAATTTTAGGATGGCATACTACTTCTCAAGTCATATAATATAATGATAATAAAAGTTACACACATTTGTGTTATCTTGTAATATTTCCCTTTTTTTTCTACATACATCATTGTTAAAATGGGCTGATATCTTTGGATTTAGACTTCTTCTATATTAAATACTATTGAGCAACGAGAAATTATTTTAATAACTTTGTTAGAACCCATATACTAGTTTATTTTCAATCATCAGTAGAGGCTTCCTTAAGTGCAGCTCATGAGAGAAGGAAGTTAACTATGAAGCTATTTATTTGTGAATTTACATGGCCTTGTACGGCAGCAGATTTCCATACTCTTTGTTGTATATTTAGGCCCTGATCCTGCAATCTGATTCATGAAGATGGACCCCAGTATCCAGGAAAACTTCCACTGACTTGAGTGGGGTTCTGTACCAGGGGTTCTGTCACTTTGGGTCAGTTTGGAGGATCGGGGCCTAAATCTATAGCATGTTAAGTGAATTTCTTGGGCTTTAATCTGACATTGCATAAACTGATTCAAATTTGGCAACAGATCTTTTCTCACCCCAGGTATTCTTGTCAGTCCTCAGAATGTATGATTGAACATTTCTGTTGTAAATAAGTTAGCTCCACATGCATGGGCAGCATATCCATTCTTTGCTGCACATTTTATGATAGCAAAAAAACAACAACCCCAAACCAAATACAAAACAGACTCTAAAAGCCTCACAATTAGGGCAAATTAAACTCAATGTCTTCCGGAGAAATTTCTTCTGTACACAGTTTTGCAAACTTTCAACTCCTGTTGTCTGGGCAATAGAGATCTCCAAAAAGTTCACAAGAATTTGCTTTTTAAAGTAGAAAACACTTTTTTCTCTCCCTCTCATTGAGCAAAAATAGTTCAGCCATTTTTTAACAAAAACTTTAACAAATATTTCACTTTCAGACCTGGGCATTTTTAAACTGAAAGTTGAAAGTTCCAGAAAGTTATGAGCAAGTGAAAACAAAGGATGGAGACTGTTATGTAACCCTAACTATGGCAGTGCACTTTTGATTGTTACAATTTTCTTGAGAACGACTGTTAAGATTTATTAATTTTAAAAAATGATTAAACTGAAGTAATTTTTAATTTTAAAAAAGCTCAGAGAAAAATATACATGCCAGGGAATTCTAAATGACAGTCACAGCACCTAAGTCCCTTTGTGGATCTGGGCCTATAACCCCAAATATCAAAAGGAGCTCTCGTGCACTAAGATGTATGCTCATATATAAGCTTGGATTTAAGCTTTCTTTGAGTATTCGGAGTAAAATTCACATCTGCTCAGGCTCAAACTGAAATTGCATATTCTTGGTCATTCAGATACCAGGATACTAATGTTTGATTACAGTTCTCAGGGGAGGTTTGCAGCAGAACATTAACAAAATAAAAATAAAGACAACTTTCATATTACAAAGCTCTTGAAAACCGACGTATTTCATACACACTGGATTTTTAAATAAACACATCTCGTTGCAATAGCAACGTTAAAAATTAGAAATATTGATTTTCTGGGAGCTGGCAATCTAGAAATGCAGCCAGCACAGCTCAATATGTGCATTGCTATCCTGCCATTTTTGATAACTGAGCATTTTGTATATGTAAAAATCCAGTGTAATTAATTATTTCATTATCATTTGCTTCTGTCACTTTTCCCTGTATATGAGGTAAGCATGCAAACAACTGCATGTGCTAGTGTTTAAAATGTGTAAGAAAATGAATTTTAGAAAAGCCATTCAATATTTGACAAGACTGAAAACTTTGATGTTAAGTATTATTCCCAAGCTGTTCTTGGTCCTGAGGGTTCTAACTATGGCATTACATGCAATTACTTGTTGTGTTTGCAAGTCCCCAGTGGCAATAATTAGTCTACCTGTTGACATACTATTTCTCCTGCTCCATTGTTAATGTAGGCAATTGATTTGCACATGTGTGTAATTACCATCACTGATGGTGTCGGAGATGAGCTTCCCCACCAGGGTCCTGTCAATCACCACTTTCTCCAGCTGTGGCCCAGAAAGGCTTAGGGACACCAGTACACCTGAGTGAAAGAGGAGCTAAATCCAAGAAGCCAGAAAATAAGACATCAGGAAACAATAATCAAGAAACTCAAATGTTCCAAAGTACATACTAATATCCCTCTCTGATATATGGTAATCTAATTTACAAAATAACAAGAAGTCTTTTATCTTGGTCAACAAAATATATTATATGCACTATGAAAGCGATCAACAAAAAAAGAGAAACAGAATGAAAAAGCAAAAGAGAAATGTATTGCGACTATAAATTACATGTGTACAATAACTATTTATGCAGATTACTTCAAAACTATGGGCCAAAAATCTCCCTATGTTGCATGGATTACACTGAATTCAGATGCTGAAAATTGTGATTGAAATCCTGCCCTGTCTGGGTTAAGAGGCCAGTCTTATCAGCAAGTGTATTTTTAAGTACCAAAGACACATTATGTTGCATTTTTTCCCTGCTGCATTTAATTCTTCAGAGAAAACATAGTTAAAGCTGTAGTATGCTTTATGTAACATTTTCATGTATATAGACATTTTAAAAACTTAAGCCAAGATTTTCAGAAGTGTTTAGTGATTTTGGATGTCTCAATTCTTAGGTGCTCAACTTGACACACATGAAAGGGATCTTATATTCAATGCCCCTCTGCCATGTACATTGGCCAAACCGGACAGTCTCTACGCAAAAGAATAAATGGACACAAATCTGACATCAGGAATCATAACATTCAAAAACCAGTAGGAGAACACTTCAATATCTCTGGCCACTCGGTAACAGACTTAAAAGTGGCAATTCTTCAACAAAAAAACTTCAAAACCAGACTCCAACGAGAAACTGCTGGACTGGAATTAATTTGCAAACTGGATACCATTAACTTAGGCTTGAATAAAGACTGGGAGTGGCTGGGTCGTTACACAAATTGAATCTATTCCTCCATGTTAAGTATCCCCCTACTGTTACTCACACCTCCTTGTCAACTGTCTGAAATGGGCCATCCTGATTATCACTACACAAGTTTTTTTTTCTCCTGCTGCTAATAGCTCATCTTAATTAATTAGCCGCTTAGAGTTGGTATAGCAACTTCCACCTTTTCATGTTCTCAGTATATATATATATATAGCCCACTTCATTAGATGCATAGAATGGAAAATACAGTATGTTCCATTCTATGCATCTGATGAAGTGGGCTATAGCCCACGAAAGCTTATGCCCAAATAAATTTGTTAGTCTCTAAGGTGCCACAAGTACTTCTCGTTCTTTTTACTGTGTCAGGGTACTGCAGCATAAGCTGTAGGTAAAATCACTATTATAATAAAAAAAATTATTTTCTGGACTATCTTGACAAAAAGGGGCTGAGCTAAGGGTAATTTGGGTCTCTTTCCCATATATGGACTAACTGCCTAACTACCAAAATTTAGGTGTTTTTTTTAACATGTACATGTCTGTGAAAAAGCATTGAAGAAAATCAGCAATGTGAGTTTGATCTCCAGGTGTACCACAGCACTGCTCGGTGCACCTGGGAGGAGGGTATTTTATTGGCATTATGCCACCTTCCACTCTCCCACTGTATTGGCATATATGGGCCCAAAGAGTCAGAGGTTTTAATATGACTCAGTCACTGTCAAACATTAAACAGTTGTAAACAGTTTTGGGTTCTGCTATACAGAGCCCTCAGTCAGATTAGTACCATGGCAAGCACAGCATTAAAAATCTTTTTAACCTTTTATGATAGATACAGAAAAGAAGACAAAACAGTTAAAGCCTTTGAAATGTAAACTATTAAGGAAGGCTCTCATTTTAACAACATTTCTTGTTCCCCTTCCCTTGAGCTGGAGAGGTTTTAGAAGGAAACCCTCCCTATCTGACAGTCTTTTAGATAGCATTAAAGATGGCAACAACTCTCCTTTTTGGGAAAAAGACAAGACGTTAGTTGAGATAGTCTGGAGTGGTTGTTTTTGCCACAGGCGCCGACTTTAGCCGGCGCCAGTGGGTGCTCGCGTCCCTCCTCCCCCCGGCCCCACCCCCATTCCAACCCCTTCCCCAAATCCCCTCCCCCTCCCCCAGGCGCGCCACATCTCCCCTCCTCCCCCCTCCCTCCCAGGCTTGCCTGGGAGGGAGGGGGGAGAAGCGGAGCTGCAGCGCGCTCAAGGGAGAGGTGGAGGCGAGCTGGGGTGGCGGGGGGCATGGGGAGGGCTGTAGGAAGCAGAGGTGAGCGGGGGGCGGGTGGTGCAGAGGAACTGCTCCCTGCCCTAGCTCAGCTTTGCTCCACCTCTGCCTCCTCCCCCGAGCGTGCGGCCGCTCCGCTTCTCCGCACTCCCTCCCAGGCTTGCTGCGCGCATGAAACAGCTGATTTGCGGCAAGCCTGGGAGGGAGTGGGGAGAAGCGGAACAGCGGCAGCACGCCCGCGGAGGAGGCGGACTGGAGGTGAGCTAGGCGGGGTGGTCAGCGGGGAGCTGCTGGTGGGTGCAGAGCACCCACCAATTTTTCCCCGTTGGTGCTTCAGCCCTGGAGCACTCACAGAGTGGAAGACAAGACAAACATACACACAAAAGGGGAAGGAAAAGAACAAAACAGATTTAAAAACATGTATTTTTTGTCTCCGGTGCTGTCTCTCACTTGCAACCTCATTGCTGGAAAAAACACAGACATAGCACACCGTCTTATTAACCACTCAGAGACTAGGCAAACGTGTACCAACAATGGGCTACATAGGGCCTTGCTTTTCGCTGTTTCTGGTCACAGACTAACAAAATGTTGCAAAATACAGTCTTGGCCAGCTAACCCAGAGTCTTATTAGACAGAAGGTAAAATCAGAGGAAAAGGAAAGAGAAGAAATAAGATGGTGAAGGAAAAGAACATCTTTCGGGACGAGGACAACGAAGGCCCAATGGTGTCAGAGTGGATCCTGGTGTCTCAGGAGATGATGGGGTTTGCAGCCATAATGGTGAAGCTTGCTCCTTCCTGTTCTCCCATCTTTCAGTCAGCCAGCATCCACATCCGCTAATTTCCCCCCTCAAAGGGAGTGATGAGTGAAATAGCCCATCCCTCATTATTTTGTCCACCAATTAGAACTAATTTCCAACATATCAATTTTGATTCACTGATTTCCAGCCCTCCACTTCATATGTTTACCAAGCGTGATCTCAGAACAGCCCTTGAATTAGATCAGTAAGCCTTTTTGTGTAGACTAATTCAGTTCATTTGTCTCCCTTTTACACCTTTCCCCATCGAACATTCATTGTTATAGATTATTGTAACGTTATAAACTTTTACCTACTTTCCCACCGTTAGGCTCACAACATCCCTCTGATTTAACCCACCGCACTGGACCCACTTAAATGCCTGGTGCAGAAGAGTAGGGGGATGCGGAGGTGCTCCTCCCCAGTGGTAAGCTAATAAGGTTACAGCCTGCTGCTTAAATTTAGCCCTGTGTCTGTCTTCATTCAAATGTGTGTCTTGATCAATTCTGTAAGATCTGTTCTGCCAGCACGGAGCGCTGGACCACATTGTGTTCTGGTCCCACCCTTTATGCCACCTCTTCCAGAGAAGGAAGTAGCTGGTTATGCCAGCCTGAAACCTGCTGAGATTTCCTCTATATCAGAGGGGTCTTCAGCTGTTGCATTAAGGCAGCTTTAAGTCCTCTCTGCATCACTGGAGAAGCACAAGGAGACTTACCAGGGGCCAAAGATCCAGGATTGTATTTATATTTCTAATGTAAATATTTATATTTGTAGAATTCTATATTTTAAAAATGTGATGCCAGGCAAATGCTTGCTTTTCTAATAGATGTTATCATAATAACCCACGTCTACTCTATGTCACAGGTGTGAAACAAACATTGATGTACAGCATGCTGTTAGATAGAATACCAGGCAAAACTTCCTTGCAGTGAGATCTATTAAATTGTATAATAGTTTCCAAAGGAAACAGCAGGAGCACCATTACTTTAGACTTTTAAAAATGAACTGCAAAAGCAGTAGGAAGTATACAGTTGGGAGCAAACCTGGATTGATAGTAGCATGGATTAGATGACCTCAGACCAATCTCTAATTCATCTGAACATATTATGTTGTCAGATACGGCAGATATTTTCATTTATGAATTTTCTTTCTGAGTTTTGTATTTTCCACAATTTGATTGAAAGGGAAGAGAATGAAAGATTTCATTTGACTGTGCTGCAGTATAGGAAGCAATAGGGACAGGAATTTGATTATCTCATCTGCCTATCTCTGTTGGCTTTCTTTCTCATCTATGCCCCTACCATACTACATTTGCAAAATGGTAGTTATACACATCTTAATGAAAGAGTATAAACGTTATGCACCCTGCAGCAGTGAACAGAACAACATATAAACAAATGAACCATTTCCCTCTTTTCTTTATTCATATTTTTAACCAAAAACTCTCCAATCCATCATTTTTATGCTAATTTATATTAGGTTTTAAAAACTACTTGGCATGATATTTAAAACATACCTGCCATGCAAAACATATACATTAAAAGCAGAAGAATTTTTTTTTAGTAATCTCCTATCCTGCCAAAGACGAATATTGTGTTAGTCTGAAAGCACATACAATATTTCAAGAGAGTCCCAGTCATGAAAGATGTCCTTTAAGGTTCTGTCCTAGTAAAAATGTTAGACACAGTTACACGCCTGTAGCTTTTATTACAACTTTTCAAAACTTCAATTTATCCTTATGTTGCAGTTATATTAGATAAAATCACAATTTATTTCCAACTTGATAACGTGAGTCCAGCAAGGTCTGACTACAGTGAGTTATAACTGTCTAATGAATACAGCTAAAAAAGTGGAGGGGAAATTTTGAACAAATTAAACTACAAGAACAAAAAGGAATACATTTACCACGTGAAATTCTCCATGATCTTCTGAATTGTGCAAACTCTAAAAAGCCAGGGATTATCTAGCAAGCAAAAATGTTAGTCTGCAACACAAGGGCAAAACACCCCAAATCCTTCAGTTCCTAACTGGAGGGAGATTCGAGTAATGGGGGTGGTGTAAATAAATTCCCCATCACTTGTGCTCTACAACTTTCTAGGCTTGGGAGTCAATCTGTCTTTTCACCCAGGAAAAATTCCTACAACCTTAGGGCATAAGAAATTCTCGCTTCTCCAAATGGTGAGATGCTGTGGTGCTCTGCATTTACCTGAGAGAAGAGGGCAGTGGGATAAACCAGGTGAATCAGAGGTCTGTTGGAGGCTCCTCCCTATTTTACAGGGTAGGGATATCCACCACGTCTCTCTAGTTAACAGCCGGGATCCAGGAAGAATACTTTTTGGTTTGTGACACCATTCAGTCAGCGAGAAAGGTACCTTCCACCTCTCAGATGACTAGATTATAATATCAAAGCTACATGATTGTTATTTTGTTGCGTCTAAATTGTCCATCTTATGTATCTAGACCAGTGGTTTTCAACCTTTTTTCATTTGCGGACTTGCTGAAAACCACTGTGCTATGGTAACAACAACCTTTCACGGACCCCTTAGACATAGTCTGCAGACCCCCAGGGGTCCACAGACCGCAGGTTGAAAAGCACTGATCTAGACATTTCTAATGTGGCCATCTCCCTGCTATTAAGAGGCACCAATGTACATTAGATACGTCCATTGCTGTGCAATTCAGATACCGGACGTCATCATGCTCACACACTGATTTGGAAGTCTATGTGCTTTTAAAGGCACAGTGCCAAAACCTTCCTGGCTCTCCCCTCAAAAGTACATGTGCACCATGTGTCCTCCAGTTCCTTCTCCTGCTTTCCTCCAAGCCCCGTAGCTAAGTCTGGATCCCTCTTGTTGCGGTTTGCCAACAGACCTTCAATAGTAATGTTTCCTCAGGGAGAGCACAAATCTTTTGCACCTCCCTATCCAAAGTAGATGCAGGATGCCACTAGGCAACTCTCTCTGCCAGGAAAGCGTCAGGAAATCACAGAGGAGCTTCCTAGCTGCCTGCTTCTTGCCCCAACCCCTGCTGCAGCCACGGAATCACTCAGAAGCTCCTTCATTCTTCCACTAGCGTTACTTATGTATAGATAGATATTGGTATGTTTTTCATTAAAAAACCGACACCCTCCCTCATGCCTCCCACCTTTGCACCCATGTTTTGGTGAGTCATGATCCAAAGGCTTTGTAGGGTAAGTTATTTTATGTTTAGAATGAATTTGAAGAAAGAAAAGGTGACTGGTGGCGTTTGAAGAGAAGGACTGTTTCAAGTATAGGTGGGAGCATGGAACAAGGCACAAATATAAGACTAAAAGGGAATACAAATGGAACATTTAGATGCAAGTTCTCATCCACTCCTGCTTCTTATTCCTCATATAAAGCCATAACTACACTGTGACATTATAACCTTAATACTGTGACAAAATTTCCACAGTAACTAATGTGATGTCACAAAAGAGCTCTATGACTTCAGTTAGAGGATAAGTAACAGGTGAAAATGAACTTTAAAAAACATTATATAAAGCTCAAAGCAGAAATACAGAATAGATCTATAACCATTTACTTCCAAAAATATGTTTTTAAAAAAGTTTGCCATGAAGCACAAGCAGGTGTTTAAATAACACAGAACAATTTATGTTTTCATTCAAAATTAACCTGAAACTTAGAAAATGTACATATTGCTCTAAAACCGGACTTCAGATGTTTAAGATTATTGTGCCATCATGGTAAGATTTAAGTGCAATGTATGTAAACTTACATAGTCAAACTCAAATGGAGAGGTGGATGGGAACAAACATAGATCTAACAGGGAAGGGTGTAAACTTGGTTTGAATACACACATATGATGCTCCAACACCAAAAATTGCTGTTGAAGGGAGCTGTCCATTGTTACTAATGGAATTAAAGCTCACTCACTCAAACATGCTATCAAATAGAACTAATATTAAACTAGGGAAACAAACACATAATGAAATACATCTCAAAACTCACCAAACATAAGTGTTTCAATGTATGAAATAGTTATAAGATAAAAGTCTGTAGATTTAAATCTGCAGCAGGTTCAGTGTGTTCTGGAACAATGCATAGGCATGACTTCAAACAGACTTCAGACATAACCTGAGTAAAAGGTATGCATGCAGGCATGATTATATGAGGCAGGGAGAAGGGGTGTGACAGACTGTACCCTGTCTTCACCCCTTGCACACTACTGTAGTAATCTTTGTACAAAGTATGCCTTGGGAGGTATCATGTGAAAAACTCATAATTTGCTGATCATTATTGTCCTGGTAAAATATGTGTAGCCATATTGTATGTAAAGTTTTAAGATTCCACTGTATGGTATTACTAAAACATGTTCCAACTCTGGGGAGAGGCCAAACCTGTTCCTGTGGCCTTGGCTACACTCACGAGTTACAGCACAATAAAACTGCCTGCAGTGCTGTAACTCACTAACCGTCTACACTTGCAAGGCACGTACAGCGCTGCATCTCTGCAGGTACAGCGCTGCATGTACTCCACCTCCCCGAGAGGAATAATGTTTGTTGCACTGCCGCTGGTGTGCTGCGGCTCCAGTGTGGCCACCCAATGCGCTCTTATTGGCCTCCAGAAGTATTTGGAAGTATCCCACAATGCCTATTCTAGCCACTCTGGTCATCAATTAGAACTCTACTGCCCTGGCCTCAGGTGACCAACCGCCACTCCCACCCTTTAAATTCCCTTGGAATTTTAAATATCCCCTTCCTGTTTGCTCAGCCAGGCGTGGAGTGCTCTCAGCACATCTTTCCAGGTAACCATGCCTCCACATGCCAGACGAGCTCCAGTATGGCACAATACCGAGTTGCTGAACCTCATTGTTGTTTGGGGTGAGGAAGCTGTCCAGTCCCAGCTGCGCTCAGGCCGGAGGAATTTCGATACTTTCGGCCAGATATCAAGGGCCATGATAGAAAGGGGCCATGACCGGGACACAATGCAGTGCAGGATAAAAGTGAAGGAGCTGCGGAGTGCGTACCGCAAAGCCCGCGAGGCAAACAGCCGCTCGGGTGCTCCCCCCACAACCTGCTGATTCTACAAAGAGCTGGAAGCAATACTTGGGGGTGACCCCACCTCTGTTCCGAGCACCACCGTGGACACGGGAGAGCGGGACGAGGAGGAGGAGGAGGAGGTTGAAGAAAGCAGGAGCGAGGGTGCTGTGGCTGGGGGAGACACTCCTGACTCCCTGGGGGCATGCAGCCAGGAGCTCTTCTCAAGCCAGGAGGAAGGGAGCCAGTCGCAGCGGCCAGTATGCGGTGGAGGAGGCAAAGAGAAGAGCAGGCTCGCGGTAAGCAGCTTTTTTTTTTCGGGAAGGAGTTTTGTCAGTGCGGGGTCCTTGGGCAAGGAGGGTTTGGGCTGCATGCATGCCTAGATGCGGAAGAGCACATTGATGTGGTCTATCACACCCTGGAAATCGGCCACTGTAATCTCTTCAAAAGTCTCAGCCAGAGTGTGGGCAATGCGCTTGCGCAGGTTTATTGGGAGAGCCGCCGTGGTCCTTGTCCCAGTCAGGCTAACGTGTCCGCGCCATTGTGCCGTGAGGGGCGGGGGGACCATTGCTGCACACAGGCAAGCTGCATAGGGGCCAGGGCGGAATCCGCACTGCAGCAGAAGACCCTCCCTTGCTTCCCCGGTCACCCTCAGCAGCGAGATATCTTCCAGGACGAACTCCTGTGGAAAATGTGGGGACAGTGTTCAGTGTAGGTTCCCCCTGCAGCTGTTGGCTCTCCCCAAGGCACAGAAACCCGCCGGACAGTACATCCGTGAAACAATCAGTCCCCCTTGACCCTGTGCTTACTCACCATTTTGGGGCTCCTGTGGGTTCTGTGGGCTCTGTTTGGGACGGGAAAATTGTGCTGTTTTGGAAACTCTGTGTGCCCTCCTTAAGTGTGGGGGAATCATTGCTCTGTCTGGCATAAAACAATGATGCCTCTGTTAAGTGTTGCATTCGCCTTCAAGATGCAACCTTGAGATCTCCGCCGTCCTTCTTATCACTGGCTGAGAGACTCCAAAGGCTCAGGAGGAGGCCCAGAAGAACGAAAGAAGACATGCTGCAGGAAGTTATGAACCAATCTCTTAAAGAGAATCAAAAGGCTTGGGAGTGGAGGGAGAGCAAAAGCAGGCTCCGCCAGGAAAACGCAGCACAGCGGCAGCAAAGCATGCAGCTCCGGCAGGAAAGCACAAAGGAACTGATTAGCATCATGGCGCGCCAAGCGGACTCTATCCAGGCGCTCGTCGCCATGCAGGCGGAGCAGTACCGCACCCGCCCCCCCCGCAGCCAGTGTCCCAAAACTCTTTGCCTTGTGCCCCCATGTCACCTCCTGCCCACTTCACCCGACATCCAGGTTCTTATCGCCCACACCAGCTGCCTCCAACACCTGTAGCTTCACCACCCAGCCCTGGAAACTATGCCCCCCCTTACCCACTGCACTCCACTCCCATCCCGAATTACAGACATCCTGAAGTGCAGCAGTCACTGCACAGCACTCCAGACAGGAAGGCCGAGTATGAGAGCAGGACATATCATAACCTGTGATTGAACCATTCCCCAGACCACCCACCACCCCCGTGCCCTTTCTGTCTCACAAGCAGCTGTGTTTCTTTTTAATACATGTATTTTCTCTTTAATAAATGGATGTGAAAACAGTCTTTATTATTGCATAAAGTAAAAGATACCTTAGCCCAGGAAAGAAACAGGCAACGCAAGTCAGCTGAGCAAACACAAATCAGCTTAGCAAAGACAGATTACTAATAACATTGGAACCACTTCACTTCAGGGCCGTGCAGGGCAGCAGACATTACTGGTGGTTTTCAGCCTCAAATTGCTCCCTCAAGGCATCCCTAATCCTTGCAGCCCCACGCTGGGCCCCTCTAATAGCCCTGCTCTCTGGCTGTGCAAATTCAGCATCCAGGTGTTGAACCTCTGAGGTCCACGCCTGAGTGAACATTTCACCCTTCCCTTCACAAATATTATGGAGGGTACAGTACGCGGATATAACCGCGGGGATGCTGTGTTCGGCAAAGTCCAGCTTCCCATATAGAGATCGCCAGCGGCCCTTCAAACGGCCAAAAGCACACTCCACAGTCATTCGGCACCGGCTCAGCCTGTAGTTGAACTGTTCCTTGCTGGTGTCAAGGCTCCCTGTGTAGGGGTTCATGAGCCACGACATTAAAAAGTAAGCGGGGTCTCCAAGGATCACAGTGGGCATTTCAATTTCCCCTACCGTGATCTTCCGGTCTGGGAAAAAAGTCCCGGACTGCATCTTCCGGAACAGGGCAGTGTTCCAAAAGATGCGTGCGTCATGCACCTTTCCGGGCCAGCCTGCATTAATGTCAATGAAACGCCCACGGTGATCCACAAGCGCGTGGAGAACCATGGAGAAATACCCCTTACAATTAATGTACTCGGATGCTAGGTGGGGTGGTGCCAGAATAGGAATATGCGTCCCATCTATCGCCCCTCCGCAGTTAGGGAAACCCATTTGTTCAAAGCCAGCCACAATGTCCTGCACGTTACCTGGAGTCACGGTTCTTCTGAGCAGGATGCGATTAATGGCCTTGCAAACTTGCATCAGCACGACTCCAACAGTCAACTTTCCCACTCCAAACTGGTTCGCTACTGATCGATAGCAGTCCGGAGTTGCAAGCTTCCAGATTGCAATAGCCACCTGCTTCTCCACCGTCAGGGCAGCTCTCAATCTCGTGTCCTTGCGCCGCAGGGCGGGGGCGAGCTCCTCACACAGTCCCATGAAAGTAGCTTTTCTCATCCGAAATTTCTGCACCCACTGCTCGTCATCCCAGACTTGCATGACAATGTGATCCCACCACTCTGTGCTGGTTTCCCGAGCCCAAAAGCAGTGTTCTACGGTGCATAGCATGTCCGTGAATGCCACAAGCAAGTTCGTGTCATACGCGTTACGCGAGTCAATTTCATCGTCATCGTCGGACTCCTTGCTGTCACTGTGGATCTTAAGGAAGAGCTTGAATGCCAAACGTGACATGCTGGCGAGACTCATCAGTATTTTGCCTCAACAGTTCGGGCTCCATTTCCCGCTGACCGAAACGGAGCACAGATCGCGCTACAAAGAAACCGTTGAAAGATGGCGCCAACTGTGGATGGAAACACAGGGATTGCTGGGATGCGAAGCGAAGCATCATGGGGCGTTGGGACAGGACCCAGAATGCCCCCTTCCCACAATCCACGGCGCCAGAATTGGAAGAGGTGTTCTGTGGGATACCTGCCCATAATGCACCGCTCCCAAAGCCGCTGCAAGTGCCGCAAATGTAGCCACATCAGTGCGCTGGCAGCTGCTAGTGTGGACAGGCTGCAGCGCTTTCCCTACTCAGCTGTACGAAGACGGGTTTAACTCACAGCGCTGTACAGCTGCAAGTGTAGCCTTAGCCTTAGAGACAAAGGGCAAGCTGACCCCTTTGCCAGGTGAAAACAAGGTCAATGGGCCATTACCTGCTAAATGGCTATTCATTGGCAGGAAAAGGGGAATGAGCAGAAAATCTACATTTTAGCAAAGCAGCAGCATGAGGTTCCTGACCACACAGTCTGCCTGGTGCTATGCTCCCAACTGGAAATGCTTCTCAAAGGGAGGACAGGACAATAGAAAGAAGGGGCAGACACCCCAATGCAGTGGTACTGGAACAATTTTTATAAGGGGGGTGCTGATGGCGGAAACCATGTATTTGGTTGTTATTACTACTTCAAGCTGGGGGGTGCGGAACAAAGGAAGCAGTCATTACAGGGGTCTTGGCCTAAAAAGTTCAGCCAGTAAGACTCTTAAGAGCATGTGGTGAGAAAAACTTTGCTTTGAATTTAACATAGTTTGTTAAGTTAGACATTAGTTGCATTTTATCTTTCTTTTTCTTGTAACCATTTCTGACTTTTATGCCACCTTACTTGTGTTCACTTAAAAGCTCTCTCTTTATAGTTACTATACTATCTCAAGCAGTGTGTTTGGGAGACTCTATTTGGGGTAACAAGATTTGTGCATATCATTTCTCTTAATAAAATGAAGGATTTTCTATGAGCTTGTATTGTCCAGAGCTGGGCAGTACAAGAGGTAATTTCTGGGGAAAAGTTGGGGACTGGGAGTGTGCTGGGGTCACCCTGCAGTATAATTCAGCCTGGTAAAAGCCTGAGCGTAACTGGCGGGCTGCAAGTACGCACAAACATAGCTGAGAGTGACTTGCATGCCGGAAGCTGTTTGTGAGCAGTCCAGGAGAGGAGGCAACAACAGTAAAGCAATGTAAAGGGCATCCCAGGTTAGAGGGAAGAGGTGACATAGCTACTCACTGGATTGTACCCTGAGTATGTCACAAGGGGCTATCCCTGTGCTGCAGACAGGTAGAGTTTGAAGGTTTTTTGGAGGGTGGACCCATATCTTCCTTGACACACTTGTTAATACTTGCCAAAATGCCACTCTGCAATCCACACATGAATGTTGGTGGAACACAGCCTGCTCAAGGGGAATTTAGGTCCCAATGCAACAAAGTACTTAAGCTCATGGTTAACTTTAAGCATGTATTTAAATCCCTCTCTATTCAGCAAGGCACTTAAGTACATGTTTAAGTTCCACTGAAGTCAAGTCACAAAGTCCAAACAAGACTAGGGAATATGCAAAGAGAGGCATGGAACTGCAAAGCAATTCTTGTTCAAGCAGGATCAGAGTGTTTTCACCCACCTCTTCTTTGCAGGTTGATTCCCCCACCCCCCTCCATTGTAATTATTCTGTCACTTTCCTCAGTACAGCTGGGCTAACTGTTGTTACATGTTAATATTTCACAACAATCAATGCATTTGTGATTTTAGCCCTGGATCTCTACCAACATGTTATGAACTAACTGCTATGATTAAAAGCAAATAATTTAATATGATGGACAGTGTTCCTATTACTAGCTGGCAATAAGTACTAACTTCTCATATGGTTTATTCACATAGTGTCTTGATTCTGACATCAGATACCCTGGCATGTGTCACCATATATCTTGCTAAATCAGCTTACTTGCGTGCACATGCACAGCAGCTAATTGCACAAGCCATGTCAGCACATATTGCGGTGTATTTTAGCTCACAATTAAACTCCAAATGTGCAAATGACCATAACGTAAAAAGTATTTATGTTCATATGCAAATTGCAACTTAAATAAAATAAAATAAAAGTAATTAAATACGAATGCAAAATGCTTATTATTAGCTGCCAATATTCACTTCTGCT
This sequence comes from Macrochelys suwanniensis, assembly GCA_033296515.1. NCBI lineage: Eukaryota > Metazoa > Chordata > Testudines > Chelydridae > Macrochelys > Macrochelys suwanniensis. The sequence goes on along the minus strand of CM065777.1, from coordinate 186,641,703 downwards.
ACCTTGCATTCATACAATGAAATATGGAAATACTGGCATGTGTTAATCCTACACTGAAATGTGCATGTAAAAAGCAAGAAGTTAGGAACTAGATTATTCAGCTAGCTCTCATTAGTTTTGCAAATATACCCTGTACACCAAAACTGAAAACATGGTCTCATTTCACAGTACTGAATTCACATTTTTGCAGAAAAAGATTTTGAAGCATTCCAGAGTGTTAAGGAATGATATCATGGGTGAAAAGTAGCTGCAGTTTCTTCATAGCAAATTCTAATTAAAATATTTGTGAAATTAATTGACTACATTAAATTGTTATTCCTGACCAGAACAGGAAGGAAGGAACAATTTATTTATAAATAATACAGTGACACTTTACTGGAAAGATTTCTTGCCTTTCTTTTCTGTCAAAGCATCTTTTATGGTCTATTTATTTTCTTCTTTTGACAACAACTAACAGAAGATTACAGGATTATTTCAGCAGCTCATCATAGGTCATCAAACTTTGGGTTTAGAGCTACAGTACCAACATAGTATGCTTTTGGAACTAGTAGGTACAGAGCTAAAGAATAGAACTCAGTCTTTTAGGGCTCTACTAAGCTCTCTTAAATGGAATACTACAATCCTTTAAAAAAATCACAATACTGTCTAGGTATGTTTGCATGAACTAGCACATTTTCTGTTTTTATATGATATAAAAATATTCAAGTGTATATACAGGGTTGCAAGAATAAAACACACAGTCAACAGATTTAATTGGCAATGAAAAGCATGTAAATATAAAACTTCTAGTGCTATGTTTGTCAACGGCACTGAAACCAGGGGAGGGGCAGAGGCTCCCAGGGGCCATTCCCACCCCACTTTTTAACAAGGGTGTTGTTTGGGGGGCAGGGAGTGGCGCTCGCTCCCCCCAACTGCATGCTTTGGGCAGGCATGGAGCAGCGTCAGCAGGGGCTGCACTTTGCGGAGGGGGCACTGATAATGGTGATCAGCTCCCCTGCTGCAAAGTGTAGCCCGTGCCAGTGCTGCTTTGCGCCTGCCCAAGGCTTGCAGTTAGGGGGGCAACGCCGCCCCTGTCCTCAAACTACACCCATGTTAAAAAGCACAGCTCCCTGATTTCCCCCCCTTCCCCAATTCCGGCGCCGGTGGCTCTCCCCACTTCTACAAAGGTTCCGGTGCCCTTGATGTTTGTCATATAGGAAAAAGTGATAAGAGCAGACTTTAGACACAAAATTAAACTTAAAAAAAATATATAGAACAGGGGCAACATTATGGTTTAGTGGTAGTTAGTTCAAGCCAATGGCATGCAAAAGAGCTGGATTCAATTTAGAGTCTTGAAGTCAGATTTTCAGAAGTGTGTGCATGTAAATGACTTGCATGCATAATTACTCTCTGCATGTAACTGCAGTACTGTGCATGCAGTCTGTCATTTGCACACACAATTAACATGATTGCACATTTAATTTTAGGAGCTGTATGTGTGTATTTCTCTGAAAATATCTAGCCCCCAATTTATTGCTCCCTGGATTACCTGTAGGCTCTGGGGAGGCAACACACTGAGGGACTACGGTTTTTCACATACCAGACAGTAGGCCTATGCCTACTTCTCACAAAATCTGATACACATCAGTCCTTCATATGATTGTCCTTTAAACTTGTATTGCCTTATGTTGTTTTCCACCCCTTCTACCTTGCCAAAGGAGCAAAGGCCACAGAGCGAGGCGGTGACGGTGGCAGATTGTTATGACAAAGAAAAGTGTAGCCTCATTATGGTTCAGTCAGAAATATGAAGGATTCACACACAATGGGAAATTTAGAAAAAAAGTATGGCTACTGATTTTTTGTAATATTTTAAATTATATTTTTATTGATGACCTTTGTCAGTAGTTTTTGATAAAAGGGCTAGAAGGTTGGGGAGAATGGCATTGGGATAGCAAATCTTTGAACTCCCAGTCACCCACTCAAATCAAGCCCAGATCAGTAATCAATTACAGTTATTAACAGCTGATTACTAAGTGGTGGAGTAATTTGCTTTTCACTATCATGATGATTGTTTGCTTATTGTTTACCACAATAATGGCAAGTTAATGTAAAACATATTCTTCTCTACTATAGGCAAACGTTATTTTACCCAGAGTAGTATATAAATGGAATAGTGACATGACATAACTCAGACCATTTAAGTGAAACAGTTAATTATGTACCCACCTGAAGTTTATAAACAAACCTCTAACCTTCTTTTTCACTTTGCGAAGTGATGTTTCCAAAAACATTAGCAAATTATTGCTTCAAATATTTTTACAATTTACTCCTTCCCACCAAAGAGAAGAACATGAAGTATTTTTGTTAATTTTTTAAAATTCGTTGGTTCAAAAATACGGCATTTTTCTGTCACAGACCACAATGCTTTGCACATCTTCTACAGGGCAATTCATGAAGGGAGGGATCTAGTCATTTTCACAAGATGCTCTGGGGAAGATAAGTAGCAATACAGTGTAAATACTGTATGACATAAAAAAGAACTGATAAGTAGGCATTTTGCGAATTGTCCTACTTGAGAAGAACTCTCCCAAATGATTCCTTTTCCTCTGTTTTATTTTCATTTGTTGAAGAACTACAGTTTATTATGAGGAAGATGGAAAGCAGGATAACAAACATTTTTTTGACTGAATATGCTCTGGATTTTCTAAATCACTATGAGAAAGTTCAATTCCAGTTGCTTATTGTATAAAACTGTGTTGAGCTGTGATAATCTCAAATGCAAAATGGGGTAAGAATTGGAGAAAGCAAAAGGAAATTGATTAAGATAGAGAAGTAACTATTATTAATACCTTTTGTTTTCACCTCTGGTTAATTTTCAAGCAAAATACATCAAGAAAACTAACAGGAATAAGCCAGATATCTATCCACCTTCTTATATGACCCTACTGATGTACTGTCAGAGTACATATTTAAAAGTAGAAATAGCAATCTCTCTCTCACTCTCAATTTTCCCCCTACCTTGTATGAGAAATAACTTGATATGTATATATTGTTTCTTTTTTATATATGTATGTTTCATGTGCACACACATACATGCATGTGAAGAATTTCCTCAGGGAAACCTAAACTGGAGAAATGAGTTTTACATACGATAGTTGGCGAACCTAGGGTGTTGTGTTTTAAGGGAGGAGTGACATAATTCTGGCTGGAAGAAGTCCCCTGGCAAGAGGCTCCAAATTTCAAGAAGCCAGTCCTTAAAGCACAGGCTGCAAGAGGAGGCAGGCTATTCAGAGGACAAGTGTTCCATTCTAGTAAGGAGTGAGAGTCTAGAGAGATGGGGCTGTAACAGGAAGGAAAAAGATATGGGGAGACTGGGTAGAAAGAGACAAGCGAGGATATATAGCAAAGAGGTAACAAAAAAGATGAACAACCATTTTTTTGTGTAGTGACACTTAAAGCTGATCATGACTCAGCTTCTCTGATTCACACACTCCTTCCCTTCCCTCTCCGCCCTCCAAAATCTGGGGCTTTGATTAACTGAACAGTTGATACTTAAAATTAGCTTTAGAAGATTATCATTCACTGACAAATTGTTCTTGTTAAAAACAATTCTGGACATTTCTTTAACATACATGGAACTTGGATACTTTAAATATATTTTAACGAAAGGACCATACAAATTTGGAACTATTTCAATTTAAATTACATTGAAAAACATTAAAACATTTTGCAAAAGGAAAGTACAAAATTTGTTTTTTAGAACAACAGTAGTAACACTTTTTAAAATTTCAACTTCAGTGCTGAAGCAGTTTTAAATATGATGCACCTTTCTCACAAACATCGAAGCTATAGAGGGCTATGCAGAAACGTTTAAAGTGATAAAATACTAACCACATCTTCAGAGCAAGCTGTTGATTAGGAAGCTGGATCACACATTCCAATATGCCATACTGTTCCCACTTACCCTGCTGCCCTGTGCTAATGAGGATGTGAACAGATGTTTCCTTTTTACAGTATATGGATATTTATGTACATATCAAGGACAGATACACTTGCATAGCTTGCCACAGTGCCCTATCCTCTGGGACTTGACGTGTGATCTGTTTATCTAGGTTCTTGCACAACCCCCATGACCATGGTATCCAAGTTCAAAATAAATGCTTTGATACATATGTGCAAATGTTTGCTATGTAAAATATATAATATAAAAATATTTTCCAGGCCTGTTTATACATTTTAACGGCTCTTTTGACTGTGCAAGTCTGATCCTGTAAGGTGTTTACAGTGGTGCTGGAACTAGAGGTGCTGCCGAACCCCCTGGCTTGAAGTAGTAATAACAAACACCAAATACATGGGTTCTATCATCAGTACCCCCACTATAAAAATTATTCCAGCACCCCCAAGCATTTAGTGCCTTCAAATCCCATTACTTTTGTGAAAGCTGCAGGCACTCAGTACCTCAAAAGATCAAGCCCTTATTGACTAATTCTTGTTAGTAAAATGACCATAGAGTTTGATTTTATCCTGTCTGTTTCTACTTATAAACAAAATCGAAATAATGAAATCCTCCCATGCTAAAACACCAGTGAGTTTCTATACCAGTTAACATGATAACATTTCAGCATCAATCACTGAACAGTCGTTCAGCTCCACTGACTGAACATTTCAAGAGCATGTCAAAACATTTTACCTGACAGACATATTTATTCTTCCATTTGCTCAGCACACACTGACTGTTTTGCATCAGCTCCTGAAGAACAACAGAAAACAGAAAGAGTGGAGTTGGCTGTACACATTGTCACTAGTGGTTAAGGTGCTTCTGATTTTCAAGCATGAGAGATCAGCATGCCACACAAACAAAGATGCAACTGTTTTGGACCAGCCCACTGGACAAAAGCACATTTATCATCACTAGGAGGGCTGATCCTTTATGAAAATTAAAGCTGTTGAAAGAGGCTTGAAAACCGGATTATTTGTTACCATACTTGAAAGTTTTTGAAAGGTACCTCCAGCTCCTTGAGAGCATCACGCAGTTTTTCTGGGCGTTTGTTTTTAAGTATCCAAGGATAATCTCGAGCTGACAAATAAAAAAATTATATATATAAACAGTCAAAAATTATCTTTTAAGTTGGGTTTTTCTTTCTTTTGGTGTAGGGAAACAAAATAATTAGATTTATAGGAATGATCTTAAACATAATATTATACAGAAACTTGCCTATAATTAGAGGGGGAAGCAGGTATGGTTTCTATTGTCAAATGATATCCTTTTGAAAGGCCCTGTCATAGGATCAGTTAACATGAAATATCCTCACCTACCATGATTTCACCATAGGAATCATGGATAAAGCTCTCAGGGCAGAATATCCTCCCCAGCTGCTAAGCATTTACCATGGGAAAATCTCCCAAGCACAGTGTTTCTAGCTCACAGAGATGCAAGTTATCAACTCCCTCCTGACTCATCTTAGATATTATTATGTTGAATTAACATTAAGGGCAAAAATTCCAAAAGCAAGCACTAACTTGTGCCCACAAAATATGCATGCCTGGATGTCAACTGGTAATTGTTCCCTGCACTACTACTACTATATGAGCCATTTAGTCATTTATTATTGAAAATTTGGTTCTAAGTGTCTGCCAAGGCAAGCTAACCAAAAAAAAAAAAAAGATGGGGGGGAGTTTGGGATCAGGGTATATGACTGCTTAGCTAACTTAAATGGGAATCATGGATCTCTAACACTCTTACTAACTTTATTTAGATGCCTAACTTTCAGCAAACAATTTTGAAACATCTGGTCTAAGCTATCGACCCTGCAGTATTTAGGAAGGCAAAGCTCCCTTTGGAGTTAATGGCAATAGCTGTGTCATAGCTGAAAGAGCAGGTTCTAATAACTTATGTCATTATTAAATGTCATTATTTAAAAGGTGAGCAATTTTCCCCCTCCCCGGTATTAATACCATATAATTTGGTATTTGTATGAGAACAACACTCCACAGCATACAAGGGATGCTAATCCTCTATATGGCCCATAAAGTGTCATGTGAAATTCAGTGCTTTGGGGGCAGCCCTGATCTCAGCACAGCACCCTGGTATTTGGGCTGTGCACTGACAAGTCCAATGAGGCCTGATAGGGGAGGAATCTTCCCATCATGCCGCAGAGCAGTAGTGGAGCCAGTTCATGGGATTAACTACAGCAACACGGCTACACTAGCTTATGCTCCCATTGTATGTCACATATACGAGAGGAGCTGGTTGGTGCAGCTGTGTAGTCAGTATCTACTGGCTCTGCTCTGCCCACAACAGACGGACCCATCATATAGGGAACCCATGCAGAACAATACTCCACAGCATACAAGGGATGTAAATCCTCTATATGGCTCCTTAAATTTTGCCCTGCTTTACAGCAGAACTTCACTAGTTCTCCTGGACAAAGGGCCCTCCAAGCATACTGGGGACTGGGTCCCAGGGGGATTCGTCCTTATGGGCCAAATTCTGCCACCAAACACACATACACACACTAATCCCACTTAAATTCATGATAATTTTGCATATCTATTTGAAGGAAGAATCTATGAGATTTTTCATAGCTGTAATGCAATACAGATTGAACACTAAAATGTGGTATGAGAAGGAGTAACTATGCAGTAGTTATAAAACTTGTGGTGGAGGGAAGGTTTTATTATTCAAATGATAGAACTCTAGCAGCATTGTGATAGTAATGTGATAATATCATGAAAACTTTTTTTAACCAGCGAGTAGGAACATATAATCCAATGTAAATTTTCCAAAAAAAAAAAACCCCCACCAAACAAATTAGGAATACATCTGATTATCAGCACCATGTTTCTTTTACTCCTATTGGAAGAATTTTAGTTTTGTACCAATAAATATTTAAATTCTTTCATTTATTTAAGATATTTATTGATAAACTGCAGACTAAACTTGATAAGGAGAGTCCTGGATTATGTTTATTTCTGTTTTTACTTGGCAAGAGAAATGAGAAGCAATTGTGACTACCATGCTCAATGACATAGAAAAGATGTATTGCAATTACATAAGAGAGGTTTACGTACATCTTGTGAATTATTTTGTGCTCTTTAGTTCTATGATATTAAGTCTCCTCCTATATGGTATGTGCAGAAAGTTGAGTTTGAAGAAGAGAGATTATTTTAGTGTTTTGCCAGCAATTAAAAAAAATAACACAATCTTATAACAAGTAACCTAGAAAATGCCCTTACATTCCACAAGCTGTTGTTTCTCTTCTAAGTAACCATGGTTCATCTGTGATACTAAAAAAGAGGGGGAGAAAGAATGAAAAGATGAATGTTAACCCTCACAACTGCTGTCAGCAAATATTAATACATTAAAGAGAAGAGTCAGACATTTTAATAAAACATAGAAATTTACACAAAATTAAGACAGCCCTGATTTTTTTCACCTCACAGTCAGATATCTTAAATTTGCAGTGAAAGAAAGGCTTATGCAGCCCAACAGGTGGGCCAATATTACTGAGCCTCCAATCTCATCAGATAGTGAAGTGAGCTGCAACTGAATCCAGGAGAGAAGCTGAGTCAGTCTGTCATCAGAAACATGGAGACAGCATATTAACCGCCAAGCTAAGTACATGGGATGCCCACACAAGCCTCCACTTTAACCTGGCCTGAAACAGGAAGTAACTGTAGCTGAAAAGACCTTTTGGGCCATCATGAAACTTCTAGGATTAACAGGATTAATCAGATAAAGAAAATTGATCATTCACTCTGAAATGCCTATTTCAGATATCAGGTAAAGATCCAGGAGGCTAACACTAGTGCATTCCTCTGCGTTTATGATGCCCTCTACTGGGATTCCAACAAATAAAAAATTACTGGAATGCTCAATATCAAATTGGTCATACCTGAAACACTATATTACATTAAAATTATATTGTTCAATAGTTTTATTAATTTTTCTTTATAGCACATACAAGATTGTTAGGTAGAAAATATAGACACACTGCGGCCTGGTTGATGTTTAATTTATCACTGTCCAAATATAAGAGGCATTCAGTCATATCTATTGAAAGTTCATTTAATTATTTTTATGATTCATGTAATTATTATCTATAGTTTGTCTATTGGAATAAAAAGTTTTAAAACAGATTCAGATTACTCGAGACAGAGTCTCTGTGACTGTTTCCTTATTCTAGAGAAATACAAAAAGACTCTTGCATATTAAGAAGAAATTCATTGCTGCGTTTATACATAACACCATTAGCCAAACAACTTGTTCCCAAAGCAGACCGAACATTTCAAAGTTTTAAACAGTTTTTTTTATAGTTAAATACAATTTATACTGTACCTGGTTCTTTCTTGTCATAGTATTGATAGATCCCAATGTCTTCATCTACATAATCGAGTGGAAATATCATTAAATTGTGATTGTGCGTCACTTGAAAAAATGTAGCACATGAAATGAAATTGAATCACTTTAAAAAAAATGCCTCCTGGTGACTGGCAATGTTACCACGACTGACCTGTAAACTGCAACTATTTTTTTTTAATACTTGTGCACTTTGGGAAGCTCCCCTTCCCGTGGTAAAAAGTTCCCATTTCTAGCCATGTGGTGCTCTAAGCTATTAGACTTTAAAGAGATATTATTTTACTATAAATTGGCCCAAGACTGACTCTATCTCATCCTGGCCTTGGGAGAGACTTGGGGGGAAATTCCTCAATTGGGGAAGAAGGTGGAAGGCATTTCTTTGGCTGGCTGATTTTAAAATAATATAGCAGCTTCCTGAAGCTATTCAGAGATTTGGAATGTTAGAATAAGAGTTGAGGGAGATGGGTTAGTGGACAACAGGTCAAAGGCGCATGATATATTCATTTATCATATGGCTCTGCAATTTATCACATAGCTATCATTTCCAGAGATGGGATTTTATACACAATATTTGTAATAAGCAAAAGCAATGTTAGGTTGGAATCCATTACAAAGAAATCTGAAAATAATGAACTGTCATTTAAAGATCTGGTTTCTCCCAACAAACAACGTCTAAGAGTTCATGTTCCTGAAATGTAACAGTTCATAACATGCTTTTAATTACAATTATCATAATTAATTATTTTATTTAGGCTGCCAGGCTTTTCTGGACAGTCTAGCTATTGATTAAAACATTTTATCTAGTTATCATTACAGCAGGCTTGTTCTCATAAAGATATGGGAGATTGTGGGATATTGAGTCAATATTTGATTAATCATATTTTTGTATGGTTCTTAGTGTTACTGGAATGCACCTTGCTACAACTGTCAGAGGGACTAGATGTCAAATAAATGTGGTTTTGGTATCACACATTTCAAAACCAGTGGTTTGTTGAGTACTGGATTTTAGCACTTGCAAAGCTAGAAGTATAAAGGTTTTTTCCACATGGATGGTAATTAGTCATGTATCTCAAATTACTTTGAAAACTGGAATGATAGTTTAATAAGATAAATGTATCTTAAGTATACCAGTTCTCAATTCAAAATTTTCAGAGCAGGAGCAATAAAGTATTATAATATGTACTTAATATGTAACAATACTTCTGCAATCAACTGGAATGTATGAATGAATATCAATAAACTAGTCATTATAGTGAAACCTATAGTAAAGCAGCACACGGCTTTTTAAAAGGAAACTTGAATTAGACAATATGTAATCCTAATAATTTTTCATTATTGACAAGGATACTCCAGATCTATGATGAGATAAGAAGCTGACCATATTCTACCATACTACTTTTATATCATTTGCTTTCCCCAAGCGTAAAAATAAACTTCAACTTCACATGAGTATTCAGAATTTTATATCAATTGAATATTCATTGACAGGTTTTGTTATTCTGTTTTAGGAAAAGGTTGGATGGAACTTGGTCACAGTTGATTTACCCCCAACATGTAAGGTATTCTTCAAAGACCACAGGTGCATCTCAGTCAGGCAGAAAGACATCTGATGGCAGATGGAAACTCAGTCCTATCAAAGGAAGGAAAGAAACAACATGTGCAAATTAATTACCTTCTACCACCAGTGAAACTGAAAGTCCCTTGGCAACTAGGTGGTAAAAGAGCCTGCCATTGGAGATATTCTGAAAGCAGAATTATACAGTAACCACACACATAGTACTGCTCTTATTTCTGCTCCTATGAATGATGCTACCTAAGAGACAAAAAAGTAGTCCTTTCTGTTATACTAAATGTACTATGTTGCTATATGTATATATGGATGGTATTTAAATTCTAAATTAGGTATTATAATAGGATCAAAAACAGTCTCTAAGGGCTTAGAATATACCATTTTGAATGATTGTAATTGCCTCTCATTCGTATATAAAAGTTGACATATTCAGCAACAGCAAAGTCAGTGATACATGAGAATGAATTTGAGATAATAAGGTGGTTGTTGTTTCTTTTCTTTTTTTTTTGCTTTATATTTAGAGCCAAATTTACAACCAAGCTCTATCTTTGTCCTTGCAGCTGTTCACAACATTACCGCACATGCGTGTGTCAAAGTAATAACTGTGCAAGCAAAATTAGAGGCTATTTTTAAAGGTTTGACCCCGGAATATTAGAATATACTTTTAGGGCTTGACCCTGCAAGCCCTGCATATAGGGAACATTCAGTGAAGTCAAGAGAGAGTTTTGAACACGAGAGCCTTTTAGGCACTAGTAATTAATGTGAAATACCTAAAGTGACGGCTTTCCTAGATCAGAAACATAGGGAGATAATATTACATTATTACTAATGCACAAGGACAACCAGTGTCAATCAGATAAAATGTCTGAGGTGAATGTTATGTAACATGATTGCAATTCTAACTGTTTTTTGCTTCTTTAAAGGGCTGTCTCTCCATATTCACAGTTATGAGAATGAGTCTCCTTCTCTCCCCTCTCTCCTCCCATGCCACTGAGCATCACGAACCTTCTGGAAAGTAGTTTCCATTGGACCTGTGTGACCAACCTTTTGTGGCATTAAATATTCCCAGCTGAGGTTACAAACAAGGCCATGTGCCCCAACTGCCTCTGCCCAATGGTCGCATCAAGTAGAACTCTGCAGAATAGAGGAAGGTGGGCATTTAACATGAATATGCAGGTGCAACACTCTTGAAGAACCGTAGTTCGTATGGTACTGGCCAGAACCATGTTTTTCATTTTTGAGATAGGCTCTCGTTTTCCCACTGTGGAAGTCTAAATAGTACTACAACTGTAGCAGGATGGGCTGAGGAGTTCTAATTGGAATTGCCCTCCCAAAACAAGCATCTGATATAAATGTCAAATCAAGAGAGTTGTATGATGAAAATATTAGAGACTCATCATGGATGTCACCTTAGTCTGGTTAAAGATTGCTGCAAGACCCTGAGATACTTTCACCCTAACTAACATATAATATCTCAGTGCACAGCCTAATCCACTTAAACAGTGCTGAATGGAAAAAGCATTCCTTTTACATGGATCCCCAAAACCACAAAAAAATCTTGCTGACTTCCTAAACCTCTTAGTCCTATCCAAGTACAAGTTCAAAACACACAACACCTAGTAAATGAAGTATAGTTTCCTTTGGGTGAGAATGAGGTTTTGGCCAGGAGATTGCTGGAGATTGCTGGAACTCGGGCACCACTTTTGGAATAAGTATTGGATGAGGACACAGGACAAAGTTCACAAGGTTAAGGTCCTTGATAGAATGTGTTCTCTGACTGACGGGAAGACATTAATTAACCACCTTTTTTCAGAAATTTTGTGAGGGTGGTTTGACTGAAAAAAATAGAATCTGTCACTCACAGATGATACATTGAGCTGGCATGCAGGATCACCTTGACAGAAGAAAAGAGGCCAAGAGACTTAGGCACAATGAATAATCTAATATATGGACACAGAACCTGGTGATAGTGGTTACCATCTGTTTATAGAGAATATCTTTTCTACAGTTGAGAATAGTATTTCAACGTAAATGGATTTCTGAACTGCACCAAAAAATCTCCTGTCCTTCAATAGGGCACACCAGATCACAAATAATTAATATCTTGTGACCCAAGCCAAGAGGTGGAGCAATTCGGCAACTGTGGATTAGGATGCACAACACCATCTTTCTGAGATAGCAGGTCCAATTATACCAGTAGGAGAAAAAAAATTCTCATGAGACATTTATTAATGGACTATGTGACTGAAACCCGTTGAGGATCTCACTGTACAATATTGCTTCATTGTTATTATTAGGAGAGCACCTCAGCTGTACAACTGATATACTTTGACTTCTTATGACTTCAGGCTGCTCTCATTTTATTTCTTGGAAGGCAGAATATTCATTGAAATTTGCTAGACTCCTTTTTTTGGTTATAAAGAGTCTACATACTTCAAACCTGGTGGTCTGGTCTCTAAAGTATTCTCTCTGACTAGTCTTACATTTTTATTCTGGCAATCAACTTCTTCCAAGCTTGTAGGTTCACTGTCACTCACAAATTAAGCTCATTCTTCATTGCAAACTTCAAAGTCACCATTCACTCCATCGGATTTTGATGAAGAGTGAGTAGAAAACATCTGCTAAACATGGCATCCCCCAAGCTGATTTAAACTTCTCCAAGTATGAGCGCCAACAGAGACATTAACAGTTATGGTAATACTTAGAACAAAATTCTTGCTTTTTCATCTAATTATTACCATTATATTTTTGGTTTTAGTCTGTTTATGAGCCAAGCTTTGAGCATCAGAGAGACAGAAAGGAAGAGAGGAGCAAAAGGGAAGTACCGGATTAAGCACCAAAAGAATGCTTTCAAGTATTTTTTTCCTTTGAGTGTCAGAGAGGAAAAGACAGAAAGGTGCTTTGCACTCAGCACCAAATAATAACCCTTGGAGACTTTTCCTATTTTTAAACATTTTCACTCTACTATTGAAAAAAAGTGTTGTGTAAGAAAATGATCAAACTGAAGCAAGATATTCAAAATTACATTTCAGTCCTCAGCAGAAAAATGATGGATTGACTGTCCAGGGGAGTGATGTCCTGTTTATTCACAGGAGTAAAAGATGGATCCTGCCAACATATCCAAGCCTGATCTGGAGGTACCACATCTAGGTGTGAGGGGCAATTCAGTTTATAGACCCATCCTATCCTTGGCCTCTATGCCCTGACTATCAACATGAAGGCCAATCAGTGCCAGTTGTGGAGATGGCTTGTTTTGGTGAAGTGATCACCAGTCCACTGGAAAAACTTTGTAACCATCCCCTAACCTGAGACATCTTCTGTTTAATTATATTTTACTCCAGACTGTATGAATGGAAGACTTATGTCCCTAAAATAAAATGTGATACATTACATACATTAATATTCACTATTATGGAATTATTCTCCTCTGGTAGGAAAAATATTTGAAAGAACTCAACCCAGGCACAACAATCAAATTTTAGCATCTCAATATCTAAATACCTTATTTGTTGCAAATTTTCTTAACTCTTTTTTAAAAAATTATTTGCAAAGTTTACATTTCTTTAACTGCATCAATTAGGCTCTGCTCCTGCAAAGACTTACACACATGCTTCAGGCATATGAGATATCCCGTTAAGCTAAATGAAATTACTCATCTGCTTGAACTTAAGCAAATAAATCTTTGCAGGATTTGTAAACACAAGTGCAGGTTACCTTTTACGTATGCTCTTTTCTTGCTTCTGGTTTATAAGTTTTGTGATCTTAATTTTTTCCTGACGTTTGATTTCTTCATTGACTTAAAGCTCTCCTTAAGCTTGCAAAGTTCTGATTTTAAAAATTGAAAGAAAAAACTATTTTGCTAGGAAAATTTCCCAATCTATTTTTATGTAAAGATAGTTGAGACACTTATGTATATATATATAAATATATATACACATTTTTGCTGAAATGTTTATCTAACTCTACATTAGCTAAGGCTTTTTCCAAAGTCCTAAAGTGAGCTCTATTTTAGCAAAATATCACCACAGACATTTTTTTTTTTACTTTAGCAAAATTAATTACACAAGAGAATAAGGAAATGGCTATCATTTTTATAAGCTTCTGGACAGAATATCTCTCAAAGCTCAGTTTTGTTTTTTACTACTTTTTCCATGTGGGCATCAAAATTATCTCTCTAATCACTGGAATTCATTCCCATTCTCATTGTCAAACTATAACCGATCAGATATCAGGTGTTCAACCAATGAGGTAAGCCAGAAAACCACTCCACAATTCATTCTATGTTTCTGTGACGTAATAACTGGAGCAGCAGTGATCAGTCTCTTTTTCTTCTTCTTCATGACCAATTTCTTCTTCACCAAAGAGAGTAATTCCTTGCAGCCAAGTGATATTAAGAAATGTAATAGTCAACTCTGTGAGATAAAGTTTGGATCCAATCAGAAACACTAGATAAGGAGGTATGTACAGTAGCTTTGATGAGCAGACAAATATATTTCATTGCGCAAAATATGCAAAACACATTTTAAAAAGTTGGAAAATAGGAAGGTTCATATTTTTAAAGTAATCTTTTTTTATTTTATGTTACTGTAACTTGATCAACTACCTTAAAAAACAAATTGTTATCCAGTACAAACAAGTAGATCTCTTTGAGCTCAATCCTGCTCCCATAGCAATTAATGGAAAAATATACATTGACATTTATGGGAGCAGTATCATTCCCTTTACATCTGTTCACATGGATGTCATGTCTTGGGAAAAATATTTGACCTGAGTGCTATATAATGGAAGGCATTTAGAAACAAAATAAAAATGCAGATAATCTGATTTTTTAAAAAAACCTTCATTAGGAATCAGTTTGTAACCTGGTTGAGTACAAAAATAATCCAGATTCTTAATTCTCCCTTATAGTTTATTCCACCAAACTGCTAATATCTGAGTGATTTAAGGAAACTATTCTATTCTCTCTCAAATTTCATAGGCATGTCAATATTTTTCATGTAGGCATTCCCACTTCCATCTGCTTACCATGGCTGGATACAGGAGAGCCGACAGGGAAAATAAGAAGTTAACTGTCTTTGTTGGTTTTGGTTCAAATGTCTAAGGGCTAGATCTTGCAAATGGAGCCATGTGAGCAGACCCCTACACCCCGGCACAGCACCACTCAAGTCAGTGGCAATCTGAGCAGGTGGAGGGATTTGCCTGCCTTGGTCTATTTGTAAGAGCTTCCTCTACGTTTAGATCCAGAATTGAAACTGAACTTTCCCAAATGCAAGAGGTGTTTGGGATTTGGTTCACTGCAGAAATATCCCCAAATCACACAGTTCTTATCTGGATTTAAGTTTGGGGCTTGTGGGGGCAGATGTGGTGTTCCAGTTCATCTCTGTATCTAATAATCCCTTACCTGGATTTTACAGGTAAGAATTTACATCTCCTAGAAATAGGGTTCCAGATTTCTAATTGCACAAAACTGAACACACTTGCCCCACCCCTGCCCCTTCCCCGAGGCCCTGCCTCTATTCCACCCCTTACCTAAGGCCCCGCCCACCACTCACTCCAGCCCCCCTCCCTCCATTGCTCGCTCTCCCCTACCCTCACTCACTTTCACTGGGATGGGACAGGGAGTTTGGGTGTGGGAGGGGGGTGAGGGCTCCGTCTGGAGGTGCGGGCTCTGCAGTGGGGCTGGGGATGAGGAGTTGGGGGTGCAGGAGGAGGCTCCAGGCTGGGGCAGAAGGCTGAGGTGCGGGGTGCGGGCTCTGGGAAAGAGTTAGGGTGCGGGAGGGGCTTCCGACCTGCAGCAGGGAGTTCAGGGTGGGGGCTTACCTCAGGCGGCTCCCGGTCGATGGTGCAGTGGGGCTAAAGCAAGCTCTATGCCTGCCCTGGCTCTGTGCTGCTCCTGGAAGCAGCTGGCATGTTCGGCCCCTAGGCGGAGGTGCAGCCAGGCGGCTCTATGCGGTGCGCACTGCCCGTGCCCACAGGTGCCGGACTGCCATCCCCACAGCTCCCATTGGCTGCTGTTCCATGCCAATAGGAGCTGCGGAGTACTCCCTGATCACCCCTGCGCCTAAGGGCTGGACATGCCGGCCGCTTCCGGGGAGCTGCGCAGAGCCAGGGCAGGCATGGAACCTGCCTTAGCCCCGCTGCACCGTTGACTGGACTTTTAATGGCCCAGTCAGCGGTGCCGACCGGAGCCGCCAGAGTCCCTTTTTGACCGGGCGTTCTGGTCGAAAACCAGATGCCTGGCAAACCTACCTAGGAACTCTAGCGAAGAACAAGCTAAACTTGAGAATGAACAACTGAAGTTTGGTTGCTGTGGGAATCATAACTCTGACATTCTGATATCTGCATGTTTAAACTCTCATCTTTAAGGTGGTATTAGTAAAGCTGTATGTATGTGTTTAAATAGAAGTTTGACATTGCATAATAAATAACATTCAGGGCCTGCTTCTCATTTTCACTGTGTCCCTTTACGCCACTCTGGCAGGGTAAAGGGCTTTAAATGGAGTACAAATTACATTACATTTATCCCCCCACACACACCTCTTTACACAAAATCCCCTTTACACTGTCAGAGAAATGCAAAGAGGCTTTAGTGTAAATGGGAATTAGGACCTCCATTTATAAATGCAATCCTCAATTTTAGGAAGTGGAAATCCATACAAGTTCTTATAAACCAACTCAATACAAAATCTGACCTATCTTAAAATATTAGTTTCAGACTTTTTTCAGAAGAAAACGCTAATATGTAGATGGGTGTACAATATACAGTATACACTGTAATGAAATACACACTGAAGCTCTTATTGTAAGAAAAGGCTGAATAATCATTGAAAGGAAATACATTATCTGATAACCCAAGAATTACGGCATGAAAATTATACATTGTAAATTTATTTCCATACGCCATGAAGTTGTTTCATGCTTCATTGAATTAATTCATGGTTTTTATTATTGTTTTAGAAATCTGAAACTAAGTCCTGTCTTTTGTAATTACAAATACATAAGTTATATTTACTGTTTTAAATTTTAAGATATTTCAGTGTTTAACCGTAACAATTATATAGCTCCTTAAAAATATTAAAATTACTACATAAATATCATCCTAATAAAAAGATCAGCTATAAATCAGAACAAACATTTTAGCCCCAAGTGATAGTAATTAAAAGCACATCTTAAATACATATCTGTAATTTAATTTAATATAGCTGCTACTCATCTATCTTACCTGGATTCAAAATATTGCAGTCCTGATCCTGAAACTAGTTCTGCATGGATGGACTCCAATGGGGATCCATGTGGGCCGAAAGTGCCACCTATGCAGAGCCAATAGCAGGATCAGACCCTTAAACAGTATCCGTAAAAAAAAAAAAAAAATTCGGAAATTCACTGCATTTTGATTTGACTGTTAAGTATCAGGATTCCAGAAATCATTATTTTGAACAGTTTGGTTGCTTAGCTGTGTGTTGTAGAGAGTCCTGAAGCACATGGCGAAGAACCACTATTTGTTGCGGATCAGCTATACTTGACTTCTCGGATTAGCAATCTCTTGAAAAAATGTCAACAACTTGTCAGTTCACTCCTGTTCAAATATTTGCAGGGAAGAGATGTTCTAAAATACACTTGTATGAACACTCTATATTTCTCGATGCTGATGGACAAGTATTTGTGTTTATTATACAAGGGTATCTCCATTTTATGCAATATTACATTAACTACAACCTGATTCACTCACAGTATTGGTACACCTATTTTGGTATGGGGAATGATTTTTTACTGAAATACTTACACTGGTCCAAGCCCTTGTGTAGACACGGTTATACTGGCATAAAGGTGCCTTATACTGAAATAGTTATACCAATATAAAATGCCCACTGCTACCTTTATGTGTGTTGGGTCTTTGTCCAGCTTGCTGGAAGAAAGGGGGCATTGTCCCATTAAGGGTTCCCTTGCAACAGTGGGGGGAAAGGGAGAAAGCTTACTGGGATGGACAGGAAGGGCAGGATGCAGTTGAGGCCAGGTCAAGGTCACTGCATTGCCCTTCCTGCTAACAGGACTGAGGCACAGAAAATACTGGCTTGCCCAAGGTTAGACAGCTATATATTGTGGCCAATTCAGAAACTGAATCCAGATCTCATGAGTTCCAGCCCACTGCCCAACCCTGAAAATCATCTTTCATACCTTCATGCATACTTTTACTGCATATTATTGATACACTCTTGTGAAAGGCAGCTATTGACTAACTTACAAGATAACAGGATTAAGGATAACTAAACCGAATGAACTTGAGGTAATGCTATTTGGTAGAGACATTCAGTTTATGAATCAGTCATACCTCTGACAACGTTAATGAAGCCCAGCACTCATTGTTCAATTGATACTGCAGGCAACTGTTACAATCTGTAGCAACTGTCTGACAGAGTGGGTGTGAAAAGTTAAAAGTTCACCAAAGATAGATATAATTGACCTGGGTTTTGACTTCATAGATTGAAAAGTTCATATACACATTTTGGTACAAACCCTTAAAGCCTTTATAAAAACCTGATAACAGATAAGTAATTCACACTATAGATAACCAGTGATGACACATGACTTAGAGTAACTGCAGAAGTATTAAATGGCAAACTGTTTTATGCTATATTTTTAGACATTGAATGTTATTTCAAATTGTCTCGTTTTTCAAACCTTCAAGTCAATAGATCTTACATTTTCACACTGCAAAGCCCTGAGAGAAGGCAATACATCTTTATGGTTTTTAAATTGAGAAAAGATGAGCATCAAGAAATCATTCAAACACAAAATAAAAATATTTATATAATACTCACAGAATCATGGAAATGTAGGGTTGGAAGGGACCCTGAAAGGGGGTTGAGGTTGGTGGTTGCTTACGGGGTTTTTTGTGTTTTTTTCCAATTCCCTTATTCCAGGACTAGGGCATCTGCCCACATTCCCCACCAAAACTGTAACAGAGATCTTGGAGGGCCAGGTGGCTTAATAGTTGGAGCGCTGGGTTTCTGGCCCCCGCTTGGTCAAGGTTGTGACGTTGTATGGAATCTGGGGGACACTTTAGGATATTATAAATACTAATATTGTAAAACTGCAAGGAATCTGACCAGATATGCCATGTAAGATATAGGTGGAAAATGTTATGATTTTCCAAATATGATGATCTTGTTTATATGTTTGTATCACTTTTGTATTATGAATTATAGATATGTGTGGTATATCCAAAGTTGTGCTGTGTTTCTGGGTGACGCCCCCCCAGACAGATTGGCATCAGAACTAGGCCTGCTTGATGACCCATCAAGGGACATCAACTGTACAATGAACCCATTGAAAGGGTTATAACTCAGGCTTATGACTCAGCAAGACATGCAGGGGCATGCCTATGGACAGAACTCTAAGGCTTCCATGCCAAGTGCTGGGCAGCTTGTGTTTGGAACAAAGGAAGCACAGGCCACATGGCAAAAAACTATAAAAGGCAGCTACATCTTCTCCATTTTGTCTTCAATCCTGCTTCTTACCTCTGGAGTGA
Organism: Macrochelys suwanniensis; assembly: GCA_033296515.1. Lineage (NCBI taxonomy): Eukaryota > Metazoa > Chordata > Testudines > Chelydridae > Macrochelys > Macrochelys suwanniensis. Next base: position 186,622,266 of record CM065777.1, on the reverse strand, counting down.
CTTTTCTACAAACCGAAGCTCTGAACAAAGGACTGAATGACCCATCCAAGCTGTGGATGTGTTCCAGAGGGACTTTCAAGCCAGCAAACTCACCAATGCAGCTAAGAACCTGATATATGGACTCTGAAGTCTTTGTATATATGTAACTGCTTTACCATTTAACAACTCTCTTCTTGTCCTTTCTTTTTTCTTTATAATAAACCTTTAGTTTTAGACACTAAAAGATTGGCTAGCAGCACAGTATTTTGGGCAACATCCAACCTAATATGGACCTGGCATTGTGGCTGGCGGGGTTCAGAACATTTTGTATAGTGAGAAGAGTTGTTTAAATAACTTTTCACTGTACTGCACCTAGGTGCTGATTGGGAGCCAGAGTGCAAAAAAGGGGACTATGTGATTTCTTTTTTTGTTTCTTGATAACCAGTGGAGCAGTTATCAGGAGCAGTTTGTGACTGGTTGAAGAGCTTAACTTTAGTGTTAGCCACCAGTTTTGGGAGTGTCTGCTCTCCCTTTTGCAGCCTGCCCTGACCTTGGCATTTCCAGTGAAGGCTGCCCTGGACACACCGGGTCACAGAGGTGTCTCAGTCTTTAAGGCTTGGTGGGGTAGAGGGAACCGACCCTTCCCACTCCACCAGGTCCCAGCACAGGGTCCCCGTGTAAGTCGACCTCTGAGTAGGAGACCTCCCAGCACGGCATCTACGTCCACTGCCCTGGGCTACGTCTTACCATTGTCCCTTCAGTTTGGGGCATGACCTCTATAGTCCAAGTCACTATGGTGGTTGTCTCTAGGAGTGAACCTTGGGCAGCGTCCTGCTGTGGTCCCAGGTTCCTCCAGGCAGGACAGCTGTATGTTTGGTGGGGTTGGAATCCCAAAAGATCTCTGTGCTTTGGCCACCTGGGTTTCTCTTAGGCCGGGTGCTCCTAGGCCTCCTCCTCTGTCTCCTTTGACTAGGGAGACAGTGCTTGTTTCCTGGTGGCTGCCTTGGCTGGCAGGCTTTCCCCTCAGGTAGGGAGGCTGCTAGCTCCTCATCAGTCAGCCCCAAACTGAGTCAGTTTCTCTCCCCTCATGCTTGGAATTGGCTGCAGGTATAATGGGGCAGGACTAGCTGGGACCAAAGGCTCTCTTTAACCCTTTCTGTGCTGGTGGGCAGTTTCTCTGCTTCATCACACTCATAGAACTGAACAGCTCTTACCCTTTACAGCTTAGAATACGGATATGCTAAGTGCCTGTATATTTATTTAAATAATTTCAAAAACACATTCACAAACTAGTTGCAAATCTTACAAAAACTTTCAAGTTGTCTTAGAAAATCTAGAAAATATTTTCTGAGAACATAGTAGGAGCTGTTTAATTTTATCTTTAAATGTAATTTTTGGTATTTTATTTTAAAATAGTTTTGACATTCAGATAATTTATCAGTAGCTTCTTTACTATGACCCATTTTCTTCTCCTTTTCTGTATGTTTGTTCTAGGCAATAAATTAAATTTCACTAATATTTGAAGATCAGTTGTGACCTTTTGCATAGCCATTTTCAAGGTTCATGTTAATATGAACATCTTGTTTGCTAGTATTTATTTTTAATATTTTTGCTGGTGCACGTAACTTCCAGTTAATCCAACAAGACTTGTATCTAGTTGTCTTCAATATAATATTAAAAAAAACCCTACATCTATGTGTCAGACTTCCTTTTAACCAAGATTTGATTGCAAACACAAACAACAAGCTTTTCTTTCTTTGTACTCCTTTCTGATCTTCAAACAGGTTACTATGAAAAGGACTTACAATTTTTCTATTTTAAGACATATTCATCTCCACCATTACAGTGGAGGAAGACAGAAAAATAGAAATGTTCATATTACAATAATTAATTCCAGATTGTAATGCCACTGTATAGGTTTATGTTGTTATTGCACAGATAGGCAGGAGGAAAAAGGACTTTGAAGAAAAAATGCACTTGTTCAATCATTTTATAATCACAGTTTTAACAGCTGAGCAGAGGACCACATACAAAATTAAAAGGTAGAGAGATTCAAATACTGTACCATTGACTGGTTTGCTATTGTTAGAGAGGAGTAAAGTGAGGCTAATCTTGTGTATAAGAAGGATTTCAGTTAAGAAATCTGCTCAAGCAGGGATGCCTTATAAACAATGAAAATGACACAAGTCGTGTCCAAAGTGTGCTGAGACAGCCATGTAAACAGCAAGTTTCAGAAAAGTGGCTCAAGCCAAAGCTGGACATTTTCGACAGTAACAAGCCAAAGCTTAGAAATCCATTCACCAACAAGCAAGCAGGAAACTTCCCTGGTAAAAGTGGTTGAGGGGAGTGGGTATTTATCCATCGATTTTCCCAGAATACAAGCTTTTATTTTGAACAGAGTTATGTTTTTAGCCCTTATGGTTGCAATGATAGCCTTCTGAATGTGAACTGAATGTGACCTAGTGCAGTACTATCTCCCTGACTCTAAAGACAAGCAACCTGAAACTGTTGTGAACACTCTAAGACCCAATAATAGGCTATTCTATAGGAAGTTCTAGGGCTACAGGGCAGTGAGCAGATACCATGGTGATGAGTGTAGTGCAAGAACCTATATGGAATAGAAAACAGAAATGAATAGGAGGAAGAAAGCTTCTCACCTAGCCAGTTCTTTAGCCACTTCTCAAGTGCCAAGCAGTCACTTGTGCCTTACTAAGAGGAGTGAGACAGAAAGAAATAGCTAATAGATCAGAATTGCAGCAGATCCACCAAATATCCCAGACCTTGCAGAGGTGTGAACAGTCCCTATGCAGCCTTCCCAGATCCTATCCCACCCACTTGCAGGAAAACTACACTGTAGTGAGCAAGTTTTGTCCCTAAAAGAGATGTCTGTTATGTCTAGAACTTCTGAAAGTCTTTAAGGGCTGGTCTATACTGGGGGGGAGGGGTCGAAGTAAGGTACGCAACTTCAGCTACGTGAATAATGTAGCTGAAGTCGATGTACCTCGCTCGACTTACCTCGCGATGTGGACCCTGTAAAGTCGAAGTCTGGCGCTCCCCCGTCGATTCTACTTCCTCCTCGCGTCGGGCTGGATTACCGGAGTCGACGGGGAGCACTTCTGGGATCGATTTATCGCGTCTAGATGAGACGCGATAAATCGATCCCCAGAAGATCGATCGCTACCCGCCGAATCGGGTGGGTAGTGTAGACTAGCCCTAACTCTCTTCCCTCCCATCTGTACATACATTGGGGAAGGCTGCAATCAGGATAACTCTTCTAGATAGTGACCTGCCGGATGACTTGAGAAATGATAAAGACCTGGGAATATTGGTTCATAAAAGTCACAATAAGAAACAACATCAGTTGAAATGAGGGAAACAGCTGTCGTAAATGACATGAATAAACATAATAAAGAGATTGGGCATGTGATGGACAGAAAGAGAGGGAAAGAGAAGCAGAAAATTGTGATGGATGAAGAAATATAGACACAGATATAGATTAGACAGACCAAAGCCCTCCTAATGTGCACCCGCTTGACCTGCAAACCAAATATTTACACCTCTGTCTTATGGGAAGAAAGACAAAAGGCAGGAAGAGGCAGCCGTGCAGAGGGGTTGAAGAGATTTCTTGCACCTACTGCTCAGTCACCTATATTCTGGGCACTAAAAGAAGCACCATGTCCCCCAGTAGCATACTGCAGCATTGGTTCAGTACAGATAAGGAATTGTGAGTGCCACCTACTGAATCATTGACACTACTCGCTACAGCATCTGGGTTTTGCTTGGAGGTCTACCATCAAAATGTTAAGCTTCAGATCTGACAACACCACAGACAGGTAGTTTGGCTGCAGGCTAACTGGAGCAGGACTCTCTTTCTTGTTCTCAGTTGTCCTTGTCCACCCAAGGGTGGTCTTGTAGTGGCTGATCCTACACCCTTGAAAGCAATGGGAGCTACATTATTGACTTCAGTGGGCACAGGATGAAACCTTTATTTCTTCCTTACTTGCTAGTGGTCTTGTCCCTCCTTCCCTCTTCCACAGTATCTCATGTATCTTCCTGTTATTGCCTTCAACCACTATATGTTGGATCTCTATCTTCTTCTCTCTAAACCATGGCATGTTTTAACTTCCCTTTTACTACAGATATCCTTACAGCAATACTTGCTCACAGTGAGATGCTGACTGCAGAGTGAAATTTATTAGAATCATCACTAGTTTCAGTTTACTGTTCCTACACCATCAAGAAATTGACTACTTTACAAACTGATGGGTATGGAAATAGATGTCAAGATACCAGTGGGGTGAAGCTATGTAAATTGAAACAAGAGGTCTCTAAATAACACTAGTTATATCACCACTGAATTCAATACTACCCTCTAGTGGCAATACTAATCCACTAAAAGAGCAATATCTGATTATACAACAGACAGGTATGGATATTTGCAGGAAAGCAATAGTCCTCAAGGGATGTAAAAATAACAATAGCTAAATGTACAGTCATGCTGTAATCCCACAGTCTGAAATACCATTTTAAAAGTCTGTAAATCACAAAAATTAGCCTTCTCAACTTCTTAATTACAGCTTGTTCAAACACTCACAGTATCACTTAATCTCCTAATTAGCTTCATTAGTCCGCCCTAGAAATAGTTATTTCCAACATGGCATCCACCTTGTAACATAATCCATGATTATAAACTAGGCTTTGGTTGGAATATGCCTGCATTTATTAGCCAGACTGCAAAATATTAAAGAAAGACAGAAATCCAGTATATGCTCTAGCTATATTTGTCTACAGATCACTTCCAAACACAGTTAAGCCTAATCTTAAAACAGGTCATTTAAAAATCTTAAGCAATGAAATAAGTATGTCCCATATACACTAATAATCTACCACCCACTGAAGTCTCAGATGATAAATTGTCCTAGCTGAAAACAAAAATAATTACTCAACTTTTGTCAAACTTGTATCATCGGTACCGTTTGATCTTTTGAAGGCCATACCTCTTGTGTTTATGGAACAGAATACAGATCTGCATTACACTAAGATGCAAACTCTTTCTTTATATTTCTTGTGGTTTTAACTAGTTTAATTAATACTATACCATCAACAGCACATATAGTTTGGAGATCCCAGATACAGTTCTCCACAGTTTTTTAACATAATTGTTACAGAGCTGCTAAAATAGTTGGGGGGGGGGGGGGATTTTTGAGTTCTGAAAATTTCACACACACACACGCACGCACGCACACTAACCAAAACAAAAATATCCATTTAGAATAAAAGAGGCACATACATTTTTGAGGAAAGATGATAGGGCTCCCCCTTAAAGGCCATATGGCCTACAAATGTTAGTGCAGCATAGTTTTCAGTTTAAAACATTCTTCTTTATCATCATCAGGTGGCGCCTCTGGTTAAAAGCAGTTTGGTAGACTTGGGTGAAACAGTAATCTTTTTGAAGACATTATAAATGTAGTTGTCCCATTGCCTATATAATAGCAAACCTTGCTGTATTTTAATAAAATTAAAAAGTGGGAAATTTAAACCTTATAAAAGGTTTCATACAGTGTACAATTAGCCTGCAGAAAGCACTGCCACAAAGTATAATTAAGGGCAAGGGCTTAAAAGGATTCAAAAAACAATTGGACAACAAGAATATCCAGAGCTATAATAGAAAGTATTTTTTAAAAGTTTCAGAAGTGATATGAACCCTCACGCTTTGGGGCATAAGCCAACCTCTAATCAATAAAGGAAGAGAAAAATCTTTTCCATTGGGCAGGTCCCTCAATAAGTGCCTTCTCTAGGATTACTTGCACCATCCTCTGAAGCAGCTTGTACTGGCCATTGTTGAAGACAGCATATTTGACTGTATGAACCAATGGTCTTATCCAATATGGTAGTTTCTATGCTTCTGTTAAATCTCAACATGTACTATGCATTAGAGAAAGAGGATACTTGCCCCGGGTAGGTGGGGCTTGTCAGCCTTGGAAGGCAGCCCACCTAGGAGAAGGAAAACTCTGATTTAAAACCTCCGCTGCCTTGTGGCAATACCCACTCATGGGAAAGGCTAAGGGAGTCAACCCTGAAAGCAAATCCGGTGTCGGAGTCCCGATGGCGGTCTGACATTGTCCTCAACGTCATTCCGGCAACTCCTGCGACGCCACTGGTGCCAAGTTGTATCGACGTTGTCTTTCCCTTGGATCCATCAGTTGCGTGGAGAGGGGGGTTCTGCTGCATGGGCAACAGCTGTTCCTCCATATCACCCTGCCCTGGCTTGCGCCCTGGAGAATTCCCCATGGGCGCATATCCATTGTCTCTCGAGACTAACGGACACCAACAACAACAACTTACCAGTAACTTTTTCTTCAAGAGTGGGATATGGTGCTCCTGGTGTCATGCTGTGAAATGGCCTGGAAAAGCCATGTCCATTGGAGGGGATGCACAAAAAATCTCACTTGAGGGTGACATCATTGCCCTACTCTATATGAGGGACTGTATGCCCAGCTGCCTCAGTTCCTTCCCAACTATGGAGTCCTGATGTTATGCAGAACTCCAAAGTAGAAGGGAAGGTGGGCAGGTAGTGTGAACGAGTCTCTAAAAAAAATAGTTACTGGAAAGGAACTTCTCTTTTGTCTTCGGGGCCTCTGTGCATTCCCACTTATGGGAGATTGGCAAGCAATGTTCCACTGGTGGATGGTGGATGAGGAGTTCTTGGCTAAATATGGACTGTAACTCCGCTCTCTCAAACTGGGCATCGGGGAGTGATGTTACATCCTAAGAGTAGTGTCTGTGATGCAGTAGCATAGCCAGGGGGGGAGCAGGGGGAGCGGCCGCTCCCCCTGTGAGGAGAAGCAGCGCTAAGGCGCCTCCCGAGCCCCGCTGTGCAAACCGGGCTCGGGGGCGCTTTAAAAGGCCTGCGGCTCCTGCCGCTGCTGGGGAGTCGCAGGCCTTTTAAAGCGCACCCCCAGCCCCGCTGCCAGAGCCGGGCTCGGGCGGGGATTTAAAAGGCCCGGGGGCTCCGCAGCAGCTGGAGCCCCGGGCCCTTTAAAGCACCGCGGGGGTGAGTACAGGGGGAGCTGGGAGGCGCCTTTTTATAGCGCCGCTCCCCCTGTGCTCTAAACCTGGCTATGCCACTGCTGTGATGGTGTGCACTGAACTCCAAATTGGTGCTTTGCATAGCTCCACCAGGCTAATCTCTCTGAGGCATGCCACTGATGCTGCAGTGGGTCTCACATTCTTTAAACTTGGAGGTTCTTTAAACTTGGAAGGACTGGATTCTCAGTTAAGATGTAGCAGTGTTCTAGACATCTTCTAATCTAGTAATGGGTTCTCCCTGGCCTCTCTCCCCTTATGCTACAAATAACCTATTAGAATTACCCGGTAATAACAGAATCTCCTCTTTATATCTAGTGTATGGAGACAAGTTTCCCCTGCGTGACAAGGGGTCATGTGAAAAACACAGGAGGAAAAACACTGAAATAGGTAGAAATCTGAGACCACTCTAGGCAAGAAGCTGGCATGGGGCCTCATGATGACCTTGTCCTTGACTACAGTAGAAGGTGGAGAGGCCATCAAAGCACTAAGCTCACCCACTCTTCTGGCATACATGATTGCTTTCAGGAACTGTGTTAAGACCGGTAAATGCTTAAGTGAGGCCTGGGCAAGGAACTCATAAGGAGGACTCATCAGCTTCATTAGGATGATTTAGGGCTCCCTATGGAGCGGGAACACCACATTTACCACGTCCTTAAGGAACCTGAGAGTGTAAGGTAACAGAAAATAGGTTTTCCTTAAGCAGATATTGCTTCCATATGGACCTTTATGGAGGTTATAGCTAAGCCCTGAGACTTAGGATATGAAAGGGGCTCTAGAAGTGCAGGGGCTCCAGCTGGAGATGGAGTGAATCCTTCACTAGTGGCCCAGATAGCAAATCAATTCCAGTTTTGTTTACAGCATTTCTGGGTGGAGCCTTTCCTGGATTGCCAGAGGATGGCCTGAACCCTAAGACCAGAAACAGACCACATTAGTCAGGAGGTTATCCCCGTGCTCCAATGTTTCTGGGGATATAGAATTCTCCCTTGCTGTTGAGACAGGAGGTTTGGTATGAAGACAGAGGCAGTATGGTGGTCTTCTGGCCAGCTGCAGATTTGGGTACCAGTGCTGATGAGGCCACACTGGGGCAATTAATATAATTTGGCTCTGTCTGATCCTTCCTGATGAGTCCTCCCCTCTTCCTTCACACTGTGTGGTTCACCCACCTGTTGCATTTTTGTCTCTTTGGGGCAGGACTGATTTTTTACTATGTTTTTGTGCAGTGCTCTGAACAACAAGGCCCTGATCTTGATTGGAGCCTTTGGGGACCACTGTAATATACATAATAAAAATAAATACTACCCATGGCTCAGCCATATACCTTCAAAGTCTGCAGATAAGGAATCATAACATTCAAAAACCAGTAGGAGAACATTTCAACCTCTCTAATCACTCAGTGACAGACTTAAAGGTGGCAATTTTGCAACAGAAAAACTTCAAAAACAGACTTCAACAAGAAGCTGTTGAACTTGAATTAATATGCAAACTAGATACCATCAACTCAGGTTTGAACAGAGACTGGGAATGGCTTGGTCATTATGTTAATTGAATCTATTTCCCTGAGTTAACTATCCTCACTCACACCTTTGTGTCAACTGTCTGCAATGGGCCATCTTGATTATCACTTCAAAAGTTTTTTTTCCTTCTGCTGTTATAGTTCCTCTTAATTAATTAGCCTCTTAAAGTTGGAATAGGTACTTCCACCTTTTCATGTTTCTCTGAATGTATAAATATCTGCTTACTGTATGTTCCATTCCATGCATCTGATGAAGTGGGTTCTAACCCACGAAAGCTTATGCTGAAATAAATTTGTTAGTCTCTAAGGTGCCACAAGTAATCCTGTTCTTTTTGCTGACACAGACTAACATGGCTGCTACTCTGAAACAGTTCAGGGACAATTTGCCATGCAGACAAGATTTCCAGATTCCATCATTACAAACTAATTACCAAAGATGAACTCCCTCTGTAGTGTAGGACACACACAGACTTTTAATTCGTTGAATTAAATTAATGTTAAAATCCTAATGTGGACAAGGCAAGTCATAGTTTTAGCATGTTAACTAATTGTGTTCAACCCTAGTGAGAAGCCTAGGGTTTATCTCAGCCTGCTAACATGTTAAAGCACAACTTGTTTTGTCTATATTAGGCTTTAAACACAATTTTAAAATATGGGCCATCTGTTTGCTATGTTTGTACAGTACCTAGCACCGTGGGGCTGGAACCTGTAAGTGCTACCACAGTACAAATAAATAATAACAACAATATGAACACAAACAAGTAGGTATGCATCTCATGGCTCATGGCTCAAAATTTGAAGTTATAACATTCTGGTCTATTACACCCCTTACCTCTCTGGCATGGGTCTCTGACCACCAGGCTCTCCAAGTTGGGGGCTGGGCCATGGGAGCAGAAGTATAGGAGTTGGGGCGCAGAGCAGTGTGCACAGGGTCCCAAATTTCCTTAGCCCAACCCTATATTTGTAGTATGACTACTAGACAAGGGTGAGGGAATATCTTTTATTGGACCAACTTCTGTTGGCAAGAGAGACAAGTTTACGACTAATCTTAAAAAAAAAGTAGATTGTCCTGTCAAAAATCACTTCCTGGTTTTTCAAAGATTTCTAATCTAGTTCTAAATTTAAAGAGCACTATTCAGAATTGTCAAAGCCCTTTACCTATAATTAATTCAGTCATACAAGTGAAATTATACTTCACCACCCCAGAAAACAAAGAAAGATAAAAAACATGATGGGGTATATCCATTCTTATAAATAGAATGAATCTTTCTTCATGACCCCATTCAACTTATAGTACTCTACATACTTCCGGCTCACAAAGATATTACAGTCCTCCAAGCACTTCTTAATATATTAATCACCATTTGATGAAAAATGTTAACGATTTTATTTAAAGATGGCCTTCATCTTCCCTAGAAATTTCAGACTTACAGTACATTTATTCACTATGGTAGGTATTTATGCAGTGTTAGAGGTTGTTTGCTCTGTCAAGCCTAGTTTCATGATTTGAAAAAATGCATTACATTTAAAATATAAGAGCTGTAATTTCAGTTTACTGCAGGCTACCTGTCTTTAATTTCAGCAGAATAGAATAGAATAGAATAGAATTCACTATAGTTTTCTACATTGATGGAATTTGGTACCATTTCAGCTGGAATGCACTATACAACTACATTCTCATTTTCATATAAAACTTACTGAGGCGTAAATGGATTTTTAGTCAACTTTTATTATTCCATAACCAACCCAATAGCATACAGCATTTTTTCCCTTAGTGGTGTTCACGTTACAGCTATTTGATAGAAGAAAGAGTCCTACCATTCAAACGTTATTGGCTGGAATTTATTGGCTGGATGCTGTGGCAAGGCAATATTTCTCAATCGTTCCCATAGTCTGGATCAAAAATGTACAATATTCTAGATTCTTATTTTTTGCTAATATACCTACTAGCAATAAAAAAAATCTGATATACAGGCCTACAAAGGTACCATACAAAAATCTAATTTTGCATCTCAAATTACACAATTCTCCTTCTTGTAAGTGGGAGAAGCGAAAGTTGGGGGAGAAGGGACTAGAGGACGTCCAAAGGTCAACATCTGATTCACCGTAAGACTTTCCACCCATTCATATCCACCCTTTAACTACTTAGTCCTATTCCCATCATTAGCCATATTGATGGAGTTATACTGATCACTGTTACAAAACAGCAAAATATAAGAGCTGTTTACTGAGGAAATCAGCATTACAAAATTGAGTCTCTGATATAAAGGATAAAACATGAGAATTATGGGTATCCACCAACAGGGCTGGCTCTAACATTTTTGCCGCCCCAAGCAAAAAAACAACAAAAACCCAAGCACCGCCCCACCAAAACAAAAAAACAACACCCCCCCCCAGCACCCACAGAAACAACCCCCCCCCTCAGCGCCTCTCCCGGCCGCAGGAGCACTGCGGGGCAGGCGGCATGCCTGCCCGCGGCCCCACTCTCCCCCAGCCGGAGGAGCGCCGCGGGGAGGGCGGCATGTCCACCCGCGGCCCCGCTCTCCACCGGGCAGAGGAGTGCCCCGGGGAGGGCGGCATGCCCGCCCGCGGCCCCGCTCTCCCCCGGCCGGAGGAGAACCGCGGGGAAGGCGGCATGCCCGCCCGCCGCCCTGCCAGGGTGCCAGCAGGGTGGGCGGCATGCCCGTGGCCCTGCTCCCCCGGCCGGGGCGCCAGCGGGGAAGAGCGCCGCCTCCCCCCGCGGCTTGCCGCCCCAGGTACGCACTTGCTGCGCTGGTGCCTGGAGCCGCCACTGTCCACCAAAAAGACAAAGAGATTAACAGCTTTTTAAAGTACTATACTAAGCAGATTCCCTGTTCTTATTTTGTCAGTCAGTCACCTACATTCTACACACCTTACAATTTTAATTCCAAATTTAAGAGTGAGTACCCTTTATGGCTGTTTCTGCACACTACCAGTAGCACAATACATCTATTTAGTGCAAATAAATTACAGACAATTTAGTGTAAATAAATTACATTTCAGAAATTAGAGCTTGATCCTGCTATCATTCAAGTCAATAGAAAAACTTTAATTGGCTTTCATGGAGCAGGATCAAGATCATATTTAATCTGTTAGCTGAATGTACCCTGGAATATTAAGCACTAGCATTTTGTTTTAAATGTTGTTGTTGTTGTTATTATTTGCATTACAGTGCTAAAGGTCCTAATTAGACTGGGGCCCTATTTTGCTGGGCATTGTATAAACACATATATGTGAAGAAATCCTTAATATCATGTTACACTGAAGTTTTAGCTCTAATCTAAAATTTCTTTGAGCGCCTAAGAAAAAATACCTTACAGATGGCATATGCCATAAGCTTCAATACCTAATGTCTTAGAAAGTCTTCACAGGAGACTTTTCATTCTGTACTTCTATTCAAAATGCCCAAATTATATATGATACAAGAATTTCATTCACTTAGCCTGCTGTTCAAAAAGTTCAGCAAGTTCAACAGCAAGATTTAGTAGCCATACTTGTTTATATTTCACTTCCAAATTAGGGACAACTTGACCTCGGTCTGAACTATATATTTACAGGTTCTAGAGAACAGTTGTCAACTTGTTACAGCTCAAATAAAAACAGACAGGTATCAGACGGTCTTAAAGAAAAAATTAGAATCAAATTTACTATGCAATATTACTTACTTACGCACACGAATAATAGAGCACAGCATTGATATATTGAAATGTTATATTATGTAAATATTAAAATTTCAACGCATCAATGGAGGTGCTTTATCTAGCATTTCATCTCATGCACTCTTCAGATGTAAAAACTGCAAATAACATTTTTATCCTAAGAACTGAAGAGACAACAGTCTTGATCTTAGATAAGATTCCAAAGAGTGCTCATTTCTCATCTAACATTTTTAAAATTAAATTCCATGTTTGAGGCACTAACCAAAAAATAAAAGGCACATAAGCAGGGATGGGCAATAGTTGATCTAGTTCACTAAAGTAATTTACAAAACTACATGTTAATGTCACAGAGAAATTTGTCATTATTTCTGGTCATAAAATGTACTTGTAAACATCAAGGTATTATTTGAACTCTTAGTAGAGGGTCTTCTGATTATGGTATACACTTGCTCTCAACTCCAATAAAGATCATTACAACCATTTTCTTTAGATCAAATAGCTTGCTCTAATAAGCACATTCATTTGTGTAGGATTCAAAGAGAAAGAGAAAAGAAAATGAAAGCTGAAAGTATTCTGGAGCGTATAAAATAAAAATAAATCATTCATAAGCGTTCATAAAAATAAACATCTAGTTGAAAGATGACACAATTCTGAAAGAATTTCATTCACTAATAGTTATGGGTTTCAAATCTTAATTCTTATCATGCTGCTGTCTACTAGAAGCTAAACCACATTATTGGCTCATTGGAAACAACCAATATATTCTTTTGATCTGAAACTCCTAAGTAATTTAAAAAATAACGTTGTGGTTTTGTAAATACCTTTTCCTGTATGGCACCAAACCACTGGAGAATTCTTACGGTCTATTTCTCAAATATCTAAGTTTGTTAATTTTTCATTTCTGCTAATCCAGAAAGCTCTAGAACTTCCTCCAAACCCCAACAGACAAATACTACAATTTATTTGTTTTGCTCATTCGGGACTAAAAGTCAGCGCTGGTGTAATGTTCTATGGTATTCACAGTATTTCAGCTATTATGTGTGTGATTTTACTAACTGGAAATATTTTTCAAAATCCTGAGGAGTAGGCATATGCCGGAACAATTTAGCTGGCTCTAGAAATCTTTCATTGATAGTCACTGCAAGATGTCCTGGTACTGAGGTGTGCAGGATGTCCAGAAGCGTGTGCAGTTTTTCCTGGACCAACTCTACTGGACTCTCCAGTGCGTCACACATTCTGGGTAGCAAGTCCTGGAACATCTTGTAACCATCTTGGGTTGGAGCAGATGATGCAGGAACTACAGCCTCATCAGGGGATGAGGATGAGATGGGAGCCGGGGTGGGATGGTCCTCTGCCTCTGACTCTTCAGCAGAGCCATGACCAGGCTGTTCAGCTGGCAGTGGAGCAGACTGGATAGAGCCATATTTATGGCTTTAAAGCTCCTTTGTGAGGAAGAGAAGGGGATCTCTTCCTAGAGCAGGATGCAGACATTGGTCTTCTAGTAGGATTCCCCACAGAGCCACCACAATGGTGCCTGTAAGCATAAGGAGAAGATGGCTACAAGGAAGGATACTAGGGAGTAGTATCCTTCCTTGACCTTCTATGTCTAGAGTAAAACTCAGCCCTCAACTCCCTCACAGCTGTACAGTGGCCTGAAAATTTAGACCCAGGCTCTGAATCAGTGAAATCTCCCTTCTGCCCACAAAGCCTAAGAAGCAGAATGAATAGTTACCCTGGAGAGGAGAAGCTATATCAGTTAGTGTGCTGGAAGTGCCCTCGGACAGTGCTCCGATCAGCACCACCGAAGGAGCAGTCGTCAGTACCAGGGGGAGGTGCCTTCCCTGCTGCCAACAGCAGGGAAGAGACAAAAATGTTTCATAGTACTGAGGTACTGAATATGTTGGTGCTGAAGACAGACGAGTGGATGGCATCAGTACCGAGACAGATGGTACCAAGGTCATTGGTACTGGGTGATTTTTGTGGTACTGAAGGAGCTGGTTTAAAGACTGGGTGACTGGTGCCTGACTGGGTGCATGAGGGACCCTTTTGGGGCCTTATATTACCCTTTTTGTCTGTGGTTTGAGTGGATTTATAGCTCCTCAAGGAGGGACCTGGTGAACGGGTCCTAGATCTCTTCACTTTGTGGATTCAATGCTCTTTCCTCTCCCTGTTCCCCGAGATTTTACTACAGAAGGACAGGTCCTTAGCAGCAGCTATTTCAGCTCCAAGAATAGAGATTCTAGTACACTTTTAGAAGTTAAGTGCTCAGAAGTTTCTGCCTCAGTCATCCTATGGTCCACAGAGGGATGCACTGACCTCTCCAGGAGAAATATTTTCAGGTGAGCCTCCTTAGCTGTTTGGGTCCACTTAGAAAATGATTTACAGATGATGCTTCTCTGTACCATGCCCCTCACCTAGACACAGCAGGCATTAGTGCCCATCCTGAAGTGGCACTACTGCCGTGCAAGAAGCCCAGTTCGTAGACCCTGGAAATTTGTGTTCAGTCATAATAACTGATTCCGGTACTGGGGCAAAACAAACAAGTTGCTCTCTAACAAAGGAAGAGCTATCAAAAAATCTGTAACACTAATGACTAACTATTAAGTATCTAACTATCTATAACTCTTTATATAAAAAAAGAAGAGGCTACACACTGAGAGAAGAAGCTTGGGCACTGCAAATTCTGACTAGGGGCCACAAGCTCCAAGTGAGAGGAAGTTAGGTTCCCCCTGCTCTGTAGGCCCTCAGTTGGAGGCATGAAAGCACTCAGAGTGCAGGTGCAGCCCCTGGTGTATACAGCTGGCCAAAAAAATCTGAACTTGAGTGCATAGGAGTGGAATATATATATCGACAAGCGCATGAAGGCCATAAAATATGTATCCAAATTGTGACATTATATAACCAACTATTGGCCAAAGAAAAAATACACGTGTAATGGCAACTGTACTAAAGCTCATAACAAACAGGATTTGACTAGCCTACAGCAAATTGGTTTTATACTATGCATTGTTGAGTCAGCTTCCTTTAGTTTACTTTTTTAAGGCGGGGCATAATGTCTGCAGGGGAACATCTCTATCTTAGTAAGGCTATTGTTTTATAAAACATCTTTAATGTAGGTGGCAGAAATTTACATACAGTATTTGATTTATTGCTGCTGTGAATACACATGCGTGGACATGGTGAACAAAATTTACTTCCAAAACAGAAAGTAATTTTGCAAGTGAACATTATACAATACAGACGCTAATTCATTTGTTCTAAACTGGTATGAGTCTAGCCTGCTTTTCACTTACACAGTATGTATATGTATTTCCTTTTCTTTTGTTTTTAGACTAATAGTTATATACTGTTCTATTTTTGCTTACTTGAATCATGTCAACCTCTTTTATTCACCTTTTGTTATCCTCATTTTCATCCCCTGAAATCCTAGAATAGAAGTGGACAAAGTTATGCAAATTAAAGGCGTTAATTGTGTAATTCTGGGAAGCACAAAATTATTTATCTTTGATGATAAAAATAGATAGAGAAGAGTTAAGTAAACTGGGTTCTACGGATCTCAGAAGAACTAAAACAGCTCCTTGGCTGGCTGCAGGGTGGATTTGATAGAAGCTGAAGAAGCTACTTAACATCTGCGTTCCCAGGCAGGAAGAAATATTAAAACACTAAGTAATAAACAGGGAAAGAGGAAAGTCTGTGAGTGTTTGTGTGTGTATGTCTGCACACATTCACTAATGGGTATATTTCACACAGTACAGAAGGAATAAGATAAATCTAATGTACACTTTACGTTGCCAAATATTTAATGGGATTCTGGATTTTATTTTTAAACTACCCCCATTTTGAAGTATAAAATATCATTTTAAGCTTACATAGGTTTCAGTTGTCTTTCAGAGGAAATATGAATTCTGATTTCCAAATCTGCATGGAAATTTAGACAGGTCTTGCTTCCAGTTTTGAGACAACATGCAAAAACGAGTTATGATCAAACGTTTGAAAACAGCAGAATAAAGACAATGGACTTCAAGAAGGCAGACTTTAGCAAACTCAGAGAATTGGTAGGTAAGATCCCATGGGAAGCAAGTCTAAGGGAACAAAGAATTCAGGGGAGATGGCAGTTTTTTAGAGAGACATTATTAAGGGCACAAGAGCGAATTTTCCCAATGCGTAGGAAAAATAGGAAGTGTAGTAAGAGACCATCGTGGCTTCACCAGGTGATCTTCAACAAACTGAAACTCAAAAAAGGGTCATACAAAAAGTAAAAACTAGGACAAATTACAAAGGATGAATATTTTAAAAAGCACAACACAAGCATACAGGGACAAAATTAAACAGCTCAAAGGCACAAAACGAAATTAAACTAGCTAGGGATGTAAAGAATAACAAGAAAACATTTTACAAATGTTACAATTTACATTGTACAAATATATTAGAAGCAAGAGGAAGACCAAGGACAGGGGAGCCCTCCAGTGAGACTGAGATCCCGTAGGTCCCACAGGACCTGCTGCCGTAACAGCAGGAGCAGGTAAAATGTACATTGTTGCAAGCGGGATTGGGTAGGCAAAAAAAAACCCTGACTTGCGTTATTTGTGGGAAAACACTAAATCTTTTTTTTTTAATTAAGGTTTTCTTAAATTTAAGCAAGGGATAGAAAGAGATTAGATGTCTATTGTAACAGGAGTTAAAGTATTTTTACATGGTTTAAGCAAGATTTATTTTATTCTTTTAGTGGTAAAAATTGTGTTTGAATTCTGTTTATATATATATTTTTATATATTTATATATGCATTTTTATCCCACTCCCACCTGCAAAAACCACAAATCCAGCAAGAGAGACAGATTCCCCCATGCTATTAAAAAAAAGGTGGTTATATATAAGGTGGTTTTTGCAGGTGGGAGTGGGATAAAAATGTAAGAAACAATGCAAGAGCAGGTGGGAGTGGGAACTGCGGGGTGGGATGCGAGTGGGATTAAAAAAAGAGCCCCTTGCAGGGCTTTAAAGGACAGGGTAATCCCATTACTCAATGAGGGATAGACATACTAGGAAATGCAGCAATGGCCAAAGTGCTAAATGCCTATTTCATTTCAGTTTTCACCAAAAAGGTTAGCAGTGATTGGATGACTAACATAGTGAACATCAGTGTAAATGGTATAGGATCTGGGGCTAAAATAGGGAAAGAACAAGTTAAGAATTACTTAGACAATTTAGATGTCTTCAAGTTGGCAGGGTCTGGTGAAATACATCCTTGAATACCAAGGAACTGGCTGAAGAGATCTCTGAACCATTAGCGATTATCTTTGAGAACTCGTGGAGGACAGGAGAAATCCCATGGGACTGGAAAAGGGCAAATATAGTACATAGCTACAAAAAAGGGAATAAGAATAACCCAGGGAATTATAGACCAGTCAGTTTAACTTCAGTACCCAGAAAGATAATGAGCAAATAATTAAACAATCAATTTGTAAGCACTTAGAAGATGATAAGGAGATAAGTAACAACCAACATGGATTTGTCAAGAACAAATCATGTCAAACCAATCTAATATCCTTCTTTGACAAGGTAACAGGCCTTGTGGATATAAAGAAAGCAGTAGATGTGATATATCTCAACTTTAGTAAGGCTTTTGATACTGTCTCACATGACCTTCTCATAAACAAATAGGGAAATATAGCCTAAATGAGTTTATTATAAGGTGGGTGCACCACTGGTTGCAAAAATCATACTCAGAGAGTAATACCATTCAATCTCTTCATAAATGATTTGGATAATAGCGTAGAGACTACACTTATAAAGACTGCCTATGATACCATGCCGGGAGGAATTGCAAATGCTTTGTAGGATAGTATTAGAATTCAAAAATGATCTTGACAAACTGGAGAAATGCTCTGAGATGAGTAGAATGAAATTCAGTAAGGACAAATCCAAAATACTACACTTAGGAAGGAATAATCAATTGCACAAATACAAAATGGGAAATGACTGTCTAGGAAGGAGTATTACAGAAAAGGATCTGGGGGTTATAGTGGATCACAAACTAAATATGAATCAACTATGTAATACTGTTGCAAAAAAAGCACACATCATTCTGGGACGTTGTGTACAGTTCTTGGCACCTCACTCCGGGAAAGATGTGGCCAAATTGGAGAAAGTCCAGAGGAAAGGAACAAATATGATTAAAGGTCGAGAACACATGACTTACGAAGAAAAAAGAAAAAATTGGGTTTATTTAGTCTGGAGAAGAGAAGACTAAGGGGGGGATATGATAACAGCCTTAGTGTATGAAAAAGGTTGTTATAAAGAGAAATATGATAAATTGTTCTCCTTATCCACTGAAGACAGGAGAAGAAATAATGGGCTTAAATTGCAGCAAGAGAGATTTAGGTTAGACACTAGGTAAAACTTCCTAACTATAAAGGCAGTTAAGCACCAGTACAAATTACTTAGGGAGGTTGTAGAATCTCCATCACTGGAGGTTTTTAAAAACAGGTTAAACTAACACCTGTCTGGGATGGTTTAGATAATACTTAGTCCTGCCTCAGTGCAAGGTACTGGACTAGATGACCTATCAAGATCCTTTCCAGTCCTATATTTCTATGATTTACAAGTACTTTTCAGAATTTTAAATACTTTGTTACATGTCCTATTGAACAGAAAATGACTTTGCTATCTTATCAATGAACTTTCATAAAAGTTATTCACAGGAGAATGTATGTAAAATACTATCTGTATGCTAAGCCCAAAGCAGATAGTTGTCCTTTTCATTTACCCCAGCAATTGCCTCAAGGCTACACCAAAGTTACCAGAAATGCAAAACTGTTCTGAAGTCTAAAAATTTTCCTTTAATATCTAATTTTCTTTATATTCTACAGTTTTTGCTGAATTTGACTAAAAATACCTAGAAATAGTATTTTGAAATTTACTAAAACTGAGAATTTTATCTCAGTATTAGATTTTATATTTTGCATACAGTAGTTTTTTATTAAGTATTAAGTATAATATCACAGTCGTCATATAAAGCCAATGGCAGATAGAGCGGTAATGAGGCTAACCGACCAACTTGCTTCTCAACATCACTTTGCACATTTCTTTGGGCTAAATTTTCAGCCAGTGTGTGGGGAATTAGCCATAGAAATCCCATTAATGTTAATGAGTGTTCCATGGCTAACTCCCCATGCACTGCGCTAAAGATGTAACAGTATCTCTCTAAAATAAATATGTGCAGATGCCCAAATTCTTTTTATAGAGCCTGAAGAAATTAAAGGCTCTACTCTCAAATAATTGACTTATGCACAATTATCTTTTTTTTCCCCCCACTCATGGATCTCCTGCATATCAGAATGGGTGTAACATCACATTAAGGTCATTAAAAAGATTATCCAAAGTATGTATGTTTACCAGCATAGAGACACAGTCTGAGCTAACCATACATTTTACAGTGAATAATACACATAAGCAGGTTTGTCTCCTATGTCCATATCAAGTAACTGAGCAACACTGTGTGGTGACTGAATAGTACCACAAGAACAGCCTCCATTCATGTAGATATTTTTAAGAGACTATGGTACTTACAAAGACATCAGCTGGACAGAATTTGAGAACCAAGTCCCCATTATATCTGTAGAACAGATAAAAGCATGGACCGACGCAATATAAGCTTCCCCACATCCAGTGGCTGGAGGAGATTTAAATAGGAGGGAGACATCTGTGCATTGGAACTCTGTCCACAAGGGTCTCCAATTCATTTCACACAGGCCTCCAAACAGCTATCAGGCGTGTGTAATTGTCCTGTGTGGAGATGGTATAAGGACTAAGTGAAGCCAAAGATGAACCCCCAAATGAACAAAATAAGTAAAATCTGCTTTAATCTCACTCAAACAAGTCAAATATCCTTCTTGTTGTGTCTGGGACATATAGACTCTGCAATTAGATGGAACACAGCTGAGACCATGCTCAGACTGCTAAAAATTTAAACTGGTCCTTGGTCCCACAAGTGAATCACTGCCTACATGGAAAGGGGAAAGGGTGGAGAATGCTCTCTCAATAGTATTGTCATCCCTTTCCTTACTCCTCACAAAAAACACTTCAGCTGCGCCTCTGTAGGGATCTGGAAAGATGCGGGCCAGGACTGCAGGAGGAGAATCAGTGGACTGGGCTCTACATCACTATTCATTGCAGACCTCCCCATATTTTCACTCTGAAATCCTGTTGTGAATTTGTACAGGTGTGAGCTGCATAACTCCATGTGGGTTCCCTCTGTAGCTATTTCTGAGCAGTCTCGGGAACACCCAGCCAATACCAGTGTGGCTCCAACTGCAGCTGTGCTGCTGGGAGGGAGAGAGACCAACAGAACAACACAGAGGCAAGAGATCTCCATGCCGTTGTCTCCTACCTCCTCAAATCTGGGAGTCTCCTTCCCTGTAGATCAGTAGGACGAAAGAGGGGTTTGGGATGCTTGAGTCCCCACGCCACTACGTGCTGTGGGAATTATTTGAAGGGATCTTTACATGGTGAACCTTGCATCGTTTTCCTGTCTCTGGCTCCTTTCCAAGGATTTCTTCATGAGAGGTGTGCTATTTAGTAACCATCCTCTTCACTTGTCAGCTTTATTTCAGGATTGCAAAACACACCCCTGACAAATGCTCTATTGCTCGATGATGCTAACACAAGTTATTAATTAACAATAAGTTTGTGTAATTAAATGGGAGAGGTGCTTTGCACAGCATTTATAGTACATGCAAGGTACATAATAAGCAACCTCGTATATAAGATAGCATTGTAGATCAGGGCCCTCCTCAGCCTGAAAGAAATAGGTAACGTAGGAATGGATGCCAACTCTTCAGTGATTTCAAGGTCACAAATCATTACTATTTGTAAAGTACTTGCTATATTTAAATAACAAAGTCCATAAATCACACTTTCCTCTGAATCATCAGGAATCATCCATCAGAGGAATCATCATCCTCTGGTATTTGCTGGATAGATTTAAATATGTTTCCCGACAAGTTTACTAAATAATTTAGCATTTATGTTATCAAACAGCAATATAACAAGCACATCGTACCAGCTATTGTAAATCCTCCTGACTTTTTTTGACCATCTCATTACAAAAAATAAACAATGTAAATATAATCAAATATTCAGCTGTGCCATGAAAATTATTATTAATAATATTTTAGGACTAAGCCTTTCCCTCATCTCAACATACACATATGCACACACTCTTTACGATAGAGATTTGTAAGCTAAAAACTGTTAGCTGGCTTAATCCTACAATCTTTATATGAGAAAGACATCCAGTAGCTTCACTGCCCGAAACATGGAGCAATACACGAAAATAATGTGCACATTCTCAGCAGGATCACCTTCCTTGTTTTTCTTTTTAATTTTAATATCAAAGTATTCCAAACTCCAATTAAGTTTCATTACTGAAACTGTGAATATCCCATTTAATTATTTTTAATATCCTAGGATTACACAAGGAATGCAGAATTTTGGTAAAGTAGACAAGGAAGAAAACACATTAACTATTCCAAGAAAAAAAAAAGTTGTATTTCATGTTTTCATCCAATCAACAATAAGCCTTAAATATAAGTAATATAGTATTACAGATAATTGCTTTAATCCTAAGGCATTTTAGGGTGTACTTGAATTAATACAAGGGAACCTTGTATTTGTATATTCAGTGTAAGGCAGCTAGCAAATAGTTTCTAGATTAAGAGCGTGTGACTTAAATTGCTTCTTCTTCCTTGGGAACCAAGAAGGTAAGTACTTTTTAGGCACATTTAAATCAAAATACTGCATACGGTTTAACAAATTATCACACCATTTTTTCCCTGAGATGTTACGTCTTGGTCTACGTATTATAAAACAAGAGCTACAAGCCCAATAATATTCATTCTATATTCTAAGTCCTTCAGTGAAACTGCCATTTTAGCAAAGATGCAAATGTTCCATGACTTTTTAAAGATGATTTTCTTCCTCACACTCAGAGGGTATAAATTGACTTTACAAAGTTACCATAAATGCAACTTTACACAATAGCACCATCTAGTGTTTCAAATACACGTTTTCATTTCATTTATTAAATGGCTTCTTACCCATTTTTCTCTCACTCTCCAATCAAGAGTATAATTAAAATGTTAAAAACCAATGTTTCCTCCTCAAACCTAGACTCCTCAAACTTCTCTCTACCTGTATGTATTCTTGCTTCTCTTATCTGATTTCCCTACAATCTTACCCCAAAGAGTAAGTTCTCATGTTTGTTGTTTTCTGTCTAATTTAGATTGTCACCTAATTGAGTGGGGTGAAATCCTAGCCCCACTCAAGCCAAATGAATGGCAAAACCCCCACTGCATTCAGGGGACAAAGATTTTGTTTATGGTCTTTTTATTTGCCTCTGAAGTTCTACGCAAACCAATGGTGCAATACGAATATGAATAATAAGACCATAATATGCTGTCATTTAAGAGCTGTTCACTCCTTATGGGAGGTATGTTATAATTAAAAGTCAATAAATTGATCTAAAACTTAGATTTTAACAAGGGAGTTAAATACAAGCTACATTCCCTTCTTTTATGTGTGTCCTGCATCATAGTTGAAACAAAATAAATGCAAGATAATTTCCCCATAATTATGTCTCCAAAAATGTGACGTAGTCAAAAAAGTTAAAGCTGGCATTAACATATTAGAAAAATGAGTCACTGAATGCACACAGTGGTGCTGGAACAATTTTTATAGTGGGGGTGCTGAAGGCAGAAACCATGTATTTGGGTTGTTATGACTACTTCAAGTCAGGGGCTGTAGCAGCACCCTCAGCACTCCTAGTTCCAGCCCTATGAATGCACAGATCTAATTAAAATTGTGTCCTACAAATTATAGGCAGGGGCAGTTTCACCGCCTATTATTAAGGTTTCTCGAGATAAGACCCTGTTTCCAGTTTCTTATAACTTTGCTAAACTTTAACCATATTTGCTGAACTTTTGCATGCAAGGTGTTTGTCTCAGGTTGGATTTTTTGGGAAAATTTCAGCCAATACCATTCAGCTATTTCCAAGAACAAGACTAGGGGAAAATATGCTCGTTTGCCATGTTAAAAAATTCTTCAGAAAAACTGTTAAAAAGCTCTAGCACTTCCATGCTTTTGCAGGGAGGTGGCCTTTGTGTCAAGGATGTGCCTTTTGCCATCCCCATGAAAATCTGCCCAACCTGACTAAGATATAAGCCTTTGAAAAGTCACAGTTCGCTCATGGTTAGTAGAGACTTATTCAATGTTAATAGTTACTTTTCCAAAGATTCTGTGCTCACTGTGAACATGCCTGAGCCTCTGACAGCTTCCAGTGATGACCAGACTTCACATGCACCATCTCCGCAGAGCAACAAAGCATACTCTGTCTAGCTCAGAGCTACCCGAGCAAAGCTGGATTTTTCCTGTAATGGCTGCTCCCAGTTGCTCGGGCCAGGGTGGGACCAGGCTAGGGTGACCACCCGTTCCTTATTTTAAGGGACCATCATTGATTTGTCCCTTAGGGTGATCACCTGTCCCCTATTTTAAGATGTATTGAAATGTATTAAAACTAAGTACCATTTTAAACATTAAATTGAAGCTTAGGATAATTGCATTGTACACTCAAGGGCTGTAGAAATGTACACTTGAGAGAAAATATGCTAAGGGAAAAGGTGTTTTCCTAAAATGTCCCTTAAAAGTTGTCCATTATTTTTCATGGGGTTTTCCCTTATTTCCATCCAACAACGGTGGTCACCCTAGGCCAGGCAATGGAACTGAGAACAGGGAGCCTGTCTCTTTTGGATTCTCAATAATGCCTCCCCACCCCCATCCCAGCAGCATCAAGAAGTAAACCTTCTGCTTAAAATGCAGAGGGGACAAAAGTCAGACCAGGTAGGAAGGACAGGATTAGATTGGGACTGATGAGGCTGGCAGGCACTGGAGAGGGGAGAGAAATTGGGACTGGCTGGGCAAGGAGATTGGGGCTGAGAGAGAGGGAGGGAGGAAGGGCGAGAGAGACAGACTGGGGGCTGAGGGGGAAAGGGGAAAGTTGGACTGATTGGGCTAGGTGACTGGGACTGGGAGCTAAGGGGAGAGACAGACTGGAAACTGGTAAAAGAGATGGGGGAGGGGAACTGACAGGCAATTGGCTTGGTATGGGGCAGACATTGAGATCAGATGAGGAGTTCAGGGGAGGAGGCAAGACTGGAACTGTCTGAACAAGGAAACTGGGACTGGGAACCAGTATGGGAGGGAATGGGGACTGGGTGGTGGGCAGACAGATCTGACAAAAAAAGCTGAAGCGGCGGTGGGGGGAGACTGGGACTATCTGGGAAAAGAAACCAGGAAAAGGGGTGGGATGGCCACAAGAAGCTGGGGGGAGCGGAGGGCTTGCATTGGGTGAGGAGCCTGGGGCAGGGGACTAGGACTGGGAGCGAGTGGTGAGTGGGAGATGTGACAAGGAACTGGGGAGGGGAAACTGGGACAGGCTGGGCAAGGAAATTAAGGACAAGGAGTTGGGGTAAGGGTACGAACTGGAATAGGATGGGCAAAGAGACTGGAATTGGGTGAGAGGAGAAGGAGAGACTAGGCATGGGGCAGGGACTGGGGCTCATACACTGAGCTCAGAATGGGAGGCTAGGACTGGCTGTGCAAGAAGACATAAGAACGGCCATGCTGAGTCAAACCAACGGTCTATCTAGCCCAGTACCTTGTCTTCCACAGTGGCCAGTGCCAGATGCTTCAGAGGGAATGAACAGAACAGGGCAATTACAAACAGGGAAAAAAATCTCCTCCTGTCGTCCAGTCCCAGCATCTGGCACTTGGAGGTTTAGGGACACCAGGAGCAAGGCATTGCATCCTTGACTATCTTGACTTGTAGCCATTGAGGGACCTATCCTTCATGAACTTATCTTTTTTAACCCAGTTACAGAGGCGCTGCCTTTCTAATTTCCCCAGGAGTGCTTGACCCCTGCTCCACCCCAGGCCCTCCCCCCACTCGACCCCTTCCCCAAAGGCCCCACCCCACCTCACCCCACCTCTTTCTGCCCCTGCTCCATCTCGCCTCTTCTCGCCTCCACTCCACCCCCACCCCATCTCTTCCCCCGTAAATTTAGCAGTAAATTTAGTCAGGTATATTTATAGTATAAGTCATGGACGGGTCACGGACTGTGAACTTTGGTTTATTGCCCGTGACCTGTCCATGACTTTTACTAAAAACACCCAAGACTAAATCATAGCCTTAGCCCTGGTCTACACTGGAGGGGGGGGAGAGGAGGTCAACCTAAGATACGCAACTTCAGCTTACGTGAATCGCATAGCTGAAGTCGGCGTATCTTAGGTTGACTTACCTGGCCATCCTTACGGCGGCGAGTCAACCGCTGCCATTCCCCCATCAACTCCGCCTCCACCTCTTGCGAGCTGGAGTTCCAGAGTCGACGGGGAGCGCGTTCGGGGATTGATTTATCACGTCTAGATGAGACACGATAAATTGATCCCTGATAGATCGATCACTACCCGCCGATCCGGTGGGTAGTGAAGTCCTGCCCTTAGTTATTTGTAAATTGTGAGTTGGTACAAAGCAGTTCATGTCTTTATGGTTTAATGCTACTTGTACTATACAGTCTACTAACATCTGGAATGTTATTGTGCATGGTTGGTACAGATATCTTGGTATCCTGAAAAATAAGTATGAAACTAGATGAGAAAAGGGGAGTAAGGTGTATCAATCTTCTACATGTCATAAACAAGTGGACTATAAATATAAGTCAAATTAAACTTGCATTTCGAACAAACTGAATTACTGCAGGACCATTCCCCAAGAGATTGTAATGTATGAACTTCTCTGTTTGTGCTGATATACCTTTGATTAATAAACTGACTGAACTGAGTTATCTGACATCTTGCCAATCAATCATCTAAACTGAACCACTAATATGAGGTATCTGGGGGATCAGCGCTGGTCCTGGGGCCTAGGGCAGGTAGACTGAGAAGCCTCATTTCTCAGAAGGGGTAACAGACAGAGTCAGTGCCAGGAAATCTGCCAGCGAATCCAAGGGAGAAACCAGTGCTGCAGCCTGCTGAGGCTTCAGAAGCTTAAGATATCCCCGGAAGATCCAATGCAGCAGATGCTTAGATTCCCCTCATAGCAGTCCTAATGGGTGGCCAGTGGGATTTGTGACAGACACATCATTTACAATAACGATATCCATAGGTTCCAAATGTTTGTCTGATGGTTAAGCATAGGGAATTCTGGTCACTCTGAGATGTAAGTGGGCACTTCTTGTAGTCACAACTATTTCGGTATCGGCTAGAACAAAGAATCCAAAAGGAGCCCAATTGTTGAACTGAAACCTTCTAGAAATGAAGTTTTAGCTTTTTAGCTGTGAATCCTGAAAGTCGGAAAAGTTAGTGGTGCCTATAAGAAAGCTAAAAGTAAATGAATAGCGTAGTTTGCGCTGAGGTGTACGGTAGAGAGACAGCCTTGCAGTTTAAGAACTGTGCTGAGACTCAGAAGATTGGAATTAATATCCCAGTCCTGCCATAAACTTCCTGTCTGATCTTGAGAAAGTCACTTAATAAAGAGGTTACTTACCGGAACAGTACAAGTGCCCTGTATGTGCACCCACCAATAGGGGAAAATATTATGGACCATCACTTGAAAAAAGAAAGAATGATCTGTATCTCAGTTTCCCATGTGTAAACTGGGAAAATACTTTCCTACCTGAAAGGAATGTTGTGTAGATAAATTTATTAATGTTCATGAGATGCTCAGATACAACAGTGACAAGAGCCATAGAAGTGATTAGATAGATATGTAAGTTCTGGAGTCAGCAATTACAGGCGGTCCTCAGACTTACGATACAATTGGCTCCTGAATATCGCATCTTAAGTCAAAAACGTCGCAACTCGAATTGCCCATAGGAACAATGTTGGATCGAGTGTCAAAGTCGAAACTGACATTGTAAAGTCGAAACATGATGACAATTTATAAACATCATAAGTGCCGTTTGTCATAACTCGAACCTCGTAAAGTCGAGGACTGCCTGTATATTTCTACTGGGAAACCTTTTCATATTTTTGAAGTTAGTGTGAAATTTGTGAAGACAGCAGATCTAGCTTGCATTATCAAACAAAAGCTCATATTGTTGATTCTGGATTATTTTTACTAGGGTTACACAAAAATGGAATTGTATACACTATAGAATTGAAGTACCAGTGAATAAGGAATATATGGACCGTGACCTACTGAACATTGCTTATGCCTTTTTTTTTAACCTTTTCCTAGTCTCGTGATATATTTGTATATAATACTTCCAGCGATACTCATGCTTAAGAGCTCTCCTAACAAAAAAAAGAAGAACTATAAATGAACAAAGGGTTGGCGGTGATAGTAGTATTAATGCCATGGATAAGCTTGTATAAGGCATACTTCATTGTGTGATGATGGTGAGAGAGGAGAAATGTTTGATGGAATTAGCCAACACACTATCTCTTCCTTTCTTGAGGGCACATGTCCTGTGTACATCAAAGTAGTAAAAAGCCCTGGAGATTTGCTAGATCCAGAACTAAAACTGGATGTCATAGCAGTGGCACTCTCCAACACGCTAAGAAGTTTCTCTTGAATGGTGCCCTTTTCTCTTGAATGAAAGTACTTCATGCATTTGTAAGCTACAGACTGAATTATAGTACAGGAACTTCAGTCTATCATGAGCTGAATGTGGAAGCAACACAATGCTGCCAACATAAAGGCTCAGCACAGGGATTGGCAATCAACAGCACATCACACCAGTAATCAATGCTGTTCACTGGCTCCCCTACTTTGCAACTGAAGAAGTTGGCCTTAATCTATAGATACATCTATGGATTAGGATCTGGCTATATCAAAGACTGCATATCTATCCATTACAGTCCAAAATCATTCTAGAACAATGTACCTAACAAGACCTAGAGTAGAACCTATGAAAACAGGAAACAAAGTATTCTTAGTCAAAGGCACATAAATTTGGAACAAGTTAACAGAGAAGATAAGATTAAGTCAAAGACTGGTCATGTTCAGAAAATACCACAAGACCTTCCTATTTTCCAAGTCCTTCCCACTGTACAAGACAAGGAAACAGTATAATTAAAAATATAATCATATTTATATTACTTGCACATTATATTCTATACAAAAACTATGTTAAAAGAACATAAGTAAGGTTGCAAATTTATGCACACAAAATTTAGGAAATGCCAGAAATGCACAAGCAACATTAATTCAGCTTCTCCATGCATATGCATTATGATACATTCTCTAATTACAGGATCACATACATTTATTTTTTTTTGCACAAGACCCTTGCCTCATTCAGTGGAGAGGATGGAGCTGCTCTAGGGATAAATCAGGGTTGTGCACTAATTACGTTCCTTACTTTAGAGTGCTTGACTGTCCAATCTTAATCATATTCTTTAGCATGTTTTTTGTATGTAATTCTTAGGTGTATAAAGTTTCTTGTCGTCAAATCAAGGGCTGGTCTACACTACCCGCCATTCGGCGGGTAGCAATCGATCTAAATCAATCCCCGATCGCTCTCCTTTCAACTCTGGTAATCCACCCCGGCGAGAGGCGGAAGCAGAGTCGATGGGGGAGCGGCGGCAGTCAACATTGCGGCGTCCTCACGGTGCGGTAAGTCGAGTGAGGTACATCGACTTCAGCTCCGTTATTCATGGAGCTGAAGTTGTGTACCTTACATCGACCCCCGCCCCTAGTGTAGACCTGGCCCAAGACTGGATGCCGTTCTGGAAGCTTTAAACCAAAAACAAGTTATGCTTTAGTCAAACACAGGCTGTATTTGGGCTTAATGCAGGGATGCCTGGGTGAAAATAAATGGCCTGTAGTATACATGAGATCAGACTAGATACTCTAATGGTCCTTTCTGCCCTTAAATTCTATGACTATAAATCAGTTTCCTTGCCCAGTCAGTCCCCATCCCCCTTCACCCAACTCTGTGTTCGATAGTCTCTCTCTCACCATTAACTCCCAGTCTCAGTTTCTCTCTCTTCAGTTTCATTATCACCACAAAACCACTCCCTGGGTCCTTGTGTCAACCTTTTTGGCCAGTCAGCTCCAGTTCTGCCCCAACAATTCCTTGTCAGGTCTGTCTTCCCTCCCTCCACCTCTGTTCTCCCCCACACTGGTTCTCTGTTCCAGCCTCCTCCAGCTCTCCATCCAATACCAATGATCTCCCCCAGCTAACTGCTTCCCAGTTCCCCCACTTCTGGCTCCCAGTTCCAGCTTCCTTATCCAACCAGTTCCAGCCTCCCCTCCACCCAGCTCCCAGTCCCTGTCTTCTTCCCCAGCTAATTCCAGGCTCCACTCCTCCAGCTCCCAATCACAGTCTCCTCTTCAACTGCCAGTCAGTTTCCTTGCCCAACCAGTCCTAGTCTCACCAGATTCCTTTTCCAATATACTCTTTCTTCTCCCCCGGTCCAGCTTTTGTCCCCTCTGAATCTGAATCAGATGGCTACCTGCTCCATGCTGCCTGGGTGCCAGCGGAGGGGTAGAAGGGGTTAGGAGGGGAGGTCTGACTGAAAGAACAGGAGAGATGGGCTCCTTGCTCTCAGATCCAGTGCCAAGCCCCACCTTACCCTGAAGCATGCTCAGTCACTCTGTGGGGTTGGCCTATGCACAGACTGGTCACTACTAGGAGCTCTGTGAGGCTTGGGCATGGTCAGTTAGGAAACAATCTTCAGACATTTAACTGTTAAAGTTGAATACATCTCTACTGAAGATATGCAAACTGCAATTTTCAGAGGCTTATAACTGGTCCACATAGGTGGATTTTCATGGGATGGCAAAAGATACACCCCTGCAAAATTTTGGATTGCTGCTCCAGGCATGGGGATGCTAGAGCTTTTCACAGAATTCGTCTCAAGAATGGTATTTAACACGGGCAAAACAACATATTGTTCCCTAGACTCCTTTTTGGAAACCGTTGAACAATTTTGGCTGAAGTTTTCCAAAACAATTCAGTCTGCGACAGACACCTGGATTTAAAACAATTCAGCAGCTCCATCCTGTGCACTGAATGAGGCATGGAAAATTTCAGTCCAAATGGTTAAAAGTTTTGCAAAGATTTAAACAAATGAAAACAGGGTCTTACAATGGGAAGTATCAGGCAACTTTAATAATAGGTAGCATAACCACAGCTGCCTATAATAAATCATTCCAGTCCACTGAGCAATATTTCATATCTTTTATGAAACTGGACACAATTTTTAGTATTCCCTAAAAGTATGTTCAGCCTTTACTTTTAGCATTGCTTTTAATGCTGTTTCCATAGCATTACATTTCTGAAACTAATAACAGATGGAATTTTATGTTTAGGTCAATTTTTTGCCCATCCTATATGCCAATGTGCATTTTCATACTCAAATGTACTGCTTGTACTTAATATTATGGTCATAACAGACCATAATATTAAGTACAAAAGTATTTAAATAAATTACATTGACTTGACTGTAACCCAAATTCTGAGTTTAGACTATGGACAATGTTAGTCTATTCTTCCACAATTAGAAAATGATTCCATAACCAAAATGTTGACCCAAACCATTTTTTTTTTAATTAGAGGGTGAAATTTTATTAGCAATTTCTTCACTTTATCAATTTTATGAATTAATTGCATTGGGTTCACAGTGACAATATATGGATGACAACCAATGAAGCAATTATAATAAATGTCTGTGTCTGATCCTTCTCTTCCAAAACATATCCTCCTGCTTCAAATAACGTGCCATTCAAATTGAATAAACCTGAGGTGACACGAAAAATCAATGTTTTTAGTGCCTAGGCATCTTTTGTTCACTACATTAAATTGCATGTTTCACCTTTATCAGCTCTTTTGAAGAAAACATATATTTAACAGTTAAAAAAGTACGTCCTCTTGGTTAGCATCTATCATTTTTTTAAAGGACCTGGGCATTTGTAAGCTGTGACAATTATTTTTCCAACAGAATCTAGATGTGGATGTCATTTGCAGTAATGTTTGCAGCTTTGAAGTCTCCTCTAGGTCTGTCATTTGGTTTAGGCTATTGATGGGTGCCTGGGGTGCTTTGTCCTCTGGGATGCTATTTTCCTTTAATTCATCTCTGATTAGAAGCTATTTATGCATTTTTATCTGCTTTATGTAAAGATCAAAGGGATCAGGGATCCCTATTCTGACCCTATAATAGGCAAAACAGCCAGGATGCGTGTTCTTAATTGGTTTCAGTGTAAATCTTAAAGCTTACCTTTACACTGCTCAAATCTTGATACACGCCTAGTCGCTTATGACAAGAGCTTTCTATATGAATGGGCAGTTAGTGGTACAAACTCTGTTGCCTACAAAAATGGGTATGCTTTTCTTTTCATACACAAGCCATATCTTTGTAAATAACTTCTTAAACTGAAATCTCTGAAGATAATTATTTACCTAGTCAATGAGATTTGAGAGACTGATTATTACTAGCAAATAAAGTACAATTAAGCTCCTCAGTACTACAGCATCACTGTTCATAATTCTGCCATTACACTAAAATTATGAGAACCTCCCTAATTATTAACGAGCGTCTTGTTCTTATGTTGAAGTACTCTTTCAATTCCTTCTCAAAAATTAATTTAGCCATTTTAAAGCTGTAATGGGGCAAAATTTGACTGTTTAACCAGTTGGATTTTGTATTCATAACTCAAAAATGGCTTTAAAAAGTACAAATCAGTTACCATTGGTATTAATAAAAATGGAGACCTTGCCACCATCAGTACAAAAGAAACAAAAACAACATCACTAACATACTGCAATTTAAACAACAGGTATTGCTTTGGGGAAATAACTTTTTTCAGCTACAATGTAGTAGTATTTTGGCAGACTTGGTACACAAGCACAGTAACTGTTGATAAAGAAAATTCAAAGGACTGTATTTTCAAACAGATGCAAGCATGTCGTGTACTACTCCTTGGGGAATTCTGTACCACAGCACATGCACAGAATGTATGTCCCCCGCAGATTTCTTTGCTTCCCTGCAGAAAAATGTCTTCCCCCTCCCCAGCATCTGGACCCCCACACTGAGCCCCCCCACACCCAGACTGCCCTGCTGAGCTCTATCCCCCCACACCCAGGCCCTCCTAATGAGTCCCAACCACCTTCACCTGGACCCCCCCTCCAGCATCCCATTACTATTGCACCTAGAACTCCCCCAACAAGCCCCCGTGCAGCCAGATCTCCCCACACCCGGACCCCCACTGAGTCGCCCGCACCAAGATTGCCCCACATAGAAACCTCTCAACCCACCCCTGGATCTCCTCCACACTTGGACCCTGCCGGGCTGAGCCTACCTGCCTACACCTGGCATGAAGGGGCAGGGCCCTGGGGTGTTTCTGAGGCAGGCCCAGTCCTTGCGCTGTGTCAGGGTTGGGTGCAGCCTCACCACTGAGACCGTGTCCTAGGGGGAGCTCCTGATTGATATCCCACCTCTGTGTAGCCAATGACTTGTGCTCCCCAATGCCATACTGGAGCCTCCACAGTTATTTGACAAATAACATTTGCAGGATTTTTAATTTTTTGGTGAAGAATTTTTATTTTTTTGGCACAGAATGCCCTCAGGAGTAGTGTACAGAAACATCATCTCTTCTTCCTTCTGGTCAATGGGGGCTATACAACTCAGCCTCCTCATGGCCTGATTCTGGTTTGTGCTAGGGCAGGGGTTCCCAAACTTGGTTTGCGGCTTGTTCAGGGTAAGTCCCTGGTGGGCCGCGAGACGCTTTGTTTACCTGACCGTTCACAGGTACGGCTGCTCGCAGCTCCCAGTGGCCGCGGTTTGCCGTTCCTGGAATATACAAAGGAAGAACCTCCAGCTTTGCCAGACAACTTCAACAGTGCAGTTATGAACTTAATGCAAAAATTGGCAGCACTTTTAGTATCTGGGGGCAGTGTAAAATAAATGGAATTTAATATCAACCTCACATACAAGTATGGAAGTGTCTTTATTTAATTCAATAACATCTCTTTTTTTCCAGTTCACTTGAATTTTTCACAGGATTTCCAGTTTGCCCCATTGGAGTGCTGCAGAAACTAGGGGTCTTGGTTATAGAATTTAGGGTCACTTTGCCACACAGTACAGAAGGATATGACCAACGTTCTCTAGCCAAAGAACAAGTATTGCATGGACAACAGCAGTCAAAGCTTCTTCTCAACACCTTGCCTATGTACCTCTACACTGATTTGGAGGGGCCACATCTAGGATTGAGAGGATAGCTTCGTTTCAGGCCTCTGTGCTAGGAAAGCAAACAAAAATAAACTGCAATTAGTTTCAGCTAATTTTGTGGACATTTTTCCACTGGAAACCGGACTGAGACCACTAAACTTATTTCACAGATCAGCATACAGTAACAATTTTTGGTCCTTCCCTCTCTTAACTAGATCTGAAATAGAGACCTAGAGGTGAAAAGCTCATAGTCTATAATCTCTTAACCCATCCAGTTCCCCAATAAAGATGGTTTAAAAGGGAAGCTAATTCAAAGGGGAGAATTTAGGTTAATAGCTAACAGGCAAAGTCTTCAATATTGTCTTTTAGGACAGTGTTTTTTATTTTATTTTTGTACTTTTTATTATGCATTAGACAGCATTATTGTTGGCATTTAACCAGATGGCCTTATTACAACAGAAAACACAAACCTGGGTGAGGTCAACTCTTCTAAGGTTTTGATTAAATGGACCCTAAATATTGGAGGATGAAAGATGCTTAAGTTGTTTGTTTTATAACAAGTACTGTATTCACTGCTGTGTTCTTCGAAATGTTTGTAGCTTTTGCATTCACCCCGGGAAACATCAACCTGTCACCACGAGATTGGTTGTGCAGATTTAGGTAGAGGACTGCCTTGCAAAGAGCAAATTGTAACTTAGAATCTAGAACACCTACAGCTATACAGCAGCTCTGATATTCACACACTGGCATGACCCAATACAACTGCAAAAGTCGACAGAGAAAGAGCCGGGGTTTTGTGCAACACTAAATGATTTATAGTTATTATTATTTTAAACAGGGCTTTGGACTTGAAGCAAATATCAAAAAATGGATAGAAGCATTATGTCATAGCCCAGAGCCTGGTGGAAGTTAATGGGGAGAGATGAGAGTTATTTTCACTATCACAAACTGCAAAGCAGTTGCTCTGATCATAGAATTAAAAAAAAAAAAAAAAAGGAGAGAGAGAGAGAGTAGGCCAGATACTCGCTCCACTGAAGTCAATGGAGCTTTGCCAATTGCTCCACTGAAGTCAATAGAGTTTTGCCAATTTTCACCAGTTGAGTATCTGGCCGAAATGAATTTATAGAAGATACATTGTCATATAAGCTTTTTAAAAATCTATATGTGCTAATTAGAGCAAGAAACCTAAGGCTTTCACTCCTGTTCATAGTAAAGAAATTGAGCTCTCGGGCAAAATGTCTGGATTTAACACAAATTATAAGAAATCAGAGGCCATAGGGATAGAACTACCACAGGCAGAGAAAATGCAATTAGAATAGCTTTTAAATGTAAATGTGCAAGGAAATTGATGAGATACTTAGGGGTGAACATTCCAGCCCAAATGGAAAAACTACACAAAGAGAGAATTATATGCTGCTTTTAGGGAACATCAAAAATTACCTTGAAAAATAGACAAAATTTCATTTTCATTCCTGGGGAGAAAAGAGACTGCCAATGAACCCTCTTCCAGGTTCTGACAATCCTATGTCTAACGAGCCCTTAAAGGGCATTCACTCACATGTAATCAGTGGCACCGTGAAATTGACAAGAATGACAGCCAACAGAGTAAGTAACGCAGTTTCTACAGGGTCACTACGTCACCCTAAGTACACCAACATAAGCCCTCCCGTGGAGATGGAGTTATTATGTAGGGGTAGTGGGGCACTTACATCGGCGGGAGTAAGCCTAAAGTGTGTACACTGACATAATTAGGTTGATGTAAGTTGCCTTATGTCGACCTAATGCTGTCGTGTAGACCAGGCCTAAGTCTTCAGACTCAATGTGGGGCAATGACAAACACCCAACTTGGATGGCATATCCAAACTTCTCAGTTTTCCAATTTGCATTGTAGACCAGACTTTAACCACAGTCAAACAGTGGTCTAAAGCTCCTTTCATCATCTAGTTCAGGGTGGCCAACCTGTGGCTCCGGAGCCACATGCGGCTCTTCAGAAGTTAATATGCGGCTCCTTGTATAGGCGCCGACTCCGGGGCTGGAGCTACAGGCACCAACTTTCCAATGTGCCGGGGAAGGGGGCGGGGAGAGGGTGCTCACTGCTCAACCCCTGGCTCTGCCACAGGCCCTGCCCCCACTCCACCCCTTCCTGCCCCTCCCCGAGCCAGGGTGGGGGAGCTGATGGGAGGGGGGGCTGCTGACGTATCACTGTGGCTCTTTGGCAATGTACATTGGTAAATTCTGGCTCCTTCTCAGGCTCAGGTTGGCCACCCCTGATCTAGTTCAACGTTTCTCAAATGCGGCCACCGTGGCCAGCAGGGAGTTTTTGTGCGGCTATGGCAGCCTCCTGGGCGGTGATGGGCGGGGAGAGCAAAGAATCGGCCCCTCCTACTCCCTCCTTGTTGCTCCTGGATGTGCTGCCCTGCACTGCCTCTGGAGAGAGGTGGGGCAAATCCTGCAGGAGCAAAGCGAGTTCTTGACCCACTTTGGGGGGAGCGGGGCAGGGTTTGGGCAGCAGGCTCCAGCGGCGGGACTTCAGGAGCCTGGCCATGTGGCCCCAGGCTCCAACCGTGGGGCAGTGGGTACTGATCTCACGCCCCCTGCTCTGGCCACGCGGCCCTCGCCTCCAGCTGTGGGGCTTCAGCCTCTGGGCCCTGGTTCCAGCTGCATGGCAGCAGGTGCTGGCCCCCAGCTCCAGTCCCAAGCTCCAGCCGCGCAGCGGCGGGCTCTGGCCCCATGTGCCAATGACCCCCAGTCCCAGCTGCACGGCAGTGGGTTCCAACCATAAGGCTTTGGTCACCAGTCCCTGGCTCTGGTCGTGGGGCAGCAGGTGCTGACCTCCAGCTCTGGCTGTGGAGCTTCGGTCGGCCTCTGGCCCCCAGTTCTGGCCATGCAGCTCTAGTCCCTGGTGCTGATCCCCTGCACCAGCTGCACGGCAGCAGCTCTGTTCCCAGGCTCTGACCACGTGGCGGCGGGAGCTGGCCCCGGGTGCCGGACCCTTGGCCCAGGCCATGCAGCACCGAGCACTGGCTCCAGTCAAGCAACAGTGGGTACAGACTCCTGGCTCCAGCCACGCAGCCCTAGGCTCCAGTACCCAGCTCCGGGCTCTGGCCGGGCAGCAGGCACTGACCCTAGTAGCTGACCTACTGGCTTTGGCCACGCATCCATTCCCCTCCCCCACACCATTGTCTCGGGCCGCCACTGCCTCACGCAGGCCCGTATCCATCCCAGCATCACCTCTAGTCCCTGCTGCCTCCCCCTTTGCCCCCCCCCCCGCCCATACAGGGCTTAATGGGTCTGGGGGCTTGCTGAGAAAAGTTATATTAACAATTATGCAAGCATCACTTTTCACAGCAGACTTACTAGCTATCTGTGAAAAGTGATACTTGCATGTTTGTTAATATCACTTATCACTTTTCATAGCCTCCCAGGTAGCTACTAAGTGTGCTGTGATATTAACAAATATACAAATATCACTCTCGAAGGGGGAGTGTAGTGGGGCAGCTGCTCCACTCCAGGAGAGCAGGGGTTAAAAGCAGTCCTTGGAGAGGGCTGTGGCTGGGACCAATTAGAAAAGGGATTAAGAGGAGCTGAGGGAGGCTAGCTGGCCCCAGGTGTGGCTAGCTCAATCACGCCCTGATAAAAGGACTGTGAGCCAGGAGACAGGGAGTCTCACTCCAGCCTTGGTACCTGAAGCAGAGCAGTGCTGGGGAAGGGCTGTGAATGTAGATGGTGTCATAAGGTGAAAGAGACAATACCACGTATCTCAGGACAGTGTTTTAAGACTAGGGCTTGTCTACATTACCCACCAGAGCTGTCATAAATGAAGGGAAGGGGGAGAGGGTCTGATGCAGTGCTATAATATCCTCTTACCAGTAAAGGGTTAAGATATACAGGTAGCCAGACTGACACCTGACCTGGCTGGCATCTGACCAATAAGGGGACAAGATACTTTCAAATCTTGGGAGGGGGGAAGGCTTTGTGTGTATGTCTTTGTCTGAGTCAGAGTGATCTTGGAAGACAGAAAGAACCTACAGAAAATCAAACCTCCCTTTTCTGAAGTAAGTTTAGATAGCAGAGCGTATAGATTTCTGTTTAATTTTGCTTGGTGTATTCCCTGTGTTAGAAGGGGCAAGGGGAGGGGGGGGGGGGGTTTAGTCATGGTTTTCTGTAACCTTAAGGTTTTGTCCAGAGAGGGAAATCTCTCTGAGTTTGGAAATATAGTGCCCTGTAAAATAGTTATAATCCTGATTTTACAGAGATGATTTTACCTTATTTTTAATAAAATCCTTCTTTTAAGAAGCTGACTGTTTTCTATGGTGTTAAAACCCAGGGGGTGGGTTTTTAGATCACTGTGTAACCAATTGGTTGGGAGGTTGTTCTCAAGCTTCCCCAGGAAAGGGGGTGTACGGCTTGAGGGGGTATTTTTGGGGGGGAGGGAAGTTCAAGTGATTCCTTTCCTGGATTCCTGTTAGATACTTGATGGTGGCAGCGAGAAGCATTTCTCAGGGTGCAGGGAATTTTGTACCTTGGGGGATTTAACCTAAGCTGGTAAAAATAAGCTTAGGGGCTCTGAATGCAGGTCCCCACGTCTTTACCCTAGAGTTTAGAGTGGGGAGGGAACCCTGACAGGAGCGATCGATCTTTTGGGGATCGATTTTTTGCGTCTAGTGTTGATGCGATACATCGATCCCCGATCACTCTGCCGTCGACTCCGGCAATCCATCCACGGCGAGAGGAAGAAGCGGAGTCAACGGGGGAGCGGGGGCAGTCGACCCTGCGGCGTCCTCACAGTGCGGTAAGTCGAGCGAGGTACGTCGACTTCAGCTACGTTATTCACGTAGCTGAAGTTGCGTACCTTACATCGACCCTGGGCTTTGGATGCAAGAATTAAAAGACAATAGAATAGTTTCTGCAGTTGTGGATAAGGTTTGTAAATTAGAATGGAAGGTGTTTACAGAACCCCATTTGAGAAATAAAAAGGGAGAGCTGAGAAACCCAGATAAAATTTTTACTAAGGGAGATATGGTGGTGGTTGTAGATGTGACAGTTCGTTGGAAGGATAATGCTGGAAGTTTGGAGAGAGCTCACAGAGAAAAGGTGGATTACTACATTGAGTTGGAGGAAGAGATCGAGATCTTGACGGGAGTTAATAACGTCCACTTCTTTGGCTTCGTACTTGGGGCTCGAGGGAAGTGGAGTGAAGGCAATAATGATTTTCTAAGAATATTGGGTATTGAGAGAGGCAGACATTTTAAAAAGAATATTTGTAGACTTGTTTTATATTCCACGGTCAATATGATGGCAATTTTCAGTGACAGGTAAAGATCCCGGAGCCTCATTCTATGTA
This sequence comes from Macrochelys suwanniensis, assembly GCA_033296515.1. Lineage (NCBI taxonomy): Eukaryota > Metazoa > Chordata > Testudines > Chelydridae > Macrochelys > Macrochelys suwanniensis. Next base: position 186,583,438 of record CM065777.1, on the reverse strand, counting down.
TCTTATCCAGACTAAATTTTAGCTATCTTATTTCCATATTTTGGGATTTGAGATTTTTCAATATCTCTATATCCAATGCTGTTTACTATCTGTCCCTTAATAATGTAGTTTTAATATTTATTAATACTTATGACATGGATTATATCCTATTTTAAATTATGATTACTTTTACCGGATTTGGATGTGGACTGGCTGCTTATAGCAACCAGGAAAGGGCAGCAAAGGACACCTGTACATAGTCCTTTGCTGAAGGCCAAAGGAGGTACTGGGGCTGCAGAGAGACAGCTGGGCCAAGAAAGGCAGCAGGTCCCACCCCCTTGCCAGTGATGAGTGGCCATTACAGACTGCAGTCTGCCCCCAGAGAAAGGGGGCTAGATGATGACTGGCAGTAGCCACTGAGGCAAGGTGAGCATAGAGGGTTGGGGGGTTCCCCTGGGTGGGGGGACAGTGTGGGGGTACTGTGGTGGGCAGAACCCCAAGGGAAAGGGGCACTGGGGTCCAGAAAAAACATGGGGCCTGAGGCAGGAGAGACACTGGCCAGCAGGGGGTGCTCTGACTGCTGGAATCGAGCTAAATTCCTGGACAACCAGCAGGAGGTGCAGCCGCGGTGAGTCTGCGAACTACTACAGGAAGTCAGCACTATTTTTATTATTGAGTCTGCCAAAAACTCCTACAAATATAAATTACAATGATTTGGATGTGTAGCTGTGCATATTTAATTGTTTTTCCTAAAGTTAACTCAGTATTTTAGGGAAAGTATTTGAGAGTGGGTGGCTGCACTCTGAGACCACCAAAAAATTTGTTGTGAGAACCACTCTAGTTGTTCCCTCAATTAAAGAATGAAGCTACTGCTGACATCCTTATCTTAAAAAATGTACATGAGTTTACAGAATTCTCCTAGTCTGGAGTTGAAGGAGACAGTCCAGGAGCTAAATGGGAATTATTGTTGCAGTACTGTACAAACCTCAAGATGTCAGGAAACAGAACAAAAGCAGCATAATGTACAGTATGCTAGATTTTCCCAGACCGATGAGTATGTATGAAGTCAGTCTTTATTTATATAAGACACCATGCTCATACGCAGGACAAAACACTTTTCCCCCTGAAGAGTTTGTCTGAAGTGATAGGCTAATTATTTGTTCATGGCTATCCACCAATAACATACTTATGAACCAAGCAGTGGCAGCTCAATAAACTTTCCCTTATCTTCCAGCTTTCACATCAAGTACATGAATTTACCTTCTGATAACCCATTACTGTGTGTCCAACTCATTTGTCCCTCCTGCAGTGCCTATACAGGAGTGTCCCTAGAAATGTTTATTCAGCTGGATAAACTTCCCTGGACTTCAGTCTTCCGTCTAAGATACATACATAACCAAGAACCACTGGTTCTAGCCATTTCTTCCATCACCCAAAGGCTGATGCAAGTTCTTTCCAGTGTCCCCTACTGCAAAATACTAATGCTACTATAAGATATAATCATGCTGCAGACGTTTCAAGATGTTGAAGGGTTTTAGTCCCTTTCTCAATCAGGCATCAGAAGCCAAATTACAAAAGTCAGAAGGATATACTCCATCACAGACTAGGTGGCACTATGTGCTACATCACTCCAGGATCACTACAAAGATGACACCCTAGATAAACAGGATCATGAATCTGATGTGTGAATGAGGTAGAATAATCACTGGTGAAGAACACCATCACACTTCAAGGTTCGTACCAAGGAACAGGGCCGTCCCTAGCCATTCTGGGGCCCTACGCCGTGCCCCTGCAGGGGGGAGGGGCTTAGGGGGCAGGGGGAACTGCCCCCCAGCATTCACTGGTGGCATGGCTGGGGCCGGGTCGCTGCATTTACTGCCGCTGGTAAATGTCCCCTGCTGCAGTTCTCAGGGGAGTGGGGGCGGAGCTGGGGTGGGAAGGGGTGGAGTGGGGGTGGAGCAGGGGCGGGGCCATGGGGAAGAGGCGGAGCAGGGGCTGGAGCAGCATGTTGCTGCGTAGGGCACTGGGAAATTTGATGCCCTAAATTTCCTGGTGCCCTAAGCTGCTGCGTACTTTGTGTATGGGTAGGGACGGCCCTGCCAAGGAATGATCTACTTTTGGTTGTCCAGATATATAGACAGCTGACTCCTATGTATATTATGTATTAGAACAGGGGTGGGCAATAATTTTTGCAGGGGGGCCACTCCATGAATTTTGATAAGTTATCACGGGCCACACATTTCTACTATATTAATGGGGGTGGCGGCTGGGAGGGAGTTTGGGTGCAGGAAGGAGCTCCAGGCTTGTGCAGAGTGTTGGGGTGCAGGAGAGGGGTGTGGGCTCTGGAAGGGAGTTTGGTGCAGGAGGGGGCTCCAGGCTGGGGCAGGGTATTGGGGTGCAGGATCTGGGAGGGAGTTTGGGCGCAGGAGGGGGTTCTGACCTGGGGCGGGGGTTTAAAATGCAGGAGGGGGTGCGAGGCGCAGGCTCTGACCGGGAGGCACTTACCACAGGTGGCTCCCGGCCGGCGGTGCACTGGGGCGCTCAGGCAAGCTGTCTGCATGCCCTGGCCCCATGCCGCTCCCAGAAGCGTCTGGCTGCTGGCATTGTGGCACGTCTCTGCGCACCCCTTGGGGGGAGGAGGGCAGCAGGTCTCCATGCACCGCCCACACCTGCAAGCACCGCCCCGCAGCCTCCATTGGCTGGTTTCCGGCCAATAGAAGCTGTGAGGATGGTGCTGGGGGTGGGGGCTGCATGTGGAGACCCACTGCTGTCCCCCGCAAGGGACACACAGAGACATGCCAGCAGCAGCCGGACGCTCCCGGGAGCGGTGTGGGACCATGGCATGCAGGCAGCCTGCAACCCCGCTGCACCATGGGACTTTTAGAGGCCCGGAGATTGTGAGGGGGCAGCCAAAGAGCCTGGCGGGCAGCACAGAAATGTTAGACGGGCTGGATCCGGCCCGCAGGCCGTATTTTGCCCACTCCTGTATTAGAAACACCACTGGGTATCTGGCATCACCCATTTGATAACACCGCTGTTGTTCAGGCTGCACAGTGCTGTTTGCAACCCTCAACCTCTCTGCATATATCCAGATATCTGTAACAATCATGTATATAAGTATGGTCCGTATTCTTTAGCAAATTGAGGATACCAAAGTCAATAACAGGAAAAGCCACTCTTCATTTGTACTAGTCAGTCCAGAAGGGAAAAGCATAGTACACCTCTGCATCATGAACCTCTTCATACTAGACAAACACTGCATAAAAGGACAGTCACAAAGGAAAGAATCTGATGAAGAGTTACTCCAACTGCCTGCACAATAAAATCACTGGCACCTATATTATGGAGCCCATCTGAGCAGACACAATGCTATGCTAAAAGGTGAACATGACAATGTGTATATACAATAAATTTGATTAAGACAGAATTACCAGACAGAAACACTGAACTGCTGTCTCTTAATAGTGACTGAAAAGTTAGCCGGTTTAGAACAGGATTAGAATTTACTTCTACACCAGAAACAATCTGATTTGTGTCTTGCTGATCCAAACTCTATGCTAGTTGGGGGTAGAAACAGAAGCATTTTACTGAAATCTTTATACAGATTACAATATATTAAATCTTCCCTACAGATACAATATTTTAGATGTAGAATTACAAAATACCAACTACAAACAGTAACTATTCTAAGACTCTTTGGCAGGACATTAAATTTTGTGGGTAAATACCTCTAACAATTTACGTACACAGTAGAAGAAAGAAATAGGGATGAAGATTTTAATGTTGAAAATAATCTGAGATAATTAACACAGTTTTTCAAATATTTCTCTTCATTTTTGCAAGTCAAATTACAGAAAGCAAGCTCCAGAAGCTGGGTTCTGTAATATGTCTAAAGGCACTTGCTGAATTCATTATAGAGAGGAGTAATTTCTCTATAGTTAGGATTGAGGCTGCTTTCCATTGTAAAACTGATTTTGGCCATCCTTCTAAAATTCTCAAAAAGGGTTCATTCCCCTTCAAATTTTGCGTGCTCTGTAGTCAACAGATAAATCTTTGTCCAAATATGAGGCAACTTGAACAAGCCATTTATGAGACGGGACTCACAAAAAAATAAGCATTAATTATGTTTTCAAAAGTCTATGAACAATTTTTGTCACATCTTATTTTAAAAAAAATACTCTATCCTGGAAACCTCAAATTAAGTTTATTGGAACGATCTTGGTGAGATTTAGCGTAAAGCACCAATTTTTGCAGACCAGCATAATTTAAAAAGTTATTCTGTCAAATTAGAAACATTTTGTAATATTCTTATTTGTGATTATGGGTAATTCTGTCTTAATCAAATTATGGGCATATTCTGCATCTAAGAAGTTATCTAGTCAGAGAGACTCAAGTAGGAAACAAACTTTTACTGATATATTCCATGTTCACAAAGAACTGTACCATAAACAACAACCATATTTTCTCTCAAGATCTAACTGCCTCTACACATAGAACTGTTACAGATTAGATTTATAAGTGTGTAACTATCTGGTGACCCCCAACAAAATGACATCCCCTTCTACAGAAGTAAAACCAAAAACTTCAATGAGCATAGACCAAGTATTTTGCATTATTTTATGTATTTATTTTTTTCAAACTTTTAAAAAGACGCCTATTACTATTTACCTTCGTCACACTATTGAAATATACAGCAAAATATACAGCAAACAGGAAAACATCAAAAAGAGCTCTCCAACCTGGAAACTTTCATAAATAACCAATCTTCCACACAAACGGACTTTACTAAAATAAGACAGGAGATCTACATTAAACACTTCACCTCTCTCCAAAGGAAAAAGGACGGTAAGCTGTCTAAAATCCTGCCTGCCACATGGGGCCACAACAGTGGTACCCCCAATTCACCCAGCAATATCGTCAATCTATCCAGCCACACACTCAGCCCGGCAGAAGAGTCTGTCCTATCTCGGGGACTCTCTTTTTGCCCCACCACCCCCACCAACATGATTCAGTTCTGCGGTGACCTGGAAGCCTACTTTCGCCGTCTCCGACTCAAAGAATACTTTCAAGATAACACTGAACATCGCACAGATACACAGATACCCTCCCACCAACAGCACAAGAAGAAGAACTCCACATGGACTCCTCCTGAGGGTCGAAATGATAGTCTGGACCTATACATAGAATGCTTCCGCCGACGTGCACAGGCAGAAATTGTGGAAAAACAACGCTGCCTGCCTCATAACCTAAGTCGTGCAGAGCGCAATGCCATCCAAAGCCTCAGAAACAACCCTGACATAATAATCAAAGAGGCTGATAAGGGAGGTGCTGTTGTCATCATGAACAGGTCTGACTACCAAAAGGAGGCTGCCAGACAACTCTCCAATACCAAATTCTACAGGCCACTCTCCTCAGATCCCACTGAGGAATACACTAAGAAACTGCACCATCTACTCAGGACATTCCCTACACTAACACAGGAACAAATCAACATACCCTTAGAGCCCCGACCGGGGTTATTCTACCTACTACCCAAGACCCACAAACCTGGAAATCCTGGACGCCCCATCATCTCGGGCATTGGCACTCTCACTGAAGAACTGTCCGGATATGCGGACTCTCTACTCAGACCCTATGCCACCAGCACTCCCAGCTATCTCCGTGACACCACTGATTTCCTGAGAAAACTACAATGCATTGGTAATCTTCCAGAACACACCATCCTAGCCACTATGGATGTAGAGGCGCTCTACACAAACATCCCACACACAGATGGAATACAAGCTGTCAGGAACAGTATCCCTGATGATGCCACAGCACAACTGGTTGCTGACCTCTGTGATTTTATCCTCACGCACAATTATTTCAAATTTGGTGACAACATATACCTCCAGACCAGTGGCACCGCTATGGGCACTCGCATGGCCCCACAATATGCCAACATCTTTATGGCTGACCTGGAACAACGCTTCCTCAGTTCTCGTCCACTCACGCCCCTTCTCTATCTACGCTACATTGATGACATCTTCATCATCTGGACCCATGGGAAAGAAACTCTGGAAGAATTCCACCACGATTTCAACAGCTTCCACCCCACCATCAACCTCAGCCTGGACCAGTCTACACGGGAAGTCCACTTCCTAGACACCACGGTGCAAATAAGCGATGGTCACATTAACACCACCCTATACCGAAAACCCACTGACCGCTATGCCTACCTACATGCCTCCAGCTTCCATCCCGGACACACCACACGATCCATTGTCTACAGCCAAGCACTGAGGTACAACTGTATTTGCTCCAACCCCTCTGACAGAGACCAACACCTACAAGATCTTCACCAAGCATTCTCAAAACTACGCTACCCACATGACGAAATAAGAAAACAGATCAACAGGGCCAGACGTGTACCCAGAAGCCTCCTGCTGCAAGACAAACCAAAGAAAGAAACCAACAGAACTCCTCTGGCCATCACTTACAGTCCTCAGCTAAAACCTCTCCAACGGATCATCAGTGATCTACAACCCATCCTGAACAACGATCCCTCACTTTCACAGGCCTTGGGAGGCAGGCCAGTCCTCGCCCACAGACAACCCGCCAACCTGAAGCATATTCTCACCAGCAACTACACACCACACCATAATAACTCTAACTCAGGAACCAATCCATGCAACAAACCTCGATGCCAACTTTGCCCACATATCTACACCAGGAACACCATCACAGGACCTAACCAGATCAGCCACACCATCACTGGTTCATTCACCTGCACATCCACCAATGTAATATATGCCATAATATGCCAGCAATGCCCCTCTGCTATGTACATCGGTCAAACTGGACAGTCCTTACGCAAAAGGATAAATGGACACAAATCAGATATAAGGAATGGCAATATACAAAAGCCTGTAGGAGAACACTTCAATCTCCCTGGACACACAATTGCAGACCTAAAGGTAGCCATCTGCAGCAAAAAAACTTCAGGACCAGACTCCAAAGAGAAACTGTAGAGCTTCAGTTCATTTGCAAATTTGACACCATCAGCTCAGGACTAAACAAAGACTATGAATGGCTAGCCAACTACAAAAGCAGTTTCTCCTCCCTTGGTGTTCACACCTCAACTGCTAGAAGAGGGCCTCACCCTCCCTGATTAAGCTTACCTCGTTATCTCTAGCCTGAATCTTCCCTGCACTTTTATATCTGCCTCTGGACATTTCCACTGCTTGCATCCGAAGAAGTGGGTATTCACCCACGAAAGCTTATGCTTCAATACCTCTGTTAGTCTATAAGGTGCCACAGGACCCTTTGTTGCTTCTACAGATCCAGACTAACACGGCTACCCCTCTGATATTGAAATAACAAATATTTATAGAGTTGGTCTCTCATGTGGTTTTACAGTATAAGCCACTATATAAACTGTACAGTATAAACCACTTGTTATACTGTATCATTTGGTTTCTTTGTGGATTCTGCCAATAAAATGTGGTTGTGGTCACAAACGTAAATCTGTCTTGTGATCTGGAAATAAAAACCAACTAGATTAATTTTCTGCTATGAAAAGCAACTATCTTTAATTACCCCAATAAATTACTCCTTTGTCTGTCTGACAAGAAAGGGATGTTAGCAACATAACCACGCTGTCAGTGACCATCAGAATTCTGCATGCTCACATTTTTCCCTTCCCAGAGGAGGAGGGAAGGCTTTAAAATTCCTGCTGTAATATATTTAATGGCGGGGGGGGACTTGTTCAGCCTTCGGTTACAGAGGAAAAGCTTGAGATTTGCCTTACCTACAGATTTGTGGAAGGCAAAACTGAAATGAAAGGAACAGCGAATATTTGAACAGATGATTCCAGAATCATCAACAGGTGCATCTACAGTTAAGTAACTTTCCTTTTTCGTCCGAGTGACTGTCCATATGCACATTCCACTCACAGGACCAATGGCAGGTGGGAGCTCAGAGTCTTAAGAAAACAGGGACTGTAACACAGCCGTTCCAAATGCAGCATCTGAGCTGCAGGCTTTAATGATGGAGTAATTCTTTGTCAATATGTGAAGAGATCCCCAGGTGACTGCTTTACATATTTCCATTAGGGATGTCGATTAATCGCAGTTAACTCACGCAAGTAACTCAAAAAAATTAATCGCTATTAAAAAAAGGAATGGCGATTAATCACAGTTTTAATCACACTGTTAAACAATAGAATACAAATTGAAATGTATTAAATATTTTGGATGTTTTTCTACATTTTCAAATATTTGATTTCAATTTACAACACAGAATACAAAGTGTATAGTGCTCACTTTATATTATTTTTATTACAAATATTTGCACTGTAAAATGATAAACAAAAGCAATCGTATTTTTCAATTCACCTCATACAAGTACCGTAGTGCAATCTCTATCATGAAAGTGTAACTTACAAATGTAGATTTATTTGCTACATAACTGCAATCAAAAACAAAACAATATAAAACTTTAGAGCCTACACGTCCACTCAGTCCTACTTCTTGTTCAGCCAATCACTAAAGTTTGTTTACATTTACGGGAGATAACGCTGCCCGCTTATTTACAATTTCACCTGAAAGTGAGAACAGGTGTTTGCATGGCACTCTTGTAGCTGGCATTGCTAGGTATTTACATGCCAGATATGTTAAACATTTGTATGCGCCTTCATGCTTCGGCTAACACTCCAGAGGACATGCTTCCATGCCGATGACACTTGTTAAGAAAAAATGCGTTAATTAAATTTGTGGCTCAACTCCTTAGGGGAGAATTGTATGTCTCCTGCTCTATTTTACCTGCATTCTGCCATATATTTCATGTTATAGCAGTCTCGAATGACGACCCAGCACATGTTCAATTTAAGAACACTTACACTGCAGATTTGACAAAATGCAAAGAAGGTACCAATGTGAGATTTCTAAAGATAGCTACAGCACTTGACCCAAGGTTTAAGTATCTGAAGTGCCTTCCAAAATCTGAGAGGGACGAGATGTGGAGCCTGTTTTCAGAAGTCTTAATAAAGCAACACTCCAATGTGGAAACTACAGAACCTGAACCACCAAAAAGAAAATCCACCTTTTGTTGGTGGCATCTGACTCAGATGAAAATGAACATGCGTCAGTCCACACTGAATTTGGACTGTTATTGAACAGAAGCCTTTATCAGCATGTATTCTGGAATGGTGGGTGAAACATGAAGGGATATATGAATCTTCACTGTATCTGGTACGTAACTATCTTGAGACGCTGGCTACAACAGTGCTATGCAAATGCCTGTTCTTTCAGGTGACATTGTAAATAAGAAGCAGGCATCATTATATCCTGGAAATGTAAACAAACTTATTTGTCTGAGAGATTGGCTGAACAAGAAATAGGACTGAGTGGACTTGTAGGCTCCAAAGTTTTTTGTTTTTTTATTTTTGAGTGCAGTTTTCTTCTTTTTACATAATTCTACATTTGTAAGTTCAACTTTCATGATAAAGAGATTGCACTACAATACTTGTATTAGATTAATTGAAAAATACTATTTATTTTTTCTTTTTACAGTTCAAATATTTGTAATAAAAATAAATATAAAGTGAGCACTATACACTTTGTATTCTGTGTTGTAATTTAAATCAATATATGAACATGTAGAAAACATCCGAAAATATTTAAATAAATGGTATTCTTATTATTGTTTAACAGAGCGATTAATCACAATTTTAAAATCGCGCAATTAATCGCGATTAATTTTTTTAATCTCTTGAAAGCCGTAATTTCAGCCTTTGCAAATAAAATACCAGAGCACATCAAGGGTATGGAGCACAGCCTCCACTTTAGAAGCATGTGGCTTAGGGACAAAGCTAGGAAAATGAATCTGCTGGTTCAGATGAAATACTGTGATTACTTTCAGCACAAAGTTAGGATATGTCCTCAATGACACTGTGTCCAGATAGAAGATAGTATAAGGAGGGTCTGCCATCAAAGCTTGGCTTTCTCCTAACCTCCTTGCAGAAGTGATGTCTATGAAAACATCGTTCTTAGTTGTTAAGTCTAATAAAGAACATGTTGCCATAGGGTCGAACAGTGGGCTGCTTATTGCTGAAAGAACTAAGTTGAGGTCTCAAAGAGAAATTGTTTCTTTAACCAGTGGAAACACCTTGATGAGACCCTTCAAAAACCTAACCACAGTTGGGTGAGAAAAAAAACTTTGTTCATCCACTGGTGGGTGGTCTGCAGAAACAGCAGTCAAGTGAACCCTGACTGAGCTAAGCGATGGGTTCTGATGTTGCAAATCAAGTAGGTATTCCAAAATATCAGACACAGATGTTTCTTGAAGTGTCAGACCTTTGAAGACAGTAGGAAGAAAAGCCTGGCACCTTCACCAGATAAGTCTGTCTCACAGAATTGTTCCTGATGTTTAGTAAAGTATTCGGCACAGGCTAGGAGCATGAATTCTCTACACTGAACATCCACCCAGTAGCCAAGAGATGAAGAGATTTCAGACAAGCTCTCAAGGCGGATGTTTGGTGTAACAGAGTCCTGGGTGGTTCCTAACTCAGAGGGTGGGGGAACCTGGAGGGTCACAACCTGGGTTCCACTTCCCCACTATTTGCAAGATGGGTTCTGGCCTTTGAGGGCCTCCTTAAGTCTCTCCAGATGGGGGATCAAAATGAAAGTCACAAACTCCCACACATTCAGGTACACTCCCTCCCTGTGGTCCCACTAAAGGAGTGGGGGAGGGTGGCAAGTCTCTAGTGCGGCCAACGATCCAGCCCCATTGCAATAGGTCTGGGGAAATCGCTCTGGCTGGGTCTCTGAGTCAAGCTGAGCCTGTTTGTCTTACCCTAAGAGTCCACTGTACTCTCTTCAGGGTCGGGATGAAGGTTTCCTGCCTAGGAGTTCCCTCCACAGCTTCAGGGGTTGCTCTTGCAGTCTGCTGCTTAGGGCAATCCTGATCCTTCCCCCTGTTGACTGCAGCTTCCTCCCTTTAAAAGGCCTCCTCCCTATCATGTATGATTGTGAGAAGAGGGCTACCCATGCTGCAAGGGCCTCTCTGGCCCCATCCTGTCCATGTGGGGTCTCTATACACCACCACATTTGGATTGGACTCTAATTGAGTTATTAGGGCAGCCATGTTCTTGAACCTGTCGTGAGACAGAAAACCATCGACCTGGTGGAATCCAGAACTGAACCTAATAAACTTGAATTCTGAAACAGAAGACAAGTTGGATTTTTGCATGCTGACTTTCAAGCTCAGTCTCTAGAAGAGATTGAGAATATAACAAATGGCATCCAACACTTGATGAGGCCTTCCTCAAATTAGCCAGTCTTCCAGAGACTGCTGCTGATAGAACTCCATATTGAAAGTGCTCATGGGCTACCACAAACCTTTGGTAATTCCTGTGAGAAGTGTGGTATTATCAAGATACGGAACTACTTATCTTGGAAGTCAAGACATGTGAACCAGTCCCTGGGATCCAGAGAGAGAATTATCAAGCAAGCATGACCATCCTGAACTTCAACTTGCATATGAAGGTGTTGATCTTTCTTTGTCTTTGATGGGCATGACGGGTTCCCCCCAGGGTGCCACCTGGAACTGAGGTTCCATTGACCCCTTTGACTCACCACCCTGGGCTTCCTCTCAGAACTTTGCTTCTGTGACAAGCTGTGGACCACTCTCGGTCCTACACTTTCACCAGTATTCACACAGGCAGGGACACACCTAGCTGCAGTTATATGCAGGCTTTGGCCAGCCATTGCATGAACCAACAATAGAGAGGCTACAGCCAAGATAACCCCCAGCTCCTCAGACACGCACCCCCCCACTGGAGTATAAACCCAAAATTATACCATCTTGCACTCCACAAGGATCTGTGCAATGTAAGCTCATAAATAGTTCACCCCCCCTCAAATGTGGAGAGGAATATGCAACAAACTTGTGTTAACCAAGCTGAGATTTTTTCCCAGACACCTCACTTAAAGGTACACTGATTTAGATAATGCAAAAAACAAGTTTATTAACTACAAAAGATTGATTTTAAGTGATTATAAGTGATAGCAAACAGATCAAAGCAGATTACCTAGTAAATAAACAAAACCGCAGACTAAGCCAAAGATACTAGAAAGACCGGATATGAATTAGCAGTTTCTCACCCTGGCTGATGATACAAGCAGTCCACCAGGTTTCCATACACAGGCTAGAAATCCTTTTAGCCTAGGACCAGCACTTCCCCCAGTTCAGTCTTTGTTCTTCTGATGTTTCCAGTAGTTCTCTCTTTGTGGGGAGTGAGGCCCTTTGATGATGTCACACTCCACCTTATATAGTTTTAACATATGGTGGGAACCTTTCGTTCCAAAAACAGTTCCCAGCCCAGTGTGTGGAAAAATACAGGTACCCAAAATGGAGTTCAGGGTCGTGTGATATGGTCACATGCCCTTACTGAGTCATAGCAGCTATTACTTACAGACTGTCTGGAGCGTTCTCAGGAAGGCTCACCAGATGGGAAATAAGCTTTTCCTCAGGCCTATTGTTTTTCCTAATGGCCCATTACCCTGAATAGGCCCTTCACAGCCAGCTATCTAGACTGGAAGCATTTTGCCTAGCGGGTGTTATCCAGGTGTAACCACATTTGAAATACAGATACATAGTCAATAATCATAACTTCAGACACAAAAATGATATATGCACACAAATAAGATCTTATTCAGCAAATCATAAGTTTTCCATAGACACCTGACAAGACATATCTTGTACAATATGCATCATAATTATATTATATTAAAATCATACAACTATAAAGAATATGGGGTGCAATGTCACAATGGGACATTTCTTTTTTGGAATAAGAAAATATTTGCTTAGAACCCTTCACTTGGTAATGGGGAGGGACCTCTTCTATTGCTCGAAGAAGTAAGAGGACTTCTTGATGTAGTTGGTCTTCATGAGATGGGTCCCTAAAGAGGGACAGAGAAGGGGGGTTGGGAGTAGGCATAGAGTGGAACTGGATAGAATATCGTACCATAATCGTGTTCATAGCCCATTGCTCTGAGGTGATGGAGGACCATGTGTGCCCAAATAAAGTCACATGGTACCCAAAAGAAAAGGTTATTGGGATTCTGGTTCCACAGAAATGAGTTCATATCTCTTAACAATCCCATCAAAATTAATATTTTAGTCCAAATGCAGACTGCAACAAGTGGGTCACAGAAGTAGACAGCCTTTTTTTGTGGAAACGTTGCCTCTCCTCTGGGGGCGGGAGCTTGGTCAGGCTTTGGTAAATGAAGGTAGAGCTGATCTTTGCAGGGCATAGGACTGATGTTTATGGTGTTTTCCTTTAGGGGCTGGTGTACAGACATGAAGAGATCTTCCGCTGTAGACTGGACCTCCTAAGGGAAGCCAGATACCTGTAGCCAAGAGGCCCTTTTCATAAACAGTGCTATGACCACTGACTTCAAAGTGGTGTCTGTGTGTCCAAAGCAGCTTGTAAGTTGGTCTTGGCAATGAAATGTCCTTCACCAATGAAGAGAACTTCTCTCACATTCGGAGAAAGTTTCTCCATGAATGCAGCAAAAATGTCATCATTTAAAAAGTCTTATCTGTCAAGAGGGCCTGATAATTTGCAATTCTAAGTTGAAAACTAGCCAGTGAATAATGATTTATAGCCAAATAAATCCAGTCTTCTAGGCTCCTGTTCTTTTTGTATGGTTTTATTTTGTGGACACGATTTCTCATTAGCAGCTATGATTACTAATGATGATGGCACAGGGTGCCATAATTCAGCCCCCCACCCCCTTGGTGGAGTATGGTATCTTTTATCCACCTTATGGGAGGTGGGGGCTGGCTGCATCTAGGGTCTGCCAAATTTCTTTCACTGGGGCCATAATGGGCTTGTTTACCAGAAGGGCTATTTTACCTGGACTTCCGCCCTTGCCATTTGTAGGGAGTCTGAGGCCCTCTTAAGGATGTTGTGAAATCCCTTGAAGTTATCCAGCTGGGATATACTGGAGGGACAAAGGTCTTGTCAGGGAATGGTGATGAAATAACAGTGTGACCCAACAAATTAACTGAATGAGATGGTAAGTCCTCAGCCTGGGTAGCTGATGCTGTAGATAGAGGAGCCCTAGAATTCTAAGGTATAGCAGGATAACTCTCTCTTCCATAAGAGGCCTACAGCCCCATGAAGGCCACATAGGCATAGATGGCAAGAGTCTGATGACCATTGGGTACAGAACCAAAGTCCGTATTCAGCTTGATGAACATCATAATATCAGTCACAAGAGGAGTCTCTAGATTCCCTCTGTGAGGCTGAATAAATTGGAGGCGACATCCATGATGAATACATATGGGAGTGTCCTGATTTTTTGCTCTCATCTGACATGACTGAAGATGATGTGGAGAAGAAGGAGTCCCACACAATTGGTAAGGCAGTCAATAAACGTGTTGATGGTAGAGCTCTCGAGGTACTCAGTACCACTTTGAGAGAGACCGACCAGGTGCCAGAAGGGACATTGTTGTACTCAAAGTACTATACAGGATCTTTTCAAGGGGATTAAGGCAAAACGCCACATTTATTAGTAATACAGGTATCAGTCAATACTCTATCATATGCATATGATATATATATATATAACACTCATGCACTCACACACACACAAACACACTCCGTCTTGCTATTGTTACCAACTGGTTGCTCCCCTTAACTGCACTGGCCAGGTGAGTTAGATGGGGGAGGGGTGGAGCCGGGCTTCTGCCGATCTGGATCGATGCTCCGATGGTGACAAGATGAGACCCGGGGTCCTTCTGCAAGACACCTCACTTTTATAGCAGCTTCCCTCTTATGCAAATCCACTCCAGATTCAAAATCTGGGTCTGTGTCCGTTGGTCTGTGTCCGTTGGTCTTTGTGCTGCTTTTCTCTGGGTGTTGTCCCCAGGCTGCTCAAAGAGGGTGTTACCTAAAGAAGGTGCTTGCTTCTAATCCCCAAGGCCGTCAATATGTCTGCTCTTCTTTGCCACTTGATTGTTCTTTGATCTGGCTCCCATCCCCTCTCCAACTGTTGCAGTGTCTGGAGGTGGGTGTCTTCCAAGCCTCACTCATTCACACCTCATTCAGTCAACAGGGCAATTGATTACAGAGTGGGGGGAAGATCTTATCCTACTCCTAGCAAAAAGACACATGTTTCTTCTACTTTAACTATACTATCCTTAGGGGCTATAACATCTTGATACAAAGTTTTCTACAAGTTTTTCTATATATGGGAACTTTGTATTAGATCCCTATCAAATAGGGATCTAATACAAAATGGGGATCTAATACAAAGTTGTATGAAAATAGAGAGGCACAATGCCAAGTCATATGAAATACAAAATAACACAATGCAAGATGCAATGTCATAAAGATAAAGATACTTAATACAAAATAACACAATGCAACATCATAAGGATTCATAGAAATACTTAATACAGAGATTTCTCTCTACAACATGGTGTTGTATAATAATGGAGAGTCCGCTTCCTGATACGCTAACATCTGCTGGTACTGTAAACGTCACTGGTACCGTATGGTGCCAACAGATGAACAGATAAGCCGGTGCCAACACAGCCGAAACTACGGGTTGTGGTGCCGAAGCTCTAGAAATGGACAGTACCAACTTAATTGAACAAGAAGTCAAAGGTACCAAGCTCTGAGATGCAGAAGGAGCCTTCAGCAGCACTGCACATAAAGATGTCTTAGCGGTCTGTTTTGTTGCCAAAGCCTTGGTACTATGGTGAGGTTGAACTTCATTAGTAGCCATACTGGTACATGAATTGTCAGAGGCAGAGTAGTGTTTTTTTAGGAGGAGATCTTTGTCGGAGATCTAGCTCTGGAATCTCCTGTGCCTGGTGCGTTTCTCAACAACAGTTTCTTGTCAAATCTGCTAGATTTTGAAGCAGGGGAAACTGTTGATTGTGCTTAGGAAGCTTCAAGCTAAAGTCAGAGTGCTGACACTATTAGGTACAGAAAGATCAGGTCTGGAGGGGGCTTGTGAACCTGGGTTCAAAGCCAGCCTCTAAGTGAAGGACTTGCAAATGGCACATTCTCCAGGAATATGTGATTTCCCCAAACAAAATAAACATTTTAAGTGCCAATCATTAAAGCAAAGCACCCTCATATGAGAGCCAGAACTTAAATCTGTATCTTGAAAAAAAGCCATTCCTGTATCAGGGGAGGGGGAGGAGGGAGCTAATTTGCGTTAAAAAAAATTAAAAACTTACTCTAACAAAATGCCAACAGGCTAATAACTAACTACATCTAATTATTCCTACCCATACTGTACACAAGTAACAAGTTAAGCAACAAACAGCAAACAGCTCTGTCTCGAAGCCAAGAGGCAGTGAGTGGAACTGAGTGGCAGTTGGTCCAGTCCATCTCTTTATGCCTTTGGTGTGAGGTACAAGAACACTCAGGTCATACTTGGGTGTATGGAGTGCATGCACACCATAAGTGGAATGTGCACATGGAGAATCACTCGAAGGAGAACTCTATAATCTTGTTCTGGATATTCATTAATGAATTGTGATGCAACAGACTGCAGGATACCCAATCTCATAGCTTTTATGCCCTTATTGATTCTTTCTATTTTCAAGTAAATTTAAGTTCTCACTGCAGGTAACAAAACTGAGTACATCTTTATGTAGTACAGTTACTCTGATTTACATTTTGAAATATTCAAATATTGCCTCATAGTCTTTCAAAATTTCATTAACTACAAATCAGAAAAGTAACACTGGATTCATTTGCACAGTACACAAGGCCAGTCCTGTAAGACCCCCGTAGAACTTCCACTAAAATAAATGGGAATGTGCATGTAGAGGACTTGAAGGATCACACTCTTAGGGCTAGTCTACACTTACCAGCTCTGTCGGACGCGTCGGATCGATCTTCTGGGTTCGATTTATCGCGTCTTGTCTAGATGCGATAAATCGAACCAGGAAGTGCTCCCCCGTCGACGCTGGTAATCCTGCTCCACGAACGGAGGACCAGGGGTGAGTGGACCAGGGGTGAGTACTTTGAACGGTGGACCAGGGGTGAGTACTTTGAAGTTCGAAATAAGATACTTCGACTTCAGCTACGTTATTTACGTAGCTGAAGTCGCGTATCTTACTTCGAACTTCGGGGCTAGTGTAGACCAGCCCTTAGTTCACATTTTTGCTTGATGAGATATGCTACATCTAGCTTACCAAAACAAAAACAAAATTTATATTGAATTACTTTAACGTGATTGGCAATCCTACCCTCTTACTACCTGCATTAATATTTGTTTGTTATATCAACATCCACTTTTATAGCAGTACTGCATCATTAAATATTAATGAATCTAGAAAAAAAATCTACAGCACAATAGATACCAGATAGTCTCATCATCTAAAGATTAATGCATTATTTATTTTGCCCTGTGAGGCCTGAAAGAGTAAGCTTTTGTTTAATCGACTTACCTCTTAAAAGTAAACTTTAACTTTGTAAATGTTCACTGAAGTTTTTGGGATAATATTTTATGCTTTTTTGTACAACTAATAGTGACCCTGTAATTAGCTAATAAAAAAAGTATAAGTCATTGGACTCAGAGTCTACAAAACAAGAACCTCTTACTACTACTTGTATATAAATATATACAAATATTTTATATTCTAACAAATATTTGAAAAAGGCTGAAGTGCCTCAAAGCTTATTAATCTGAAAATATGTATGTTATGTATGGTATCATTTTAATGTTGCCTTACTAGACATCCTAATTTATCCTGTTTTTATATTCCCCAAATAGTAAATGACAGAAGAATTAACTATAAACAATTGTCAAATAATAACATAATTTAATCAGCCAAACTTTTTACAACAATTGTAAACGAATTACAAACAAAACTGTTAGTGTAACAAATATTCATTTTATAGACATTCTTTACAGTGGGTATGCCCAGGACTATGAACTCAGAAAGCCTTAGGAAGTATACTACTATGCTGTACTCTCTATTGTGACACTGAAAATGATGGGGGCAACCCAAAGAATTTAGTCTTTAGCCTTGTCAGTGCAAAGAGACTCAAAAAAGTTAGTTATATAAAAAGGCTGCTTTTCCCCCGAAAAGGTAGAACGTTCCTTAAGAGAAAATGTCACTTGTTAGTTGTTACCAAAGTTTTAAACCAATTTTAAAGCAAACAGCACCCATTGGTGGCTTTGCTTTGCTCACAAGGCGGTGAATTCAGTGGAATAGATAGATTAAGTGAATTTACTTCCCAGCTGTGCACACCTAAGGGGAATAACATCTGCAAGATAAGGCCTCACTACCGATATAATGGTTTGGGAACACAATTGAATGATGGCTCAACTTTGCATGAGACTGGCTATCGTGAGGACACAGTCAACCTGAGATCTTTTAAGGGGCCTCAAATGGTAACTAGCTCCCAGAAGAAGCTACAGGGTTATTCAGAGCATGTGAATAGGACCTTAGCAAGCAATCTGGGGCCTTCCAGAGTGACAATAGAGCTCCCAGCAGAGATAGCATAATACCACAATGTGACTGCAATGCCACAAAAGGTTTTATTGGGGGAAAAAATGAAATTAACTTGGCAAAAACTGTCTGGTGTTAGTTAAACTACTGGTAATTGTTGATAAAGTTGCACCAGCTCTGTTTCACAAGACTATCTATATTATGCTATGCAAATATGTTAGTTTATATATATTATACACACAGACTTGTATGTATTTATCTAAGGCTTCCCATCAATGTAGAATCTATCTATTGCACAATCTTTAATGTATTTAATGTATCACAATACCCCTGTGATATAGGAAGCTACTGTTTTCCCCACTTTTACAGATGGGAAATGGAGGGACAAAAAGTGTAAGTGACATGCCCAGAGTCACACAGGAAGTCTGTAGCAGAGCCAGTAACTGAACCCAGGTCTCCTGGGTCCTACACTAGTCCCCTAACCACTGGATCACAGTTTTTCTCTGTGCATGCCCATGCATACACACACAGGAATGATATCCACCTGATAAAAATGCAGATCCATGTAAAAAATAGAGTTTATCACAAACCATGGCCATTCACCTGGATTTCTCTCGCTAAACCCTCTCTGCGGGGACTACTTGCAATATTACACATAGATGCTTTTTTAAAATAAAGAAATTAACTTGCCAGACAACTGTTCCCTTCTCCCAATACAACTGTCTCATCTGTAACAAGCAATATTCACTCCTGTATTAGTCAAAAGTGTAAGGTCCAATATCTCCAATTATGATATAATTGACATCACAGAGACTTGCTGGGATAATTCACAGTACTGGAATGTTGGTATAGAATGGTAAAGCTTGCTCAGGAAGGAAAGGCAGGGGGGAAAAGGAAGGCGGTGCTACCTTGTATATCAAAGGTATATGATGTGTATATCTATTCTGAGGTCAAGATAGAAGTGGAACGCAGGCCTGTTGAAAGTCTTTGTGTAAGGATAAAATGGGTAAAAAACAAGCATAATGTCATGGTAGGGTCTACTATAGACCACCTAACCAGGAAGAAGAGAGGGATGAGGCTTTTTTAAAAACTAATAAAATCATCCAAAGCACAGGATTTGGTGGCGATGGGGGACTTCAGCTACTGAGACATCTTTTGGGAAAATAAGACAGCAAGGTACAGATTACCCAACACGTTCTGTAATACAAAGTTGTTTCCAGTAAATTCCAAGAAGTGGAGAAACTGACATGGGGAGATGCTGTTCTAGATTTGATTCTGACAAATAGGGAGGAACTGGTCGAGAATTTGAAGGTGGAAGGCAGCTTGCGTGATAGTGATAGAGTTCATGATTCTAAGGAATGGTAGGAGGGAAAACAGCAGAATAAAGACTATGGACTTTAAGAAGGCAGATTTAGAAAACGCAGAGCATTGATAGATAAGATCCCATGGGAAGCAAGTCTAAGGGAACAAAGAGTTAGAGAGTTGGCAGGTTTATAAAGAGACATTATTAATGGCACAAGAGCAAACTATCCCAGTGCACAGGAAAGCTAGGAAATATAATAAGACACCACATTAGCTTAACCAGGAGACTTTCAACTGGAAACCCAAAAAACAGTCATACAAACAGTGGAAACTAGGTCAAATTACAAAGGAAGAAAAATATATGTAAAAAGAGGCACGTAGGGACAAAATTAGAAAGGCCAAGGCACAAACCAAGATTAAACTAGCTAAGGACAAGGGTAGCAAAAAAACATTGTACAAATACTTAGAAGCAAGAGGAAGACCAAGGACAGAGTATGCCCATCACTTAATGAGGAGAGAAAGACAATAACAGAAAATGCAACAATGGCCGGAGTGTTGAATGCCTTTTTTGTTTCAGTTTTCACCAAAAAGATTAGCAGTGATTGGACGATCAGCGAAGTGAACATCAGAGTAAATGAAGTTGGATCTGAGGCTAAAATAGGGAAAGAACAAGTTAAAAATGATCAAACGAGCGGTGGTAGCTTTATCGCCGGGAAGCGCGGCTCCTGGCAATAAAGCGCTGTCTATACTGGCGCTTTTCAGCGCTAAAACTTTTGTCGCTCAGGGGGTCTGTTTTTTCACACCCCTGAACAACAAATGTTTTAGCGCTGAAAGTGTAGACACAGCCTTAGACAAGTTAGATATACATCCCAGAAAACTTAAGGAACTGACTGAAGAGATCTCTGAGACATTAGTGATTATCTTTGAGAAATCACGGAGGAAAGATCCCAGAGGACTGGAAAAGGGGAAATACACTACCGATCTATAAAATGAGGAACAAGGACAACTCAGGGAATTATAAACCAGCCAGCTTAACTTCGGTACCCAGAAAGATAATGAGCAAATAAACAGTTTGTAAGTACAGAGAAGATAATAAGGAGATAAGTAACAGTTACGTGGATTTGTCAAGAACAAATCATGTCAAACCAACCTAATATCCTTCTTTGACAGGGTAACAAGGCTTTTGGATGGGGGGAAGCAGCAGACATGACACATCTTGACTTTTGTAAGGCTTTTAATACTGTCTCACAACACTCTCATAAACAAACTAGGGAAATATAGCCTAGATGAACCTATTATAAGGTGGGTGCACAACTGGTTGGAAAACCATACTCAGAGAGCAGTTACTAATGGTTCAACACTCAAGCTGGAAGAGCATATTGAGCGGGGTCCCACAGGGGTCTGTCCTGGGTTGGGTTCTGTTCAGTATCTTCATAAATGGTTTGGATAATGGCATAGAGAATACACTTATGAAGTCTGTGGAAGATTCCAAGCTGGGAGGGGTTGCAAGCCCTTTCGAGGATAGGATTAGAATTCAAAATGATCTCGAGAAACTGAAGAAATGGTCTGAAATAGGGTGAAATTCAGTAAGGACAAATGCAAAGTACTACACTTAGGAAGTTATAATCAATTGCACAAATACAACATGGGAAATGACTGCCTAGGAAGGAGTACTGCAGAAAGGGATCTGGGGGTCATAGTTAGGGCCCTACCAAATTCATGGCCATGAAAAACGTGTGACTGACTGTGAAATCTGGTCTTTTGTGTGCTTTTACCCTATACTATATAGATTTCATGGGGGAAACCAGTGTTTCTCAAATTGGGAGCCCTGACCCAAAAGGGAGATGCAGGAGGGTCACAAGGTTATTGGGGGTAGAGGAGTGTCACAGTATTGCCATCCTTACATCTGCGCGGCCTTCAGAGCTGGACGGCCGGAGAATGGTGTCTGCTGACTGAGGGCCCAGCTCTGCAGGTAGCAGCGCAGAAGTAAGGATGGCAATACCATCCCATGCCATCCTTTCTTCTGTGTTGCTGCTGGCAGCGGCTCTGCCTTAAAGCTGGGCTCCCCAACCAGCAGCCATCGCTCTCCAGCTGCCCAGCTCTGAAGACAGCCCTGCCACCAGCAGCAGTGCAGAAGTAAGGGTCGCAGTATCCTCCCTACAATAACCTTGCAACCCCTACGATTACACCACCATGACACTTCAAATGTAAATAGCTGAAATCATGAAATTTATTATTTTTAAAATCCTATGACCATGAAATTTATCAAAATGGACCATGGATTTGGTAGGGCCCTAGTAAGAGTGGATCACAAGCTAAATATGAGTCGACAGTGCAACATTGTTGCAAAAAAACCCCACACATCATTCAGGATGTATTAGCAGGAGTGTTGTAAGCAAGACTCAAGAAGTAATTCTTCCACTCTACTCAGCACTGATAAGGACTCAACTGGAGTACTGTGTCCCATTCTGGGTACCACACTTTGAGAAAGTTGTGGACTAATGGGAAACAATCCAGAGGAGAGCAACAAAAATTATTAAAGGTCTAGAAAACATGACTTACGGGGAAAGACAGAAAAAAATGGGTTTGTTTAGTATGGAGAAGAGAAGACTGAAGGGGGACATAACAGTTTTCAAGTACATAAAAGATAGTTATAAAGAGGAGGGCGATAAATAGTTTTCCTTATCGACTGAGGATAGGACAAGAAGTAATGGGTTTAAATTGCAGCAAGGGAGATTTAGGTATACATTACGAAAAACTTCCTAACCATTAAGGTAGTTAAGCATTGGAACAAATTATCTAGGGAGGTTGTGGAATCTCAGTCACTGGAGATTTTTGAGAACAGGTTAGACATACACCTGTCAGGCATGGTCTAGATAATACTTCATCCTGCCTCAGTGCAGGAGACTGGACTAGATGACTTTATCAAAGTCCCTTCTAGTCCTACATTTCTATGATTCTATCGCAATCAGTCTGGGCCAGGAAAAGCTTTGTATCAAGTAAAATAGTAGATTTGTAGCTTTCTAATGGGACACACAGCACTTACTTCCAGCCCTATCAGGTACAGAGAAATTGAACCTTAAAATATTCACATACAAGATACATCTTGGTAATTTTTTTAGTTTTCCAAAAAATTATTAGAATTTCTCTTCTCCAATGGAGCCCTGTATAGTGGGGCTCACTCTGTTAAGGAAGGCTTATATAGGGCCAAACAAAAAATTCCCAATAATTTTTTTAAATTCTCAAAAATTTCTAAAATAGTTTTGTTGCAAAATATGTCCTATGAAGAAAGCATCAAAGAATGGTATCGCGCAGGGGTCAGCAACCTTTCAGAAGTGGTGTGCCGAGACTTCATTTATTCACTCTAATTTAAGGTTTCGCGTGCCAGTGATACATTTTAACATTTTTAGAAGGTCTCTTTCTATAAGTCTATAATATAGAACTAAACTATTGTTGTATGTAAAGTAAATAAGGTTTTTTAAATGTTTAAGAAGCTTCATTTAAAATTAAATTAAAATGCAGAGCCCCCCAGACCGGTGGCCAGGACCCAGGCAGCGTGAGTGCCACTGAAAATCAGCTTGCGTGCCGCATTTGGCACACGCGCCATAGGTTGCCTACCCCTGGTAGTGTAAAGGTTTTACTGGCACTTGTTTGAATAACCTACTTAGTTCACTAACGGTTTTGCCAATTCAGCCACCCCAGACTCATGCTGATAAATCTTTAAACCACATTTTGCAATTATGTATATTTCTCTCATATATGTATATATGTTTATATTTTTTGTTTTAAACGTTCTATATTTAGACAGAGTTTTCACCTTATGAAATAAGCTATAGCACAGAACAGCGAAAAACTTCCAGGGTGACTGCGAGCCCTTACAACTTGTAAATTACCAATGGAATCATCTAGATAAACCTTATGGGGTATATTTGAGGCTTTAATGAAAGAGTCAGATTACAAAAGTCTAGAGTAGTAGTACAAAATGGTATAGCATTTAAGTTTAGTTGCACTGTATTAAAAAACAATATTCAAATAAATTATTTTTCCCTGCAGTATACCAAGTTTTTGGAGATAGAATTAAAATTGGGCTTTCATTTTAGTCTGAGTAAACTATAATACTGTATAAGACTGTAATACTGTATGTTCTAGTGAGCTCCAAGTGCCCAGGGTGTTAAGAGAGCATTTTGTTTCAGGCATTTGAAACTTAATGCTACTTTAATATTCTCTGTTGGATATTGTTACAATGGAATTTCAACTATTTCCTACAATTTGAGTTAAAGATTACCTGAATAGTGGTGAGCAGTACAAAACATATATCTAAGGCTGACATAGTGGCTTAATGTCCTGTTGTTTCTTGCTTTAGCAAAATTAATTTCTGCAGTCTTCTACAGTGAATTCAAGCACCACCTGGAGATTTAAATTCACAGTTAACTGCAGTGTATTTCCAACTCTCTTGACTGCTATGCTGAGGCTAGCCCATGTGCGCCAGATAGGTAGTAAAAGATAATGCCATCTTATACTACTACTCATGTGTTTTTTAATCCAAAACTAGCCATGCAGTGGGTAGCTTAAATAATCAAGTCATTCCGTGCCTTACTTTAAACAAGTCTGATTACATATCACAACAGTCTAAAAAAATAGCATGGTTTGTCCATAATTAAAAGTATATTGCACAATCCTTAGGAAAACATCTTCCAATAGGACTGAGATATGTCAACAGGCTCCTACATAACTAAATTCCATGCTTGTGGTGATACATTACCTCAATTGTTCAAAACAAAGGCTAGATTCCAACTTTACAATCTTCCCTGAGTCAGGGGCAGTGTGTAGCTGTACCTCTCCAGGAGCAGGCCAGAAAAAACAAATTGTGACTATAGTCAAGTTTTCCCCTGCTTTCCCCTTACTTGGATGGATGGGAAAGTTATTGCTCCTCTTTTCATGAAGAAGCTTACTCTCCGTGCTCTTCCCATTTCACATCTGCATTTACCGTTCCCACATACAGCCAAATAAGAGGAGGACAATCTAGCCCTAAATTTGGCAGTTAAAAGATTCATTAATCTGACTTTACTTAAGCTCAGGCAGAAAGATTATATTGCTAATTTATGTTGTTTGATAGTACTAAATTATCTGATATGTTAGTTTTCATAAACTATATGAAGAGTCAATCTGATCATGAGAAAAAGGCAAAAGTTAACTGTACAAAAAACGTGGGCAAACATCAGGGACATATTAGCTTAATCTTTTTTTTAAAATTTGCAATAAAAACTTTTATGCCATGTAAAAGTCATTAAGTGTAAAGCCTTTTAAAACATCTAGAGGAACATCATCAAATTACAAATGTATGCGTCTCCTAAAATATTTAGTCTACTATTGTTATGAATAGTACCTAAAATTAATAAAACTGAAACAGACTAGAGAAAAAAAGATGGATTTTCAGATTTTCATTTTGCGCAATGGACATTAATTGCTGTGTAGCTAGTTTCAAGAGTCGCTAAGATCCTGAATTGTTTATGTACTTGTGTTAGTTCACCAAAATTGTGACGTTTCAGTAGAAGACAAAAGGGTGACGGAAATATCATGAATTTAGCCCCTCCTCCAAAGGGATCCGTCCCGTCTGCCATAGGCACCAACGGAAAGGTCCTGGGTTCGCACTGGCAGCGTCCACACGGGAGAGTTACAGCGCAGCGGCACGTTGGTGCGCACCGCAATTCACCCGCCCTGGGGGCGGCGTAGGCTCGGCGCATTTCTCGGGTTTCGGCAACGCCGCGTACCCCGATCTCCCCCACGCGCTCCTCTTTAGCACGCGGGGGGGGGGGGGGGAGCCGCGCCTGCGCGCTGCGAGGCACGCCCCTCCGTCCGGCCTGCAGTGGGGGAGGGGAGGCAGAGCCAGAGCCCGGACACCCGAGCGATCTGAAAGGCGCGGCGGGAGTGAAGCCACGTGACAAATACCGGCGAAGACACAGCTGCCTCCACCTCAGGGACCCAACCGCCCCTCCGTCCAGGCAGCCCAACCCGCCGAGCGCCCGGAAGGGGGTCGCTGGCCAGTCACCTCAGAGGGAACGGCAGGAAGTGGAACGAAACCGGAGCCGTAACGGCTGCAGCGTCAGCCGGTTCCTAGCAACAGCGCGCTCTGCTCTCGTCACTTGGCAACCAAGGAAACAACCTGCGTGCGCATGCGCACATACCGGTGCCATCTCACCTCGTCTCTTTCACTTGCGCGTGCGAACAGGCCAACGCATAATGCAACCGTTCACCTCTTGGGCTGCGCATGCGCGCACTCACCGGTTCGCCCGAAACAGGAGCGTTGACGCTGCACACACACCGTCCCCCGACCTCCCGGCTCTTCGTCTCGCGCATGCGCAAAGATAAATACGGGCCACGTGTCTTCTGCAGCGCATGCGCAAACAAACGAGCTGTAGCGCCCCCTGGCGGAGACTGGGGAAGCTGTTCCTTATTGGGCCTGCTATGAATGTGCCCGACAGTCACAGCGGGCGCGCCTCACCGGCTGGTGGAAAGAGACTGGGCACGAGCTACTGTGAGCGGCGGCGACGCTGGCCCGGCGCATGCTGGGAGTTGTAGTACTCCCGGGACTGAGGCGTGCGGAGAGCAGGGCGGACAGAGACTACAGCACCCAGGCGGCTGCGCGGCGAGGGGCGGCCCGCTGGCACCAGCCCCCTCCTTCTCCCGCTTAATACCGTCCCCGCCGTGCGTGGAACTGCTGCTGCCGCCTCAGCCGAGCTTAGAGGTGACCCTGAGTCTAGGCAGCGACACAGCCGGACCAGCCGCTTCGCCCAGCCATGGTCAGTACCGCTCGGCCTGCGGGGGCCCGCCTGGGCCGAGGGGGATACGAAGCTGCCCCTCCCTCTGGAGAATATGTGGTAACCCCTACCTGGGGTGAGGGCCTGGGGGGGACAGAGTCCCCCTTCCGCACCCCCTCTCCGCGTGTGTGAGGGGGTATCCCCTACCTGGGGTGCGGATCTGGGGTGCAGATCCCCTCCCCCCGTGTGGGTGGGTAGGTGGGGGATGGTAATCCCTACAGGCGGTGAGGGCCTGGGGGGACAGAGTACCCCTTCCGTACCCCCTCTCCGCGTGTGTGAGGGGGTATCCCCTACCTGGGGTGCGGATCTGGGGTGCAGATCCCCTCCCCCCGTGTGGGTGGGTAGGTGGGGGATGGTAATCCCTACAGGCGGTGAGGGCCTGGGGGGACAGAGTACCCCTTCCGTACCCCCTCTCCGCGTGTGTGAGGGGGTAGCCCCTACCTGGGGTGAGGGCCTGGGGGTACAGATTCCCCCTTCCGTACCCCCTCTCCGGGGTGAGGCTCTGAGGTGCAGATTCTTCCCCCCCCCCCGTGTGTGGGGGTGGTAACCCCTACAGGCGGTGAGGGCCTGGGGTACAGATCCCCACATACACGGAGAGGGGGGAGTACCGCACTAGCTGGGGCGGGGGCACGGAGCCCCCCCCAACGCCCCCTGATGTGTGGGTGAGGTGGGGTGACCCCGTGCAGTTCCCGGGGGGACGGGGGCGTGTGCGGAGTATGTAGCCTGCGCCCGTCCTTGGGAGGTGGGTCGGGCGAGCAGAAGGGGTTCCGGCACCGGGCGGCCACGTTTAGAGGTGAGGCGCCATCGTGCCTGTGCTGGGGTGACCCCTTATCCTTGCAGCAGAGGACGTGGAGCCTGCAGCCTGGGCCAGAGGCGGCTGGGGGGGGGGCTGCTGAACGTTGCAGGCTGGGCCGCTTGCACCGGGCACGTCGGCACGAGCAGTGGTTGGGGACAGAGCTGCCAGCTGTTGGGTGAAATCTTGGTGTGTTTTCATAGAAACCGTCTGTGAATTGCTGGAGTGGGGGAGGGGAAGTGGGTGACGTCGCTGCAGTGTCTCGAGGTGGCTTTGAAAGTGTTCTCCAGTGGGTTATTGTGGAACGAGCACCTCTGCCTCAAACTGTTCCAGCCAGGGGTGCAGGTCTGCTGCAGGATTCAAACTAGCAATTATAATTCAGTGTTTTCCATAAAGTGCTGTATCCTGCTCTACAATGTCGCAGGTCTAGGGGATCATATGACACTCTTCTGTGTTACTTTCCAATTCCCTTTCGGTTCGAGCTCTGTGACTTGGGCAGGTTCAAATGATGTAGTTGGGTATGGGTGCTGGAATTAACCCCAGACACTTGCCCTGGATTTCAATTGCATTTCTTCTTCTTATGGTAATAGTGAAATAATTGAGTTGAAAAGCTGTTTTGCCTGCAAAGGCCTGAGATATAAACATTCTCATTTCTCTGTTAAAATAGGTGTTAATGAAGTCACCAAAAGCATTGCAAGGAGCTATAGTCATTACACTGCTTCTGTCCCTTCTGGTGTAACAATTAGGCATGCACTGCCTGTACTCTGGCCTTAAAAGTTTCAAGTCACCTCCGTTTC
Source organism: Macrochelys suwanniensis (assembly GCA_033296515.1). Classification (NCBI taxonomy): domain Eukaryota; kingdom Metazoa; phylum Chordata; order Testudines; family Chelydridae; genus Macrochelys; species Macrochelys suwanniensis. Next base: position 186,555,278 of record CM065777.1, on the reverse strand, counting down.
CTATCTAAGATGTATCTAGATTTTATTTTTTTTTCAGGTTAAATGTGTAAAGTGATATGTTAATGCTTGCTGTGGCAAGTATAAATTACTTGCTTCCTGTCACTATCTAATGTGTATATACATATATGACTCTTCTTCCATCTCTAGTCATGGATTTTTTTTATTTTATTTTTTGCCCATCATCTCTGTCTTGACCCTAAATTCTGCTCTTCAGTTCCAGATTTTTCTACCCCGTTCTTGTTTTATGTGTATGTCTAAAATGCTACTCTAGTCCCTGATGTCTAGTCCCTGGAGAACCTTACCATTTTGATCTCATGTTCACACTACTCCAGTCATGTCAATTCAGGATGTTCCCAATCCCATTTGGTATTAGGGATAACAGTTTTGAAATTTCTGAAAACAAAGTCCCACATGATTTAGTATAATTGCCATTAGCCAAATCCTCATGTGAACAACACTCGCATTTAGGAGCACCTATCTCAGCTTCCATTTTAAAGGAACGGACTAGGGAACAAACACGACATCAGTACAGTACTTGCACATAGCTAGTAACTTCAAGAGCTAAACTGTCTGTCCCATTTCAGAGAGTGATGAATCAGAATGCAGTTTTCTCAACTAATTCCTCTACTCAAAAATACGGAAAGGACCGAATGAAAGTCTGAGACAAGGTGGGTAAGGCAGTATCTCTTCTTGGAACAAATTTGTTGATGGAAGAAATGAGAAGACTTCTGTAGAGCTCAAAAGCTTGTCTCTTTTATTGGACCAACTTCTGTTGGTGAAAGATACTACCTCACGCACCTTGTTTTTCTCATCTCATGGGACCAGCACAGCTACCACGACGCTTAAAACAAGAGTTGGTCTGTCGGCCAAGTCTTATTGGTCTGATATCTGATTCTTAAGCTTTCAGTGAAATACAGCTTCAGTAATATTAACTGCTTATAGTTTTAAAATGTTTTATCAAGCAAGGTGGGTTACTGCTAAAACTTGAGCTGTGCATGGACTACTGTCATCTTAATCCCACTTGCCTTGCTTTACAACATCCAGGAATGTTATCACAGTTAGTAATTACATTTCAGATTGGCAAGGCCTTTTGTAACACAGTCCACCTCTGTGTAGGTATGATATAGTTCTTCTGCCCCCTCCCCCGCCTCCTACTGATAGAGGACAATCCGATATTAATTTGATACTATTCTTTGTAGCTACCTGCAGCATAGCTAGCTTATTTGTTTTGTTAAATAGTACTGTATCCAGTAAGTTTGAGAAGTCCTACATCTGCTAATATTGAAGGTGTTAATACTTTGCAAAAGATACTAATTAAGGCAATAAGCACTTACGTAAAAGTACAGGGGGAAGGGAATAAATGGTGCTGATGTCAGCCATAGGTTTGAAATTGGAAGCTTGTTCTCTGTAACCAAGTATTTTAAAAAGACTATTTTAATATATTGTCCTCCTCTTCAGAATTCTAATTGTTGTCTTTTGAAGGTATCTGAGGATGTAGGGGTCCTGTACACACTGCTACAATGAAACACTTGATTTTTCCACCCTTTCTCTTGTATCGAACGAAATATTCCATACCCTTTCCTGGCTCTCTTCCACACTTTTGAATTTGATAGGGGAGGTATAAATAGCTTCAAAATATGTTAATTGAACTTTTCTATATATTTCATGCAACAAACTCCAAAAACTGGCAACAACTAAAGGTCACTGCTCTAGTTACCAGAACATGAAAGCATTCTTATTAAAGTTCAGTGTAGGAGCCAAGACAGATTAAAATGACTGTCGTATGTACCTAAGGTTACTTTCTGAAAGAACGGGCCTCCATGTCCCTTTACATGGAGGCCCATTCTTTCAAAAAGGAACCTTATCTTGACATCAAGCAAGTTTAAAACAAAATTGATTTTAAAAGTAGCTTCAGTGTCTCAGTGCTGCTATATCTTGCCATTTTTGTGATTAAAACAAATCACAATATTTAGTGGTTGTTTTTAACTCCCTAGCTCCTGAATCTAGAGACCTCATGCATGAAAACCTGTTTTGTCTAAAAGAAAATCTCTAATATTCGTTGTTGCAGAGAAGAAGCTTGAATACATGAAGTGTGTGCATTCTAAAGGCTCAACCTAGACTGCTAATAAACAGTTAATAAAACAGTAAAAGCTAATAAAAATAATAAAATAAAATTAATGAGACTATTTAAAAGAAATAATGGCTTATGGTGTGTGTTTGGGTTTTTTTGGTGGGGTAGAGGGGACAGTAACTCCATGATTTTTACGACATTGTTTGGTAATACTGGGTGCTATACCTGCCTCAAACCCCCAAGCCAATTTTTGTGGCATTCTCATTTTACTATGCAAGTGTCTCCTGTTGCTGTATCAAAGACCTACCTGTGCAAACTGATTCTACAGGGGAAATGGTTGAAACTGATTGGATAGAGTAAAATAAAAATTATTTAATCTATTAAGTTTCCTTAAGTGTTGCTTGTAACAATAGTAGGGGGAAAAACTTCAGACCTGATTTGCTGAAGTGTTACAATCCAGAGAAACCGTGCCAAACCCTGCCACCTCCCCCACCCCCAATAAAACACGATAGCACCATCATTTAAGTTGGAAGTCATTCTGCCAGAAGTGCAGTATTACTAACTTCTCCCCTAAATGACACTAAGTAATTAATTTGAAGTAATGAAAAGTGAATGTAGGAGAACTCATGAATTTTGGTGTGCCAGTGTTGCATGTTGTCTCATTTCAAGACCTGTTCAAGATGGTTTGTAAATGTTTGTGTAATTGAGCAATAAGTTCATTTTTTAAATTTTTTTTATCACAACTAGCAGAAAGATCATCATTCTTTCACTTATTCTGACAGAAAACAGGTCCCCTTCAGAAACATCTTGCTGAAGACTAGATTAACATCTGGTACACAGCAGACTTCTCAGATTACATAACGCTAACTCACTTGTACAGTTGTCATCTAGCCAGATTCACGATTCAGTCATCAAAGAATGTGTAAAATGCTGCTTCTCTATCCTATGGTTATGTAATATAGCCATCATTCTTGAAATTTTGTGGACACAATCATTCCAACACCTTCAAGCTACAAAACAGGAAACATTCAAAAAACAAATGTTGAGATATAACAGTGAGTTATTCTTTTTAAAAAGTCCATTTGATGACTTAAGTTTAACAATACACGATTACTGTAAGAGTGACTAACTCAGCTTGCTTATACCTTGGAGTCTTAATATTCAAACCTCCTAATTTTTGCTGTTTTCATTTTATATAATGAAATTAGACTGTTTCTAGATGGGCTTAATTTTATGGTTATCTAACACCAGCATGATGCTATAGTGCTTGGATTCTGAATTCTTTAAGGGGAATACAGTTAAATCCAGAAGCTGATTTCATTAGGAAATCCATAAAATGCATCATGAAATGTGAAATCCAGTCTCGTATGCTTTTACCCGATACTATACAGATTTCACAGGGGCGACCAGCATTTCTCAAATTGGGGGTCCTGACCCAAAAGGGAGTTGCCGGGGGGGGTCATGGTATTGCCACCCTTACTTTTGCGCTGCTTCAGAGCTGGGCAGCCGGAGAGTGATGGTGGCTGACTGAGGGCCCAGCTCTGCAGGCAGCGCAGAAGCAACAGCCACCATTCTCTGGCCACCCAGCTCTGAAGGCATCGCCAGCAGCAGTGCAGAAGTAAGGGTAGCAATACCGCAACACACCCCCTCCCACAATAACCCTGTGACACCCCCTCCTCTTCTCCCCCCCCCTTCCTTTTTGGGTCAAGACTCCTACATTTACAACACCATGAATTTTCATATTTAAATAGCTGAAATCATGACATTTATGACTCTTTTAAAATCCTGTGACTGTGAAATTGACCAAAATGGACCGTGAATTTGGTAGGGGCCTACTTATGGGAACCATCATGAGCTATACTGGTATAGTGATGGAGTGCTTGTCTACACTTATTGGGGGATCAACGTGTGGTGATAGATGCATCAGATCGACCACAGATCGCTCTCCCGTCGTTCCTGTACTCCACCTGAACAAGAAGCACGAGGGGAGTCGACGGGAGAGCATCTCCCATCAACATAGCATAGTGTGGACCCTGCTGTAAGTAGATCTAAGTACATCCACTTCAGCTACATTATTCACTTAGCTGAAGTTGTGTAACTTAGATCAATCTCCCCCCGTAGTGTAGACAAGGTGGGAGTCTCCGTCCATGTCAATGTATGAGGGATTCAGGTGAACACGTATACACTAGGTCAGACTAATGTGAGAACCGCAAACATGGTTACGTGTGAGACCTGACAAGATCGTCTTTGACGAATGCAGGCTGTTCACTTTTTTCACATAAGGCGTTAATGTACCTTGCTGCAAAGCTGTTAATGGCAACATGGCAAATCTACTGTAACCTTTCTCTGGGGCTGTTGCTTTCCAGTTGCTGCAGTCAACGTGATATGCTTGAAGTTTGACTTCCATGTTGTTTGCAGGCTACCTTGAGAACCGGTGCCTTGTTTTAGCTGACCAGAAGAACGGCCAAAAGCCAAGCAGGGTTGTAACTTGCAAAGGAGATTAAAACCAATAGTAAAAGGTTCTGTAGCCATATAAATAAAACAAGGAAAGAAGGACCGAAAAGGGAGGGGCAGAAGTAATCCAGGAAACTACAAGCCTGTTAGTTTGACCTCAGTTGTATGTGATGTCTTAGAACAAAATTTGAAAGAGAAAGTAGTTAAGGACATGGAGGTAACCAGTAATTGGGATAAAATACAATATGGTTTTACAAAAGGTAGATCATGCCAGACCAACCTGATCTCTTTCTTTGAGAAGATAACTGATTTTTTTTTTTAAAAAAAATTTGACAAAGGAAATGCAGTAGATCCATCTACCTGGATTATAATAAGGCATTTGTCTACCATTCCACATTGAAAATTATTAGTTAAATTTGAGGAAATAGGGATAAAGAAGAGGTTAAAGGGGATATTACAGTGGGTCGTACTGAAAGGTGAACTGTCAGGCTGGAGGAAGGTTATTAGTGGAGTTCCTCTGGGATCAGTCTTGTGACCTATCTCACTTAACATTTTTATTAATGATCTGGACACACAAAGTGGGAGTGTGTTTGGAGGCATTGCCAGTAGGAGGGACCAGAATATCATATGAGAAGATCTGAATGACCTTGATGCAGCCATTAAAAAGGATAGGAAGCATCAGGTGAGGTATTTCCAGTAGAGACAGTGTTAGTACCATTATACAAGGCACTAGTGAGACCTCATGTGGAATATTGTGTGTGATTCTGGTCTTCCATATTTAAGAGAGATGAATTCAAACTGGAACAGGTGCTGAGAAGGGCTACTAGGATGATCAAAGAAATGGAGAACCTACCTTATGAGAGGAGACTCGGAGCTTGTCTTGTTTAGCCTAATCAAAAGAAGGCTAAGAGGAGATATGATTGCTCTCTATAAATACATCAGAGGGATAAATACCAGGGAGGGATAAGAATTACTTAAGTGCCAATGTTGATACAAGAATATATGGATATAAACTGGTCATCAATAAGCTAGGCTTGAAATTAGACAAGGTTTCTAACCATCAGAGGAGTGATGTTCAGAAACAGCCCCTGCCCTAGGTAGTAAAATTTCTCCATGGACTGGAGGGTGTTGATCTTAAAAATTGGGTAGACAAGCCCATCCTCCAACACTGGTTGGTACAGTACTTCTATTTTCTTTAGGCTGATTGTGAAACCAAAATGAATGACTGACTGCACAAGCAAAGTGATCAGTTATAAACTGAATGTCCTGCATCAAGTAAGCAACCATTGCACAATCAGCATGCACAATTTTTTTTTAAAAGCTGCTTAATGAGTAAATCTGCAACTTTCCATCCTTTTGAAAGCTGCGCTTATGAAAAGAGTGTGGGAGCCAGCACTTGTTTGGTGCCATTGATGACTGGAAAAGGGTCTGATATTTTGCTATTTTTCACCACACTGGCCATCTTCACATCATGGAAGCACTGAATGACAGAAAAAACTCTGCAGGGCATCCAAACATAAACAAAAATTTCCAAAGTTCCTTGCGATTTAAAGTCTAAAGCTTTAGCTGAGTTGACACAGACCATGGTTTTGCTCCATGCACTCTGTCTGAAGATGATTGGCTGTGAAGATCATGTCTGTAGTGCCCCATACAGACATCCATCCATCCTGAGATTTGAGGAGAATAGTTTCCACAAGTTAGGTCTGTTTACTAAACTTAAGATCCAGTCAAGAATTTTCCCAGCAACCGGGGATACAGAAATGCCACAGTAAGTATCCCAGTTTGCCCTATCCCCCTTATATTTATAGAGGTGAACAATGTTGGCATCCTTAAAATCCTGTGGCAGTGACTCTTGCTCCCAGATAATGCAGAAGAGCCGTGTGAGGTGCATTGGAGTGTGGTAGTCACCCTGCTTACAGATATTTGCTGGAATGTCATCTAGTCCTTTGGTGCTTTCCCTTTTGACAACTGCTTGATTGCTGTTATGGTATCATAAGTTGTGGGGGCTAGTATAAGCTAATATTTCAGTGAACATTGTGGAAGAGCATTTGGAAGGGTGATTGAGAAGCCAAATGGAATGTTCCATCTGTTGGCCAAATATTTCTTTTTGTTAGTTAAGAGTCTGTTGCTGTCTGGTGCTCATACAGAGGTTATTCTGTTGTACCTTGGTCTATACACAGCACAAAGGCAAGCAAAAAAGCATTTGGTGTCTTTACAGTCTTCTGCTAGTTGTAACTCTACCAGTTCCTTTTTCCACTAATGTTTTTTTATTTGCTGACGTCTGTTTTGCTCAATGATGTGCTGGCTTCCTAGCTGCAGAATCCTTGTCCACTGTGTAGACTTGAAGGGCAGCATGTGGTGAGATCAAGAACTGACATTCTCATCAAATCAGTCCTGATGTTTCATTTTAACATAGCTGAGAACTTCAACGGACATCTTTATTCCACACTGTCTCAGCATCCACTGAGGCTTCTGTAAGTGAGGGAAATGCTTCCATGAGTTTGCTGGAATTCAGAACTGTCAGTTTTCCAGACTTGAAATTCTGATTTTTTTTATTTTTTTTTCTTCCCTGGCTTGATTTGCAGTCTGTTGCTTGAGAGCAACATGGAGGGACTCTGCACTACTCTTAGGTCTAAGATGCACACCTCTCAGGAGGCAAGTGAGCCTTAAATCATGGAGAGCTCTTCACCAGATAATAATATAATTGATCATGTGCCAGTGTTTTGAGCAAGGATGCATCCAGGTTGTCTTATACTTGTTGGCCTGATGAAACAGTGTATTGATGATGATGATGGATGATTAGGTTGTACATGTTGCATTTGGAAAGTAGTAGCAAGCTGCTAGAGTTTGTGTTACCAACTCCATTACTACGTGAGTGGGTCACCTTCCCTGAGCATCGTCATAATTGATATAAGTACTTTCATATCAATATAAACATTCACACTAGAGTTTTTGCCAGCATAACCATACAGACAAAACCTTCCTAGTGTAAACATGCTCTATAACAGAGGTCTTGCTCTTTACATCCTTGGTATTTTTCACACACGCAAATATGGCAGCTTAACCTCAACCCCAGGAGATTGGTCTGAGGCTGTATGAGAACTTGACATCACACACATCACCCTTCACTCTGGATATGGAGGGTGATTCTTGGGCAGTGGAAAACAGTATACGTACCAGCCTTTTGCCTACTGCTTTGTTGTTGTATAAGACTGCTTTGTTGCATACTGGGTCAGACCAAAGATCCATCTAGCCCAGTATCCTGTCTTCCAACAGTGGCCCATGCCAGGGAATGAACAGAACAGGTAATCATCAAGTGATCCATCCCCTGTCACCCATTCACAGCTTCTGGCAAACGGAGGCTAGGCACACCATCCCTGCCCATCCTGGCTAATAGCCATTGATGGACCTGTCCTCCATGAACTTACCTAGTTCTTTTTTTAACCCTGTTCTAGTCTTGGCCTTCACAACATCCTCTGGCAAAGAGTTCCACAGACTGAGTGACTGCATTTTGTGTGGAAAAAATACTTTTTTTTTTTTTCTTTTTTTTTTTGGTTTAAATTTGCTGCCTATTAATTTCATTTGGTGACCCCTAGTTCTTGTGCTATTTACTCCTTCTCATAACACTTCCTTATTTACTTTCTCCACACCAGTCATGATTTTATAGACCTCAGTCATATCCCCCCTTAGTCGTCTCTTTTCCAAGTTGATTGAGATGGGATGACCACATCTGCACGCAGTATTGAAGATGTGGGTGTGCCATGGATTTATATAGAGGCAATATGATATTTTCTGTTTTATTATCTCTCAATGATTCCCAACATTCTGTTAGCTTTTGACTGCCGCTGCACACTGAGTGGATGTTTTCAGAGAACTATCCACAATTATTCCAAGATCTTTCTTGAGTATATCACTTGAATTGCTACATAACTTTTTAGTTGGTGTCCTATTTACAGCTCCACCAGATATCTAGGTTTGCAGTATTCTACAAATCTCCACTTGCAAGTAACTCTGCAAATTAATGTAATGAGAGCAGTCTTTAATATAGTGTGGTGTAATTCTAAGCTGCATATTCTGCCAATCTTCTGAAGACTTGTGCAGGCTCTCTAAGTTTAAAGCATAAAAGCTACATTATAGTCTAATGGAATTTTGTGACTCTGTATTTGAAGTGCCTATGCTTTAAAAAGGCAGTATTTTCTCCCTTACTTTAAATGGTTTTGGGCTTCATTTAAAAATACTTCCCACCACTCTCTTCTGTACAAAGTGCAAACAGGCCTTGGAATATTTCCAGTTCTGAAGTTTCAACTTGCAGCTTTTTGGCTACCTTTCTGCAGGTCTGGTCTGCTCCCAGAAGACATTTGGGAATGCTGCTATTGGTTTAAATGAGAAGCGGAATCCTAGGAGCTGACCCTGTGCTGGGTTTTTGTACATGCTTCGCATCCAGAAGTATTAAATACTTAAATGCTCGTTCTACAATAACTGCTGAAAATGCTTGATGGCTCCTTAATCAGGAAAAACTGTATTACCAGCAGTGTGTTAGCTGAGTCTGTCTATTATTTCTTTTACAGCCTGAACCAATTAGAGTCCTAGTGACTGGAGCTGCTGGTCAGATCGCCTATTCTCTGCTATACAGCATTGCTAAGGGTGATGTCTTTGGCAAAGACCAGGTAATGGTTAAGATGAACTATCACTTGTTTTATTCAACAGTGTTGAAGAAATTACAATCTATAAAATCTCTTGGAGTTAAGTTTTCCCGTGAGCCTTCACATTTCATGCAAAGACATAAGTTACTGTTCTGAGTGTAGGTTTCCAACCCTCCCGGTTTTGCCGGGAGTCTCCCAGTATTGGGCTCTATCTCCCAGAGGCTACTGAAGCCAAACCAGGAGATTTTTAGGCTGTTAAAAGTCCAGCAACACAGTGGGGCTAAGGCAGGCTCCGTGCTTGCCCTGGCCCCATGCCACTCCTAGAAGTGGCCAGCATGTCCCAACCGCCACTGGGAGGTGGGTGGGGGACTCCACGTGCTGCCTGCACCCCAAGCACAGACTCCGCAGCTCCCATTGGCCAGGATCTGGAGCCAATGGGAGCTGTAGGGGTGGTGCCTGCAGGCAGAGGCAGTGCACAGAGCCCCCTGGCTCTCCCTCCCTCCCTGGGCTGCAGGGATGTGCTGTCCACTTCCAGGAATGGCGTGGAGCCAGGGCAGGCAGGGAGCCTACCTTAGCCCTGCTGCACCACCAACCAGGAGCTGCCCAAGGTAAGCACTGAGCAGCTGGAACCTGCACCCCAGCCCTGAGCCCCTGCTTGTGCCCCCTCCAACACCCAAACTTCCTCCTAGAGCTTGCACCCCAATCCCCTGCCCCAGGCTCAGCCCAGAGCCCCCTCCCACACTCCAAACGCTCCAGCCCAGAGCCTGCACCCCCTCCTGCACCTCTTCCACAGCCTGGTGAAAGTGAGTGATGGGGGAGAGGGGATGGAGTGAGTGGGGGGGGGGGGTCCTTGGAAGGGGCGGTGCAGGGCAAGGGTGTTTAGGTTTGTGTGATTAGACTGTTGGCAACCCTAGCAGTGAGCCTGAAGGAAAGAAATAGAGCCTTGAGTTATTCTGCATCCTGTTTTTATATGCATTCAGTGCTGAATTGTGATGCTGCTGTTAGTCTCTCTCTCTTAGTAAATGGGCTGTTATACATTCCCACCTCTCCCAAAAGGTGATATTAACTAATATCTGGCTGCAGGAGGAAATAATTGAAAAACTGAGTAAGCCTCCATTTATTGTTCCATGTGCTTTTTTAAATTGCTTTGTTTTATAGCCTCTTGTTCTTATACTGCTGGATATCACTCCCATGATGACTGTATTGGATGGCGTAATGATGGAACTGCAAGACTGTGCTCTTCCACTGCTGAGAGGTGACCAAAAGGAATACAGACTTTCTTAAAGTTAACTTAGCTTGATTAACTGCAGACTGTAAGAAATAGGATCAACTCTTCATATATGGGTGTTTGAGTGTCACCTACAATATTTGCATATGCAAAATTGGTATTTGCATATGTAATATCTGGGAATTTGGTTCACACTATTTAAACCTTGAAAGTAAGAAGTGTTTTATGTATCTGGCAAACAATTGGCTGCTTGAACTATGTCATGATGGGCCTCCTGGCCTAGTAGTGAAATAGCTTTGTCTTTTCTGATATGCCAATCCTTTTTCTGAGAAGGTTATAAAACACAATCTCTTAAAATCACAGAAAAAATAAAGACAAAATTGAGAAATGGCTTGATCAACTTGTCTAATTATGGATTCTTAAGTATAGTCTCTTCTAGTGGAAGAAAGTGAGCTAATGGGCCATGCTGTAGTTAGTATAGTAACTGTTTCAAATATCAGTTGATAAAATTTCCCAGATTGTGTAGTTTTACTCATCAATTCACATTGGAGAAGGTTGTTATTGGGGAAAGGAAAACTCATTTGGGTCATACACAAAAATCCAATGCCATTACATGGGTGGGAAGGGATGGAGAAGTGAGGAGTGTTATGTATAGGGTACATCAAAAGGTACAGGTAAACAAATGAGGATGCACAATTCATTCACTTTAGGAAGTTGCTAACACCCATTGACAACTTAGTGTATAGAAAAAGAGCAGTAATTCAATTAGTAAATATGGGCATTTGTTCTCTGGGTGTGTCTGTCACAGCTGCCTGTCTGATTTGTGCTTAAATAGAAGGTAGTCCAAAGAATAATTCCATTGATGTTGCCATAGAACTCCCAAAAAGATTGGTCGGTTACTAATTCTGTCTCTTCCCTCCTTTGCTTACAGAGGTCATTGCAACAGACAAGGAGGAGGTTGCATTTAAAGATCTTGATATAGCAGTTCTGGTTGGCTCCATGCCAAGGAGAGAGGGCATGGAGAGGAAAGATTTACTCAAAGCAAATGTGAAAATTTTTAAATCCCAGGGTGCAGCCTTGGACAAGTATGCCAAGAAGACTATCAAGGTGATCTACAGAAAGTGTATTTCATTTTTTAACTGGAAACTCTTTACCAAGCAACTCAAAGATCCAAGCAAGAGCTGTAGAATTGTACAGATGTGGCATAAGGACAAATTTTTGTTTTACGAAAGTCTTGCTTCTCAGATCTCAAATGCTCTGTATTGGCCAAAGCCTGAGGGGAGGCATCCTGTTAGACCCCCTAGTTGATCTAGGGAATGATCCCAGTCCATTGACTGACAGAAGATGAACCATCTTATAGGTATAGGTCCTGCAGTTACTCTTCAGAGGTGGGGAGCAGTAGAATGAGAAGAGGTGGCCTCCTATCGATAATATCACATGCCGATGCAAACTTGGCTCCTATTTTGTATGAATCTGTAGCTTTAATTTAATGACTTCAGTATCAGTCAAATAAGTCACATAAAAGAAAAATAGGCTTTCTTTTTGATTGTTTAGTTTTTAAAGCCACATTGGAGAGGTGGTTTGTTTGGTGGTTTTTTTTTTTTTTGGTTTTTTTTTCTTTCCAGAAGCTCAGGCACAATGAATAGAATCATGTGGCTTCCCTCCTACAGCTCCTACTCTCATACAAAGCACAGTGGGAGCATGAGTAACTGACTTTAATGTCTGCTTCCTCTGCTGATGAACTTCCTGCTGAGTCTACAGGGCTGTTCGGTGTTTTCTACAGTTGAAATAAAAATTCGCATCCGCTATTACAGAGTAATGGGAAACTAACTAAGAAGTTGGAATATAAAAAAAATAATTATAAAAGCATGTCTCTAGATCAGCTCGCTAGATGAAGGCTGTATGGAGCTTGACACTGTTTTTTCTTCATATTAACAGGACAAACTGACTTAACTTCAGACATAGCATCTTATTTCAAATAGGCAACAATTGCTTCAGTCATAACTATGATCATGTAATGCAGTGTCATCTAGTAGAACTACCTTAATGGGAAACTTTAATCAGGGGCAGGGGAGAGGGAGGGAGGGAGCAGAAAGCAAGCGAAGAGCAGACTAGTTTGTGTGTATAGTCCGCTTAATGTATTAAGAGATTGGGGGTGGATTTTTGCGGGGCAGGGGAACTAGACTGGAGGTTAGTAGCGCTGACATCTAAAATGCTGGTTTCTTTTTATTATAGAGGCACCTGGGAAGAAACATTTAAAAAGACCTGTTCTGTGATTCTATATTTATGACATCATCTTGTGTGTAATTTTTCTTTTTGATAAAGAACTTTAAATTAGTGATTATATACAATATGTTTAGGATATAAACAAGACTTTTTTTATCTTCATTTCTTGACAGCTTCTTTGGAGTAAAACTTTTTCTTTACAAATGCTGAATGTTGTGTTTACCCAGCTGAGGGAAATGAATTTGCAGAATTGTAGCTTGGCTAAACAGTTGACTTCTCATCCCATTCCCCTTCATTGCCTTCCTAGGTTGTGGTGGTAGGAAATCCAGCAAATACCAACTGCCTGACTGCTTCAAAGTCAGCTCCCTCAATACCAAAGGAAAACTTCAGCTGTCTAACTCGTTTGGACCACAACCGAGCTAAATCCCAGGTAGGAAGAATTCATCCAGGGCTAGAATACCTTCTTATGTCTGTCTTATAAAGTGTTTACATTTTAAGCTTTCTCAGAAGGCAGTGTGTTGTACTTAAAGTGTAGCTGAAATTAGTATGTTCCATGTCTTTTCTAAATTCAAATTAGATTGCTCTGAGACTTGGTGTAACTGCTAGTGATGTGAAGAATGTAATCATCTGGGGGAATCACTCCTCCACTCAGTATCCAGATGTTACTCATGCTAAGGTAAAAGTGCAAGGAAAGGAAGTTGGAGTTTATGAAGCTGTAAAAGATGACAGCTGGCTGAAGGGTGACTTCATCACGGTAAGATTTTCTGTTCATTAATGATCTCTGTGTAATTGGACAAGACTGCTGTTAGACTAATTCTGACTCACAGTGAAAAGCTAGTATTAATATATACACAATGGAAATCTTATGGGAAACCTTAGCAAAGCATATCTTCCAGTCCTGCTAAAATGATTTGTCTTCAAATAGCTTGTCACAGTAATTTAAAATTTATAGTCCTGTTCCTGTGGTGCTTCCTTTTGCATAAACCTAAGTAAGTATGCTAGATGGATTTTTCTGCTGAAATGATCAACAGTGAAAGTTAATGTTGAGAGTCAAAATTGCTGCCACTGGGTGTCATCTGGTGCCCTAGCCTCTGTAGGGAGAGGATCGTTCACTTTTTTTTTTTTTTTAACGTAATTTTAGTCCATAGAATTAGGGAAAGCTCCCCTCTGAATATACTGATCATCACTTGGGGATGAGGGTTTTTAGGGGTGTGGTGTTTTTTTTTTTGTTTTTTGTTTTTTTTTAAGGCTGCCATTTTCTATCTCAAGGATTCTGTGGTTTGATTGCTGAGCAGTGCTTCCCATAAAGAATTTGAATTGCCTGTGCTCCATAGGCTGTGATACCTTCTAGCTTGTTTCTGGGTGCAGTTTAAGTTATGTTTGACCTATAAAAGGAGTCCTTTGCTTGTTCTGTAAGGTTGTGAGGTCCCTCTTTTCTAATGAATTATTATATACTCACGGTTGAGGTGCTGGAGTCCCTAGATTTAAACAGGAGGGCTTCAGTGCTGGGTCCTTGACTCTGGCCTGCTGCACACAGCTGGGATAGGCCCTCATGGGAATATCTCATAGCTGGTCTGTTACGTAAACATGTGTTGTCTGAGGGAATATTAAGACGGTTCAGAGGTGCTTGCTTTGTAGGGGATGAGTTGGGATCTAACTAACAGGCACAGTCTGAACAAATTTTTGCTGTTATAAATATTGTACATGAATGAGACCTTACTTTTTATGTATACGTTTCAGCAATTAGCTTCGTTAATCTGATTTATGTGTCTTGGAAAAATACTCCAGAGACCTGGATCTTCAGGCACTATCAAATGACTTGTTAGCATGTAAAATAGGTTCTGTATAATCTTTAAAAAGTAGTTCACTTCTAGTCTTCAGCTGACCACTAAACCATAAATGTTATACCATAAATATACCTATACATAAGGCCCTATTTGTGATAATCCAGATTTTGCAATATTAGGCTTCCACAGCAATTTTGTCAGATGCACGGCTGACAACAGGAGCCCCGGCCCTTCAGTGTGTATCAGCCTTGACCCTTGCAGAACATTTCTAGGCTGGTAGACTGTTCTACTTTGGTGTTACAGCTGCTTATTGGTAGGATTGTATATCTGCCATAATTCAACTGTGAACATCTTGCGCTCCAACTCTGAGGGTTTTTAGTCAAGACTATATAAGAAACTTTCTCCCATGACAATTACTCTTGGGGGGGAATTCTGTGCTAAAAAGTTAAATTCTGTGCATAATATTTTAAAATAACAATATAATCATGCCAGTGTCAATTATTTTTGGTAATTCATTTCAAAATACCTGTTATCAAGTATGTCTGTAACAACACAAAGATTCAGAAAATGTTTTTTTGACAAATTTCTTGCTAGGCATATTAATACAGAACTCCGAGTAATTCATTTAAACTACAATATAGAAACTTTTCCCACCCCCCTCAGAAGACGTGCAAAGGCTTGGGGGAGTAAGGGGGGACTGAGGAACTGTGCGAGAGGGAAATAATTGCTAGGAAGGAGCCTGGGAGTGAACCTTGAGGGTTGTTGGGTGTGGGTGAGAGAAATATGGAACAGTGCGGGGGGCGGGGGGGGAAGGGATTGTTGTTGGTGAGCCTTCCCTGGCTGACCCCTAGCCTCTCTCTCATTCAATCAGGCACATCTGCCCTGTCTCCATGTGTCCTTGTACCTCCCCCTCCCCATTCAGCTCCTGGCTCAATGTTGTTACTCCACTAGCTCCTGTGCCCCTGCCCTAGTCTGTCTTCCCGCCCCCAGTAACCTATTGTGTCCTGCTCAGTCTGTCCCTCCCATATCTTATGCCTCCTCACATGGGAAGGGCACTGTCAGGAAGTCAGCCTCTGCCCCTTCCCTCTCCACAGCTGGCTGCTTCCTCCCATGAGCCAGCTGCCCTCTCTTCTGACACATGAGACTGTGGTGGGCAAAAGGTGTAAGTGCATCTTCCCTTCGCCTCCCCATCAGAATCAATTATTCTGCAGGGGATAAATTCTGCGCTTGCGCAATGGCACAGAATTCCCCCAGCAGTAGTCAGTTAGCAGTAACTAGACAACAAAGCCACTGCTTGCTTCTTAAACCTAGTGTCATTTATTGACTATATGCAAATAAGATGTCCAATTTTGGGTTTTTTTTCATCTTTACTACAGACTGTTCAGCAACGTGGTGCAGCTGTTATTAAAGCCAGGAAACTGTCCAGTGCAATGTCAGCTGCCAAAGCTATCTGTGACCATGTGAGGAACATCTGGTTTGGCACTCCAGAGGTAAATATTGCTATGGCACATACAGAGGTGCTCTTGATTAATCTCTTTAAACTTTTGTGTTTTAATGTCCTTCTGGAGTAACACTGGGTAGATTAATCTGTCTAATCATGAGTGACAAAAGATATTGCACACTTGGGACTATAACAAATGCAGCAAAGCTTTCTATAGTATAGATTGTGTTTTTCTATGAGAAAGTAATTAGTTAAATTTGTGCCCACTGTAATAACAAGGAGAGCTATTTATCACTAACTTTTTGTTTTCAGGGGGAATTTGTTTCCATGGGAGTAATTTCTGATGGAAATTCCTATGGTATCCCAGAGGATTTGCTCTATTCATTCCCTGTTGTAATCAAGGTAACTACACTATTTAAATCCTATCAAGGTTTAACGTTTGAAATGTCTTTTTTTATATACAAAGTAGTAGGTTATGTAGATTTCAGTGGTAGGATTTGGATCATTGGTGCTGTGAAGCAAGCTTTCAACATACTTCTGCCCACTGTGAGATGCCCATTAAACTCACTGTTCCATAATTTGAATTGTCAAATGAATATTGGATGGCTGCAGAAAAGCATAGTCTGAAGTGTAGGGAGAAGGAGGCAGAAAGGATACACTGCAACTAACCTTCTACACTGAATCTGAAGAAAAATATTAATGCTCTTAAGACTGCTCAGGTAAAAAGAAATTTGAGACCTAAATCCATCTGCTTCACAGTAAGTTTGGGGATATTTACAAGTAAACTTACAATATCTTGTAATTGTTATATAGAATGGGATTTCTCATTCAGATGGCAAACTCTAGTCACTAAACTACAGCAGCCTTCTAGAGAAACAGATCTGCTCCACTTGGTTTCAGTTTGAACAAGCATGTGTTCAACACAATTTCTGGGCCACAGATTAGCATTTGTGTTCAGAGATGTCACTCATTTCACTGTAGTACCTAAACTGCAAAATTAGGTGCTGCTTTTAGACTTTACAAGACTTACTTACTTTCAAACAGGATAAAACCTGGAAGTTTGTTGAAGGTCTTCCTATTAATGACTTCTCCCGAGAGAAGATGGATCTGACTGCAAAGGAGTTGATGGAAGAAAAGGAGACTGCTGTGGCATTTATTTCCAGTCCATGACTAGCTGATCATCAAGATTTAGAAAATCCCTTAAAAGCTGAAGAGTCTAAAAGTCGTCTGTAAATCTAGTAACATATGCTGTTGCTGTATTCAAGTTTGTTTTGTGGCAGTCATTCATTTTAAAGGTCACATGCTTATTGGTACACTTATGCCTATTATCAAGAGTTCTTGGCAATTAAACATACAAGCGATTCAAAATCTGTTCTGCTTTTTTCACCAAAACTTGTCAATTCAGTAATACATGTTTTCTGAATCGAATAGAGAATAGTAATTCAGTCTTGATCAGAAATTATTATCTAGAGATCAGGGTTAACATTCAAGTGGCTTAATATTAAAAGGAAGATAAAAATGCCAATAGTTCTCCTTGAACTAATACACTTTCCTATTTTAAAAATGCAAGTAGGAAATTAGTTGATGGATACGGAGCATGTACTGTTCACTCTGGTTACACTTCACTGTTTGTAATAGAAACATTAAAGGATGGTTAATTGCACAATGGATACCGATCACATTCTCCCTGTCTTTTCTGACTTCTAAACATACTTTGCCTCTGTAAATTGTGTGATGGGCAGGATACCTCTCTGGGCAGCCCTATAACTGATGGTTTTGTAAAAATATTCTCTTGTGTTCAACCTTGAGTTAAAGGGGCAGGGGAGGAAAGCAAAGCTTGGAAGGTATGGATATAGGCTACTACAGGTCTTTGGGAAGTCGTCTTAATGATTAGCACTTCCATGTTGCTCTTTCCAACCAAAATAGAATAAAGGGGTGTGTTTAGAGAAACAGTTGAGTTTTGTCCTGGGATGGGTAAATTAGACATCTTAATAATTAGAGCTCAGGAGCTGCAGTAGTTCAGGACTAGAAAACAGCAGATAGTATACAATGATAGCTAGAAACTTGAAAGGATGTCTGTGATAAAATCTGACAGTTGTATTAGCTTAGTAGGAAAAGCTACTAATTTGTGATCAAGGCTTCTGGGTCAAAATCCTGTGACCAATCCAAGCATTAAAGTGAGATTCTTTTGCTTGCCTGCATGTCTACCTTCCCTTAATCCCTGGCCACAGAACCCTTGCTAACTAATGGAAGCTATTATTGTGAATGTACTATTATCTCGCTATGCCCTTCCGAACAGGTGTTTAGAGGACATAGGCAGCTAAAACCTACTGCTAAACATGAGATGCTCTCTCCCTTACACCTACTGCTGGAACCAGATGCATGCTGGAGTATATGGGGAGGTAGCACAATAGCTTACTATACTACCTCATTTCTGAAGTCATGAGGAAACTGAACTAGATGACAGAAGAAAAGCAAATTAATACTTATTCTCACATGATTGCAGTTGTTACTACTTCTTCTCTTGAAGAGATTCCCCAAAACGTATAAGGCCAAATTCTTTCCTCCTTTTCACCCTGAGGAGAGAAAAAAAAAAAAAAAAAAGCAATCAGCAGTGTGCCTCTATATAAAGTCTCAAGCTTCTCAGCCCAGTTTGGCTGGCTGACCGCATCACAAAAGTAGGGGAGGAAAGGATAACGTCCTACATCTTGCCTTTCATGTAGGGGTGTTTTAAAAACTCCTTCACCATTAAGTCCAGTTGGGTTAGCTGTGAACGTTCAAATGGATTAGACAGTGGATCAAGGACTGGGGGGAGAAGGGATGGGATATTTCACACCCTGTGCAATGTAATTAAGCTGACCTAAGGCCCTATGTCAACACTACTAGATAGTAGCTGATACAGCTACTGCCCCTTGGCGAGGTGGATTTACTACAGCGTCCAAAGACCTCCTGTAGTAAGAGTCTACACTAAATGGCTCTGCAGCTGAGCTGCTGTATTTCTTCACTATTTTAGGGTTAATCCACCCAGGGCCATCCTTACCCATACGCAGCCTCATAGGGCACCAGCGAATTTGGGGCACCAAATTGCTCCAAAATTCCTGGTGCTCTATGCAGTTGCATGCTGCTCCAGCAGCCAGCCCCGTCCCCTGGCTGGAAAGCTGCCCCTACTCCACCCCACCTCTTCCCCAAAGCATCTGCCCCTGCCCTGCCTCTTCCCACCCCTGCTCTGCCCCTTCCCCTGAGCTACAGCCCCTGCAATCACTGGGTGGCGGGAAGTGGAGTTACCTGGCCCCAACCTGCTCTGCTGGCTCGAGCTGGGGGGTGGTTCCCCCCCCCAAGACCCAATCCTCCTGGCCCCCAGACTTTGGGCACAGGCCCCCCCCACCCCCACAGGGGGGGGGCTGCGTAGGGCACCACAGTGTCTGGGAGGTGGCTTCAGGGCCATCCCTAGAGAGGCAGGAGCTAGGTCCACAGAAGAACTCCATGGTCCTTAAGCCTCTGTGCAGCAAGGGGCTGCTGTTCAGGAAAATCTTCAAAGTCAACCTTATGGAGGTTTTCCTACTTGTCTGTCTCAACTCCCAGCAGTGTTTTTGCTCAGGAAGAGATGTGGCCGGTTTAAGTAAAAACTGATTTCAGACTGAAAATGAGACAAGACACTTATTATATTGCTCTGCTGCTCCCTATCACAGCTACCTTTGCTTTACTATTTCTGTCAATAATTATAGGTGATACTACCAGCTCCATATCTTGTAAGTACATGGGGCCTAATTCACCATAACCCTGCTCCTGGCGTAGTCATTTACACTGGTTAAAACACTACCAGCTCAGAATGAGAGCATTTTATGTTCACTTTGCACCAGTGCAAATGACTGCCCAGGGGCCAGAGCATTGTGAACTGGGCTCTTAGCAGCTTTTTTGATTGATTAAAACAAGCTTGTGATACTTTCATGCCTGTTCCTAGATGCTTTCAAACCATACAAGGAGAAGTTGGCCTGAGAGGCAACACTCCTGCTCCCCTTCCCCCATGGGGCATTATTTCATTTGCAAAGAAATATTTTGCATCACAACTAGTAAGTCCCAGAGGATAACTACAGCATAATTAAAATGAAAGAGAAGCTTATGTAAATAGAATAGCCCTTTTCAGTTGAAAATGGAAACATTATTGTGCGCTCACGTAGGGAAGTCCTACAGAGAAATAGATTCCAAAAATATTCAAGTGCTAGGTTTATAAGAGTGTTTGACTAATGCTATCAGATGAGGGACAGTTGAGAAGAGGCACTTCATTTCTCTGTTTGCCTGTGCCTTTGGTATTTAATCTAGGTGGAAATACAATCTCCAGCCTAGAAAGAAAGGTGCCTTCCAGGTGTTGCTTTTGCAAAGGAAATGCCTTTTTACTATGCATGCTAATTTATGATTTAGGATTTAATTGCATAGCTGCTATACATATTTGCTTTTTCTGAATACTTTATGACTAATTGAGCCCAAAAAGACAATGTTTTTTTGTCCAATTTCTTTATCCCTGAAGTGCTGACTATTGCATATACTGAAGTATTTATTTAGACAAATTAAGAACATGAGTTGGCTTATACTTCCTAGAATTCCCTGCATTTGTAGCATCCTAATGAAATATTCTGTAGGAGGACCTAGGCTTTCTCAGGTGGCACTAGTTTAAGTTTATACTGTGGCTACTCAGTATTTCAAGTTGACAGTGGGCACAGAGCTCAGATTCTCTTCTTCCAAAAGCGTAGGCTACATCACTTCAGCCAAAGAATCAAACTTAGCAACATGAGCCTATTACACACAGACAAGCAGTTATGATTCCATCCAGTAGAGGTCAGATATAAAAATTTTATTAAGATAATGTTAAAAATAAAAATAACGGTACAGAGTTTAAGCATAGAAGTTTCTGGTTATCAGGGGATAAGGTACAGATTATCAAGGAGAGCGAAGTTCGGTTTAGGATCGGATGGCGTAAGAAATACATAATCTGCAACATCCCCAATTGGGGGTAAAGGCTTAACGGGTCAAAGTACAGAGATTGAGATATGAGGGTAAGTTGTTCATATATAATGGCTATGTTCAGGTGTGGCGTAGAATGAGTGGGTATGATGATGAGGATGGATTTACCCTCATTTGGTGAGATTTAATGTTCAGTGAGTTTATCGTTCCAGTTCATATGGTCCAGTGGGAAAAGGACTCTCGGTCCCTTTCTCATAGATGCTGTACGATGTCGTTCCGGCTCACGCCTCCTGGTACTGTCGGTGGCCGGTGATATGTTCGATGTAGATGTCCCTGGACCATCGGATGGTGTCCGAGACCATGAGGCGCCGCATGAGCCGTGCGTAGCGTCGACCGATCCCGCAGGTCCGCAGCACAGGCTCATTGCAGGGGTCCCAGGCACCCAGGGCTCCGATGATCAGGGCATCCATCTGCACCTTGTAGCCCTTCACTCTCAGGGTGTCGGCCAGGGGGGCGTACTTTTCCAGCTTACGAGCTCGGGCTACATGAAAGCCCGGGTTAGGAGATTATTCTCAAGCTCTTCTTCCAAAAGCGTAGGTTACATCACTTCAGCCAAAGAATCAAACTTAGGCCTTGGCTACACTCACGAGTTACAGCGCAATAAAACTGCCTGCAGCGCTGTAACTCAGTAACTGTCTACACTCGCAAGGCACGTGCAGCGCTGCATCTCCTCAGGTACAGCGCTGCATGTACTCCACCTCCCCGAGAGGAATAACGTTTATTGCGCTGCTGCTGGTGCGCTGCGGCTCCAGTGTGGCCACCCAATGCGCTGTTATTGGTCTCCAGAAGTATTCGGAAGCATCCCACAATGCCTGTTCTAGCCACTCTGGTCATCAATTAGAACTCTACTGCCCTGGCCTCAGGTGACCAACCGCCACTCCCACCCTTTAAATTCCCTTGGAATTTTAAATATCCCCTTCCTGTTTGCTCAGCCAGGCGTGGAGTGCTCTCAGCGCATCTTTCCAGGTAACCATGCCTCCACGTGCGAGACGAGCCCCAGTATGGAGCAATGGCGAGTTGCTGGACCTCATCGCTGTTTGGGGGGAGGAAGCTGTCCAGTCCCAGCTGCGATCCAGCCGGAGGAATTTTGATACTTTCGGCCAGATATCAAGGGCCATGATTGAAAGGGGCCATGACCGGGACGCAATGCAGTGCAGGATAAAAGTAAAGGAGCTGCGGAGTGCATACCGCAAAGCCTGTGAGGCAAACAGCCGCTCGGGTGCTCCCCCCAAAACGTGCCGATTCTACAAAGAGCTGGATGCAATACTTGGGGGTGACCCCACTACTGTTCCGAGCACCACCGTGGACACGGGAGAGGGACGAGGAGGAAAAGGAGAAGGAGGGGGTTGAAGAAAACAGAAGCGAGGGTGCTGTGGCTGGGGGAGACACCCCCGACTCACTGGGTGCATGCAGCCAGGAGCTCTTCTCGAGCCAGGAGGAAGGGAGCCAGTCGCAGCGGCCGGTACGCGCTGGGAGAGAAAGAGAAGAACAGGTTCGCGGTAAGCAGCTTTTATTTTCGGGAAGGAGTTTTTTCGGTGTGGGGTCCTTGGGCGAGGAGGGTTTGGGCTGCATGCATGCCTAGATGTGGAAGAGCGCAGTGATGTGGTCTATCACATCGGAGAAATCGGCCACTGTAATCTCTTCGAAAGTCTCAGCCAGAACATGGGCAATGCGCTTGCGCAGGTTTATTGGGAGAGCCGCCGTGGTCCTTGTCCCATTCAGGGTAACGTGTCCGCGCCACTGTGCCGCGAGGGGCGGGGGGACCATTGCTGCACACAGGCAAGCTGCATAGGGGCCAGGGCGGAAGCCGCATTGCAGTAGAAGACTCTCCCTTGCTTCCCCGGACACCCTCAGCAGTGAGATATCTTCCAGGACGAACTCCTGTGGAAAATGTGAGGATAGTGTTCAGTGTAGGTTCCCCCTGCAGCTGTTGGCTCTGCCCAAGGCACAGAAACCCGCCGGACAGTACATCCGTGAAACAATCAGTCCCCCTTGACCCTGTGCTTACTCACCATTTTGGGGCTCCCGTGGGTTCTGTGGGCTCTGTTTGGGACGGGAAAATTGTGCTGTTTTGGAGACTGTGTGCGCCCTCCTTAAGTGTGGGGGAATCATTGCTCTGTCTGGCATAAAACAATGATGCCTCTGTTAAATGTTGCATTTTGCCTTCAAGATGCAACCTTGAGATCTCTGCCATCCTTCTTATCACCGGCTGAGAGACTCCAAAGGCTCAGGAGGAGGCCCAGAAGAACGAAAGAAGACATGCTGCAGGAAGTTATGAACCAATCTCTTAAAGAGAATGAAAAGGCTCGGGAGTGGAGGGAGAGTGAAAGCAGGCTCCGCCAGGAAAACGCAGCGCAGCGGCAGCAAAGCATGCAGCTCCGGCATGAAAGCACAAAGGAACTGATTAGCATCTTGGTGCGCCAAGCAGACTCTATCCAGGCGCTCGTCGCCATGCAGGCGGAGCAGTACCGCACCCGCCCCCCCCTGCAGCCAGTGTCCCAAAACACTTGTGCCCCCATGTCACCACCCGCCCACTTCACCCAACATCCAGGTTCTTATCGCCCACACCAGATGCCCCCAACACCTGTAGCTTCACCAGCCAGCCCTGGAAACTATGACCCTTACCCACTGCACTCCACTCCCATCCCGAATTATAGGCATTCTGAAGTGCAGCACTCACTGCACAGCACTCCAGACAGGAAGCCCGAGTATGAATCATAGAATCATAGAATCTCAGGGTTGGAAGGGACCTGAGGAGGTCATCTAGTCCAACCCCCTGCTCAAAGCAGGACCAAACCCAATTAGATCATCCCAGCCAGGGCTTTGTCAAGCCTGACCTTAAAAACCTCTAAGGAAGGAGATTCCACCACCTCCCTAGGTAACCCGTTCCAGTGCTTCACCACCCTACTAGTGAAAAAGTTTTTCCTAATATCCAACCTAAACCTCCCCCTCTGCAACTTGAGACCATTACTCTTTGTTCTGTCATCTTCTACCACTGAGAACAGTCTAGATCCATCCTCTTTGGAACCCCCTTTCAGGTAGTTGAAAGCAGCTATCAAATCCCCCCTCATTCTTCTCTTCTGCAGGCTAAACAATCCCAGTTCCCTCAGCCTCTCCTCATAAGTCATGTGCTCCAGCCCCCTAATCATTTTTGTTGCCCTCCGTTGGACTCTTTCCAATTTATCCACATCCTTCTTGTAGCGTGGGGCCCAAAACTGGACACAGTACTCCAAATGAGGCCTCACCAGTGCCGAATAGAGGGGAATAATCACGTCCCTCGATCTGCTGGAAATGCCCCTACTTATACAGCCCAAAATGCCATTAGCCTTCTTGGCAACAAGGGCACACTGTTGACTCATATTCAGCTTTTCGTCCACCGTAACCCCTAGGTCCTTTTCTGCAGAACTGCTGCCCAGCCATTCGGTCCCTAGTCTGTAGCAGTGCATGGGATTCTTCCGTCCTAAGTGCAGGACTCTGCACTTTTCCTTGTTGAACCTCATCAGATTTCTTTTGGCCCAATCCTCTAATTTGTCTAGGTCCCTCTGTATCCTGTCCCTACCCTCCAGCGTATCAACCACTCCTCCCAGTTTAGTGTCATCTGCAAACTTGCTAAGGGTGCAGTCCACACCATCCTCCAGATCGTTGATGAAGATATTGAACAAAACCGGCCCCAGCACCGACCCTTGGGGCACTCCACTTGATACCGGCTGCCAACTAGACATGGAGCCATTGATCACTACCCGTTGGGCACGACCATCCAGCCAGTTTTCTATCCACCTTACCGTGCATTCATCCAGCCCATACTTCCTTAACTTGCTGGCAAGAACACTGTGGGAGACTGTATCAAAAGCTTTGCTAAAGTCAAGAAATAGCACATCCACTGCTTTCCCCTCATCCACAGAGCCAGTTATCTCATCATAGAAGGCAATTAGGTTAGTGAGGCATGACTTGCCCTTGGTGAATCCATGCTGACTGTTCCTGATCACTTTCCCCTCCTTTAAGTGGTTCAGAATTGATTCCTTGAGGACCTGTTCCATGATTTTTCCAGGGACTGAGGTGAGACTGACTGGCCTGTAGTTCCCCGGATCTTCCTTCTTCCCTTTTTTAAAGATGGGCACTACATTCGCTTTTTTCCAGTCATCCGGGACCTCCCACGATTGCCATGATTTGTCAAAGATAATGGCCAATGGAAGCAGGACATACCATACCCTGTGATTGAACCCTTCCCCACACCACCCACCACCCCCTTGCCCTTTCTGTCTCACAAGCAGTTGTGTTTCTTTTTAATACATGCATTTTCTCTGTAATAAATGGATTCTTTGGATGTGCAAACAGTCTTTATTATTGCATAAGGAAAAAAGATACCTTAGGCCAGGAAAGAAACAGGCAACGCAAGTGAGCTGAGCAAACACAAATCAGCTTAGCAAAGACAGATAACTGATAACATTGGAACCACTTCACTTCAGGGTCGTGCAGGGCAGCACACATTACTGGTGGTTTTCAGCCTCAAATTCCTCCCTCAAGGCATCCCTAATCCTTGCAGCCCCACGCTGGGCCCCTGTAATAGCCCTGCTCTCTGGCTGTGCAAATTCAGCCTCCAGGTGTTGAACCTCTGAGGTCCACGCCTGAGTGAACATTTCACCCTTCCCTTCACAAATATTATGGAGGGTACAGCACGTGGATATAACCGCGGGGATGCTGTGTTCGGCCAGGTCCAGCTTCCCATATAGAGATCACCAGCGGCCCTTCAAACAGCCAAAAGCACACTCCACAGTCATTCTGCACCCGCTCAGCCTGTAGTTGAACCATTCCTTGCTGGTGTCAAGGCTCCCTGTGTAGGGTTTCATGAGCCACGGCATTAAAGGGTACGCGGGGTCTCCAAGGATCACAGTGGGCATTTCAATTTCCCCTACCGTGATCTTCCGGTCTGGGAAAAAAGTCCCGGACTGCATCTTCCGGAACAGGGCAGTGTTCCGAAAGATGCGTGCGTCATGCACCTTTCCGGGCCAGCCTGCGTTGATGTCAATGAAACGCCCACGGTGATCCACAAGCACCTGGAGAACCATGGAGAAATACCCCTTACAATTAATGTACTCGGATGCTAGGTGGGATGGTGCCAGAATAGGAATATGCGTCCCATCTATCGCCCCTCCGCAGTTAGGGAAACCCATTTGTTCAAAGCCAGCCACAATGTCCTGCACGTTACCCAGAGTCATGGTTCTTCTGAGCAGGATGCGATTAATGGCCTTGCAGACTTGCATCAGCACGATTCCAACGGTCGACTTTCCCACTCCAAACTGGTTCGCTACTGATCGATAGCAGTCCAGAGTTGCGAGCTTCCAGATTGCAATAGCCACCCGCTTCTCCACCATCAGGGCAGCTCTCAATCTCGTGTCCTTGCGCCGCAGGGCAGGGGCAAGCTCCTCACACAGTCCCATGAAAGTAGCTTTTCTCATCCGAAAGTTCTGCACCCACTGCTCGTCATCCCAGACTTGCATGACAATGTGATCCCACCACTCTGTGCTGGTTTCCCGAGCCCAAAAGCGGCGTTCCACGGTGCATAGCATGTCCGTGAATGCCACAAGCAAGTTCGTGTCATATGCGTTTTGCGTGACAATTTCATCGTCATCGTCGGACTCCTTGCTGTCACTGTGGATCTTAAGGAAGAGCTCGACTGCCAAACGTGACGTGCTGGTGAGACTCGTCAGTATTTTGCTCACCAGGTCGGGATCCATTTTCCCGCTGACCGAAATGGAGCACAGATCGCGCTACAAAGAAACCGTTGAAAGATGGCGCAAGTTGTGGCCGGAAACACAGGGATTGCTGGGATGCGAAGCGATGCATCACGGGGCGTTGGGACAGGACCCAGAATGCACCATACCCCACGCCCCCTTCCCACAACCCACGGCGCCAGAATTGGAAGAGGTGTTCTGTGGGATACCTGCCCATAATGCACCTCTCCCAAAACCGCTGCATGTGCCGCAAATGTAGCCACGTTAGTGCTCGTTACTGCGCTGGCGGCTGCCAGTGTGGACAGGCTGCAGCGCTTTCCCTACTCAGCTGTACGAAGACGGGTTTAACTCACAGCGCTGTACATCTGCAAGTGTAGCCAAGGCCTTAGCAACATGAGCCTATTACACACAGACAAGCAGTTATGATTCCATCCAGTAGAGGTCAGTGATACACATGCACTCCATCTCTACATAGTTTCCTGATCTGCAAAGTTTTTCCCATTAGTTTCTGGGTTTTAAAGCAGTTAATAACTTGTTCCTTATAAATCTTTTTTTTTTTTTAAATGGGTGGGGGGCGGGGAGTTGATATGCTGTTTTTAATTGGGGTCTACAGCCACCCATGGCTATTAAAGCAAGACAACCTCACTCAGCACTGAACTGGATAGCAAGTTATCATTAATCTTTCTGAAAGCATCATTCCCCACTGCTACTGTTACTGGGTAGCTGTGCCCAACTCTAAGTACCTCAGGTTTTCAGCTTCTAGGCTAATTCAATACAAACCGTGTTGCTAGCTCTGTTGATATCAAGTTGGTTCTGACGTCAGTTTCTTTGTATTGCTCTCCTGCAGTGTCACCCCTGTCAGGAAACCATAGTGCATTGTAGTGAGATTGTAAATGACACATTAGTTGCCAAGACTGTTGTTCCAGGAAAAAAAAGTTGGTTAAAGAGTGGTCACAGCGGTGGTTTTAGTGGCAGGGGATAGAAAGGGATCAAGAGATTGGGGGGGAAATCAAGAATCTAATCGCAATAGATGGCAATACAGATGGGGCCTAGTAATTATATATATCTGTTCCAAAATTGTTGGGATCAAAAGTTTTCTTGAGTTCCCTTTGATTAAGGAGCAAAGCCTCTGTTGTGCTCTGTGTGCAGTCAGGTCAAAGCTGCTGTACGTCCTCTTCTACCACCATCTAGTTATGACGATGTTCAAATAAGACAAAAGCTTTAGAGATGCTCTCGCTACCCTTACAATATCAACTGTGCACCCTGAAGTTGTCTAGACTAAAGCAACAGCACCAGGGGAGGGGGGGCACATATATATGCTCTGATTTTATCATAAAAAAGAACAAGAAAGCTGACATACTGGTCTTTATGCTAATAAAAGTCTTACTTCAATATTAGCAGTATCAAAATTAGCACTTGGAGGCCTCATGGATGATATATTTGGGTTTTAAAAGATCATTTGCCTACTGGGCAAATAATAGACCTCAGTGCATAGTTGGGGGGAAAATAGTGGGTGCTCAGCACCCACCAGCCGCAACTGTTTGGCAGCACCCCCAATTCGCTGATCAGGGCACTGTCAAACAGCTGATTAGAAGTGCAGCCAAACAGCTGATTGGAGGCTGGAGGAGGGGGAGAGCAGCAGCAGGCCTGGGCCTCAGGGAGGAGGTGGAGTGAGGGTGGGGTCTTAGGGCAGAGCTGGTGTGGAGTGGGGGTGGGAAGAGGCCAGCTTGCTTATTCTGCCGGGATTGAAGAAGTTAATCAGACATAAATCTATACTGTTTAAAAAGAAGAGACATTAATCCTTGGTTTAACTCCATTGGCTTCAAACTGAGTTACAACAGAGAGGAATTTGGGCTGTTGTCTCTTAAACTGCAAATTTTTTTAATGTAAATGAAAACATAACATGTGAAAGCCCCAAATCTTTTTCATCCGTCTGCTTTTTTCCTGGCTCCTGAAGTTACTCTGCTCTTGGTGCTATTCCCTCATTGGTAGAGAACAAAGGGAGTCTTTCTTTCAGTCCAGACATCTTCTGCTCATGTCTGTGACAACTTCCTTATCAACCCCTCCCTTGGGCTGGTTTCCCCCCATTCCTGAACTTCAGGTAAGGAGCTCAGTTCCCAAAATGCTACACGAGTCCCCTGCCTCTAGCTGTTTCTTCCTGGATACATCGCGACAGCAGAAGCCATGAAGACAAAGCATCCCTTGTGATATTTTTAGCTATGTAAAACACTGCTCAAACTAACTTAAGATGTATTTGATTTTTAAAAGGGATACTGTCGGGTTAAAAATCATAAGAAAAATCTTGGCCCCATTGAAGTCAATGGGAATTTCTTTAAAAATAACCTTATTTCCTTACCCTTCTTTATTAATATCATCTTACTTTGTTAGAATTATTGTAGTTGTAATAATGGAACTTGTTTGCTATTTATGAGGTTTTTTCCCTTTTTGCATTTCACATAGTCTGCACACTGAAAAGAGACTGATCAGTTTTACTTCTGGTCAATGTCCCTTTTGGATCCCATGCATATTTGGCCCTTTATTAACAGGATCTGCCCCAAATCCCAGTTGAGTGCTAGCATCAGCAGCTAGGACAGGGGTCTCAAACACGCGGCCCGCGGGCCGGAGCTCTTCCCTGCGGCCCGCCGGGCTCCCCGCACCCCCTTTTAAAAATTTTTATTTTATTTTATTTTTTTTACCCCCAGGCAGTTCCCACCGCCAGACAGTTGTTCTGGCGGCGGGAACTGCCTGGGGGTAAAAAAAATAAAAAAAATAGGGGGGTGGGGTGCCAGGAGCCCGGCGGGCTGCAGGGAAGAGCTCCGCAGGCTGCAGGGAAGAGCTTCGTGGTTTCTGGGAGGGAGGGGGGAGGAGCGGGAAGCTGTGCGCACAGGGGAGGAGGCGGCGAAGGGGCGGGGAAGGGGTGGGGCCTAATGGAAGGGGTGGAGTGGGGGCAGGGGCAGCGAGGGGGCGGGGTCAGTGATGCGGCCCTCGGGCCAATGCACTAGTCCTCATGCGGCCCTCGTGGAAATTTGAGTTTGAGACCCCTGAGCTAGGAGATCTAAGAAAAAGCACTAAACAGAGATGAATTAGGTATTTAGAGTTTTTATTTTTTTTAAATGACTTTTAATTAAGTAAAACCAATTTTAAACAATAAAAACTCTTTGTTAATACTTTTTTTCTCTCTTTGAACAGGGGTCTGAACCAAAGCCTATTTAAGTCTATGGAAATACTCCCACTGATATTGACAAGCTTTGGATCAGAGCTTAGGTTTGCTGAGAATTTAATGCTTTGCTTTTCTGCATTAACAATTTTTAGTCTTGGAAAGTCTGGTAAAAACATTTGCAGGTGCTCCACTGAGCCTGTAGATGGAGAAAGTGAGAGAGAGAGGAGAAGGACTAGAAATACTGGGACTTTTCCCCATGGCAGGTGTATGTCTCTGAGCCTGAAGAAACAGAACAGTTTAAAACAACAACAAACATCTCTTTCAGGGGTGCCATTTGGGTCGGAGGGATGGGGTGGAGCAAGTGAGGGCTTCCTTCTCAGTTTGGTCACATGTCCTAGCCTCAGGTGGAGCTCTTAATCTTAACTGAGTGTGGAATGTGAGTTCTGCAGAAGCGCTCCCAGCCTGTGCCCCTTGGGCAGGGAGTCAGTATTTTGTTTATAAACAGGCAGGGTGATTAAGATCAGAAAGGGCTGGTAATTAAATTAAGTTAGATGAGCCTGTAAAACAGGAATGGGGGTGGGGGAGCGGAGTTGAAGACAGAACATAGGTTGCTGGGATGCAAAGCAATGCATCACTGGGCATTGGGACAGGGCACAAGATGCTCTGCAACCCCCTCAGCCTTCCCACCACTCTTAGCGGCAGAAGAGGAAGAGGTGCTCTGTGGTATAGCTGCCCAGAGTGCACTGCTCCGAATACCACTGCAAGTGCCACAAGCATGAACACACTATTGCGCAGGCAGCTGTGAACACACAACAGCGGTCGTGAACACACAAGTGTGAACACACAACAGCGGTTTCCCTTCAGCGCTCTCTGAGCGGCGCTGTGACTGCCGGCACTGTAACTCTGCCAGTGTAGACATACCCTTGGATGGTAAACCCCTTGGGGCATGAAGCGTCTTTTGGTTCTACGTTCGTACAGCACTTAGCGCAATGGGGTGCTGGTCTTTGAGTACACACTGTGGTAATACAAATAATAATAACCCCTATCTCTTTTTTTTTTAGCTGGGTTGGAGCTGATGGGACTCACCTTATCTGGCTGCTAGCATGAGACAGCAGCAAGCTCTGACCTCTAAACAGGGTGCTACAACCTGACTGCCTGTTTCCAAGATTCTTGGATTATGTCACTAGTTGGTTTATAGTGATATTGTCCAGGAATCCATAGTAAAGGTTGCAACCATACGTCCATTCTAAGCTTTATTTTGATATAAATCCTATATTCCTTGGGTGCCCCAGACTTGGGGATTTTTGAGTGTGCATGTAGGGACCTGATCCTGTATTAATAAGGCTAAAACGTTCCCAGTTTAAAAATAGGAATATTTCTGGATTTGTTGAGCCCAATAATCGTATTGGTTATACCACTTGTAACTATGTTACAATAAAGCTGTTTGGTGTTCTCCCACAAAGATGGAGAATCTTGACCCTTTAAGCATCATTAGTGGTTTAAGAATGCATACCCAGCTTACAGACGTGCAGTACCAGAGTTAGCAATTGCATTGCAGGCTTTATGGGAATCAGAACTTACTTATCAATTACCTGTATGTGGCTCTATGCCAGGAGGAATTGTTTTATTACCCCGACTTTTGGCCATCCGCTTGTTATATGGCATTTCTAAACAGTTTATGAACTGTGGCCTGAACGCCATTTTTTTTTTCAAAGTGGATAATAAAAATTAAATGCTCCTTCTAGCCTGTTTGATGGCTTTTCTATATCTAGGCTCATCACAGCTCTCTCACTCTCTCCTGGTGTGTTATTAGAACTATCTAGTATATGAGCCAGAGCCTCAGCTAAAATAGATCAGCATACCTCCATCAAGTTCAGTGGAGCTATACAGATTTATGCCATCTGAGCATCTGGCCCTATGACTAATTCTTTGCCCACTGGGCCCATTCCTGCAGTTGCCAGACACCCTGAACTCACAACGAAGTGACTAGGTGCTTGGGATGTGCAAGGAATGCTGAATCAGGCTCATTATCTGTTAATTTCTCCCTCCCATAGACATTCCCAGAAATAGCCACCATCCTCACTCTTAAGACTGTCTGGTATAAAAAAGATGTGTGAGAATATGAGACACCCAACCAGATATGTATTAGTTCATTTACAACCTCATCCAAGGCTGATCAAGAGGGCCTGTGGTGGTCTGCTGGAGTTTTCCCATTGCAGCTGCATCGTAGAATATATTCCTTCTCTTCTATCCACTTAGATACCTCTAGTTTAGATCAAAGTTCTACCTATCTGTAAAAGCTTTAAGGGGCAGGTGTGCACGCGTTTTGCTTTTGTTCCTCAATTCAGTTCAGCAATGAAGAAAATGTGCCTTGTTTTTATGAGTCTTTCACTGCTACTCTTCATCTCTCACATCTGGAAAAGGAATGCTTTCCGGGAGTGCTGATGATTTGATTTGGGGTGGGTGGGGGGGCGGCAGGGAAGCTAACTCTATGAAAGGCTTTCTTCCGTACAGAAGGGATCTCTTTGATTTGAATATCTTTGGAGTCCATCAGGAAGGCTATTAGATCCCCCCCTCTTCTTCCCCCCTTTTCTTATTCAGACTCAGATCCCCTCATTCTAGCTTTTGGGGCTTTGTTTTCATTAGCAAATGATGTATTAATTGCACTTTCACTTCTCCCTCCCCTGCTTGACTTTTCACATAGCTCTCCACGTGGGTGATACTGGTTATTCTCCAGAAGAGTTACTCAGGTCAGCCAACTTAATTTGTCCATCCACTACTTCACTTACATTTCAGAGACCACCCAGCATGGAATTTATCCTTGCCATAAAGTTTCGGAGGGAGAAGTCACTCTTGGCAGCCATCATTGGACTCTGAGCTGTGTATCATCCTGGGGTGTTGTCAACTGAAGAAGAGGGTGTGGCTCGAGCCTGCGTGCTGGAGTCCTGGGCTTTCAGCTGTCCCCCACGGCTAATTTATGTTTCCATTTCCCCACACTTCCCAAGGGAAGGGGTTTCATTGAGCACTGGGATCCTCAAGATATTTGAATACACTGAGGGTATGGGAGGGATCATCCTGAAAAGATCAGCCCATGGTGGGGTGAGGGGAACCTTCTCCACTTGAGAATCTAACCCTAATCTCACAGGAGATCAGACGTAGCAGGGAAATCTGTGGGTCCAGGAATCGGAATCATGCGTGGAGGGCAGGATGAGGCACAAGCGAGCCAGGGCAGTGGGGTTAGGTGTGCTACCCCACCGAGCAGCAGTGACTCCACTGAAAAGTTTATGCAGTCCTGTAAGAGAGGCTTCCAGGAGCAGCAGCGCAGCAGGTGGGGGATGCCCTGGGGGATAGGTCTAGTGGAGCAGGGCAGAACAACTGGTGTAAAAAACAAAGTGCAAAGAGCCTGCTGCTGCCTGCATTTCCCCTCTCTCTGCCTATGCTGTGGGGAGCAGAGGAGAGTACATCTATGGCGGTCAGCTGTGGAGCAGCTCCTTGCATGAGCCTTCTCACAAGGATATGTGAAGCCAGCAAGATTTTGTTAGGGGGCTTGAGGGGGAGGAGGAATACCTCCCTGGGGAAAAAACGCTGGGTTTGTTCCTCCTGTTGTGCTCCTCTTCTCCTCCCTGACCCCCATCCTGTTCATCCTCGAGTCACGCCCCTGCTCTTACCGATGATGGGACACTGACTGCTTGTGCCCAACCCCCACCTTACTCTTCCTGCCCCACTGTCTTTTTGGTGCTGACAGCCAGCAAGAGCGGGGAGAGGGAGCACTGAGAGGGGAGGAAGAGAGGCAGGCTAGTGGTTAGGAGTAACCTCGCTGGCTTCCTGCAGGACTGAAACGTGTGAGTGTCATACCCACCACTAGAGAGCTGACAGGGTTGTGCGTTGTCAGATGCCTGATGGGGCAGCACAGTCGCTGCATCGCCCTGCAGTGCAATAACGTTGTAACACACACAGCACGACGAGCAAGAGACTCAGCTTTAATTCCTGGCCCTAGGCCCAGGCTGGCTCACACTTACACAGGGCAGGGTTCCACTGACTTAACGGCAACTGTGCTAACCAGCCCCCATCTGCCAACTGCTGCAGTAATGGAGTGGGCAGAGGGCATGAGGAGAAGGGTTAGGAGGCCCTGAACGAGTCTCCTCCACTCTGCTTCCACTCCCCATTAGCTTTGCCCAGTCTGCCCCCCTCAGTCTCCGCTGTGACTGGGCATGGCCTTTGAGCGCACCCGTTGCCCTGCAGATATGCAGCCCTCATGGTGCTTGCAGTCATTCCCTCAGACCGAGCTTCTATGAAGAAGATACTCCACAAAAGGAGTTGATAAATGAGTGCCCACAAAGGGGGTAACACCCCTCCTCCTCACTAGCCCCTCAAATGCAACCCAGCCTCTGGCCCTGGGGTTAATGCTGACAAGCCTCCTCTCCCAAGTCCAGGGGTCCCCAGCCCTCGTCCTGGGGTATCATTCAAAGTGTTTTTCTCCCTACCCCAGGACACCCCCTACCCCACCTCCTGGAGCCAGGTTATGCTTCAGGCCAGCTGTAGCCCACAGTCAGCCTCTCTAGCTGGACCCTTTCTACTCACTCCTTTTACCTGTTAACTTCTCCTGTTGTCATCCTCCTCCTTCCAGCATCTCTGGGAACCCTCTTCCCTTAGGGCACCTTTTTTCAGCTGACCTCTGGCAGTCTTATCCAGCCCGGTTGCTCTTTAGCTGCTAACCAGCCACTTAGGCAGTTCTTGTTTACAGGCAGGATGAGTTGGCTTGTTCTCCTTTGAAGCCCCTCTCAGGTTGGCTGGGGACCAGAGAGCCTGCTCTCTATTCTGCTTCTGTAACACCAACAGAATCGAACCGGGGACCTCTGGAGCTTAGTGCAGGAGCTAAAAGCCAACTGGCTCTTAGCTAAGGCTGTAGAGCAGACTCATTTAACTCTCAAAGTGGTCTCGGTGCCACTAGATGGGACAGAACACCACACCCAGAGATGTGTGGGTTACACTTCCATGCTGTCCCCGATTCTGCCAGTTTCTGTCCTCTTCAGCCCCTGCCTGCCCCTCATTCTTTCCCCACTTCTGGGCTTGCCTCACCTGTTCTCCTTCCTTGCATCCCTCATCTTCCTACCCACCTACAGCCTCCCCTTCTGTCGCTCCCAACCCTTTTCAGCCCTATCTGCCCCCACTCTGTAACTAAACTTCTACTCCTTTCACCTCTTCTACCAGTCCGGCACTCTGCTGTCTCCTTCCTGCTGCTGGCTACCCATGCTGGCTGGAATTCACCTGGGAGTAGTAAGAGTGGAAGAGGAGAAGCTACCTGCAATCACTATGCATTGCAAATGGGAGACTAAACTTCAAGTCAGTCATTGCTGCATGTCTGCCTGCAACCCTCCTGAGTGTACAACAGGGCTACTCAATGCTAAGTGTTACCGGAGACACCTGACCCTTGGCAGCCCTGGGATGTCTAACCGCCTCCTATGTATGTGCAAATGTGAGCAGGCTGCAGTTTGCATGTGATGTTTTCCAGGTGCCTTTCAAAAGTGAGCCTGTAGCTGTCTGATTTGCACAGCTGCCTGCAAAACCACAGTATGAGGTTGCTGTGGTAATGCGTGACAGAAATTCAGAATAGCTGATCAGAAGTCGCATATTTACAGTGCAGCTCTTGCATATGGTCTAAGAATAAAAAAAAGCAGAAGTGTATTTTTAGACATAATGGGCCTCTCCACATTCACCTGCGGGTTGCTGAAGCTTATGAAAACCAAGAGACAGGCTGTTCATTTCCTTTATTAACCCAAAAAGGAAAGAAGTGAGATAGCTGCAGTTACTTTGAATTTAGAGGCCTGCTATCAAGTCAAATCTGGTGAAGAACTTTCAGCAAATCAAGGGATCAATAAAACATTTCAATTTTGTTATTCAAATAAAGAGCGCTTTTCTTCCCCACATAGTATTTCCCGGCATTGTTTGTAACCCACCTGTTGAGATTTGTGCTAATGGTAATAGACAGAAAGTGAAATTGATTTGAAAGTCACTAGGAACAAAAGAGGAGGATTTGGAAAGGAAAACACCTAGCAGCCATGCTCTAAGTAAGGCGGCATGGCTAAATCATCTGCCCTAGGATTCCTGGAAGCAGAATCTTTTAAGAGAATCACAGGGCCACAGAAGAGATATGCCAGTCTCCTGCCTTTGGAGCTGAGTGCTTTGAGTGCACTAGGAGCGACCTCAATCTGAGCCAGGGAACACAGGCAACCCCTTAAACAGGGGAGATTCAGGTTACCTGCCTTCAGTCCCTGCTCCATAACAGGGATGAACCTGTCTTCAGTGTAGATGATTTTTGACTCTTCTAAACATTCACCACCATGACAGCCATCTTCCTGGGCATCTTGGGATGGTAGGTAATTTTGTATATTCTTGATGCTACAATATCTGTCACCTTATACATGCATGGAACAATAATAGGTCTTTCAGTTTCCAAAGCCATTTTGTAGAGGAAATGTGAGGAACAGAAAGAGCTTGAACCTGTCCACTGGCAGGGAATTCCAGCACACCAACAGATAGGAGTTCAAAATTTGTCCCTGATTAAACTCCATTGAAGTCCCTAGACCAGGGGTCTCAAACTCGCAGCCCGGGGGCCGCATGCGGCCCGTGAGGTTATTTTGTGCGGCCCACGAGCTCCCCATGGGTCCCCCGCATTTACCTAGAGCAGCTCCGGCCCGGCGCGCACTGGGGGCAGGTCCTGCCTGCCCGCCCTGCCCCCGCGTCTGTGTGTTTCTCCGGCCGCTCCTCCAGGTACCTCCCCCGAAGCTTCCATTGGCCGCGGTTCCCCGTTTCCAGCTAATGGGAGCTGCTGGGGGCAGTGCCTGGAAGCAACGATTGACGTGGGGCAGTGCGTGCCAGCCGGAGCTGCTCTAGGTAAACGCAGGGGGCAGGGGAGCCGCGGGCTGCCCCGCCACCCTCCTGCAGCTGAACCCCCTACCCTGAGCCCCCTCCTGCACCCCTCACCCCTCCTGTACCCCACACCCCTCCTGCACCCCTGGGGACGGGGGGGGGCAGAACTGGGGTGGGGATTTCAGTGAAGGGGTTGGAAGAGGCAGGGCAGGGAAGGGGTGGGAAGAGGCGGGGCAGGGGCAGGGCCTCATGGAAGGGGTGGAGTGGGGGCGGGGCCGAGGGCGGCGTGGGGGAGGTGTCAGTAATGTGGCCCTTGGGCCAGTGTACTAGTCCTCATGTGGCCCTCATGCTCATTTCAGTTTGAGACCCCTGCCCTAGACCCTGCCACCCTCAAAGTTGTCTGGTACACAAACATAGCAGTGCAACAAATGCATGACTTGTTTGCTTTTGGTAGGGGGCGGGTAGAGGAATGAATGAGAATTCCTGGTTGTTACAGTTGGATGCTCCGCAGCAATAACTACCAGTGGCCCTTAATTTATACAACAGACTACACTGCATGAGTGGAATTCTCTGGCCTGTGTTATGCAGGAGATCAGACTATATGATCTTAATCATCCTTTCTGGCCTTATGAATCTATGGTTGTCCTCAGAGGCTGATTAGGGGTTTGTGGGGCCCTGGGCCAGAGCAAGTGGGGACCCCTCCCATCTGCAGTCGTCACTGCCCTCTCCCCCACCCTCCCTGGCGCTCCTGCTGGGGAAATGGGGTTGGGGCACAGGGGTTTGCCCCACCTCCTGCCTGGCACTCCAACTCTAAGCTGAAATAATTCCATCTTTTTCCTCCTTGACCTGTATTCCAGTTGGTTCTCCCCTTATTCCTTTGCTTTCACTCTTTATAATTTCTCTCTCCATCAATTATTCCTCTGTAATGGTATTATTTAAATCTGAAGTATTTTGGGATTCCGAGACCAT
Source organism: Macrochelys suwanniensis (assembly GCA_033296515.1). Taxonomy (NCBI): domain Eukaryota; kingdom Metazoa; phylum Chordata; order Testudines; family Chelydridae; genus Macrochelys; species Macrochelys suwanniensis. Next base: position 186,517,678 of record CM065777.1, on the reverse strand, counting down.
ACACAAGTGTAATAGACATGAACTGAGATTTGATTTCAAGTGAAGAGTTCTGAATTTTGGCTTAAGTTGGTTTTTGCTGTTAAAAGAGTAATGAAGTTAGTGAGGATTTGCCAGAAGATATTTTAATTTACACCCCTCATTTTCCAGCTCTCTCTCTCACATTGGCCATCACCTCTGATCTTTTAGCTGTCAGCTTGGCAGTTGAAAAATATGGCATAGTATATACTAGAACTAGAAATATGCTGTGTGGCTAAAAGTAGGCCAATAGTAGCAATCAAAAGGTATAGCTAAAACCAGAAGATGGCTCCACAGAGCAGCTAAATTACTGCACAGAGTGTGGAAAATAGCATCTATGGAAGCCATTAAGAGTGGAAAGATTTCTAACAGTGCAGGTTTGCCTCTCAATAATTATAACACTGATTTCATTTGTCTTTTTAAACAGTAACTCTTTATTTTCTGGTACGTGGAATCAGGGCCGGCTCTAACATTTTTGCCACCCCAAGCAAAAAACAAAAACAAAACCCAAGCGCAGCCCCACCGAAACAAAAGAAACACACACCCCCAGCGCCCGCGGAAACAACCCCCACCCCCAGTGTTGCGCCGCAACACCCCCTCCCCACAGCGGCTCTCCCGGCCGCAGGAGCGCTACGGGGAGGGTGGCACACCGGCCGGCAGCCCCGCTCTCCCCCGGCCGGAGGAGCGCCACGGGGAGGGCGGCACACCGGCCGGCAGCCCCGCTCTCCCCCGGCCGGAGGAGTGCCGTAGGGAGGGCAGCATGCCCGTGGCCCCGCTCCCCCGGCCGGGGCGCCGGCAGGGAAGAGCGCCGCCCCCCGCGACTTGCCGCCCCAGGCACGCGCTTGCTGCGCTGGTGCCTGGAGTCGCCCCTGCTCACAGGTGTGGTGGGACAGATCTGCCTGAGCCCAAAGCTGCTCTTTAACCCTGCCTTGCCTGGTGTGGGGTTTGTATACCCTGTCCCAGACCCACAATGTTCCAAATGACTGCAACACAAGGGAGAGGTAATTTCACAATCCTTATGCCCCTACCCCACAGAGCTGCACTCTGATCATAGCGGTCTATTGAACACAGTAAAGATGTTGCTATTGTCCCAGTTGCTCACAATAAGACCTGGATTAGGCCCATAATCAATATTTTCTACCCCTCATTTTAAATCTATTATATTCCTTCTCTCATGAGTTGTCTGAAGGTCAGCATTGCTCTTTGTAAGATTCCCATGCATATGCCATAATAAAATTGTTCCATCAGGCGCAAGTCATCCTTACTTTCTGTAATTATAAGTCATCTTTGTGTGTGTTCTATTTAATTCATGAGATGCATCTTAAGATACCATTTGTCTGTCCGGTACACAAATGTTGTTGTGCTTGTTATGGCCAAGTCTTATTGGGGCAGACAATTTATTGATTTATAGAGCTTTAATGAGATACTGTACCTCATTTTCATTTTTAACTTCATTCCTTTCCATTTTCCATTACACTACACGTGATTTCTTTTAACTAAGATCAAACTAATGAGTAGATTTTTTTTGTTCTACATAAAAAGGTGTAAACAATTTTTCTGTGTTTAGTAATATTTGCAACTCAACCACAACGTGGCCTTTCCCAGATTCTTTTCTTCTGGGACTAGGTTTTTTATTCTAGCACATATTAATTAAATATATGGGGAGTGGAGTGAAGAAGTCACCAGTAGCTGAAATAATGGTGTTACTAGAAGGAAATGGGAAGAGGGAGGACCGGAGAAAACTAAGAGAGAATTCAAAGAGAGATGCATGGAAGATCACTGAGCAAATGACAGGATGTGGGAAAGTGGGAGACATTGAGGAAAGCACATGGTGGTAATAGAATGAGGAATGAGCAAAAAACCAACCAACTAAACAAACAAACCAGGATTCAAAGTGAAGGGAAAGGGAGGCTGAGAGCCATGGGGCAGTACATAACAACAACCCAGAGTGTGAAGAAGAATATGGAGTGGATTTCAAAGGAGGAGAAGTTATGTGAAGGCAAACGAGAAAGGAGCTGGAGATGATGATGGGGGTGAGGCGCAAGAGGGTGAAGCAACACATCTTTATGATTGGGGAAAGTGAGAAAATTGTGTCAGTTGGGAGCGTGCCAATTTGGGGAGAGCAAGGTGGTGAACGGAGTGAGATGAGAAAGAAGTTGTGGCCCAAGTCAACTTCTTGGAGAGGGAGCAGGATTTCCCGGGGTAACTGGAGAAGAGCAGGAGGGAAATGGTGGGAATCAGATTGGCAAGGGCTGTGAGCATAAGGCACAGGAGAGAGTGGGAGAACAGGACTGAGGTGAAGGATGGGCCAGGATTAGGAGATCACCCTGAGGAGAGATGCATGAGGCAATGAGCGAGATGGAAATGAGGTGAGGATATATGAGTGAGACAGGGAAGGCCTGAAAAGGCTACCGCTCCTGGGAGCAGAGAAGGAAGGGGAATAGAGGGGAAAAAAAAAAAAAGAAGGGGAGGTAGCAATGAGGTCGGGGAAGAGAAAAAACTAGTGAGTGAAGAGAAGGCAGGAAGACAAGCACGGGAGTCATGGTGGGAAGGAGAAGTAGGGCAGAGAAAACGTCAAAGTTTGGAGCTTCCTTTGGACTCTGTAGTGACGAGCTGCCTGCTGAGGGACAGCAGAGACTACTCCCATTCTCAGTGCAAAATCTGGTGCTCCAGGAGCTGCAGGATCCGGGGTGGGGTCATCCCATCTGGAGGGGAAGGGAAAATTCTGGCAAAAGAGCAGGATTTAGTGAATGAAGTGACTAGACAGCTGTGAAGATACACATCATTCTGAGCGTCATTACACCTGCCTGCCACTGTCATATTTGTTTTGGTGTCAGCAAATCAAACTAGCGTAACAGGAAGAAAGCAAAATATGGACCACAGATGGCAAATGGGGAAAACATATCAAATAGCTAGAGTCACAACGTATGGCTGACATGTCAAGAGATGAAAGCCAAGAGAAAACATTGATAATGAGACAATAATTTAAATTGCTACTACAATGGGTCATTGCAAACGTAAGCAGGCTAAGGTCAAGGTAAAACTCTGGGAAAGCCTAGAGAGGGAGGAAATGGGGACAGATCAGAAAGAAGAAAGAGATAAAAGCCCTGACTGAGCAAGGTACTTAAGCAAGTGCAAGTGCTTAACTATTTTGCTAAAAGCAAGGGCCAAAGCAGTTTGTCAAGTCTGCAATCTGCATATGGAGAAGTCCTTCCTCAGACAAAAGTCAGTGGGTGCTGAGGGAACTTTGGAGGAAGGGATCAGCATCTTCTCAGCCAGGGGCCTACACCCCCCTGAATTTCCCCAACCCCCCCGCCCCCCCCCCCCCCAGTTTTGTGAACTAGTTACATGCCAATTTATTCCATGCATCCGATGAAGTGGGTACTAACCCACGAAAGCTTATGCTGAAATAAATTTGTTAGTCTCTAAGGTGCTACAAGTTTTTCTTTCTTATTTTCGTTTTGCTGACACAGACTAACACGGCTACTACACTGAAACCTATGCCAATTTAGTGACACCCCCCCCCCCACCCGCATTTCAATTCCTGGGGAGGCCACTGGCCAGGGCCCTTATGTACAGAAATCTCTCTGTGAATTCAGTGGAGTTGAGGGGAGACAAGATCAAGTCCTGAGAGCAGAGCAGCCAAAAGATATGTTTTCTTTCTTTCTTTTTTTTCTAAGAGTGTTGTAAGCAGGCTTGAATCTTCTACCATGTTTCAGTCCAATCAAATGAGAGAAATCTCTCAGAGAAATTACACAGGACAATTAATATTAAAATGGAGATAATCTCAGCTAGACCGCTGTCCTTGCCTCATGGAAGCATGTGTTTATATCAGAAGTACTTAAATAAACGGGATTTTGGTTGAAATATTTGTACTTGACTACAGTACCTGATGATGCACCAGGTGGAATTCTTCATACCAACCTCTGTGCAGATTTGTGTAACTCCATTGACGTCAATGTTGTTCAGTGGAAGTGAATTTGGCCCATTTCTTCTCTACAGAAGTATCCAAAAGAGCTGATGCCTGCAGTTTTGACTTGTTTGTAAAATCAACAGAACCCTTGCCCCTAGGAATAAGACAATGCACAGAGTGGCAGGAATCCAAACTGGAGAAAACATTAATAAAATATTCCTGCTGGTCCCAGATGATTTTCACAGTCCAGTACTTGTGTTCTTAAAATACGGAAAGTTTGGAGTATCACAGAGCCATCAAAGCATATCTCAATGAATGCTCTTTCATTTTAACCCATTTCATGCCACAGCAGAGTGTATGCAAAAATGTCATTTTATTTTAAGGCAGACTGTTCATTTCAACTGCTTAATCCAAGGCCACCTAATTATGCTTCCAAAAGTCTGGAAACAGTGTCCTCCCTGGATCCCATAATTCCTGAAAGTTTACACTTATATCAAATGAATATAACACAAGATATGATACTCTGGATCCAAGAAATGACTCAGGACCTAGATTTATGGACTTTTTCTTCCATTTATACTGATTAACTGGATCAATGTTATTAAAATGAATAGTTTGGACAAACTATTGTTTTCCTTTCTGACTCACTTGGGAGAACATATTTGTCTTATTTTCTGTGCTTTAGATCAGTTGATGGAACACGTTAACTTTATCTGGGAGAAAAAGGCGTCACACAAATCACCAGTGTAAGCCCCATCCCTAACTGTGCCCAGACTCTGAGAAATCTTAGACATTATTATTAGATCAGGAGGTGAACTTGCGTAAGACAATTCTGTTTATTCCCTTACAATGACTATTTTAAGACCCTTCTTGTGGGGAGACACACTCACCACTCAAAGCTTGTTGCCATTTACCAGTCTTTGTGTGGAGCAGATACAAATATAAAGAAGATAAAAAGGCCCTAAATTTGACGCTACCTATTATCTGTCAACACTGTAGTACTATAAGTGGCAGCATTTCCTTTCCTTAAATGCTTCCCTAATGGTATTCTTATGATCTTTATGACTTAATCCCAAATTTGCCTCATCTTCCAAGAGTAATCAATTCCAACACCGAGAAGAAGCTTCTATCATTTCCCACAGGTTATTTCCTGTGTGACAGGAATTCCTTTGTTCAGTTACCATATGAGGGAACTGCAAATTAAGTTTTAATGAAGCAATATCATAAATTTTGCCACGCAAGTCATTTCATCAGTAAAGAGGAGCAGGAGGTTCAAATACCTCTATATATCTATGGCTAAACCGTTCAAAAAGCGTTTTATCCATAAACCATATGAGATTTTCCCAAAGTACTTGTATGCTGGGGACCAGGGTCGGCGCGCCCACTAGTTCTTTACCCGCAGAAACTCAGAATCTTTGTATTTCACCTTCCTCTAACCTTAACACACTTAAAAATATTGGAGCAGGCTCCCAGCAAGCCCAATCCTGAGATCCTTACTCCAGGCCAAACGGGAGCACTTACTCCCCCTGGCCTGAGCAGGGGGACAGTGTAGAGCTGTACTGTTACAATAAACAGTCCAGTGCTCGGGGGACCATACAGGCTACACCATCATTTTGGAGGGTGCAGGTGGCCCATTCTGCAGGCTGTTCATAAAGGCCATGCCTTCCTTCTTGCATGCCTCCTTTGGGTCACATCGAGGAAGGTCCCTTGAGTTTCTCTGATATTGTGAGTGGCCCTGGCATGAACTAGGCAAGGCTGAGAGGAGACTCCTTGCACACTCCTTAGCAGAGCCTTTCACAGGCAGGCTGGGTGCCTGACCCCCTGCCACTAATCCTTATGGTTTGAGTAAAGAGTGAGTAAGAATAGTGCAAACACTGAGTAAGGATCTCAGGCTTTGGCCTACTGGCCTACTTTTGGACGTGTGTTTCAATCAGTGATGGGCTGAAGGTGCCATATTTAGATCCAGACATGGAATCAGTCTCTACAGGATTCAGGAGGCAGGACTGAGGCCAAACCTATCCTAGCGATTTGATTGAGTCAATGGTGACAGAATCTTTTTAGCTGCTATCGTGAGGTTCTAGCCCTCAATAGCAGAAAACTCATGATATTAATGGAGGAGTTTCTTGCAAGATCAGAGGTTCTCATGAGATTCCCATCATCCTTACCAAAGGCATCTTTAGGGTTGATGATACTAGAGGGATGTGGCCTAAGAGCATTTGCCATTCACCAATCTGAACGCCTCAGACAAGAGCCAGTGGGTTTGGCAGCCAGGAAACAGATGAATTTTCCATGTTCAACATTTATTATTTCACTGACTGTAAAATAGGCTCAATTCTATATCCTTGGCTAAAATGTTGCTTTGCAACTTCCTTTAGCTCTACCCTACCCTTCATTGAATCTGAACATATATCTTTTCACACCTGATGGCCCTATTTGTCTCCTTTCCCAGGGCTGGCTCCAGGCACCAGATGGCAAAGCGCGTGCCTGGGGCGGCGCCCTGTATGGGGCGGCAGTCCGAGGATTCTGGGGCGGCGGTTTTCTTTTGCTTCGGCACTTCGGCTGGGGTTTTTTTGTTTTGCTTCGGCACTTCGGCGGCAGCCATTTTTTTTTTTTTTTTGCTTGGGGCGGCCGAAAAGCTGGAGCTGGCCCTATCCTTTCCCCACTTGTAGGCTGGGACACAGGGACCCTCACTCATGCACATTGGACACTGATGCTCAGGGCCTGTTCAGACAGTGCTGCCAAATATTCAGCCACAGGGAGCTTGTGGGTTATGGGGCTTTCCTTCACCAAAGACCTGTAGGCCCCTTTGACTACCCCAGCCCCTTGGTGTTGGAGGTCTCAGGTTTCATTCCCTGCCACCAGCTTAAGGGAGGCTGTCATTACAGGCATCTAATTATGCTCCTACACACACATAAGATACGGAGCTGCCATAGCTGGCTTAGCAAAGTAGTAAGCTGGAGGAGGCAACTTAATGACGTCTGAGACTTTGATGGGCAACTGAATGACTTCACAGGGGTCTACTTTTCCTTCTGTCTAAGGTTTGTATGACATACCGCTCATCATCGTCCCTAATTACCAGTATCTTTGCTTGAACCAGTCCATTGATACCAACAGCTCCTGCAGGCTCGAGAGAGAATTTTCTGCAGCTTGTCTTGTCGAGGACAGTTCAGCTCAAAGGACTGTATGGATCTACATATTCCCAGGCAATCTATTTCCAAGCCATGCAAACAACCAACAAGTTTGGAAGTCCCAGTTCTGTACTGTAGTAGCTGTTTGAGCAACCTCTGATATGTCGAATTGTTAAGGAAAGAGCTTTTCCAAACAGTGTGTCCTAGTGTATGTTTGCAGCCATTTCAAATAGGAAAAGCATCCACTTTGTTAGTGAGAAACCCAGATTAAATTACTGGACATGAGACCTGAAATGCTTCCATTTTAAAAAGAAATACAGTACGGTCCCACTCACACCTACTTTGTGCCTTTCATCCAGGAATCTTGAGACAATTTACAAACATTGTCATTAACCTTTGAGGTAGTAAAGGTAATTACACTTGTTTTATGGAAGAACAAAATGAGGCACTATGTGACCGACACAAGGCAGTAAAGTCACTGGGAGAGAATAGAACCCAGGAGTCTTGACTCACATTCAATCCCCTGCTCCAACCACTAGGCTACTTATGCCTTCCAAGCCATTTGCCGAAGGTAAGGTAAAAGTCAAGCATATAAAGGTTTGTTCTTTTTTGTAATTCATCTGTCAAGACCCGCGTTCAGGGTTCTGCATTTCCACTGCCAGAACAAATGCCAACAAACTGGCTATGAGAATGTGGCTGGCTGCGCTGTTGAGGTGTTAGCAATGCTATCAGCATGGGCATTGGAATCACAGAACCCTCACCTCAGCAGTTAATGGCCAGGGGGATGGATTCACTACCAATGGTGTAGGGAGGTGCACATTTCACCTCCTTGCACTAGCAGGGTCCCGTGTGCAGCAGAGGGATTCACCAAGAGAAGGCACCTGATAGTCTCACCTCCAGCGTGCCTCAGGATTCCTACTAGTGAAGAGCAACTTTGATTTCTACCTTGGGGTCAGTATGAGGCTGGCAAGGGGTTGTGCTTAAATCAGTGCACTAAATACACCCCATACCCAGGCAGTACTGCCCCCTTTGTGGGCTGTTATAGCTCTCTGTTGGCCCCACCAATGAAAGAAGGTTGCAATTACTTTTCCACCAGGGGAGGCTGTGGTGTCTGTTCACGAGCGCCATGGCTCATTTATACCGGTGAACAGGAAAACGGGAATTCAGCCCTGAGAGCTTTTAGGGCCAACTTTTCACCAGCACCAGAAGAAAGAGCATGAGTTTGTCTTTGTGAGCCAGGCTGAAAGTTAAATAAAGGTATTGCAATACATGTTAATATTTGCTTTTGTTGTAACACTTTGGATGACTCTGTCTTGTCCAAAGGGACTTTGACACTTTTAATACCTTAGGACCTAATCCTGAAATCAGTTACTACCTGGTATGGTGCTTATAGTCCCATTGATTTCAGGGATGGGACCCACCTAACCTGTTAAAGGTGTCAAAGTCCCTTTATACAGGGGAAACTGAGTCATCCAAACAGCTGCAACAAAAATAAATATTAACTTTTATTGCAATAGTTTGCTGCGCTTTGGAACTGTGCTTCCAAAGATAAACTCATACTCTTTCTTTTATTGATGGTGAAAAGTTGACAAGACTCCCATGGCTGAATTCTAGCTTCTGCTGTCACCTATATAAAGTAAACACATGACCCCGGGCAGCAGAAAATCTGCCAGGGTGGTTTAAACAGTGGCAGGTTAGGCTAGGTTCTTTATGCTCCTGGGTTGAGATGGCATCACTAGAACCTGAACAATGCAGAAATCACATTCTTTTTGCTAGCATCAGCTATAGCAAAGTGCTACTAGTGGGCACAGTGCTTACTGCCAGGAGTAGTCCCATGTTTAATCACAGTGATTACTTGTGGCAGTAAGTGCTATAGCCAGTGGGAAGTATTTATATGATGGGGCCTCTAAGACTCTGTATATACATCTTGTAAAGTGGTAGGTGAATTAGGGTGACCGGATGTCCTGATATTATTGGGACCGTCCCGATATTAGGGGCTTTGTATAATATCAGCAATCAACAAGGCTGAGGGGAGATATGATTGCTCTCTTTAAATATATCAGAGGGATAAATACCAGGGAGGGAGAGGAATTATTTCAGCTCAGTACCAACGTGGACACAAGAACAAATGGATATAAACTGGCCATCAGGAAGTTTAGACTTGAAATTAGACGAAGGTTTCTAACCATCAGAGGAGTGAAGTTCTGGAACAGCCTTCCAAGGGAAGCAGTGGGGGCAAAAGACCTAACTGGCTTCAAGATTAAGCTAGATACGTTTATGGAGGGGATGGTTTGATGGGATAACATGATCTTAGCCAAAGGTCAATTAATTGCCATCACTGGTAAATAGGACCAATGGTCAATGATGGGATGTTAGAAGTTACTACAGAGAACTTTTTCCTGGGTGTCTGGCTGGTGAGTCTTGCCCACATGCTCGGGGTTCAGCTGATCGCCATATTTGGGGTCGGGAAGGAATTTTCCTCCAGGGTAGATTGGCAGAGGCCCTGGAGGTTTTTTGCCTTCCTCTGCAGCATGGGGCACGGGTCACTTACCGGAGGATTCTCTGCATCTTGAAGTCTTTAAACCATGATTTGAGGACTTCAATAGCTGAGACATAGGTGAGAGGATTATTCCAGGAGTGGGTGGGTGAGATTCTGTGGCCTGCATTGTGCAGGAGGTCAGACTAGATGATCATAATGGTCCCTTCTGACCTTAAAGTCTATGAGTCTATGAGTCTAACCCCTCTGCATCCTGATTTGTCACACTTGCTATTGAGTCACCCGAAGGTGAATGCTCTTATGGATCTGCATGCTGCAATGTGACAAGGCTGGTCAGAATGATGGGAGGCTAGGTAAGGATCTTTTAAAACTGGACAAAAGGAAATGCAAAAAATCCCCTGCCTTTTTAAGGCTCAGACATAAAACCAAAATCTTACTTGAGTTAGAGTGCCCAAAATAAGAGGCTTTCTAGTCTCAGATCACTCACATGCTTCTCTGTCTCATTCCATCCCACATCAGTTCCCGAAGGCTCAGACACCCTGCTCTTTGGAAAATCAGCTGCCCGTGCCAATGACGTTCGTCATCATTCCTGCAGGAAGCATGTGCAACTGCAACCATCTCTGGTAGCAGAAGGCAGCTTCTTGGCTGTTTGCTTTAATACTCTAGTTTCACTTGATCATTCATACGTACATCTTGCCACTGCCTGTGTGACACAGAGGCCCATTGGTGCCAACTGGCAAAGGGTTCACAGTTCTTTACAAGCAACTCTACTGAAATATTATAACTTATCAATACTCCTAATCACGGCACAATGTGTATACAGGTAATATTTAAGGAATAATGTAACTATACTGAAAATTAAGTCCTCATAGTTTTGGAATAGAAGTTGGTCACCAGGCAATCGCGTGTCTTGGTGATGGCCCCCATTCAAGTAGAAGGGAGTTGTCACTCCTCCTTGGCTAACCAGTTATGTAACGTATTGTACAATTGTCCCCAATGGCAACAACCAAGAAAAGTCAATGGAAAAATCATCAGAGATAAACTATAAACATCTAAAGCATTTGGCAGTGCAAGGGGACGATATGACACGGAGGGGATTGCCCTGTCTGTGAATGGAGGCAAAAGATTGATTCAGTACAGCACAGTTGGAGAACAACACTCTTCATTCATTCACTGAGGAGGTACCTGGAATGAATGGGGGGTGCTTCGTGAAAAATTGGGGTCCTGGTCCCGTGAGACCAGTAAATACTGCAAAGACTGAAATTTGGGATGAGAATCTACTTTATTAGTTAGGAAAGATAACTATTAAGAGTAGGCCCTAGTTCACATTTTATGATTTTATTTTGTATGTAGCCATTTGTTTCCATCGCTCAAACTTGTTTCTGTTTGAATTCCTTAACATAAATGTCCTTGTTTTATATAATCGAACTCAAATGCTGTGTCTGATACAGGACTGGTGGGTGAAGATAAAACTGCGGTACACTTCTGTTTGGGAACGGAGGATCTGAGATTTCTGTGGGTATCCAGGGATCCGGGGCTGGATTCCACAGGGGAACACTCTGAAGGGATTCTGGGGGGTAGGGTGGTTTTATTGTCAACTCGCAGGGCTGGTATAGCTCTGCAGAGAGTGCTTGAATGACTGACAGGCTGGTTGTGTTAGGAGCTAAAACCCGGCTGGCACCAGCACATCTCCCTTGCACTGGAGGAAGGTAGTAACAAGGTGACTCACAGCCCTGTGTCCCCCAAGAAACATCACACCCTGGAGAAATGGCAGGCTTTTCCTTTTAAGGGTATACTATGAAAACAAAATAGTACAAGATGTCAGACACTCTCCCATCATTTATATTTAAGACTCCTGTCCCTATTGGTTTCATACCTCTTTAAATCTCAAAGGCTATCAGATGATTGGCAGATGTGCTCTTCTGAGGCCATCTGGGATAAGGAGGATCACATGGTGAAGTCACGTTTTGGATTCCAATGTGAGCTTCTGGAGACTGACTCAGTTTTTAGAGCTGGAGTTAATCCAGTGCTTGTCAGTCTTCCCCTTCAAAGAGAAATACTATTGACTCATGCACCTTGTTTAACTGAGCTCATAAAAAATACTCAGCCAGACATTTCAACAGTTAGGGGAAGAAAGAGAGGTGAGAAAAAAATACATTGTTAGAAAGGAAAGGGGAGAAGGTACCTAAACCTGGTCATTTTAACAGAAAGCAAGAGGACACAGAAGATTAAGTTATCGGGAAGAAGGGATAAAAGAATGAAGGTGAGAGAAAGTTTACTGAACAATTAAAATGTGATGGTGTAACGATGCTGGTTCTAGCGGGACCCAAGTGAGAGTGCCAGCTCGGGACAAATTGCTTTAAGCAGGGCAGTTACAGCCCAAGGCTGGGGTTTTTCCACCTCTAAGGCAAACCAGACCAGCCAGACAGAGGAGACTTTGGTTTTACCCCACTGGCTAACCACAAGTCATCCCAAGCAATCCCCTTAGACACTCCAGTTTCCCAGTCTCACCACCAGTGCCACTCGTTATGGGGACAAATGGTCATGAAAACCAATGCCCCAGTAAAAGAAAACAGGTTCTCCCGATCCCAACGGACCAAACCTCAGAGCCAGGTCAATATACAACTCAGATCTTACCCACAAATCACACTGTTGCCAATCCTTTAGAATCTAAAATCTAAAGGTTTATTCATAAAAGGAAAAAGGTATAGGTGAGAGCTAGAATTGGTTAAAAGGAATCAATTACATACAGTAGTGACAAAGTTCATGGTTCAGGCTTGCCGCAGCGATGGAATATACTGCAGGTTCAGATCAAGTCTCTGGAATACATCCACAGCTGGGATGGGTCGTTCAGTCCTTTGTTAAGAGCTTCCATTTGTAGAAATGTTCCTCCAGAGGTAAGAAGCAGGAATGAAGACAAAATGGAGATGAGGCAGCTGCCTTTTATAGTTTCTTCCAGGTGTAAAGACACCTCTTTGTCCTTACTGTGGAAAATCACAGCAAAATGGAGTCTGGAGTCACATGGGCAAGTCCCTGCATACCTTGCTGAATCATAAGGTGTGTCTGCCTCCTCTCAATGGGCCAACTGTATAGTCGATGGTCCTTAATGGGCCATCAAGCAGGCCTGGCAGAGCTGATAGCTTGTCTGGGGTCCCAGAAGCCCAGCCCCAGTTTGAACTACAGACAGTATAGAGCCAATATTCATAACTTCAACTACAAAACTGATACATACATATAAATGGCATAATCATAACCAGCCAAGCATAACCCGGGCTTAGACACCTCATTTGACCCCCTTTATATAAGATTTGGTGCCACTACAGGACCTTTGTTGCAACAATGATCTATACGGTCCCAGTTATTGTCAATAACATCACAGATGGATAAAGCAGGTAACAGAAAGCTATTAGGAGGCTGCCAGATAAACTAGGTAATTCAATGAAAGAACATCTCCAGTCAGAGGTGAACATGAATTTTGTACATTCAACCTAATCCCTAGTCGACTCTGATCAGAAGTAGCCCTGGGTTGGAGCGGGAGGGCAGAGCAGAAGGGGTAATTTATTCCTACAATTTCAGCTCTTTCTCACAGAATGTTTGCAAAATTCTCCAGTATTCTTATTATTCAAAATTCCCTGCCTATTTATTTGTGATTTTCCATCCCCTACTATGAGAACAGATCACAGTGCACATTCCCGTTTCAAAATTCATGCGGTGCTGGTTAGTCACGTGGTACTGTTTCTGTGGATGACTGTTGACTGTGAGGCAGATGGGGGGAAGGGGAGAATAGGCAATGTTCCCTACTGCCCAGCAAGGTGACAGGGGTACTGGAACAATTTGTATAGTGGGGGTGCTGAGATCCATTGAACCAAACTATAAACCCTGTATATAATGGAAACCACTTCAAATCAGGGGGTGGGAGCACCCCCTGCACCCCTAGTTCCAGCACCTATGGCGAGGAAGAATTTAATAAGGTTCCTTGGAAGGGCAGGAAAGTCCCTGCTCACACCCATGGTCTTTGTACAAGCTGGAGGGGGGGGTGGGTGGGTGTCAGTTTGGCACCCTGGACATTGCCAGGTTCAGAAGCTGCCTTTCCAATCTCTGTCACCCTCCAGGATCAGCTGCAAGGCCTGTTGTTCCAAGAACCTGGCAAATGGTGCACAGTGATTAGCTGAGCCATGGCATGTGGCTACACACAAAATGGTGGCCAAGCAAGGTAAAGTAAAAGTGTTCAGAAAGTCACAAAAAACACAGAAATATGGAAAATGCCCAGGCAGGAAATACTTTCTGCAGCGAGCAGTACAGCAGGCACCCCGGGCCCACCACATACATGGCATTCATGTGACATACATGGCATCCAGTCAGCCCATGTGCCATGGGAGGACCAAGACATTTATCTGGCATTTCATTCTGTGTTTCTATTAGATGCAGGAGACACTGGCTAGTTATTGCAGGACAGCAACCTGGTGAAAAGGAGCCCACAGGCAAGAGGGGGAGGAATTGTTGTTATGTCCTAGTCCCCTTCTGTGGTAACGGTGTAGGAGAGAGAGACCTATAATCCAAACACACATGGTGGTGATGGTGGTGCAATGTCGGGCAATCTGAAGCCAATGCCGGATCTTGTCAGTTAAATTAAGCAGTAAGAACTGTTAGTCTCTTTGTACAGTACTGCGCTATTCACACCCTGCAACCTTAAATACAAGCACCCCGCCCCACAAACCCTCCTTCTTCATCTCTCTCTCCTCAAAACACTACCAATTAAATATTAGCAAAATCACGGGTGCCAGTGTCCTTCCATCTCAAATCCCACTCTCCAAAAATGAACTGAAAATGTTACTTTGCAATCACTCTTCTAAATCCCAAGGGTAGCTAGTGGGTCAATATGCCTACTAACCCTCTGCTTAGTTCTCCTGTCCACTGTCCACAGTCTGGACTGCTGGCCCCACCCAGAGCAGGAGAATTTCCAGGCAATACAAGGGCTTGGAATAAGAAATGAATTGTATCTTGACCTCCAGAAACTCATAAACAGAGACAAGGATGAGATTTATGAGATGGAGGTTTAGCAACAGAAGCTGGAGAAGGGCAACGTCCTCTGGCTTTGGTGTTTCAGCCTTTTTCTGACTGCCAAGACAAATATAGAGAAGAGGGATGAGAAGCCATGGTGGAATTCATCTGTCATGTCAAGGAGATGAGGCTGCAGGAGCAAGAGTTCACCATGCATGCCTGAGGAGTGCACTAGTGCCTGAGGAATGCATTAGTGTCAAAGGCAACTCACACAGCTAGGCCCCTGAACATATGTGGCACATACCAACTCCCACACAATGCCATAATACAGGACAATAGCATTGCTTACTGGACCACCCTATTCTCACCTGCCCCCAGTCCTCTTTACCTTGGCTTTGCATTACTGCTTACAGCCCAGAGAGAGAGAACAGGTAGGAATCCACCACACCAGCTGCAATTCTGTCCCTGTAAACCATTGTTGTGGAGTTTTGTTTGTTATCTGAGGGGTGAGGGGGAAAGGTGGGTTGCCCTGGTAACTTACTAGAGCTGTCCTACATGTTTTGTATGAAATACAATTGGTTTGCAACATTTCACTCTTTGTTAAGTGCTTATTAAGTAGAATGCACTTAACCTTCAAAACAACATTGCTTCACTCTTCCATTATCTCCCTTACCCCAAATCACATCATCACAAAGTGATAGAGAGGAAAGAAATAGCTGCCACATAAGACAAAAACTACCCCCAAGAAAACAATGGCAAGGAATAGTAGCAAGTAATCAAATGTATGCCTGCCAGATAGCGGCTTCTTCATCCCCCTGCACTAGCAAAACAGGAGTACAGAGCATCTCTGATTACGTTTGTAAGCCTGGTGCTTGCAGCACTCCGGACCTCAGATAGGACTGCTTGAAGATGCATAATTAGTAGAAAGGCCCATAGCCTCCACCGTCTTTTAAAAGCCTTACCCTGCTTCCGCAAATGTGTAGAGTACAACAAGGAGACGCAATACCAGCATTTCTAACTGCACTGACACTGTGAGTGACCAGGCATCAATGTTGCTTTCAGCCCCACAAAGACACGACCCTCCACCAGCCTCTTTACCTGCTATGTCTGCAGGAAAACTACCATCGCTCTGGGTATGTAGCTGGATACATAAGCCAGGGATGCATTAGATCAGCAGGGCCTTGAGGAATCCTGGTGGGGATGGAGACACCATTAACCTTCATGTTGTGGGGTGGGAAGAGTCTGTCCACATGTAAAAAACTCAGAGATTGAAAAAATAATGGTATCATGTACTTTGCCTTGCTACCCATTGTAAACAGCTATACATTGGCTATGGTGATCCACCAAGGCTTGGGAGTGTCTTCTGTCAATGTGCTTATTCCACAGGTTACAATGAGGAGAGAGGCATGGCATGGGCATGTGGGCACTATTTATACTATTCAAAACTCTCAATGAACATTTGCCACGTCACCTACTCCTTCACCACGCAGCGTATTGCTTTGAACATCTCCACCACAGTAACACCGACCATGGACTCCCCATACTGTTAGTAACTCTCTGACATAGCCATCTTCCAATGCTGGGATCACCTAACCACAGATAAGAGACTCTTTTCTTATCCTGACGTTCTGCGGCCACTGAAAACTGTCCCACCAGTCTGTGGTCATCACAAACATGGTGATTGAGCCAACCAAATTCTTCTTCCAGTAGCTGTGGAGCTGGTAAATCCAAGGGTTGGGGTGAACGAAGCCTCTCTTGCATAATTAGCGCATGAACTGAAAGCACTGCTGGTCTTGGTCTCTGTCTTTGTACCAGAACACCTCCCACTGCTGCGCCTGAACCACATACGATCCTTGGTCATTCGTTTTCTTTGTTTCTCTTAGCAAAGAGTTTGCTCCGGCAACTCAGCCTAGCCACCACTTTGAAAATAAGCTGTAGCAATGGATGCCTCTCCCAAGGATTAATAGGAGTTTGACCTCTTTGCCCACAGTTCCCTTGGGCTCCCAGGAGGCCTTTACAATTCTCTCACAGGCCATTACTTCAGATAGCTGTGATGGCAACTCTGGGAGAGCTACCCAGAGGCCAGTGCACTTGCACCACTCTACTAGAGTGCTAGGAAGGGACATAGGGCAGAACCGCACCTGAAACTGCCTGGCTAGCAGACTTGATGCATCATTGCTCTTCACATCAGCACAGTCTCATCAGTGCAATTAGCAGTGGTACAATTCCCTAGTGTGAAGGCACCCATGGAGAAAGGAGCAGTCTGCTGCCAGGAGCACAGTGAGGGGAGCCACCCAAAATTCCTTAGTGCTCTGACCTATCCTCAGTGCACTCCCCTGGAAGTCAGTAGGCTGCATGAGTGTAAGCAGGAACAGAATCTGCCCCCCGAGTTATTCCTCTAAGCCCGCCAGATTCTAAATAAATCTCGCCTCTCCTTCCCCTTCCTTCTGTTTCACCTTTTGCTGTGAAAAGAGGAGTTGGTTGGGGGTGTCCACAGAGCTCTGACTATCTCTGGGATCTTCACCACTGTAAGATGGCCACTGGATAAACCTTGGGTCACATTCTGCCCTCCCTTATACCCATGCAACTGCATTGACATCAGGGGGGAGCAGCATGGATGGCACTGAAAGCTAAGTTCTAGCAGGGAATCTTTTAATAGCTGGGCGACTCTAGTGTGTCACATGAGTGCTAGGCTGAGTGATACAGTTTTATTCTGGGAAAAGTGTAGGGCTAACTGCCAGGTCTCTTCTGAATTACGTGAAGGCAAACAGGGTCCTATTTTAAGCACAACTCTGACAACTGTTCACTGGAAGAGGGGCTGGAAATAGTTTATTCCATCCTGTAAAAGGCTTTGAAAATGTCACTTTAAGCAGGGAATGTGGTACATGCCGTGCAGTTTAAGGAATAAGATAACACGGGTTCCTGGAGCCCGATAAATAGGGTGTTTGTGGCGTTACACTAGGAAAAGAAAACAGAAGTCACACTCGAGCTAATCGTTAGGTCATTTTTTTAACTACATTAAAATGTCTTTTTTATGTGCTGTGACTACAGGGCCTATTTCTGTGCTCTGATATGGAAAACACACACACTGCTGTTGAATTTGAGCCTGATTCTCCCCAGCAGGATATGATTAACGCCTCTGACCTCTATGCGAATATAGCCCTTTAAGGGGAGCTGCATGTACTTATCTGAGGCCAGGATTTGGCTCACAGAATAAAAGTGTCTGTTGCTTTTATGTACAGGGATTCAAAAACACTTTTTTGGGTGGAGGGAAGGTGCTTGCTGTGGAATCTTCAGCATGGAGTTTCTATGGTTGGCTGTGCTTGCACTCAGCCCGAAAGCCTGAGTAGCTAGTGCAATCCTTAAAACAAACACAACAAGATGGAGGATCCTATCATTCTGCAGGAGCTGGAGATGTAGAGCCAGCTGCAAAGGCAGAGCATATGTGCTTCTGCAGAGCTCTTCTTTAAGGAGACCATGCTCTGTTTATGTCTGGTGTTACTGAAAAGTTACAATAGTGATAAGGAGTGTGCATGTCCTTTCAAGTCACCAGGGCCTGCGGAAATACATCCTAGAATACTCAAGGAGCTGACTAGGAGATATCTGAGCCATTAGCGATTATCTTTGAAAAGTCATGGAAGAATGGTGAGATTCTAGAGGACAGGAAAGGGGCAAATATTGTGCCAATCTATAAAAAGGGGAACAAGGACAACCCAGGGAACTACAGACCAGTCAGCTTAACTTCAGTACCCAGAAAGATAATAGAGCAAATAATTAAGCAATCAATTTGCAGACACCTAGAAGATAACAAGGTGATAAATAACAGTCAGCATGGATTTGTCAAGAACAAATCATGTCAAACCAACCTAACAGCTATCTTTGCCAGGGTAACAAGCTTTGTGGATAGGCGGGAAGCAGCGGATGTGGTATATCTTGAAGTTAGTAAAACTTTTGATACTGTCTCTCTCGCATGACCTTCTCATAAACAAACTAAGGAAATACAACTAAGATGGAGCTACTATAAGGTGGGTGCATAACTGGTTGGAAAACCGTTCCCAGACAGTAGTTATCAGTGGTTCACTGTCAAGCTGGAAGGACATATCAAGTGGGGTCGTGCAGGGATCAGTTCTGGGTTCTGTTCTGTTCAATATCTTCATCAATTATTTAGATAATGACACAGAGAGGACATTTATAAAGTTTGTGGACGATACCAAGCTGGAAAGGGTTGCAAGTGCTTTGGAGGATAGGATTAAAATTCAAAGTGATGTGGACAAATTGGAGAAATAGTCTAAAGTAAATAGGATGAAATTCAATAAGAACAAATGCAAAGTACTCCACTTAGGAAGGAACAATCAGTTGCACACATACAAAATGGGAAATGACTGCCTAGGAAGGAGTACTGCAGAAACGGATCTGGGGGTCATAGTGGATCACAGGCTAAATATAAGTCAACAGTGTAACACTGCTGCAAAAAAAGCAAACATCATTCTCGGATATATTAGCAGGAGTGTTGGGAGCAAGACACAAGAAGTAATTCTTCCACTTTACTTCACGCTGATAAGGCCTCAACCAGGAGCATCGCCAGCTTTTTTGCCGCCCTAGGCGACGCCTCCGGGAGATGCCCCGGGCGGCCGAAGAACCTACCGCCGAAATGCCACCGAGGACACAGGCAGCCGAAGATCCTGCTGCTGAGGACCCGGGCGGCCGCCGAGGGACCTGAAATGCCACCCGCCAAATCCTGGCGCCCAAGGCGACTGCCTAGGGTCGCCTGGTGGTAGCGCCAGCCCTGGCCTCAACTGGAGTATTGCGTCCAGTTCTGAGCACCACATTTCAGGAAAGATGTGGACAAATTGGAGAGAGTCCCGAGAAGAGCAACAACAATTATTAAAGGTCTAGCAAACATGACCTATGAGGGAAGATTGAAGAAACTGGGTTTGTTTAGTTTGGAGAAGACTGACGGGGGACTGATAACAGTTTTTCAAGTACATAAAAGGTTGTTATAAGGAGGAGGGAGAAAAATTGTTCTCTTTAACCTCTGAGGATACAACAAGAAGCAATGGGCTTAAATTGCAGCCAGGGAGCTTTAGGTTGGACATTATGAAAAACTTCATAACTGTCAGAGTGGTTTAGCACTGGAATAAATTGCCCAGAGAGGATGTGGAATCTCCATCACTGGGCATTTTTAAGAGCAGGTTTGACTTACACCTGTGAGGGATGCTCAAGTCTAGATTATAGTCAGTCCTGCCTGCAGTGCAGGGGGCTGGACTTAGGGTGACCAGACAGCAAGTGTGAAAAATCAGGACAGGGGATGGGGGGTAATAGGAGCCTATATAAGAAAAAGACCCAAAAATCGGGACTGTCCCTATAAAATCGAGACATCTGGTCACCCTAGCTGGACTAGACAACATCTCAAGGTCCCTTCCAGTCCTATAATTCTATGATTCTACGTGGGAGGGGAGGGGAATATCATAATCCCCTCAAAATTGAACGAGTCATCCCACAAATTTCCTTCAGTGCAATGCTATGGTGCAGCCAATGTAGGCTAATTCAATGACTGGGTGAGATACAAGGTCAGACACTCGGCATGACACTCATAGGAATCTCCTGTGCTGTGGAGAAGTTGGGGTTGGGTCTGTGAGAGGAACGCTCTATAAAAAAAAGAGGTGTCTGTTGATATGTATTGTATATCTCCAGTTAACGGACAGGGTGCCAGTAGATGATGCTACAGAATATGCAGCATCAGGCCTGGGTTTTTTGGGACCCATAAAACTTTTTGTTGCTGGGCACCTGCAAATGGCTTCCCACATCGCTCTTTACAGGCAGCTCTTGACAGGGTTCAGCAGCACACGACTTAGAGTTTCTCCCTCAGACATGATTGCTGGCAAAATATTTCAGTTCATCTGTGTTGCTAGCGCAGCACAATGTGAAGTCTCTCATGGTATGTCTACACTGCAATAAAACACCCACCGCCGGCCTGTGTCAGCTGACTCCAGCTGCAGGGCTGTAAAACTGCAGTGTAGACATTTGTGCTTGGGCTGGAGCCTGGAACCCTCCTCCCTTGCAGGGTCGCAGAGCCTGGATCCACCCCCACCCAAACATCCATTTTATCATCCCGCAGCCTGAGCTCCACGAGCCCAAGTCAGCTGACACGAGCCAGCTGCGGGTGTTTTGTCGCAGTGTAGACATCCCACAAAGTACAGCTACATTTTAAAAAAAGAAAAAGCCTGCGGGAGCAAGTGTCAGAGCCTGAGTCAATTGCTTCGGGCTCCCAGGACTCACGCTATGGGGCTAAAAATGGCAGTGTAGACATTCCCACTCAGGCTGGAGCCTGGGCTCTGAGACCCCCACCCCCCCCCGCTGGGTTTCAGAGCCCAGACTGCAGGCTGAGTGCTACTTTTAGCCCTATAGTGCAGGCCCCAGGAGCCTGAGTTAGTTGATCAGGGCTCTGAGACTTGGTGTCATGGGTTTGTTTGGTTTTTTTTGGTAGTGTAAACATACCTGTTGCCACACAACGGGCCACGCCCTGCCCTGATTTAGAACCTGTGAATCTCTACGGTTTTCAGTGGGGCTGGTGGAGGTGTAGATCAGGACATAATTTGGCCCACTGAGTCTATGTAGAGCTAGCATAGCCTCCTTGTGGATCCCATCCGAGGATAAGAGTTTATATTTCACTTGCTACAAGAAAGTCTCCTTTATTTAACAGGACATGTGTATACCTGGCAGAATTATCATCATTCCGAGGCAGGGCAAGGTACATGTGGAAACATACAATGCAGGGGAGGCAAAAAAGCAGGGTAGAAGCTAAAGTGATATGAAGAGTCTTCAGTCACTTAAAATGTGATCTCCTCTTTGAGAGCTTGTTGCTAGGGTTGCCAACCCTCCAGGATTGTCCTGGACTCTCCAGGAATTAAAGCGTAATCTGTAATTAAAGCTTATGTCATGTGATGAAAGCTCCAGGAATACGTCCAACCAGAATTGGTGATCCTACTTGTTGCTCATAAAACTTTTCTTTGTATGATATTGTAAGGCCCTTATACCACAAACACGTAGGCACAGGAATAACTTTATACACATGATTTGTCCTACTGGGTACTCATATGGATGGAGTTATTTACTTGAAAGGTTGCGGCCTAACATACCTCTAGCCTTACTAATACTGCTCACTTCCATGTTGTCTGTTTGTTATGGCCTGTAGTTTCTATCTAGCAAGACTATAAAAAGCAATATAACAATGGTTAAATGACAATAGTAATAATAAATTATAAGATTTGATACACTTATTATTTAACCCCTTCTCCCACCAAAGTGCTAAGGGACTGGACAACTGAATACAAAAAAATGTAGTGCAGGATATGCATAATAACACAGCAGCTCTTAAAAAACTGGTGCCAATAGATGCCCTATGTTTCACATAATAGTTTATTGTTACTGCTTTACTTAACCACATGGCAAATTAATTTTACAGCTCCCGTTATGCTGGAAATATCTCACATAGGCTCTAATGTGCTGGAATCCAATAAAACTAAGGTTTTTTTAAAAGAAAAGCGACAGGACTTGCTTCTTCTGTTGCTTACAAAGATGTAAATCAGGAGTGATTCCAGTGAAGCCAATGGCATTTCACTGCTGTACGTGAGAGGCCAGTCAGGTCAATAGACCTTCTCTTCTGTTTCTACAGTGGTGGCTGATGAAAAGTGCACTTTGTTTTTGGGCTCCATCAATGCAGGTATTGTAGTGCCGCTTTCCCTCGTTTCCTGCAGAGTCGTCCAATCCCTTCCTGCACAGATTTTAGTTTTCAACAGCCTCTACTATATCTGGTGCCCTTTGACCATGTTTTCCATCTGATGAGCTTGGCCTCATAATCCCATCCTGGAAATGACAAGGATCTGTGTGGAATGCAGTGAAGAGAACACAAGACTGTAAAAGGGAGCAAAGAGCAAAAGATGTAGTGAAAAATTTGAAGAACTATAGGCGGGAACCCAATCATGTGCCTGAAAAGAACATGGAGAGCTTTGTAAACCAGCCCTGAAAACATGGGGAAAGACTTGATATGGGGCAGTGGGGTTCTGCTCCTGTTTTATCTTAAAGTATCAGGAATTTCCACCCTGATCACCCCTCCCCCTTTCCCCAGCTGCTCAGTTTTCATCCTCGGGGCTCTTTTATGGCCATTTTCTGCAGTCATCAGAAAACCCTCCAAGGCAGGCAGGACGTGAATTTCAAACATGAAACACCCCCACAATTAAATACAAAACCAACCCCCCTTTCAAGCCTCATGCATCATAAAGCAGCAAAATAGGGCAGAGCCCCAATTTTTGACCTTTTCCAGGTCACCTTAAAGGCACAGTCTGTAGCTTAGGAAATGCAGAGTTACCAGCTGCCATGTCCGTGGGGATGAAAATAGTCTCTAACATTGCACTACAGTGCTCAGGAACCTCCACCCCCTCAGCAGCACAGTTAAACCCTGCAGGAGAAACATTCTCCAGGAATTCGCTCCCATCAGCACTGTTATCCACTCTTGCCGTATCTCCCTGCAGCACTGTTCCCACCCACTTAGCTTAGAGGACAACAGGGCATTAATGTTCCCTCCTATCCACTAGAATTGCCCGTCTGACACCCTACTGAAAACCAGCTCTTCACTCACTCTAGAAGGGTCCCACTCCCCCATCCACGTCTGATTCCCGTGCTTTTGCCTCCTGAGCAAGTTTATTTCTGGTGTTTAGTTTTTTTGGCATGTATACTGGAACTTTATAGGCCCAGTAACCATAGGTGTTTTATGTAATGCCAGTTTATTACATATAAATTGTTTGGGTCTTGTGACGGGGCAAGGCCAGATGGCTATAGGAAAGTAGTGGGAGATAGATATATTAGCCCCAGGCTAAACAAATCCCTGGTACGGGATAAGTAAATGGAAGCTGCTCCAGGTCAATTAAGACACCTGAGGCCAATTAAGAACTTTCCAGAAGGCAGGGAGGATGCTAGGTTGATTGAGACACCCGCAGCCAGTCAGGGGCTGGCTGAAACTAGTTAAAAGCCTCCCAGTGAGTCAGTGAGGCGCACATGTTGGGAGCTGTGAGAGGAAAGTTGTGCTGTTGGAGAGACTGAGCTGTACACACCATATTAGACATAAGGAAGGAGGCCCTGAGGTAAGGGTGAAGTGGAGTTTGAGGAAGTGGGGGCTGCTGTGGGGAAGTAGCCCAGGGAATTGTACGTGTCCTGTTTTTTAAAGGTCAGCTACAGTAGCTGATACTATTAGGGTCCGTGGGCTGGAGCCCGGAGTAGAAGGCGGGCCCAGGGTCTCCCCACTCTTTGCCCCCTGCTTAATCACTAAGACTGGGAGACAACAGAAACTGCAAGGGAGGATAGCTTCTCCTTATCTCCCTCGCTGGCTTATGATGAGAATGGCTCAATAGACTCTGACCCTGGTCTCTAGAGAGAAAAGGGTTATGTGGAGGGTCACAGTGAGCCTCTGAGGCTAGTGAAATCCACCAGGAAACGCAGGACCCATGGAGACAAGGACGGAGCTTTGTCACAGTCTGTGGATCCCTATGGCACACAACTACTAACATAGCCACTGACAATTTTGCAGGATTAAAATAATATTGGTTGCAATTGCAGGGTGATCTAATCAAACACACATTGGTTATGTTATCATTGATAATGAAATGTGCTTTAGGAGGGCATGTGGCTAGCTCAGAGGAGCCCTGCCAACAGGGCTGGCGCGCCCACTAGGTGACCCTAGGCGGTTGCCTAGGGCACCGGGAGTGCGGGGCCCCTGGTCGCGGCTGCCGCCCACCTCCAGGCTCCGCGGCTGAGCCGGGAGCCGCGGAGGAGCCTGGCAGTGGTTGCTGCCCGCCGCCCACCTCCGGGAGCCACGGGGGGCACCTGGCCGCGGCTGCCAGGAGCCGTCTGGCTGCGGCTGCTGCCTGCTGCCCGGCTCCGTGGCTGAGCCGGGAGCCAGGGGGGCGGCTGGCCACGGCTGCCGGGAGCCAGGGCGGGTGCCGCGGGCAGGGGGAGGCTGCTGGGCGGGTGGGGCGGTGTTAGCTGGGGGGGTGGTTTTAGCTGGGCAGGAGGGGCGCAGGGGGGTGGTTTGCCACGGGGGGTGGATTGGCTGCTGGGGGGGGATGGGGGATGGTGTTAGCTGGGCGGGGGGGTGGGGGTGCAGGGCCAGTGCAAGGAAGTTTCACCTAGGGCGCGAAACTTCCTTGCACCGGCCCTGCCTGCCACCATACAGTTCCCTGTCCATAAAATGGGGATAATCATACTGCCCATCTCTCACCCTCTCTGCCTTTGTCCATTTAGACTGTGGGCATTGTGAGGCAGGGCTCACAATGGGCGGATCTACACACAAACTCGCATGGCATAAGGAATTCAGTTTTAATTTACACCTTTGGGTGCAAGTGTGTAGACATGCTTGGATTAAGAGTGGTTCATGTCAGTTTAGCTTAAGCTTTACCAACTGCAGTATGGCTGGTGCAAATACATGTGCTCTGTGGTTTCACAGTGCCTAGCCCTGATCTCGAGGGGAGGTCCAGGGTGCTACTGTCATAGTGACAGTGGCAGGAGTTCCATGCACACATACCACCGTGTGCACCCATGCAAAAAAGCAGGCCCAATCCCCAGTGGGTGTAAAGCAGCATAGCTCCATTTATTTCAATGAAACTAGACTGATTCACACCAGATGAGGATCTGGTCCAGGTATTTTAAGTTGTATTTATTTGTTTTCTGCTTTGTAATATTTTGTTGCTAATGCCTGAATTCTTCCATTTTGGTGCAAAAGATCCATCTTGCCTAGAGATTGGCCTGAGGCTAAACCCCATATCTAAACTGTCCTGAACTTTGAAAAACTATTTTTATAACACGTCAAACCAAACTCTGCATCTGGACACCCTCTAACTTGGGGGAAGTGTGGATTTAATTTTACATCCTAATTTTGCTGTTTTGGTTAACCTCTAATCTTATCTCTGTCCTCTGCCTCCATAATGTAGCCCGGTCGACCCTTGCGATAAACAATGGCCGAAGAGGGACGGGGGATTATGTCAGTGGGGAAGACTTTTGTGCTCTGATTGTAACCTTCATGTTGGTATTTCCCAGAAAACTTGTAGCTGTGGTAAACATGGATCCGACTCGCCACAAACAAGTGTAAATTGTATTGAAGGCCGAGAGAGCGCTGCCAAAAGGGGCTGTTCATGGCTTGTTGGCAAAGTCTGCAATGTAAGCAATAGAATACACTTTCTCTGTCTCCCAGGCTGCTCAGTCCCACTACCAGGCTGGGAAACTACACTAGGCTTTCTGCTGTCTCTAGTGAAAAGGCTGATGCCAAGGGCTGATATATGTTGATTGTGTTTGCCTGATGGTGATTCACAGCTATCAGTATTGGAAGCCACCTTGTCAACTTAATGGCTATTTCTTTCAAGACAATTTGTTGATGTGTAGGACAAGTTTCTAGAGAAGTGCTCAGTGTACATTACTGACAATGTCAGCTGTATGTTATAAGGTCTTCCAAAGATCTTTAAAGTACAGTTCTACAATGACAAGTTATTATATCAAAAATGGCAGCTTTTTACTCATCAGAAAGGTAAAAAGTCACCCTATTTCCTACCCTTCCTTGTTAATACAGCCACTGTCAGTTGGCAGCAGTCCCACTTAAGCACTACCTCAAACAGAACAGAGAGGTTATGTCTACCCTGCAATTAGACACCCACAGCTAGCCCCTGCCAGCTGACTCAGACTCATGGGGCTTGGGCTAAGGGGCTCTTTATCGTAATGTAGACATTTGGGCTCAGGCTGGTGCCTGGGCTCTAGGATCCTGCGAGGTGAGAGCCAGTCTGTGTATTGAAGATATGCCACTACATGGATGTTTTTGGGAAACATTTTTGTCAATTGATGACATCCTTCTTCAAATCCTGCCGTTTTTGAACCTAGGAGAGAAAGATTTTGCTGGTGGTGAGCACAGACATTTCTGAATAGCTTCCAGCATTTCAGCTCAGCAGAGGGAGAGTCTGCAGCATGTAAAGGAACCAACCTCACACATCTGGCATGTAAGGAGTGGCTGTTCCCCAGAACTCTGCTCTGTCAATATTAGAAGCTACTTGTCAGTACTAGTGAACTGTGCATCTGCAGAACACCCACTTAAACCTTAACAGAGTTGCCTTGCGAAATGATAGCAATGTGCTAATACCCCCAGTATATGACAAAATGTAACATCTTCCAGAAGAAAACTGACTGGTACACTGGATTGTTGTTAGCTCGCTGTATAATGGTTCCCAGCTGTTAATTATCACTGCTTTTGTTCTGTTCCAGATATTTGGATGAAAGTGGTGGGAGTTGGGGGGGGGGGGGGAAGGTTGGGAGTTTATTTGGGATAAAAAAGAAATGCTTGTTTCTTCTGATTTTTAAAGATATAGATAAACTCATCCAGATATGTGGTTTTTTAACTAATCAGAAGACACACATTTCTTTGCACATACATTGACACACACAGAGTACCTTTGGCCTCTTCATCCTAACTAACCTGTCATTTCTCCTAAAAATGACCAAAATCACTGTCCTAGTTATTTTTTTATATAGTTATCCATGCTGATTTCATCCCCTCCACTGACTTGCTAGGTGTAAAGCTGCCATTAGGTTATCCTACAACAGAAAGTGCCCCTGCAAAGTGTCTCATTACGGGAGCACATTCACTGCTAACAGTTTGTTGGTAATGAAAAGCTGCTCTTCTGGTGACTACTGATCATTTGTGCAGATAAAGTTTCTGCCCTCCCTAGTCTCCACAATTATTGGTGCTGGGAAAGGGCAGGATGGTTTGGGATGAATGAAAAAAGCCTCAATTTTTACCATACGAGAGCCCTCACTGTGGATCACAAACGCATACACTGCAGCAAGCATGCACACCGATTCTTCTGGATTTTCTTGTCTATTCAAACATCATTGAATCCCTCTGTAATACAATGCTGCCAGTGGAAGTGCAAGGGGAACAATGATTCGATTGCCTATCAGCCTTGCTAATTTCTCAGGACATCGTTGAGTTCTCAACTCCTTCTTTTGCTAAGGAATTTCTAGGCTCAGGTTAACCACATTTACCATCATCCTAGTCTCCTGTTTGAACTGGTTTGGTTTGTAATTTACAATGAAACCTAAACCCTTGGTTACATCTATGGGATGGGTCAGCACTTTCTGGCCGATGACGCTGTAATCAAAATGTCACTGCAATAGTAACCTCACACCCAGTGACCAAAGGATCTAGGTCTCATGACTATTGTAATATTTTTGGAGCTGAACTTAACAAACTGCACAAATCACTGGTTCAAAGGGCAGCCCCATCACCTGCTCCGTCTGCCTCTGACTCAGCAATCTGGAGGTGGGCCACCTGGACGAAGCTGCAGAAGGGACAGGGAAGGGCGAGTTATACAATGTGCATGGGGAATTCTGGGACTGGGGGTAAAGTGGGTGAGAGTCAAGTGCTGGCACTGTCCCCCTCCACTCAGACATGGCTAGTCAGTGTTCTGCTGAGTCCCAGGGGACTGGGAGCTCCATGAATTAAAGCACCTAGGGCCTGATTCTGATCTCAACCTGGTAAAAATCAGGAGTAATTTCAATAGTGTCAGTGGAGTTATACAGCTATAAAAACCCAAGTCAGACTCAGGTCCAAAGATTCAATAGTCAGGAACATCATATCTGTGCAAATATCCACACTGTGCTGTCCCAGCATGCACTGGGTTCAGTGACAGATTTTCTAGGAGCAATATCTTCCTTGGATGTCCCAACATTCTGATCAGGACAGTGGTGGGGGTGTCCCCTGGGTATTAGACATGTGTCTGCACCTCATCATTCTCTTCCCCTGTCTCTCCCTGCTGTGGTGGGATATTCCCTCCTTTGTGGGATTCAGAAGGAGCTCAGAGGAGCAGAGCCAGGGCCGGCCCCAGGCACCAGCAAAGGAAGCAGGTGCTTGGGGCAGCACATGTGAAGGGGCAGCATTCCGGCCATTCCTGGGGCAGCACATTTCAAGGGCGGGGTTTTTTTTTTGCTTCGGCAGCAGCTCCGGCTGTGGCTTTTTTTTGCCACTTGGGGTGGCAAAAAAGCTAGAGCTGGCCCTGGGCAGAGCCATGATCCTGCCTACTCCTAGCTTCTTTGGGGCCCCAGGAATGGAGCAGCCCTTGTGTTCCCAAAATGCAGGCCCTGCAATTCGGCCTAGCTGTTACACAGGGCACCCAAGGGTGGGAGAGTGCTTTCATCTAGGTGAAAGCACAAAGGAGAGTGCTTTCACCTAGGACTAGATGCCAGGCAGAATCTAGACCTAGGTGAATACACCTATCTAAAACCATGACATGAAAATCCACTGCATGAAGCGCTGAGAGCATTTCCCTTATGTCAGTTATTTAAAGAAAAGTTCAGATTTGTACAGGTTTATTGAGTGTACAAAATATTAACAAATGTTGGACAGGGAGCTTCATAATTCAGGTCCCAGTCTGGTGAAACCAGAATGCGACACTCCCCTTATTAGGCAAGAGACAACCTCATTGTATTCAGCACTGTTCTGCTCCACTTTTAGTGGATCAATTTTGGTCAGTTCTTTGAGTGGCTGCCTAGAAGAGATTTCGCTTTAATGAGGCTCTGATCCTCAGGTATACTAAACTCCCTTTTATCCTATTTTAAGGCCCTCATATCATGGCTAGGGTGGTGTAAAGCAGCCTTAGAATAGATCAGAATCAGTCCAGGATTGCTTCAGTTCTGTAACATGTCCAAACATGTTCATCTGCACACAAAAGAACTGATTCTCATTTGCACTAAGGTCACTACACCACTCAGACACTGGAAAGGGGACTTTAACTTGGGAACAAAATGTAAATATAACTTATGCCCACCTTAAGGCTCCATCATACTGCCAGAGCAGTATAAAGTGGCTTTAGCATTAATATCAGGCCCAGAGACTTTGAAAGTAGCTCCATTTATTTCAATCCTTCTAATCAGATTGCAGTCTCTAATTAACTGAACTAATGACTGCATTCTGAAGACAAAACCTGGGGAGGCAAAGGATGACACTCTTCGGTTACTCTCTTCTTTGGGAAAGGGTAGAGATATTGTGTGCCTTTTTGTAAGGAGAGCAGAGTGGATTGTTATATAGCACTAATATCCAGTTAAGAAATGTATCCTCCCTCCCAAATTCCATTCTGTGGTGATCTACCTGTATAAAATGTCATTCAATGCATTAGAAAGCTATAGCCTCATTTAATCTGATGAGCAGATCAGAAGTCTCTCTAAAGTGGCTTTAACAGATTCAGTTGCCAGGGCAGTCCAGCTCTATGAATGCTGTCCATTATATTGTTTCCTGAGATGCACCAAATGCGGCCTCGCTTTGTTAAGAGCATGTTTTAAAAGGACACCATGATGTCTGGTTTCGAAGAGGTAAATGGCTGATACAAGCGGCATACGCAGGCTTCTTGTGCTTTGGTTTTGTCAACAGAGATCTGACTCGAGGGGCAAAATATGCTGGTTCTGTGCAATTTGATTAAAAACTGCTGACAGTAGAGAGGAAGTCCCTGAAAAAAGGGATTATGAAATTTCAGGGGAAAGCTGCTGCGCCAACTCTCTTTGAACAAAGAGCTGCTGGAATTTCTTGAGCTCCCATAAACTGTTATCATTTGTTTTTCACCAGTTCCAATAGTTATTTTATGGAACTATCTTGCACCAATGTGGAAAGCTCACATTCTTCCCATGGTGTCTCAAAAGTATGTAGGGCCTTATAATGCACTAAATATGCCCGGGTTGTACAAAGAGAACGAATGAACAATCCCAATGTTAGGTAAAAACAGAGTAAGGACTTGAGGTCTGGCCTAATTTCCCTCTAAGCTGCGCGGCCACACAACAGGCTAACAAGGGCCATGCACGCGGGGAGAGGCGCCTGTCCCCCGGCCCCAGCCTCAGAGCTGCCACTGCCGGGGAGAGGCAGGAGCCTCTCCTCCAGCTCCGGAGCTCTTGCAGCCAGGGAGAGGCACCTCTCCCCCAGTCCTGGGCTGCTGTTACAAGAGAGGGCCAGGGGGAGTCCTCTCTCCCTGCCACAGCCCCGGGGCAGCCTGCACCCCAAACCCTTCATCCCCGGCCCCACCCCAGAGCCCTCACCCCCCACCAGAGACCTCACCGACTCTGTGCCCCAGCCCTGAGCCCCCTACCACACCCTGAACCCCTCATCCCTGGCCCCACCTCAGAGCCCTCACCCCCAGCCAAAGCCCTCACCCACCCTGAACCCTAACTCTCTGCCCCAGCCCTGAGCCCCCTACCACACCCTGAACCCCTCATCCCCAGCCCCACCCCAGAGTCTGATCCCCCAGGCGGAGCCCTCACCCCCCCTGCACCCCAACTCTGTGCCCCAGCCCTGAGCCCCCTACCACACTCCGAATCCCTCGGCCCCACCCCCGCCACACATCACCTTCGTATTGGTGCACATAACAAAATTCATTCCGCACCTGGATGTAAAAAATTAGAGGTAACATTGGGTCTGGCCTACCTATTTTATTGCTTCTTCAAATGTTGTATTTTCATCCTGTATCAAATGTGGCCTAGTTGCAGTATTCCCCACTGCCATGTGGAAGATCCCAGCGGTCTCTTGGTTATTGGGCTTAGTGATGTGAAGGAATATGAAACCTCTGTATGGGTTATTGGTATTGGCCCTTTCCTCCCACATGGAGTGGGTCTGCTGCAGTAGGGGCCTATGATGGAAGGAAAAGGATTCTGTACAAAACTGCTTCCCAGTTCCACTGAAACTTCTGTGTTGAATATAAACCACAAGCCTTCCTGCCTAGCTTTAAATAAGTGTTCTGCACTGATTACTGATTACTCACTCTGTGCATTAGCAGACAGGCAGTGAATCATTTGGGAGTACAACAGAAAACCAAAGCATGTGCACAAGAAAGAGCCCAGCTCAGCTGAAGAAGACCTCACCAGCCAGTAAATTATTAACTAAACAGAAAAATGTTCCATCACTCCCCTCAGAGCCTCCCTAAATGGACTGCTTCCCTCGCACAAAGTCCAGAAAATGATGCTGTCCAGTAAATTGGACACTGAGATACTGTAATATTTTCTGAGGGGGAAGCAGAAGATAGTATCCTGGCTCATCCCAAACAACTAAACACCGTTTTCATCTGGCCGAGTCCCCTTCAGTGTTTGGCTTTAGCTATTGCTCTTGCAGAACACAAGAGAAAGCTGCTTTTATTTCCATTCAGAGAGTCTTTGTGTCAGCAAAGAGCTGCATTGGCAATGCATCAGGTGCCCAGTGCCATACCTAATTTGCATTAAATGGAGCAGATTGTGGCCATTATAACAGCTGTTTCTTCATAGAAGGATGGTGGAAGCTGACATGCTGGCAGGTAGCAGGGGCTCTCAGACCAGGGTTTTTAAGCTTCCTTTCCTTATCACTGCCCAGAGATCCCAAGAGCTGAGGCCACTACTCTTGTCTTTCCCTCTGCAGCCTCCTGAAAGCCATTCCTCTGAGCAGAGTGTTCTTCAGAAATCTGTGGAGGAGAAATTTCACTGTGGAGGAGAAGTTTCCTGGGACTCCAGTACCCCTGCTAAGTTTTGCTGTGGGAGGGATACAATACAATCCCTATGTATCTCAATTTCCTTATCGGTAAAAGAGGGATTATTTCATTTTCCCACTTTTATAATGAATTTTGAGGGGGTTTTTTATGAGGTGTTTGATTAGCTCAAATGGTTTTTTTTAAACTTTATTTATTTCAAAATCATAGTAGAAAACACCCTTAACCAAGGCAAATTTCACAGCCTGATGTCATTTGGCTGACAGCCAAAACAAAGCATTAGTCACAGCCCCGCAGGAGAAATAAGTTTGAGGACTGCAGGGTGTGGGTCAATGTTTCATCCAGAGTAATGACATAAAAATTAAAATATATATATTCTTCTATGGCCTGAAAATGAACGTCTAACAGTAAATGCTGGCTGTGCTCTATAGGGCTGTAGGAAGCGACAATTCAGATATCATTTGTTCTGAACCACAGGAGCTACACTAGCTGAGGAGGTGAATAAAAAGTCATCGTAGATACATTTGCCCACCTCAAGAGAGTGCAAGTCCCACTGGAGTCTTTAGGAGCTGTGCTGCTTTCTCTAGGCTGACTGCATCTGACAGTGTTGTGAAAACAGCTAATCTTCCCTATAGCAAAGTACATTGGTTGGTTTATGTTTGTACCTACTATAAGGAAGTGCTTCTTACCATGCAACAGCTGAGTAGCACACATGCTATACACTTTTAAAACCCCATTTCTTTTAGCTCATAAACACTTTCCTGGCAGTAACAAAAAGAAAAACTGTGTAAAGTCCCTTCTGTTTTCTATGCACATATGTTTATAGAAGGCCAGACTGTGGATGAACCTGTGTGACAATAGGGAGGAGGAGCATTCCCTACCTCCTGGTGGCCATGCGTAGCTTGGGAGCACAGGCATTTCACCCAGCTATTATAGGACATGGGCCCAGCCTCTCTGAAAGGGAGGAGAACGGGTAGGATGAAGGTGGGGCTCTGGCCCTTCCCCACTTCTTTTGGAGGTCAGGTTGTGGCTTTAAGTCAAAGGTCCCCCAAGCCAATAGCTCAACAGGCTGATGTAGTTAAGGCACTTCTGTTTCAATGGCACTAAGGGAGTAATGTGGCCAGCATTGTGTCTGACCACTTTTGACTCCCTTAACCCAACAAATCAGGGACCCATAGGGGAGCTGAGAGAAGTAGAGGCGGCCTTCATATGAGATTGAGCAAGACTCAAACCCAGAGCCTTCAGGACTATAGTAGAGCACCTTAACTACTCAGCCACCATCATCCACACCGCTGAAAGGTATAGCAAAAATTCCTTCTGGGGCGTGATGTTTCAGTCTGGCCTCTCTGCATTCCCCACCCCGCAGCGTGCGCTGTGCATTAAAGCTGCAGCCTAGCCTGCAATATGAGGCAGTGTCTTGTTTACATTCATGCAGCCTCACGGACTTCAGCAATGCAAAGGCCACAAATCCATCTCGGCACAGGAGTGCCCTGTGACTTAGCTAAGAGTAAAACCCAATGCGCATGGTTTCTTTTGAACCTCTACGATTGGGATGTTTAAGGAAGGCAAGTTTTAAAGACAATGGTGAGACTTAGTCAAAGAGACTGTGGCTAAATCTGCTTTGAAGACAAACCACATATTGTCAAGAATAAGGCAGAATAGCCTTCTTTGAGAAAAACATGGATGCGTAATTACAATGGGCCTGAGCTTTTGTCTTTTGCAAGCCCAAAACCCCACTGAACCCAGATGTAATGGAGGACTGGGCTGAATGTTTGTTGGGTAGGGTGTGTATTTTATATAATTTAGTTGTTTTCTTAAAAGTATTAAGCCACACTTGGTGAAACAGAATGCAGCATTTTCACAAAGGTTCTGACTGAAACCCTTTTTGTAGCCAAGGACGCAAAGTGAACCTGGTCTTCATTAAAGGGATTTAGTGAGCATTCTTTCAGTGAGAGGCTGTTACACAGGATTGTTACAACTGAAATGAAGAATGTGTGATTCAGGGGGAGTCTGGCATACAGCAGGAAGAGAACTGAAAGAACAGAGTCCCTTAGTTTTCATCAGAGCACAGGGAAAAGAAGGGTGAAGAAGCTTTACTGAAGTTTAACACGCTGGGAAAAATCAGAATAGTGCATGAGTGCTTTTTTCTCCACTGCAGAAGTTTCATAGTTATTAATACCATAGCAGTGGAAAACATACACGTATTACGTATATATTTGAGGGGAGTTACACTTACAAATTCAGATTTAGCTGGAAAGTAATGACCGAGACAATTATGAGAAACGCACATTCTTAATAATGCATGAATGATCTTTGCCCTCCCATCCTATACAGCTCTAGTCTTATTACAACACATCTCATCCAAAAAAGCAAAACAAATAGTCAAATAAAACAAAAACAGTCTGAAAAGAGGGCTAATTCCTTTGCTTGAAATGGCCTACCAACAATTTGTGTAATAAAATAGAAGCAATACTTAATGATTATGCAGATCATTCCTACATGGGAAAAATTTGCTGAGAGGGGCTGGTACCTCTACTCTTCCTTTTGTCTCTCCCCAGTCCCTTTCAGCTACCTGTCACTATTCACTCTTCTTGGCGAGTGTGAGGCCTTGGTATAGCAAGATAAAATAGTAGAATCTATTTCAGCAATTTCAGTTTGCTGCAGGAATCCTAATTCTATGGCAAGCGAAGACATTTTACAAGGTCCACTCCACATCATTTCTCCATTTATCCAGTTTTCTGTTTTTAATCAGGACACTTCTGCTATACTACGGAATGAGGGCAACAAGGGAGGTGAGGTAATATCTTTTATTGGACCACCTAACAGAAATTGGTCCAGTAAAAGATACTGTTTCACTCACCTCTCTTTCTCATATCCTGAGACCAACACGGCTACAATATCACTGCAGACTAACTAAGAAATGTACCAATATCCAAAAAGCATGCTTATAGAAACGTGTATTTTTATATGCATGCACTTTTCAATACCCCAAGGCATGCTGGATTTATAAACACTATATTAGAGATGTAATAAAGTTTAATTTGGTGAAAAAATAAGAACCCCCAGCTGTCAAAGACCTTATTTTCAGGGGTAGATCAAAAGTCTCACCTGGTATCTCTGGGGGTGACAAAAGATTCTCTGGCATCCTTCTCCCAGGAAGTAAACTGACAGTGGATTTGCTTCATGAAAAAAAAAGATCAGCCGGGCTTGGCTGAAAATGCTGGGAGGAACTTTGGGTGAGATCAGGGTGATCAGCTGTCCCGATTTTATAGGGACAGTCCCGATTTTTGGGTCTTTTTCTTATATAGGCTCCTATTACCCTCCCACCCCCATCCCAATTTTTCACATTTGCTGTCTGGTCACCCTAGGTGAGATAAACTTATTTAGACAGGAGGATAACTTGTTAGTGAGTTTAGGCCATAAAAGCATGTTATGAATTTGTTTTATATGTAACCCTTTGTTTCCAATATTTCTGTTTGCTATCATACGAATCCCTGTTTGTTAAATAAACCTATACTTGCTTTCTTTCTAAACAAATATAAGGGCTGTGTGTTAAGTGAAGCTGTATTCCAGGGGTTCTCAAACTTCATTGCACCGCAATCTCCGTCTAACAACAAAAATTACTACGCTACCTCAGGAGAGCGGACTGAAGCCTGAGCCAAAGGGCTTCAGCCCCAGGCAGTGGGCTTTGGCCTGGCAGTGGGGCTTGAGTTTCAGCTTGAACCCAGGCTTTGGCTTCAGGCTTTGGCCCCAGAAAGTCTAAGCCAGCCCTGGCAACCCCATTAAAATGGGGTTGCGACCCACTTTGGGATCCCAACCCACAGTTTGAGAACCGCTGCTGTGTTCTAAAGTGAACTAGTAAGCTGTGGTGTACTGTTCCTTTGGGACAGCAGGCCTGGTAATTCTGTGAGTGTCCAGTGGCGCAGGGGCTGGACACGACTGGGGATGCGTGGGAGACTCAGGGTTGAAGTGTTCCCATCGCTAACCTGTGCAGGGAGAGCGAGGCTTGTGGAGGCCTGAAGGGGAGTGCTTGTATTGCCAGTAGCTAGTGGTGTCAGGCACAGACAAGGCTCACGCACGCTAAGGGCAGGTGGTGGCGAGCTGCCCTGGGGAGTGTGTCACAATGAAGAAATGCAGTGATTTGGTCTTATCAAATGGAGTTAGGAGTCAAACATAATGTACATGTAATCAACCTCGCCTGGGCCGTCAGCAGGGTTCAGACCCAGAACCTTCAAAGGCAAAAGCATAAGTGTCTACTCCTTGAGCTAAAGGACTAAGGCCTACCTGCAAGCACTGACAGACTCATAAACCTCTTCTGTGAACCAGTCTCTACAGGTGGGACAGAGGCCCACCCCTTTCCTAATGTGGGCTCTATACGGTTACTACAAAACTCTAACTTGGTGAATTCGCCTGGATTCTACTAGGATAATCCTGGCCATTTTCGGAGATGATTCCAGGCCAGCAACTCATCACTAAGTTACTGCAAGACATTATAATAGCATTTACCCCCTTCATTCTGTCTGTGGGAGTCAGACTTGGAAAGATTCAGTGTGTGGCTGTCAAGCCCAGGGAAGATGACTTAGGTGTTGCCAATTAGATGCTTCCAGAAAAGCGGGTACTGTCATTTTTGTGACAAGAAGTCAAGCACAGAAGAGGCTGCCCTGATCATATCTTCCCGCTAGCACTGTACTGCTCTGCCACCTTGACCCGCAACTTACTATTCAAAAAATAAACCTTGCATAAATTGTGGCGTCCAGATTTCAGTATGTAGGGCAGCTACCCAGCTCGGCCACCTCTCACGACCAGCACTGTGGAAAGCACGTTGTTGAAAAGCACAGAACTAACTTCTGGCTCATTGCCAAAGATTAATTTGTTTATAGGGCATTTGACCTGCGTGATGCAGCTCAGCATTGAATATATTTTCCCAAATCCAATCATATTGTAATGGCAGATATCAAATCATTATTTTAGATTACATTTCACACATGACAGAGGATATTTGATTTCATAAACTTTTGGTCACATCTATCAGAGAAATGGCTACAGGTTCTGAAGTCAGGCACATGTAACAGGAAAAGAATATAGCAGTGGTTTGTCAGAGATAACAGACTTACTGTACTGAGCCATACGCTGTATTTCTTGTGGTGATCATGCAGTTGTAATCCCTCTATTACAGGGACTCTACCTACTTGCCTCAGAGTAAAAGTGTCACTTTC
The DNA here is from genome assembly GCA_033296515.1 of Macrochelys suwanniensis. Taxonomy (NCBI): domain Eukaryota; kingdom Metazoa; phylum Chordata; order Testudines; family Chelydridae; genus Macrochelys; species Macrochelys suwanniensis. Next base: position 186,480,383 of record CM065777.1, on the reverse strand, counting down.
TGGGCAGCAGTCCTCAGGTTCAGGAGACATGTGTCTATTATACATAACTTTATACGGGCTCTCCAGGGGGCAAGGTCAGGCACATGACTAAAGAACACACAGTACCTTCCCCTGGGCACTGTGAGTGCAGGCTTTATTCTCCCCAGGAAATGAGCTGGTTGAAAAATAGCAAAAAATGGACATTTTGAAAAAAGTCTCTCAGTTCCACAAGGAAACACAGAGTAACCCACTTATATTAGTGGAAACATTGCTAACGAGTGGACTGTACAAGCAAAGGAAGGCAGTTCAATCTGAACGGCTTTATTTAAACGAACCAGAAATGGAAAACTGAAAACTGTAAAATAAAAAGCCTGAATAAGTGACTCTGCTATGGATAGATGAATAATATAAACCCGGTGCTTCAGCTCTATCCCGGTGCCCCTACTGAACAGAACCTCCTTATACGAAGGCTAGCTCCCGACACACGGTATGTGTTAGCTCCGTCTACTCAGTTACAATAAATGCATTCTTAAATGCACAATGTTGGCCAGCTTGTAGATGGTGGGGGTGAAGGAGGAACTCCAGTGATGGAATAGGAGATGGGATGCACAAAGGAGGAGCAGTAGGGCAGAGATTTCTCAGGAATCAGAGGCTCTGTAAGGGTGAGGTTCTGGGACCTGCTCTAAAACATGGCAGGTTACACAGATCCACTGCGGCCTGGTCTGGACTAGAAAACTAGGTTGGTTTAACTACGTTGGTCAGGGGTGTGAAAAATTCACACTCCTTTTAGTGATAGAGTTGAGCTGACCTAAAGTCCCCATGTAGACAGCAGTAGGTTGATAGAAGAATTCTTCATCGACCTAGCTACTGCCTCTTGGGGAGGTTGATTATCTACGCCAATGGGAGAAACCTGTGTAGGTAGTGTCTGCACTGAAGCACTACTGCTGGTGCAGGTTAGACATGCCCTTTAGACATGCCCTTTAAGGGTAGATATTCACTTACACTTTCTACTGTTCTGGCTGGGGCAGGGATCCCCGTGCGTTCCTCTGTCCCAATAAGGGTCTTTCCTAACTTGATCTCTGGCCTGATATTTCCCTGGAAGTGCTCACAAGCAGTGTACAGGGTTAGATTAGGTCCCTAGTGTTAGCAGCAGGGACTGGAGCTTGCAGACTATAAAGTGAGAACCCTCCATTTCCCATGCATTGCCCAGCTTAACTATCTCACATTTCAGTGCTACTTCTCTTCAACCTTTTTTTCCCCTCCTCTTGGGGAAAAGTGGCTGGCTTTTCCTTTGTTTAAAAGACTCCATTGGCTATTGTCTGAAGAGAAAGGCCGTCATTGCTACAGCAGCTGGAACCAAAGCCAATGCTCCAGTCAGAAGGCATGAGGCAAATTTGCAAATGGGACTGTATTTACATGAGTCCCTGTGGTACTGCAGTCTATTTGACCACCTGCTGGGAAGGAGCTAAAGGGGTTCTCCTACAGGGAGGACATTGGCTGACCCCTAGAGAAGGGAAGGGGCCACAAAGGAGCTGGGATCAAGTAATCTCTTGGGACAACTCTAAAAGGGCAGGGACAAGAGACAGACAGGACTCATAAAGAAATAGTAAACCCTACAAAGGTTACAGCAGAATTGAATCAAATCATAAATACTTAACTGCCTAGGCCTCTATGGTGACTTTCCTAATGTTAAAAAAGATGTTGGAGAGATCATTCCTCCCATACTTTAACAACACTGAGGAAGTCACAACATTGTTGCATCATTCACTCTTGCACTTGGGGCCACGGAGATGGGCAAGGGCCACCGAATAATGCCATGTAAGCTAGGGATCTGTAGGAAACCCTGACTCAAATTTCACAGATCTCTGACCAGATGTGCAGAGGTGTTCCCCCTTCTGCTCTCTGGATGGGCCCTTCCTCCCCTTCACCCCTAGCACATCTAGCATATAGAAGTTCTATGGAGAGGAAAACAGGAGCTATACAGAGTCGGAGTGGGACAATCTACATGGCTGCATTTCCATCCTTCCCAACTCCACAGGATTTCTGCAGTCTTGTTTGCATCCACTTCCTTGCAGCAGAAAAGGAACATAAGGGCTAGAGCGTAGCTTGGCAGGAAAGTGAAGATTTTATCAAAGGAGTAATTGAAGATATTATAAATAGTCTCTTAATCTTGTTCTTAATCATGTTGTTCTATACGTGTTTGTTTCTTTGTCAAAAAGTTCAGTGTGCCCCAGTGCATATTGTTAGTCCCAACATCCTAAGACCTAAATTTTTTTCTGTATTAAGCTTATTCTGACTTGTCTATGGGATGTACCATAGTCCTTTCCACATTTTCATGAAGAGTAGCAAATAGTCAATGCAAACCATTTGAAGTCATTGAACTAACAAAATTACAAAAGAAATCAGATTGGGCAAAGTCCAGGGTGGAACCTGAGAAAGCAAAAACACCTAGCATTGGCTCCAGGTATTATCTACACACAAAAACCATACTGATTTAACTAAATCGGCTCAGAAACTTCTGTAATTAAATTGGAAACCTTTATCTCAATTTAAGAATGCCTTATACCGCTTTGGGTTAAGCTGGTAACATAAGCAAAATTGATATGAGGCACTCTTAAACTGGTGACATAATGGTATCCACACAAGGATTTTGCACTGATTTAACTAGATCAGTTTCTAAAATGATTTGGGTACAACATATGTGGGTAGACCAGACCAAATCCTGCCCTCAGATAGTCATGTGCCTCTTCCTCCATTGACCTAAATGGAACCTGTACAAAGACAGAATTTGGCCAGAGATATCCAGAATATATATTCATATTCTGAGGAACTGAATTAGCAAAAAAAAGTAAACAACAAAAGTAACTTGATTCAATTTTAAATGAGCTTGTTCATCCCCAATCTGAATATTGAAGATCCTCATAATTGGATTTTGCAATTGGCTCTTGAAATTAGTTGAAAGATTCATAAGAAGGCATAGAGCCAGACCGGTCTTTATTGAATACAAGTCTGAAGGTACAAGAGCACAGTTATTCCTTTTAAACTCAGGCATACCTATGTTCACAAAAGGCTCATCTCAGTGACTGACAGATCTCTATGCACTGTACAATTCTCCAAGATTTTAACGTGTGAGACCTTCATTTGCAAACATGGGAAGGGCTTTCCAGATCCAGTGTTTAACATATGGTCAATATTCAACCAAAGCCTTTTATCTGGAGATAGTTTAAATATGTGCCTAGTTCTAGTTGCAAAACAGACAACATGCTTTTTTAGATTCTATTCAATTTTAGAATAGATACTATCATCCCAGCATTATAAGTAGTATATTTGTTTGCCCTGAAACACCTTGATCATTATAATCTGAAAGTTTGTTCCCCAACAGATGACACATGTCAGAAAAAGGCCAGCGATCATGTGATTCCTGAGTGGAACCTTCTAATTGTATTATAAATTGGACAAATCATGCCCTCCATCTCTAGGTGGAGAAGGTCCCAAACATGCCAAATTCTCCTTGGTTCCATTGCATAAGGGGAGGGTGAAGGAAAAATAGGTCAGCCCTAGGAAGGCCACATGGGGGAATTCTGCACCCTCTGCTTGCCATGGACTAGTGCAGGGATCGGCAACCTTTGGCCCGCGGCCCGCCAGGGTAAGCCCCCTGGCGGGCCAGGCTGGATTGTTTACCTGCCGCGTCTGCAGGTTTGGCCGATCGCGGCTTCCACTGGCCGCGGTTCGTCACTCCAGGCCAATGGGGGCTGCAAGAAGCGGCGGCCAGCATATCCCTCGCCACTTCCCACAGCCCCCATTGGCCTGGAGCAGCAAACCACAGCCAGTGGGAGCCGCAATCGGCCGAACCTGCGGATGCAGCAGGTAAACAAACCAGCCCGGCCTGCCAGGGGGCTTACCCTGGCGGGCTGCGTGCCAAAGGTTGCCGATCCCTGTTATAGTGTCATATACTGAGAAATATATCCCAAGATCCACACTTTAAATTGAACAACATAAAATGCATGTTTGGCCTATATTGTGAAGGTTTTGCCTAAGCCACACCTATCTTTGGGACTCTGTCTGCACAACCATGGGGGAAAATGCTGGACTAAATATTCAGGGAGAAAAAGCTAATCGAAGGGTACTTGTGGGACAGTGGCTTCCAAAGAGCACTTTTTCTCAAGACGTGCCTATTTCATAGAATAATGTGAACGTTTTGCTAACACAACTATTACTCAAGCCTTGCCTCCAAGCCTCATGCAGATACTACCCATTGTGCTCAGTAGTGCAGCCCCTCAGAGAAAGCACTGTTCTAAGCACCACTTTTGGTCCCACTTAAGCTCTCAAAATAACATCCAGTGAGGCATGGTGCATAGACGTGCGTTGACAATCTGTACAGGGTGAATTTCACTCCTGGTGATGTGCCCAAGCATGAAGAATATATGGAGCTATATTTGTGGGAGGATGGCACAAAACCAGTCCCATTGGGCCCAGTTCCCATTTACGCTAAGGCTAGTTTGCAACATTCAAGCAGAGCAAAGTGGCCTCAAAGCGGGTGTAAATATAATTTACTCCCACTCTAAGGCCCCTTTATCCTGCCACAGCATTAGCATGTACAACTGAGCATTAGTGTATGTAGTTAAATGAGAATCAATCTCAGTAGCTCCAGGGGGACCTTTGCCAGAATAAGGACTGAGTAAAAATTGAGAAAACTCTGTGATTGGGTACCTATAGATTGCATAAAGAGGTATACGTTTATCCCTTCTTGTTGCCTGCTGGAGGCAGAGATGTGCAGCTCTATATAGACACATACAGAATATGTGGAAAGATGATTCTTTGTAGTAAGTTCTGGATGTGCTGTTCAACTCTGAGATGATCGAGATAGGCAGATAATCATAATGGGACAAATGGATCCTGCTGTAACCCACTCACCTCACCAAGGATTACGTTGTCCAACATCGGAATCTTTGTATTAAGTAAAAAATACAATTCTTCCTATTTATACTAAATATATAGGGCCAAACTCTCGGCCCGTTTACTCCAGAAGAGAATTTGGCCAGCAGCATTTGTAGATGCTTTCTTCAATGTTCTTTTAACTGAGCAAGAACCCCCACCTGGAGGGGAAGTGGCGGGGGGGGGGGGGGGGGGGGGATGTGCCAGCTGGGGCAGCTTTCCAGCCAAATTCTTTGGCAGTATTACTTACTCTTCACCCTGTAACCTTGTTTTTCTTTCTTCTACCTTGTGAGGATATTCTAGACATACAGTAAATCATGATAATCAGACTCTGTAATCACTATTTTGAATTTAAACCTTTGATTGCACATAGGGGTTATCAGTCTGTTTCGGTAACCTCTATACGACTGAATAACCAGGCTAAGAACAAGCTGGAGTCTTAAAGGTGAAATCAAGTTAACCTTACAATTAAGTGCAGAATAGGATTTATATGTTCCTGCCCCCAAAGATAAGAAGAGGCAGGAACATATAAATTATTTTCCACTCAACTCCATCCATCCCCCCTTTTAAAGGTCCTAGTTCAGGAAAGAATCCCTGTCCAGTCACATTGAAGTCGTTTTAAAGCTAAGCACATGCTTACATGCTGTTCAGAACTGGAGCCTCAGCTATTCCAGCCAGCAATGCTCCGCTGTTTGTGACATCCCAGAATGCATTGTTCTGTAACCTCCAGCAAACCGCTCAGAGAACGAGAATGGCCCACTGAGATGCAAATAAATTGTAGCGTTTTAATTTGAGGCAGATTCTGAACAGCTGCCATGTAATGTCTTCTGAGATAATATACTTTAAAAATATATTAGTCCTATTGTACAAAGAAACTACTATAAATGGAGGGAAAGGTGCTCCCCGTTGACAGCATCCCTTGTTGGAGAGCTAGGTAAACCACCATCACTAGGACCTCTTTTTAGTTTTGACTTGCACAGTCATCCGGCAACAAATGAGGGAAGCTTACTCAATTCAAAACACCAGCTGAGCAGCATTTCCTTCCTTATTTGTACTTTACCCTTCTATAAATAGTCGGAGACATTGGGCTAGATTGTGAACTGGATTACACGTTAGTACAGAGGAGTCAGAACCACCCCTACCCACCCACCTAGGCTACCCACACCTGGATACTGGGTGTGTAGTGCCTGCTGGATCAGGCTCCTTAGCTCGGCCTACACCCCTTCCGATCCCCACATACGGGCCAACTCAGCCAAGCCGGCATAGCAGGGGTGCATAATTTTACACTGGTCACAGTCAGCAGCAAATTATAACTTCCACAAGAGCAAAGGGGAAAGCAGGGGGGAAACTGTACCCCAAAGGCACCATGCCTCCCAGTTTATGCACCATCCACTGCTCAGGACTGTGCCTGGAGGCACAATCTAGCCCTTTTTAAGGAAATACCTATATTAAAAAGGAACAAAATGAACCAACTCCTGAAATATGAATAGCTATCTTCCACGGAGTTTGTCTTCATTGATTATCTTCTCTAATCCGTTGATGCCACCAGCTTTTTGAAGAAACACTGAGCACTGTAGTGCACATGCCAGACTGCCCTTGACTTACTGAAATCTCTGTGAAACAGCCATTTGTACAAAACCAAAGTGTGTTGACAGCTTCTGTTTCGCCATTGGAAAGGAAAAGTTTAACCATGATGTCAAAGATTAAAAAACAACCCTGGTTTTGTTAATCATTATGCGGGACAGACACCCTCTTGTGTTCTGTGGTGACAGGGCCCAAATGGCACCGGAACTGATGCACTTTGATTTGGGGGAGAGGGTGATGAGGTCCCAGCATACTTATGCGGGGGCCAATGTTTCCTGGGGCTATGTTCCACAGTGGCTCCATCCACAGTCATGAGAGAGGGGGGTTGGGTTGTGATGGAGGAGAGGCAAGGGCTGCCAGTGTATCAATGACTGCTTCACACAGGTAAATCCCCCCTGCTTGTGGGGAGAGGGTGAAGCAGCTGCAGAGGTGGTCACAGAGCAGCTCTCTTGGAGCTCTACAGATTCCATTCACTACGTCTCCTGAAGAGCACCTGTCATAAATATGAAGGGAGTGGGTCTAATGCAGTACTATAAAATCCTCTTCCCAGTAAAGGGTTAAGAAATGCAGGTAACCAAACTGACACCTGACCTGGCTGGCATCTAACCAATAAGGGGACAAAATACTTTCAAATCTTAGGAGGGGGGAAGGTTTTAGTGTGTGTCTTTGTCTGAGTCAAAGTGATCTTAAAAAACAGAAGGAACCTGCAAAAAATCAAACCTCCCTTTTCTAAAGTAAGTTTAGATAGCATAGCGCATAGATTTCTGTTTAATTTCGGCTTGGTGTATTCCCTGTGTTAGAAGGGGCAAGGGGGGCACAGTTATTCATGGTTTTCTGTAACGTTAAGGTTTTGTCCAGAGGGGGAAATCTCTCTAAGTTTGGAAATATAGTGCCCTGTAAAATAGTTACCATCCTGATTTTACAGAAATGATTTTACCTTCTTTATTTTTAATAAAATCCTTCTTTTAAGAAGTTGACTGTTTTCTATGGTGTTAAAACCCAGGGGGTGGGTTTTTAGATCACTGTGTAACCAATTGGTTGAAAGATTGTTCTCAAGCTTCCCCAGGAAACGGGGTGTACGGCTTGAGGGGGTATTTTGGGGGGGAGGGAAGTTCAAGTGATTCCTTTCCTGGATTCCTGTTAGATACTTGATGGTGGCAGCAAAAAGCATTTCTCAGGGTGCAGGGAATTTTGTACCTTGGGGGATTTAACCTAAGCTGGTAAAAATAAGCTTAGGGGCTCTGAATGCGGGTCCCCACGTCTTTACCCTAGAGTTTAGAGTGAGGAGGGAACCCTGACATGGTGGTAGTGGTGGGATATATTGAACCAGAGATTTTTTTTGAACCAGACACAGGGAGTTTAGAATTTTTTTTTCTTCTCTCTAACTCTTCCCTGTAGCTGCTGAAAGCAGGGAGGGGGGAGGGGTTAAGCTGCTAGGAGCTAGAGTATCTACATATATAAGCAGGTAGTTAACCCCTACAGGAAACACCCAAGCAAGTTTTTTTTTTTCTTTTCTAACTCTATCGGGTTAAAACAAATTAAAAACAAAAAGGCTAAAATAACTGCCAGTAAAGCAGCTATTAAACTTAAAATAGCCCGGCTACAAGCTAATAAAAACAAACAAACATGCACAACTGCTACAACTTAAACAAATAAAAATAAAAAAAATAATAAAAAAAGCATGCTAAAAAAAAAAGCATGCTAAAAAAAAAAGTATGCTATAAAAAAAAAAAAAAAAAAAAAAGCATGCAGTTTTAAAACAATTTCAAGTTACACCTAAAACTTACCAAGTAAAATTTCGAACCCTTATCCGAGGGCCTGGACTAAGTAATGTAGCTTATGTAAACCGGATAAAGGAGCTGTTAAAAAAATGGGTCAAGGGAAAAAATGTTACTAGCTTTAAAGAAATGTGTGATTTGATGGCTCAGGAACAATTCCTAAATATGTCCAAGAATAATATAAGACAGTGTTTATGGGATAAAAAAATGAACTCAGCAGACAGCCTTGCTGCTTATGCTAATCAATACAAACAGTCCCAAATCAGCAGAGGGGCAAGGAAATTTGGCACACAAGGGGTGCAGGAAGCAGAAAGGAACAACCCTGGTCATAGTTTGGGAAGATACCAGAAAGGAAAACCCGAGACCACACCCCCTCACCAGAAGCAGCCCAAGGCCCCACAAGAAAAAACCCAGACCCCTTATTGCCCCACCACCCCATTCTCCAGCAACCCACCTCGCCCCACTGACCAGTCAGCTGGGCGATGTTTCAAATGTAACGAATTGGGGCATGTAAAGGCCAGCTGCCCCAAGAACCCCAACAAAATACAGTTCATTGCACCGGGGTCACACCAAAGGTCCTCAGGCCCAGATGCCTCCTAGATACCCTTGAAACGAAGGAAAACGGTGAGTGTGGGCGAAAAAAAGGTTACAGCGTGGAGGAACACTGGAGCACAAGTGTCGGCTATCCACAAATCCTTAGTGGACCCCAGCTTAATCAACCCGGAGGCACAAGTGACAATTCAACCCTTCAAGTCCAACTCTTTTGATTTACCTACAGCCGTGTTGCCTGTCCAGTACAAGGGCTGGTCAGAAAATTGGACTTTTGCAGTCTATGATGATTATCCCATTCCCATGTTGGTGGGGGAAGACTTGGCAAATTGTGTGAAGCTAGCCAAAAGGGTGGGAATGGTCACCCGCAGCCAGGCTAAGCAAGCTGTCACACCTAGCTCTGTTCCTGAAACTTCCACCAGAACCCCATCTGTACTACCAGAGACCCGGATAGAGGTGGTGAAACCGGATACCCTGCCAACGACTGCAACAGCCGTCGTAGATCCAATCACAGAAACCCGACCCAAGCCAGTCTCGGAACCGAAACTGGCAAAGCAACCAGCACCAAAACCATTGCCAGCACTGAGTCCAGCGCTTGCAACCCCATCTACAGTGCCAACACCCGAGGGCACCACCGAGCCTGCAATGGCAGCAGCAGCCGATAACTCAATACAAGAGGCTCAGCCAGAGCCTGAATTACCACATTGTGCACCAGCGGAGAGCAGTTCACAGTCAACGAAAACAAACCCATCACCTGCATCGCTTCCAGAGGGACCCAGCCCAGGTCCACAACCCAGTGAGGAACTAATGTCTCCAGCATCTAGGGAACAGTTCCAAGCCGAGCAAAAAGCAGATGAAAGCCTACAGAAAGCTTGGACAGTGGGACGAAGCACCCCACTGCCTCTCAGCTCTTCTAATCGATCCCGGTTTGTTATAAAAAAAGGACTTCTATATAAGGAGACTCTTTCTGGTGGACACCAGGAAGACTGGCGTCCTCAAAGACAGTTGGTGGTTCCGACTAAGTACCGGCTAAAGCTCTTGAGCTTAGCCCATGATCATCCTAGTGGTCATGCTGGGGTGAACAAAACCAAAGACCGTTTGGGGAGGTCATTCCACTGGGAGGAAATGGGCAAGGATGTTTCTACCTGTGTCCGGTCTTGTAAGGTGTGCCAAAGAGTGAAAAAACCCCAAGACCAGGTCAAAGCCCCTCTCCAGCCACTCCCCATAATTAAAGTTCCATTTCAGCGGGTAGCTGTGGATATTCTGGGTCCTTTTCCGAAAAAGACACCCAAAGGAAAGCAGTACATACTGACTTTCATGGATTTTGCCACCCGATGGCCAGAAGCAGTAGCTCTGAGCAACACCCGGGCTAAAAGTGTATGCCAGGCATTAACAGAGATTTTTGCCAGGGTAGGTTGGCCCGCCGACATCCTTACTGATTCGGGAACTAATTTCCTGGCAGGGAGCATGAAAAGCCTGTGGAAAGCTCATGGGGTAAACCACTTGGTTGCCACCCCTTACCACCATCAAACAAATGGTCTGGTGGAGAAGTTTAATGAAACTTTGGAAGCCATGATACGTAAATTCGTAAACCAGCACTCCAACGATTGGGACCTAGTATTACAGCAGTTACTCTTTGCCTACAGGGCTGTACCACATCCCAGTTTCGGGTTCTCACCATTTGAACTTGTGTATGGCCGCAAGGTTAAAGGGCCATTACAGCTGGTAAAACAGCAATGGGAGGGGTTTACGCCTTCTTCGGGAACTAACATTCTGAACTTTGTAAGCAACCTACAAAACACCCTCCGAGACTCTTTAGCCCTTGCTAAAGAAAACCTAAAAGGGGCTCAGGAAGAGCAAAAGGCCTGGTATGATAAACATGCCAGAGAGCGTTCCTTTAAAGTAGGGGACCAAGTCATGGTCTTGAAGGCGCTCCGGGCCCATAAAATGGAAGCGTCATGGGAAGGGCCATTTACGGTCCAAGAACGCCTGGGAGCTGTGAACTATCTCATAGCATTCCCCACCACAACTCTCAAGCCTAAAGTGTACCATGTTAATTCTCTAAAGCCCTTTTTCCCCCAAGAATTGAAGGTTGGTCAGTTTACTGCCCAGGGAGCAGAAAACGCTGAGTGGCCTAAAGGTGTCTACTACGAAGAACCAACTGGTTAAACTTGTTCTTGCAATGTGGACAATATTGGTAGTCTTTATACCGTTATTAGTATAATCGTAGGTTCATGTGTCTTATTACTTTTGTTTTCTTTTAGAGCTCCAGGAAGAAATCACAGCCAGTGTTTCACACTATCGGTGATTTGGGGGGCGTGTCATAAATATGAAGGGAGTGGGTCTAATGCAGTACTATAAAATCCTCTTCCCAGTAAAGGGTTAAGAAATGCAGGTAACCAAACTGACACCTGACCTGGCTGGCATCTAATCAATAAGGGGACAAAATACTTTCAAATCTTAGGAGGGGGGAAGGTTTTAGTGTGTCTTTGTCTGAGTCAAAGTGATCTTAAAAAACAGAAGGAACCTGCAAAAAATCAAACCTCCCTTTTCTAAAGTAAGTTTAAATAGCATAGCACATAGATTTCTGTTTAATTTCGGCTTGGTGTATTCCCTGTGTTAGAAGGGGCAAGGGGGGCACAGTTATTCATGGTTTTCTGTAACGTTGAGGTTTTGTCCAGAGGGGGAAATCTCTCTAAGTTTGGAAATATAGTGCCCTGTAAAATAGTTACCGTCCTGATTTTACAGAAATGATTTTACCTTCTTTATTTTTAATAAAATCCTTCTTTTAAAAAGTTGACTGTTTTCTATGGTGTTAAAACCCAGGGGGTGGGTTTTTAGATCACTGTGTAACCAATTGGTTAAAAGATTGTTCTCAAGCTTCCCCAGGAAAGGGGGTGTACGGCTTAAGGGGGTATTTTGGGGGGGAGGGAAGTTCAAGTGATTCCTTTCCTGGATTCCTGTTAAATACTTGATGGTGGCAGCAAAAAGCATTTCTCAGGGTGCAGGGAATTTTGTACCTTGGGGAATTTAACCTAAGCTGGTAAAAATAAGCTTAGGGGCTCTAAATGCGGGTCCCCACGTCTTTACCCTAAAGTTTAAAGTGGGGAGGGAACCCTAACAGCACCTCGCTGATAAACTCATTTACTTAGGCTTTGCTCTTGGCCTCGATATTGATATAGACAGAAATACAGCTATTGATCATGAACAGGTCATTTTGCCTGTCTAGTTGTTGGCGTTCGTTAGTCTCGAGAGACGATGGATATGCGCCCATGGGGAATGTTTAGTTGATGGTTGTGCAGCGTCTGTTGTGGCTGTGAAGCCCCACACGAGAGTGGCAGTCTCGACTGCATTTGCTGCATTTGAAGGCGGTGTCAACTGTGGGTTGGAGCCGCTGCGTCCTTTTTCGTTGAACCCGCTTTTCCTCGGCAACCTGCCGCAGCTTGTCTTCGCCAGTTTTCAATCCAGTGGTCAGAGCGTGTCTCCATCTGCATCTGTCCTGGGAGAGCTCTTCCCAGCTGTTGATGTCGATTTGAACAGTCTTCAGGTTCCTCTTACAAACATCCTTGAAGCGAAGGTGGGGCCGTCCTGTAACTCTGTTTCCGGAGGCAAGTTTGGCATACAACAGGTCTTTGGGGATGTAATGTGTAGCAGATATGCAATTATGGTATTTTTGAGACAGGGGAGAAGGGCAGTGCCAGACCATATTTTCAGATGGATTAGTAACCGCCTGGCAATCAGTCTGTTCAAATTTGCATGACAAGTCACATTATTATTATTTATTATTAACCAGGCATTAGATTTCTAATAGACAGATTTAGTTGTATTCTCAGTTCTTAGTTACTTGTTCCTTCGATGCCATATAGAAGAAATCTTGTTCCATCATGTTTTCTGTGAATAGAGGTGCACTATAAGGAAAAAAACACAGATATAAAACAATCAGCATGGATATGTTGTTAGGAGCTTGCTGTCTTGTTACCATGTAACAATCTAGAAGCCTGAGTGGATCACATCATCACTTACATCATCTGTAAGTTCAGCATCTCTTTCCCTGGCAGGAAGGCACCACTGCTGCCTTGGTTTCTCTCTGGTGGAGACTTTCTCCCTTCACTAGTTCATAGTCTCCTAGTTCATAGTGGATGGGTAATTTGGCATTTGTCCTCTACCCAAACCTCTGTTGAGTCCATCCCCTTTTGGGATCAACAAAGTCAAAAACCAGAGTCTCTCGCAACCCTCTCCTGGTCCAGTAGTCCTTAGGGCTCTTTACAGCTCTCCTCCTAGGGACTCCATAGTCCCTTTCCCACCCCTCTCCTCAGGCCTTCTGATGCAGTAGTCTTTTGCCATTCTTTCAGCTCATTCCTCCTGGAGGCCCAGCTGAGGTGTAGAGGAACTCAGGTCTGAGCTCCAGCTCAAAAACCTGAACACTGAAACCCTTCACCCAAAGCACTCTCCTTCACTCTTCTCCAGACATCTGTCTGTCTTCTTCTCTGGTTCCTTTCTTAGGCCTCCTTATCCCAAGCCCCACGGCATCCATTCCAACTCCCTTTCCACTGGGACTACAGTACTTACCTCAACTGGCCTCTACTGCTAGAGACCTTCCCTCCAAGCCTCATCCAGTTATCTCCCAGGCCTCTTACCCAGTTCTACACCCTAAAAGCAACCCAAACTTTCACAGACTGAACCCCATGCCCCAACTTCCTCTTATAGAGTCACCATCTGTCATAAAGTTACATGATCCCTAACCTTTCCTGGTCATGTGCTCAACTGGTAACTCCAGTCCCACCAGAAGAACTACAAGTTCTGGGATACCTATTCTTAAAGGGCTGTGGTCCACCACAGGTGTGCTGGGACATGCACATGTGCCCCAAGGAACAGCACACTGTTACAATGTCCAGTGAGTATCTATGCTGTAAAATAGGTTTGGTCTGATAGGGCTGGTCAAGTTATTTATTGTGACCAATTTAGTTGTCAAATGTAGCTTTTTGTTCTATTTGTAAATAATCCATGAACATGTCACAATTGTATTTGTTATTCAAAAGGGTTCAATGGACATTTTGTACAAATACATCAGCCTATGGACTATTTGGTGTACATGTTGCTGCAATCATTTATCCTAGTTTGCAGTATTTAGAACTAGCAACATCTTCACTAGCAATGTTAAAGTGCTGCCGCGGCAGTGCTTTAACATGGCTGTGTAGTCGCCGCACCAGCGCTGGGAGAGATCTTTCCCAGTGCTGTAAAAAAACCATCCCCATGAGGAGAGTAGCTACCAGCCCAGCACTGGTGCACTGTCTACACTGCCACTTTACAGAGCTGAAACTTGCAGTGGTCGGGGTGGTGGTGTGTTTTTTCACACCCCTGAGCAAGAAAGTTGCAGCGCTGTGAAGTGGCAGTGTAGACAAGGCCTAAGAGTGCCTGAAGAAACCAAAGTCTGTTCAGCAGACTTTACTTTCAGTTTTCTCTTGTTACATGTACAGTAATTTTGGGGGAATCTTTACTTTGACTTTGATGGAAGCTGGATTGGGCCCGTACAGTTCTTCCCTTCAGTGTTGGTGTATATGCTTAAAGTCCACCGTTTAATAATACTTATGAACTTTTCATAGTAAGCCTGTCTGTCTTACCACCTGAAATAGCTCCATTGTTTCTGTGGTTATCTATCCAATGATCACAGACACTGGTCACATCACTGACTGATTAAATGTAAAAGTTTGGTTTACAAAATCAAAGCCTTTACTGAGTCTGTGGAAAAATTGGAAATGTTAATTCTCCCATATATATATATATATAATTTTCAAACAGCCACAAAAAGCTTTTTTCCTCCAATGTCTGTACAAAAGAATTTGCTCCGAGTCTCAAAGGGCAACATTGTTTGCCAAGAATTTTTATGGCTGAGCTAAATGGAAAGCTAACAATTGACTTGCTCTTAATAATAACGGTGAGAATAAGGTCAGTAGTAAATGCAAAAGAACTCAAAGATTGGAAAATAATAAAGGCAAAACTTATCTGCCTTTTGATATAGATGTTGGCCTGGGGGCTCCTCTTCCTACAACAAAATCAAAAGTCAATTTGGGCAAATTATATCTTATAAAAGACCTTCAGTCTGCTGAGAAACTTCATATGACAGGGTCTATAGAAATTCTGCTTCTGCCTCTGGAATGCCAAGACCCAACACTCCAAGGGCCCATTACTTTAAAGGAAGTGCTAGAAGCAGCAGGACTTGCAGTTTGTTTCCTAGGATCACATGCTGGCCATGCTCTGAAAGACACCAGGAACTGAAAAATTAACACAACCAGACAAGTTAAAAATAGGTGCTGAATTATTCTGCTGCCTTTATCAGCCTTTTTGTGGATAGAAATTTCTGCATGACATTTTACCCCTTGAATGGGTCACATCATGACCCCAACAAAAATGTATTGCCTGAAGTAGAAATAGCCAGAAGTAAAGGGTTAATCTATCTGGTCAAGTGTGCAACCAATGAAAAACATAATAATGGCACCTTACAAGCTGAAAGTAGCTTTGCAAACAAAGAGTCAGCTTCACACACCATTACACAATTAACTGGGGAAAAAACCTGCATCCTTTGAAAAGGCACATGTGAGAGGGAGATTCAGAGAAAAGTTTCTGTAAGGGGGACCAATGTATACCTGGGGTGTGCTTCTATCCTATTCCCTTAAACTCAGTGGCAAAACTCCCATTGACTTCAGGGGGATTGGGGCCTCTTTGATTTACCTTCACAGATAAAAATTACATTTTCTTAAAGTTAAGGGGCAAAATTCTGCTCTGAATTAAGTGAGTACAACTTCTACTTAAGTCAGAAGGAGCTGAACCCATGTAACTGAGAAGAGATTTTGCCCCAGGTTGCTAAATTACCAAAACAATTGTAAAAGAACGTTGTAGCTAAAAAGCTTATGTACACAAAAGTTTAGACATTTGCAGTTAAAGTTGTTAATGGAAATTCCTAAACAAAAAAGGCTTAGGTATGATCTAGTGGAGTTCAGCTAACACCTAGAAGCAATATTACACATTATTTTCAAAAAAAGCATGCACCTTTCAAAACCCCTCAGTTAAAATGTCTGGAAATGAATATTTAAGAAATCCAACCGGTTTCTCTGTCATGTAAACCTTCTTCACTATCACCCTGCCAGACTCACACTGCCCTACAACCTTAATGTCTACCCTTTTGTTTTGTTCTGTAATCAAAACATACTGTTTGATATACACTGTTGATTTTATATGTATTTTTAAATGCATAGTGAAGATTTCAAAAGGAACACAATCCACAGTTATATACTTTTACGTCCAAATTCTATCATGTGGTGTGTTACTGTCATAGAAGAGCATTGTGATGCACCGAACTGAAAGTATTGATCTGTTGGGGCAATTAAATATGTTAATATGTTGCATTTATGCTGTTGTAGCTTTATGTAATTGTACGTAGACCTTATATGTTTGTAATGTTAACTCTATTAATTATATTGTGCACTAACTGACCTATGCAGAGTTTTTCCCACCCAGTGCATAACATTGTAGAATATGTTGTTGTCATGCTATACTGGACATGGAAGAGTTCAATAGGACATAAGACTTTATAACTTCCTAGGAAATTTTTACTTTCGCCTTTGCATATATTTTTGCAAATTGGAGGCAGCAAAGTTAAGGCTGGGTGCGTGTTGTATGTCCGATGGGAGGATAGTAGTGAAGATATTCGCTATTTTTGTAAGCCCCCTGGCAGGCTGAGACGGTTTGTTTACCTGCCACGTCTGCAGGTTCGGCTGATCACGCCTCCCATTGGCCACGGTTTGCCACTCCAGGCCAATGGGCGCTGCGGGAAGCAGCACGGGGAGAGGGATGTGCTGGCCGCCGCTTCCCGCAGCCCCCATTGGCCTGGAACGGCAAACCGCAGCCAGTGGGAGCCGCGATCGGCCGAACCTGCGGACGCGGCAGGTAAACAAACCGGCCCGGCCCGCCAAGTGGCTTACCCTGGCGGCCCACGGGCCAAAGGTTGCTGATCCCTGGTTTATTCCAAGAAATGAATAAACTCTCATTGACTTCAGTGACATTAGGATCATGCCCACAGATTTATTAAATAAATCAGTTTTTGCCCTTGATGAAATCCATTCAAATAATGAATTTGTGGTGTTGGTACATGATATTATCTTAGACCCAGCAGCAGAGACATGTTATTGAAATTATGTTTCCATGTCTTCTATGATAAGGAGATAGCTCAGATAAAGATCACTAAATACAATCCCATTTGATTTTACCAGTGTTTTACAGAAGCTATTCAATACATAAATAAAAGATTTCTATCCTATAGGCCCTGATCCTGTATCTGCTTGCACGTGCTTTAAATATGATTAGTTCCATTAAATCAAAGTTAAACGTGTGTAGGCAGGATTGGGGCCTTGGACAGATATACTATCTTTTATTCTGGAGTCTTGAGTCACTGTATATCAGGGATCGGCAACCTTTGGCATGCAGCCCATCAGGGAAATCCACTGGTGGGCCGGGCCAGTTTGTTTACCTGTAGCGTCCGTAGGTTGGGCCGATCGCAGCTCCCACTGGCCGCGGTCCGCCGTTCTAGGCCCATGGGGGCTGTGGGAAGTGGCGCGGGACGAGGGATATGCCTGTTTTTTCCTGGTATATTAAGAATGACTAGAGAATTAATAAGATTATGACATCATGTATCTTTGAAGTAAAAGCTGGTTTTGATTCCGACTTTTAAAACTTTTTTTCATTTGTTTCTGTGAATACTTATTTAACTCAAATGCCTGAACAAATGGTTGGTCTGTAGACCCCTTCCATAACATCCTGGAAGGAGTCTCCATGGAGCACCAATCCCAGGATAAGGAAGTGTGGGGTCCTAGCATTCTGCAGCCCTCCTATCCATGCAGTGCAGCTACACCTGTTCCGGTGTGTTCAGGCCCTAAGTGCTTATGGAGGGGGCTAAGGTTTATCCTTGATGAGTTAGAATTGTCCACCAAATACTTGTGAAGAGGCTGTATATGGCACAGGTGTTTATACTTGTCCTGCGCATTTGAATCTGTGTGCGCTGTCTCGAAGATAGCTACCTCCAACAAATTTGTGGCTGGTTTTGGGGTTTTTTTTTACTAGAAGGTTGTGTACACGTGCTAAATTAGGTTTTGTAATGTCCCATCCACTCCCAGTCTTTATTCAAGCCTAATTTGATGGTGTCCAGTTTGCAAATTAATTCCAGTTCTGCAGTTTCACGTTGGAGTCTGTTTTTGAAGTTTTTTTGTAGAAGAATTGCTACTAATTGAAGACCCCAACATGAAACTGCAGAACTGGAATTAATTTGCAAACTGGACACCATCAAACTAGGCCTGAATAAAAACTGGGAGTGGATGGGTCATTACAAAACCTAATTTTACCATACTAATTTTCCCCTACTATTACTCACACCTTCTTGTCAACTGTTTGAAATGGGCCACCCTCATTACTACTACAAAAGTGATTTTTCCTCTCTTGGTATTCTACTGTTAATTGAATTGTCTCCTTAGACTGACCCCCCACTTGGTAAGGCAACTCCCATCTTTTCATGTACTATGTATATATATACCTGCTACTGTCTTTTCCACTCCATGCATCAGATGAAGTGGATTCTAGCCCACGAAAGCTTATGCCCAAATAAATTTGTTAGTCTCTAAGGTGTCACAAGGACTCCTCGTTGTTTTTGCTGATACAGACTAACACAGCTACCACTCTGAAACCTGAGTTTTCCATGTTCTCATTGATTGGGAAAGTGTAAATTTCCTCATTCTTAAGAATACTTATTTTTGTAGCTGTGAAAAGTAGGTGCAGGTCATCATCATTACAATCACATTGTGATTCATACATCGGAATTCAGGGGAAAAACAGAAGTGTGATGCAATCTACAGTGGACATTTTTTTTAACGTTACCACAAGAGACGTGACATCTCAAATTAAGATAATGGTGCTTTAATTTTTTTAAAACTTTATAGTAAGACTCTGTAATAACATCCAAGTGCCTAGGGCTTTGTGCATTATTAGAATAAAGATGCAAACATTTATTCCATTCTAAGCAAGATTTTCTCTTCCATGGAACAATGCACAATTCCCTCAGCACCTGCTACTGAGGGAGCAGGATTCTACTATTGGAATTCAACGAGATTTTCTTGTAAGCCTTGTGACGGCATGGGGGAGTTTCCTGTTTTCCTTGTTGCCTATGGGGGTTTTTCTTGGTTTCCTAGGGTTGCGTGCAAAGGGGGTGGGACTCAGTTTCCCTGGATGTTACGGGTTTAATGAGGTGATGGGAGAGGGAGTTTGTTGTTACAGGGGACTGGCGAGGGAACTGGGGACCCCAGCCACGGACGTGGAGAATGGAGAACCCGGCGACAGGTGACCTGGAAGCTAGCTCAGGAGTCCGCAGCCAGTTCTGGCCAGTGGGAGAACAATAGGCTGCGAAGAGAGGAGTCCCAGGGGCCTAACCAACAGGTTCCAGCCACAGGGGGCCAGAGACGAGAAGAGGCCCAGACAACCCTGTTTTCAGGGCTGTTTACCTGGAGAGAAGACAATGGACAGAGGTGGGGTTTGGGGCCAGTGATATCCACAGCCCAGCTGGGAAGCGGGGGGCTCTGGGCTGGAGAGAGGAAGCAGGGAGAGCGCACCTGGATGTAGGAGAGAGCTGGATGTGCTGGGCTGAGGGGAGGCCAGGCCTGAGAGCCCTGAGAGTTCCTGTGCTGTGTTCAACGCTCAATAAACCCTCCTGTTTTACGCTGGCTGAGAGTCACTCTGGTCTAGAGAACAGGGCTGCATCGTCCCCTTCGGGGGTGGAGGCCCGGGGGTCCAGAGTGCGTGGACTCCCTGAGGGGGCCCACGGCGAGAGACAGGCGTGCTAAGGCTCAGAGAGGTGCGGCTCCATGAGGTGGAGGGGCTGAACCCCGAGAGAGAGTGGACCCCCGAGAAGGGCTGTCTCACTGAAAGGGGCACCCCCCACGGACCGCACGGGGCCAAGAGAGGGCACGACCTGTGAGTCCGTGACAAGCATCACCAGGCTCAATGACCAGTGACAAGACTAGATAGAGTATTCCAGTATCAAGTGAAAGAAGTTCAATCACTTAAACATAGCAATTTTTTTGGTTGGTGACTGCCCTTACAGTGGTCCTCAAGACAAAATAGAAACAGACTGCCGCAAGTAATTCAAAGGGACCATATGTATGTACATCCCTGGAGAATCTTTTACTGGTCAAAGCACTTCACTTGCACCTGAATCTCTGGCTTCAACTGTTAATTCTTTTTGTGCAGTAACTAGATGGAACCAAACAATGATGGGAAGATTTTTCAAGTCTGGTTTGCATGAAGTTTTTATGTACATCTGAAATTTCCTCATGGTGGAAGTGCCACTTTCTATCAGTATGCAGTGTCATAGCCATGTTGGTAACAGGATATTAGAGACAAAATGGGTGAGGTAATAGCTTTTATTGGACCAACAAGCTTTAGAGCTACATGGAGCTTTTCTTCAGGTCTGGGAAGACCTGTCACTGCTAAATACAACTGCTAAATAGAAACTGTCACTGCTAAATACAAGGTTTGAACAGATTGTTTACCATAAGCAGTTAACACATATTTCAAGGTGACCATACAAGGTGAAACGGCCTATCAACACCCTTCCAATCATAGGGAGGAAAAGTGTGGGGAAGCAGCTGGGGGGCATTGTTAGTGGGTTACAGATCGCTTCTTGGCTCCTCGGAGCTAAGATCGTGTAGCTCTAAATCCAGAGTCTTTATGCAGTCCCTGATTTCTCGTGTCTAGCAAAGTTATGAATTTAAGATCCCAGGCTCATCTTTTGAAAGTGTTGTGTAGGTTTCCTTTGAGAATGAGGACTGATACAGAGCAATTGCTTTGTGAAAAGTGTTCGCCCATAGGTAATACGGTGTTTTTGTCTTTTATCAGCGGTGCCTGGCTATTCTAGATGACATGGGGAGAAGTACTATAGCAAGGGGATTGGAGGGCTGGGCAGCCTAATGGTAAGAGCGCTTGGCTTTGAGTTCCCTGATTGGTTGAGGAGCCTCAGTCTTTATGGCGGAGCGGGATAGAAGGACTCATGCCCTCCCTCACCACTGGGTCCAAGCCCAGGGGCCTGTGTGCATCTACCTCTGAAGAGGGGGATGTCTCCCAGCACGGAGTCTAAATTCACTGCCCTGGGTTACTTCTTACAATGTCTGTTCAGTTTTGCTTCGCTCACTTTGGGTATGTCTTCACTACCAACGTTAAAGCGCTGCCGCGGCCGTGCTTTAATGTGACTGTGTAGTCGCAGCTCCAGCACTGTAGCACTGTCTACGCGGGCGCTTTATAGTGCTGAAACTTGCATCGCTGGAGTGGGTGTTTTTTCACACCCCTGAGCAAGAAAGTTTCAGTGCTGTAAAGTGGCAGTGTAGACAAGGCCTTAGTTACCTCAATTGCTGGAGGCTCCTACGTCTCCTTCACATTCTCCTTTCACTGGAGAGACAGTGCTTACTCCCAGGTGGCTGCCTTGGCTGACTAGTTAGTGATCCTTCCCCTGAAGTAGGGAGGCAGCTAGCTGCTGCCTCTTCACCAGTCAGGTCCAATGTGAGCCAGGTTTCCTCCTTTTTTTCCCTCCCCCCTCTAGGCTTCGCATTGGCTGCAGGTATAATGCGGCAGGGCTAGCTGGGTCCAAAGGCTCTCTTTACTCCCTGGTATGCTGGTGGGGTAGTTTCTCTGATTCATCACAAGCACTCTACAGTACCCCAAATAGTTTAGCTCAGGGGTCTCAAACACCTGGCACGCGGGCCACATTTCTTGCGGCCCACCATAGGCGCCAACTCCACTGGCAGCCAAGCTCCAAACATTACTGAGTGTTTATATTTTATTAAAACCCCTTTTTGCATTACAGTTTTAAAAAAGTTAATACATTGACTTTTAATAGAATACTATATTACTCTTCATTTTTTTTTATTTTTGAGTATACTTTTGTATCGTTGTATGAAAAGGTTTCAGTGATGTGGCCCTCGGGCCAATTTACTAGTTCTCATGTGGCCCTCGTGGTGATTTGAGTTTGAGATCCCTGGTTTAGCTTAACATTTGCCTATCCCTATTTTGTAGATTTATTACTGTACAATATGTTTTTTCCTGGCTAACATGCATGATAAGGAGCAGGAAGGGAGAAATTTCCATTTATAAAACACATACTTAAAAATTTGCTTCATTGTAAGCAGGTACAAAAATATCCTCCTTTTGGTGTCATTTAACAAATGCAAGATTAGCCAAAGGTGTTACAGTAAGGCTGTCTCGATTTTGTTCTTCAAGCATCAGTTTCCCATCTTTGATTGTGTTAGGTAAATATCAGCTTGTCTTACTCACCACTCACTGCCCGGGTAGAGCGGAGTTGGTTTGGAACGCCAAAGCTGTCAGAGACCAAGAAAAGAAATGCACCAACACCAGTAACTTTGATCAAAGGGCACACAGCTTCGGAGGCATGTGGCAACTTTATTAGTGACAAGCATCAGTACTTATAGTTTCAAGACAGACAAGACAGACAAAACTGGGCATGTGTTTGCCTCTGCATCATTTCAGGCTGTCCTTGTCTATAGTTACTCAATTTAAACGGAGAAGAGAGGGAATACCGCAAGAATATTTGTACAAGATAAAGGGGATTTTAAGCAAGGTCGGGAGGAGGAATTTATGACAGACCCAGGAGAAATCCACTGCAAGAGCCCCTCTTAGCTAACAGCCCCATGACTCCAAAGAGCTGTGTCAGGCAGGAAGAATTACCTAACAATTGCTTTCTTCTGATGCATGCAAAACCAGATCTGGTACTGTACAGAGCTAAAAATCCAGTGCCAGAATTGCAAAGCTTTGATAGAATCCATTTTCATAGAATCATAGAAGATCAGGGTTGGAAGGGACCTTAGGAGGTCATCTAGTCCAACCCCCTGCTCAAAGCAGGACCAATCCCCAATTTTTGCCCCAGATCCCTAAATGGCCCCCTCAAGGACTGAACTCACAACTCTGGGTTTAGCAGGCCAATGCTCAAACCACTGAGCTATCCCTCCCCCCTTTTTATACTAAGACTTCCTAACTCTGTGGTGAATGAGCTCTAATCCCCAGTGATTGTTTCTGCTACCATCTGCATCCTCTGTTGAGGAGGAAATGTTATCTATCAGCATGGTCTTCTCACCAAGCTGCTTCTAAATGTCATGTCTCCATCAGGCTGAAAGTCAGACGTTCACTTTCAGTCTCCTCTCCTGTGGATTAAATGGCACCGAGTTCACTAGACTCTGGGCCACTATTATCCATATTCCACTTAGCTGGTGGTAATAGGATCACTCCTTCTAGCAGAGCTTGAAATGGTAGCTCTACAAAATTGATATACAATTCCTCATTGCTAGAGCCACTAATGAATTCTTTCACTACATTTACTGTTTTCTTTTACCTGAATTATCTGGAAAAAAGGTTGTACTTAAGGCAGACTCTATACCTTTGCTGAAATGCTGGACAATGCCCATTTTTGGGGTTCAAAAATTTTGAGTCATTCCATATTTGGGGATTTTTTATTTGCCTTCTGGCATTTGAAGCCTCGGGCTTCACATTTTCAAGTTTTTTCCAAAGCCATGAATGCAGAAACTTTTTTTTTTTAAAGTAAGCTGAGATTCTCATGTAGTTGTTATATAACTCAAACTGCTGGGCCTTTAAAAAAGACACCAAATACTAAGAGATTAGTGATAAAATAGCAAGAGTTAGCAACACTGCCTTCAAAACAATAAACTTGTCTGGACTATCTTTTGTTTCTTACAAGCTTTTGTTCCCTTTCTTGCAATGCTTGATTTCTTCATGTTTTCTTCTCATGCCCATCCTTCATACTCTGCTGTGTGATAAGAGCCTATACACAAGACTGACTGCCCTCCTCACTTAAAGCTTACACTTGTAATTTTGCCCGGTCTATCATTTTTTAGAAAAAGCCACACAAAAACTGCAATCATCTCACAATCTCTTAGCCAATGCTTATGTATCCTCCTATCACTGCAGCCCATCATCTTGTTGTCTCTACTCAGGCAGTACCAAAGAGGCAAAACTTGAAAAACTGGCTCTGGAGATTCTAGTCCGTAACATGTAGTTGAATGTGCATTTTGCACTCTGGTGTGGACGAGGAATCTTTCTTGGTTTGGCCCGAGTGGTTAGTCAGTATTAGTGTCATTGCCACGTTGTTTCCATTAAGAGGAAAAATTGGTGATGGAATACGGCATCTTTGTGACAATCCTGCTTATTTACAAAGAATATACAAAGTCCTGTTTCCCAGAATACAGCAGGACTCAAACAAGAGAGTTTCAGTGCCCACAACTCCAAACTTCAGTTAGCCAGCGCTCAGCCCAAAAGCTCTTGGCTTTTTCTCAGAGCCACACTACCACTGCTGTTGTGGCTGAGGTTCATTGCTGCCTTACCTCTCAGCTTCTCTGGGCTTTCTGCCTTTTGTCTCAGGCACATTTCCACCAATCAGAGCCCTACCTCCCACATTTGCTCTATCCATCTGCAGCGAAAACCCTTGAGCCGCACAGTTTACCTTGTATTCAAGCTTTGCTATGTGCCTGTGTTTTGGGTGGTACTGTACTATTGTTTCAGCTACATGGTTACATAAAAGAAAGTCATTCAGGGTCTACATGAAGAAACAATTAAAGGCAGTAACATCCACCAACTTCAACAAGGTTTCACCCAACCCATACTAATAGGTTTCCTTTTTTCAAGGTATGCAGTAATCTTCAAAATATGGTAGGTCCCCATCAAAAACACGACAGATGAGAGTGGAAAGTTATTACAAATATCTAGGGCCTGTACATTCCTACAGTTAACAGAGCCACTTTCATACCCTGCAACCAAATACAAGAACATCTGCAATGTTTAAATTCCCCCATATAGCCCTCAACCATAATTCTGGTGGTGGTGGTTTCAGGCTGTCCATTCGTGTGGGTTTTAGCCATACAGTCCAGGTGTCTGGGATTGCTGTGAAAGTTCTTCATGGTTGCTCTGAAATCCATCCACTCCTGCAACTGTGTTCTTCACAGTAAAATCTGATGAACTTGTATTTAAATAACTAAGTTATTTTTTATTTAAACATTATGTAACTCACAACAGCCACCGGAGCCTGGCATTAACTGAAGCCTGCAGCACCCTGCAGTCAAGAAACCTGCCTTGCAAAATGGAGATGACTTTTGTTTTCTGCAGCCATACTCTACATCTTTACATAACAATTGCAGCTGCTCCACAAAAAAGTGTAGAAGCAATGGCTATGAAATATGCACTTGAGAAGTTAAATACTGTATTAGTTGTGACACAAACCATTGTATGATATTCAACTGAAAGTCACTCACACAATAAAATTTAGTTTTGCAATGGTGAGACTTCTTTCCAGTGTTGTATGTTATGAACAGTGTAAATGCTGATTGTTCTGCTATTAATAATTGTCAAAATCTTAAAGGTGAACTGCAAAGATTAGTGCAATCTGAACTGAGCACAAGCATGTGTGTGTGTGCGGGGGTGTATTCAACAAAGAATTAAATTAGGACTAACTTTATAGTTAAAAAAAAATCTTTTTGGCACTACCCAGTGTGCTAAAGATATCTCAGAGTACATAATTTTGTTACCTCACAATACCACATTTCATTGCAACTCACTGTGGGAGTGAAAGGAATAGTTTTATCCAGGAATGAATCCATAAATATAAGAAACATACTGGGACTTCACTGATCCAATGTCTTTTGAAGTCAGTGGGAGTCTTTCCATTGATTCCAGTGGACATTGGATGAGGTCTATTGCGTCATGTATGTCTTAAAACTAATTTAAGATAAACTTAAGTCTTTGTCATATCACATGAAAAAATCAAATAAAAAATTGCAATTATTTTTTAGAATTTCACATTATGTGAATTGTATCCGTGATGTAATAGAACAGGGGTGAGCAAACTTTTTGGCCCAAGGGCCACATCGGGGTGGGGAAATTGCTTGCAGGGCCATGAATGCAGGGCTGGGGCAGGGAGTTGGGGTATGGGAGGGAGTGCAGGGTGTAGGAGGGGGTGCGGTGTGCAGGAAGGGGCTCAGGGAAAGGGATTGGGGCAGAGGAGGGGTGCGGGGTGTGCGAGGGGGCTCAGGGAAGGGGGGTGGGGTGCAGGAGGGGGTGCACAATGCGGGAGGGGGCTCAGGGCAGTAGTGCAGGGAGGGGTGCAGAGTGCAGGAGGAGGCTCAGGGCAGGGGGTTGGGGTGGTGGAGGGGTGCGGGGTGTGGCAGAGGGCTCAGGGCAAGGGGTTGGGATGCAGAAGGGGTGCAAGGTGCAGCAGGGGGCTCAGGGCAGGGGGTTGGGGTGCAGGAAGGGTGCGGGGTGCAGCAGGGGGTTGGGGTGCAGGCAGGGGGCTCCAGGGTGGCAGCGGCATGCAGCAGGGCCAGGGCAGGCTCCCTGCCTGCCTGCCCTGGCCCCGCGCTACTCTAGGAAGTGGACGGCACCATGTCCCTGCTGCCCCTGGGGGAGGGGGCGCAGAGGGCTCCGCGCACCTGTGTTTACCTCCCCCAAAGCTCCCATTGGCTGCGGTTCCCCGTTCCCAGCCAAAGGGAGTTTCGGGGGAGGTACCCACAGGCAAGGGCAGTGTGTGGAGCCCTCTGTCCCCCATCCCCCAGGCCATAGTTTGCCCACCCCTGTAATAGAATGTTATACTCTGGGATAGATTTAGCAAACCAAACAATGTAAACACAGCATCTACACATATTACCCGTGTATATAATTACAGCATCAGAAGTCTATATTCAAGCTCCCCTATGAGTGTTTCACATTTTAATGATCAAAAAGTTAAACTTCAGTGTTACATTTTTATCCAGGTATATTATTTACTACATGGATTGAAACAGGTGTTTCAAAACGCTTCACATACACAGGGTGGGGGTGAATTTCTAAACTGGGGATTTCATTAGTGAATACTGTGGGCCATGGAGCTATGCTGATTCATAACACTTGAAAATCTAGCTTGTGTCCTTTTACGCTTTCTCTCAGTCTAAGAGCCAAATGTATAACTCCTTTTAAAATAAGGCCTAAAAATGACAGACAGCAGAAAACTGGATTGATGTAGATGTGATTTCTTTGACTTGTATTACATTTTCTGTAATCTGAGTTTCAAGATTCATCATTTTATAAAAGTGAGAAAGCACCAGATTTGTGGATCTCTTGTAATGAAGTAGTTGATTGGTAGTGTACTTGTGATCAGATATTTCTTCCTTTAAACTGCAGATACCAGTAAAATAAGAGCTAGTAGTCTCAATTATTTATATATGTATCCAATATAGTTGAATTATTTTGTAAGAGTGGAGAGATGGTTAAAATATAGACTTCCTCTGTGGTAGAAAGCATATGCTCTATTATGTTAACTTTATTACAGATAAACAAGAGCCAAAGTTTTGGCCCAAAGATCATTATCAAGGATAGATGCAAGTTAATTATTCTACTGTACCTTTGATAAAGTCTCCTGTATAGGCCATTAGAAAGGGATATATTGGTTGGAACAAATTTGAGTACTGCCAAGCACACACAGATATTCTATCACTAACTGGCAGAATGACTACTGAAAGCGTGCTATGAAACATTGTGTGGTGAAGATGATCTTGACACTGCAGACAAGACAATTACTAGACAGCTCCTACATAAGTAGCAATGCTGGAACTGCACAGGACTTTACCACATTATATTAAAAACCCTCTATTCCCCTGCCCATGGTAACAATAGGTACCTTTAGTTCATTCTTTTGCAGATGATGTAGATGCCTCCAGTGATGATACATAATATAGCTAAAGCTACAGATAAAGCTATTTCTATACACCTAACTTTTTATTGAACTAAGTTGATAAATCATTCAGAATACAGAGTTATGGCTAACTGATGGTGTGGTTGTCCAGGATAACTCCAGGTAGTTTACCTTGTTGGACCAGAACTTCTCAAACACTTGGTGATCCCATATGACACCTCAAAAGTCATCAGACTTGGTCCTACTTATAGCACATTCATCAATATAAATATTCATTTACTGCATCTATGCATTCACTCTCAAGTCATACAAACTCTGGCTCAAACATGGAACTCTTCCTCGGGCAAAGATCCCATTGAAAGATGGTGAAGCTCTGATGCAACACAACTATGATTTGCTATAGCAACATCTCACACAATGATGCAAGCTGGTGATAAAGCAATGCAATGCTCAAGAAACTTGCATATGGGGCAACCTTGATGGTCGGCTGTTAATGCCTATAGAGACACTCCCCGACTTACGCAATCGTTCCGTTCCAGAAAGCCTTGAGTAACCCGAATTTTACGTAAGTCGAAAACGTATTGTATTGTATAAGCATAAAAAACTAACAATCACAACAAAAATATTGCATTTACCTTATTCCTATTGTTATCCTGACACACTGAAGGCTGCATTTTGGTGGTGGATGACAATGGGCTGAATTTGTAGATGAGGAAGGAGAGGAGGAGACAGGCATTACATCATCGGGGTCATCAGAGGGCTTTGGAGGTGGAAGGCTGTGGAGATATGGACGTTGCAGGCCTTTCAACCTTCCTTACAAACTTATCGAGAGATGACTGGATAGTGGCCTTTTTCTTCTCTTCATATATCTGGCTATAACAGGCCAGTGTTTCATCAATGCCTCTGTTCACTTTCAAGAATCGTGAGGAATTGGGGTCCATCTTCTCAAATCTTGCCATTACAGTCAATCTCACGAAATGCAAGTGCCATCTCCTTGGTGTTGAAGTGTCATGGCTCTTCTACTTCTTCAACTTCATCCTCAGCTTCAGTCTGCTCTTTTACTTTTGCTGCTTCTAATTCCATGAGATCCTCATTTGATAATTCAGCTCCATGGGATTCAATAAGCTCATCCACATCACCAACATCATCAACGTTAAAGATTTGCTGTGCTGTATAACCACATTCTTCTATAAGTTTTCATAACACTTGGGGATACTTTTCAGCTGCTTTTGTATCAGCACTAGCAGCCTCACTACTCACTTTTACATTGTGAAAATTTGCACGTTGTTTAAATCTATTAAACCACCCATGACTAGCCACAAACTTTGCGTTAGGATCACTGTATTTTCCCTTTACGTCTTCGAAAACCATTTTCGCCTTCGCTTGAATAATCATTAAGCTAAGCGGCACACGTTTTTGAACCTGATCTTCCATCCACATTGTTAATAACTTTTCCACTTCAGAGATAGCACCAGAACGCTGCTTCATTATGACTGTTGATTTTAAAGGAGCAGAGCCTTTCACATACTCTTTTATGCGTGCACTATCATTCAAAATACTTTCCACTGTTGAGGTAGCCAAATCCAGTTCACGAGCAATTGACGACAGGCTTTGTCTGCCTTCATACTTTTTCACTATTTTCATTTTCTGCTCTAAATCAGTCTTCTTTCGCTTACGAACTGGTCCTGCACTCTTGGTCACTTTCCAGGCATGATTTGAATGAAATAATAGGGTGAAATAACAGAAATACAGTATCACTGAAATAACACAAGACTGAGAGGCTGTGAAAGCGCACGGCCTTCCCTTGTAGGAGATGCTACTGCTGTATTCCTCCGCACACCACACAACAGTACTTTGCGTTTCCATACACTACGCAATATTTTCCGCAACTCGAAAAGTTTATTTTTGCTTTAAGGAACTTTTTGTGTAAGGTCGAATTTGCGTAAGCCGGCTAATGCGTAACCCAGGGAGCGTCTGTAAATTACTGACATTAGAAATCTTAAATCTTGAAACGGAGGCTACAGAGAACTTTGTTTATCCTCATCGGATCATTTACTCCTCCCCCTGTGAACTGTCACTAGTTGCTGTCGTGTCCCTCATTGTTGTCAGGAGCCCCCACTAATGAATCTTACTGGGTGACTGCGGCTGTGACCCCGCCGCCTCCCCCTGTGTACACCCCCAGGTGTGGCCCTTGCTGGCCCTCCTCAAGTCACAAGCCGCAGCGGGGATGGCCCTCGTGACACCCCCCGCCTCAGACGGCGTCTTGCCCTTTCCCGTCTCGCCCACCCCAGCCCCGCCGGCTTCGGTTGCTGGCGCGTGAGACGCACCAGCAGGCTCGCGGCTCGGGCTTGCAACGCCCCGCGCTCTGATTGGCGGCCGACGCGGCCTGTCCCGCGCGAGGCCGGCGGCCTGCCCGGGCCGGACCCGGAGGCGGCACTTCCGCTTGGGGGCGGCGCCCGGAACTGGCCGGCGCGAGTGAGGCGAGGGCGTGAGGCGTTGTCCCTTCCCCCACCCCCACCCCCGCGGGAGCGAGAACCGCTCTTGTGCAATACCCCACTCAGGGAGTCTCCATAGGCGGAGCGTTAGCCCCCGCCCCGCCCCGCCCCGCGCGGGCTGTGCCGCGACTAGGTGGGTATCTCGGCTGGCTTCGGGGCTGCTGCCCCCCCCCCCCCCCCCCCCCCCCCGCCCCGGCTCCTGGCTCGCGGGGGGGGCGCTGCGCTGGGAGGGGCTAGCCGGCCGGGAGACACGTGACGTAATCCTGGTGGGGGAGGGTCCGTCCCCTCCTCCTGTGTCGGGGGCCCCGGGGGAGGCTGTGCCCAGTGCGTGGCCGGCTACCTCCCCTACCCAGCCCCGCACCTCGCCGCAGCGCGCTCCTCCCTGCCGGGCTGGGGAGGTGGAGTTAGGCGGGAGCCGAGTCCCCTGGGCTGTGCGTGGGGAGCTGCACGGACCGGGGGCGGGGGGGTTACGTGTTAAGGCAGGCCCCGGGGCCAGGCACGCTTCCCCCCTCCCCCACAGCTGGGGGGGGGGCTGCGGATACCCCCCCTCCTTTCCTTCTCCCCCAAAGCTGCTCCGGGGGTCCCAGCCCTGGCTCTGTCTGCCCCTCCCCCAACAAGCTGACACGGGGGGGGGGGTGGCTGAGGAAGCCGCCCCACTGTTCTCCCCCTGCAGCGGGGGGGGGGGGGTCAGCTGAGGACACACGCCCTTTGGGTGGCCAAGCCCAGTGCCTTACGCGAGGCCCACTCCCCCCTTTAGGGCAAAGGACAGGCCCGGCCCCCGCGCGCTGCGGTGTCACTGAACCTATGGGCTGGGGCGGAGCCACAGCCCCGCTAGCCACTAGCAGCCCCACACACAGCAGCATCGGGGCGTGTGGGGGAGTCCGGCCAGTACGTGGGAAGGAGCGGAGCCTTCCCGCTAACCTGGGGCGGGGGCTTGGTTTAGCGGGGAGCAGCAGCAGCCGCCGCCGCTGTTCGCTGGGGGTTTCCTGGGGAACCTGCTAGTGGAAGGAGGCTGTAGTGAGTTCCCGGGGAGCGGAGCGCCAAAGCGAGAGCCTGAGCCAGCGGCCGCCCCCTTGCCGCTGCAGTCCTGCCCCCGGGGGGGCGGGAGGGGCTGTTAGAGCCCCTCCCCTCCCGTCATTGATGAAATTTAAATTCTTGTGCGTTTACCTTTAACCAGTTTGTCCAAGACTAAGAGCCATGTAGTTCAGGGGACAAGTGTAGGAAGGAGCTGGGAGGAACCGAGCGGAGGGGGAAAAAAATCTCCCCCAGTTCCGTGATTAATTTTCTTTTTGAGTGGGTGGGCGGCTTCTCGGGTGGGGTTTTTCTACCCGTACAACTGGTTGACTAAACCAGACAGGGAAACGTCTTTTTACTACGCAAGGGGGCGACAGGGGGGAAATTGCCTCTCCTGGCGTTCATCGTGTAATTTTGGTAAATTCTCTATTTATAAAAGGAAAATATTTATTTTATGAAAGAACGGAAAAAATGTCACTTGCACAAGGTAAGTGGGTGTGCTTTTATTTTGCTGAGCGGCTTCAGCTCTGCGTGTTGGCAGATTTATTTTTTCAATAGCTCCCCGTAGTCCTGGCAGCATAGTTGGTGGGGGGCTTGGACGCGTCACTTTGATCGGTTGCAGAGTTACCCCTTGCAAGGTTTTGGTGGTGGCGGTGGTGTTGATTTGATTGCTAAATTGGACGATAGGAGCCTGCCAATATGTCCTGGCTGGGCTCACTTATCTGTGTATGTTTCATTCCGTTTTACTGCAGCGACAGTCAAACCGGGTTGAGGCAGCTGCCGTAGTGAATTTGTATTTGTAGTGAATAACAGACGAGATCTGGGCTCCACGGAGGAGTATCGCAATGCTCAAATGTCTCCCCTTCATTTGTTTGGGGCGGGGGGAGCACGGAGCTTTTGTGTCTGTTCTCCCTTTTGGGAGGTTCGGGTAGGCTCTGGGCGTCTCCTCGCTCTGCGTCTACGTGGTCTGTCAGTTTCAGGTTCATTTATTGCGAAACAAGGGACTAGCCCAGGCTAGGTCGCTTCAGGAGGCGAAATCACTTCTCATTGCTGTTGCATTTTTTCCTCCTTTGAACTGATTCTTAAGAAGATGTTTGAAAATAAAAACAAATCGCATGTCTGTGCTTTATGTACATAGCAAATTCAGGCCTGTCAACAAAATAACCCTCCCTATAGTAAAGGTAGTAGTGATAACCCTGTCTTCTGGATGTATGTATAAATGTGTTGTACAGAAGACTGAGTAAAAAATTGGCTTTGTAAACAAGTCTTATTAACTCTGCATGTGTGCCTAGGCATTGCGGAACACTTACTATGTAAATGGGTCTACTGTTTGCAGTCACCCTGTGACATCTGAGCAGAATGTGGTGAATTAAACGGGGAAACCTACAGCCATTTTTCTCAAGTCAGCAGTCTGAGAATTACTGAGATAAACCACTTTTCACCATCAATAAAGTGCAAAATGTATCTCTTTTTTTAAAAAGTGTCTTACAGTTACAATTGGCATTTCTCAGCCTACTGCTGGAGGTGGCCATCTTGCAGAAAAGTGGTATCATTTATGAAACTGACTTTATAATCTTACAGAGGTTTCTAAACAGGTTTCAAAAACTATTTGCCTAGAATTTGACAATCTTAACACATTTTTTTTAAACGAGTATTTATTTTTTTCCCTGCTGTTTAAATCAATATTAAAACACTTGGAAATTTAGTCTGCACTGCTAGTGGCAAATAATATTTTTCACTATGATAATATCAGCACTAGGCTTAGAAATCTTTGTGTCTAACCTTAAAATCTAAACTGGCTATATGTTAATAGCAAAACTGTTTCTTAGCTTGTGAACATAGAGTATTAGCTTGAGCAGAATGGCTGCATATATCTTATGGGTGGAATGTCCGCTTACATTCTTAAAACACGCATTATTTTTAGCAATATAAAAAAGAAAGTCAAAGAAGATGGTTGTGAGGATTAGGTGGATATGTAAGGTTTCTAAAAAGATGGAATAAACTAATACAAGTTACTCTAGTATATTAAAGAATGCGCTTTATTAAAGTTTCATTCTGTGAAATACAGAGTGCCCTAAACTCCTGATAGTGCTTTTGAGGTTTAGCTGTTCTTTACTTAATTCACATGGACAGCGTGATGGATAAAAATCAATGATTTAATAAATAAATAAATAAATCAGATTTTTTTGATAAAAAGGTTTTTTCCTCAAAAAGCAATCTAAAGATAGTTTTAATTAAGATACATTATAGCTCAAAGATATCTCATCATGGAATAGGGATTATAAATTCTAATTCTATAGTATGAGACAATATACTCATGTAATGTTTAAAAAAAGTTTTGTAAATGAGTTCCAATAGTTCATGGATTAGGGACCCAATTTTATGGAGTTCCAGGGGCTTCTGTATAGATTATTTAGGTTAATCTTTCTATCTACCCAAATGGACTCAGTGCTCAGTCTAGAAGATACCATCAGAGATGCTTAGTTTTGCAGTTCTCAAACTGGATTCGTTTATCCAGAGATAACATGCTTGTTAACAGCAAAAATGTTTTAAATTTAAATAAATAAATGATATATAGATAGAGGTGAGAAATAACAGACCTCAACCCTACTGTCCCTCTGCAAATTTGTGTACACAGAGTCTATCCCTTACCTCTCTCTAAAAGTGCAAAGTTTGAAAAAGTTCAATGAATAGAAGATTGTTGGGGGCGGTATAGATCTGGACATGGAGAAGTCTGGAGATAAATGTGAGAAGGGAGGGACAGACAGTAGAAACAAAAGTGAAACTGTCTGAGCAGCATATTCCAGGAGTCTTGAGGTCTTTCTGAGTGTAGCCTTCATTGATTTGAGGTCTACCATACCATTCTCTCACTAGAAGGAAAAACCTATAATGGCAGCAGGCTGTAAAAGAAACCCAGTTTGAGTCTCATCTGTCTCTGAGTTGTGAAGAATATGTATTAAGGTTATAACAACCAACAAGAATGCACTTTTATGTAGAAATCCATGATTCAATCAAGTCTTCGTGACTAGTGATTTAAATCAAATCCACCCTGATGGACAGCCTTCACTGTGCATAATCTGCACAAGCAATCATCTAAATTCATAACACCAAATGGATTTAAAAGATTCTTAAAAGTAGATATTAGCCACAACAAGTTTCTTGAACCATGGTTTCCTCCTGGGACATTGTATAGGTCCAAGTTTCAAGCCATTGTAAACATTCTCTCTTGGATGAATTGTGAACCTTTAAAAAACTAAACAAACTGGTACTAGTGACAGGCTTTCCAATGTAAAGAGTAGTTAATGTTGAGATTGGACTGGAATTTTAGTCCAAACTATCTCCTAAATGAGTGTGTCTTTATTCTGATTTTTGGCAGGGAAATAAAACCTATTGTTTACTATTTTTGCCAAATTTATCACGAAGGTTTAGGCAAGTGTCAATGTGTAAACTACTTTGTCTGTAGCACATACAAGGTTTCCTGGCAGTTAAAATAACTGTCAGTACATGCAATCGTTACATTTGGGGGTTGCTGAAAAGGGTCACAAATGAAGACAACAAAGATAAAAATATACTAGGAATTAGGGATGAAATAGCCTTGAGTTGGGACTCTCCACCTTTCAACCACTTACTAATTTACACAATAAAAGGCCCCTCATGCATGCAGTGGTATTTGAGGGTGAGCTTTGAGCTGTATCATAACTAAAGAATATTAATAAAATAAGATCTCAGCCAGTTAACCTTCAAAACTAAATTTTCTCTCAAACTCCACACCCTTATTGTGACTTTCATACTGCGTCATTCATTTTCTACATTGACCACTCCAGTGAACAGTCATTCAATTTTTAATCTCACCCCAGTTTGACCTCAGACAACTGTTTAAACACAGCATGCCCGCTAAAGTATGAGGTAGCTGCAGATAACTTGGAAGAAAAGAATTCTTTTCCCTCTTGTGTTTGTCAAATGTCCCAATTACATATAATGTAGTCTTGATAAATTGCTTTTGCAGTTAAAAGATGCTTTTGTGTGCAATCTCATTTTATGCAGCCATGGTTATTACCTTTCATTATAGTCCTGAAAAAAATATTTATCTATGGCTACTGTGTTTAGATAGAAAAAAATAATTTTACTTGCCTGTCGTAGTTATCAATATGTGGGAGTGGCCATGAGCCTGGGCTGGTAAATGTAACAATTGCTTTGGTTTAGTGTTGGATTAGATTTGTCCATCTGCTTGCAGGATTGAGGCATAGATGGGTGAGTAACTTGAATCACAGGAGTAACCCTGTGATGGTCTGCTTATATGTAGAGCTCTTGTATGTGCATGATTAGGGCTCTGGCTTTATAGAAGTTAAAGTTGGAAATGAACAGTTATATACCAAAGAAAATGGATTATTTATTCGTATTGCAGTAGCTCTTAGGAGCCCTAGTCATGGGCGAGGATTCCCTTGTGTTAGGTGCTGTACAAACACTGAACAAAAAGACAAGATCATGGAATATGGTAGCAATTAGCAACAGTAGGTCTCCCTCCTTCCTTCCCTCCCACCAGCTCTCTAGCATGAGCAGCAACATGAAACTGACAAGCAGTGTGTTTATTTCACTCTGCTTTGGACAGTGGTGTTGCAGACACATGAATGTAATTCTCTTTGTGGGAAGGTCTAAGAGGCATAGGAAATTATGGCATTCTTTTGCTACCACTAAATCCTATTAGGCTCTTAAACTTCCTTAGTAACAATGGGAGAAATCTTGTGGCTTGCAATTAAATACTTAAAGCAGTAGAACATGAAGGCTTTCTTTTATTTTATTGTCATATTCTGTACATTTAAACAACATTCTTCTGATAATTCCATTATTTTTGATTAAATAACACAAGGTAATAAACTTTTATGACCATTTGGCAGAAAATACAGGGTTATGGTATTTATTCAGCAAAGCATTTGTAGTCCAAAATAAAGGCTAGTCTTCATCTGAATGAATAATTACATATGTTTCCCTTAAGCATGTGCACTTATACATCTCTATGCATCAAGTTACCAAAAAAACCCACAAAAACCTTGTTGATTCTGCATTAAACATATATACATTGCTTTTTAAAAGACCTGCCAGTTATTGACACAAATCTCAGCTTTCATTTATAGCTTGATGTTAATGGAATGCAGCTGAAATTCACACAACTATTTCTCTTATAACTCCGCATTCTTTAGGAATCCTTGCCATTTCACTTATTATTTCTTACCAGACTTGTTTAATTTAAGTTAGATCCAGGTTTTGGACCTACATGTATTTGTCTTTTCAATAAATAACACACTGTGGCCTTTTTTTCTGTTTTGACAATACTATCAATAGGCTAAATTTTAAAAATAACTTTTCCACTTCCATAACTTTTTTGTTTAAAAGTATAATAATTTTGGACTATGTGTGCACTTAACCCCTTCTGTCTTCCACCCTCCCACCCCCACTCCAAAACACTACCACATATTAAAATTCTAATGTGGACAAGGCAAGTTGTAATTTTGGCACTTATTTGCTGCTTGAGTAAAGCCTGGGGTTTACTTTGACCAGCTATCATGCTAAAACTACAACCTGTGTCATCTATATTAGGATTTAAATGTTTGGGTTTTTTTTAAATAAAAAACATAGTGTATGAAGTCAAGGCCTTCAAAGTCAGTGATTTTGGATGCTTAGAGTTAGAATGAAGAATAGCAGAGTCCTGACTACGCAGCCTATCTCCACATTTCATAGATCGCACGTGCACAAAGCAACAGCTTGACCTAACTTTTCAGCAAAAAATTTAATAGCCTAGTACTTTAGTGAGGCTACAAAACACTGATTAGAAGTATTATCACAAATCAATCACAAAATATGTTTTATTCCTTTATGTCCGAAGTCATAATACTCAGTGACTTGCAATGGGTCTCCCATTCAATGTGAATTAATAAGGTTTTCCAACATAACTTATCCAACCTGCATTTAACTTGCTTTTTTAAACGTAGTTAGTATTTCACAATAACAGTACTCTGTCTCAGGTAATTTGGTAATTGAATTGTTTCTTCTGATAGGTTATATATGGGATCCTGATTTCATAGAATCATAGAATCATAGAATCTCAGGGTTGGAAGGGACCTCAGGAGGTCATCTAGTCCAACCCCCTGCTCAAAGCAGGACCAAACCCAATTAGATCATCCCAGCCAGGGCTTTGTCAAGCCTGACCTTAAAAACCTCTAAGGAAGGAGATTCCACCACCTCCCTAGGTAGCCCATTCCAGTGCTTCACCACCCTACTAGTGAAAAAGTTTTTCCTAATATCCAACCTAAACCTCCCCCTCTGCAACTTGAGACCATTACTCCTTGTTCTGTCATCTTCTACCACTGAGAACAGTCTAGATCCAGCCTCTTTGGAACCCCCTTTTAGGTAGTTGAAAGCAGCTATCAAATCCCCCCTCATTCTTCTCTTCTGCAGGCTAAACAATCCCAGTTCCCTCAGCCTCTCCTCATAAGTCATGTGCTCCAGCCCCCTAATCATTTTTGTTGCCCTCCGTTGGACTCTTTCCAATTTATCCTCATCCTTCTTGTAGCGTGGGGCCCAAAACTGGACACAGTACTCCAAATGAGGCCTCACCAGTGCCGAATAGAGGGGAATAATCACGTCCCTCGATCTGCTGGAAATGCCCCTACTTATACAGCCCAAAATGCCATTAGCCTTCTTGGCAACAAGGGCACACTGTTGACTCATATTCAGCTTTTCGTCCACCGTAACCCCTAGGTCCTTTTCTGCAGAACTGCTGCCCAGCCATTCGGTCCCTAGTCTGTAGCAGTGCATGGGATTCTTCCGTCCTAAGTGCAGGACTCTGCACTTTTCCTTGTTGAACCTCATCAGATTTCTTTTGGCCCAATCCTCTAATTTGTCTAGGTCCCTCTGTATCCTGTCCCTACCCTCCAGCGTATCAACCACTCCTCCCAGTTTAGTGTCATCTGCAAACTTGCTAAGGGTGCAGTCCACACCATCCTCCAGATCGTTGATGAAGATCTTGAACAAAACCGGCCCCAGCACCGACCCTTGGGGCACTCCACTTGATACCGGCTGCCAACTAGACATGGAGCCATTGATCACTACCCGTTGAGCACGACCAGCCAGCCAGTTTACTATCCACCTTACCGTCCATTCATCCAGCCCATACTTCCTTAACTTGCTGGCAAGAACACTGTGGGAGACTGTATCAAAAGCTTTGCTAAAGTCAAGAAATAGCACATCCACTGCTTTCCCCTCATCCACAGAGCCAGTTATCTCATCATAGAAGGCAATTAGGTTAGTCAGGCAGATTGTACAGATTGAGCCCTAAAGTTGTTGCTGAATTTGGAGACACATGTTACAACATGTATCAGACTACAAACACAAAGTGTGTTGCATCTTGGGATGCTCCTTAAGTTTCTGTAAAGGAACCTGCTACATCAACTCAAACTGCGAATGAAAAAATAGCACTTTCAGTTGTTTTTTAAAAAAGTACTAATCTAGTAGACAATTAATTATTTTATTGCAGGAATAAATACCAGAATTTCTCTTAAAAGAAGAGCTGCATGCGCATTTGAAAATTATTAAAAAGGGAAAATGTAGTTAAGTTCTAAAAGGTTATTTATTCTTTTTCTATAAAATTAAACATTTGTTTTTAGTGATTGGGAATTGTAGCAGGTGTCCTGGACTTACATTTCCCCCATGTTGCACCACAGTATATGCATTGCAGCACTCTTTTTTCCTACCTGCAAGACAGTGCAGTCAGGAAAATGGCTACTGTGAGCTTCCAAGCTGTAATTACACAGTCACTTAATTCTGACACAGTTTTGATTTGTATAAACAAATGCCTCTTGCATTATTACAAAAGTATTCCAGTGGAATATTATTTTAATTTAATGACTACTCTATATAAACTTTTCTTTTAAGCACAGCTTCCTCTCTGAATAATCTTTGTAAATACAACTCACTTCACTTGAAGCAGCTTTTTCCTATTCCTCCTTAAACAACTGTTTGGGATGTTTCTAAATCCCAGTTATATTTGGCAGTAGTTTTTCTCTGTTACAGAGAAGTGATTGTTGAAGGGAATCAGCAGAAATTAAATTAAGCAAACTCTTCTGAGATTACACTCATGTCCAAGATGCTTGCTTTGGTAACAGTGAAGGGGAGTTGGGGGAAGTGGCAGTAACTATTTTCTGATTTCCCCTTTGACATACTATGGATCAATATTTGCAGACTTTATTGATCATTTATTTATCTCTGTAAATATGAGTAATGATCAGCTTTCAGCAGCAAAGTGCATGCTGATGTGATAGGCAAACTATTTCATTAGGTTGCTTAGTAACACATTACAGTATGAAAATGCTCATGATAAGGACAGGTTATGTAGACAGATACCTGGAACTGACTGACTGAGGACGGCCTGAAAGTTTACTGTCTAAATTACTACAACATATTTTTTATTTTTGGTCAGACTTTATAAAATGCACACTGTGGAAAACAAACGTGTTGCTGAAGAGCATTAGCATTATTATATTTTCTTTGCTATTCTAATACAATATTGTGATGCTGTTGGCTGAGTCCAAGTTTCTCTTCACAGAAATTTGTATCTAGATTATGGGTCTTCCACAATTTTATTTCTTGAAATTATTCTTGTTTTTCTATGCCTTTTGTTCTCCTCCAAACTACTTGGTATTTATACATAAGAGATTTTTGATGGGCAACTTGTATTTTTCTGGGTACACTAATATAGCAACAAAACAAGTCTGGATTATATGTTTGTTTGTTTTTTAAAAAAAGATGCCTACGGCGTTGCTGCTTTTAGATGCATTAAACAAGCTGCTTGGAGTTTAGTGAGGGCATGATTTTTCCCAACCTTCAACTTCTTTCTTATTTTTTAAAAAAGATTATAGAAAAGCAATGTCTCAAGCTGGCACAACCCAGTTTCAAGAAGTCATTCGACAAGAACTGGAATATTCAATGAAAGTGGAGCTTGACAAAATACTTGCAACTGCACCTCAGAATGAGCTAGAGGTAAGGATTACAAAAGATGCAACTCTGAAAATGCCTCTATATAACTTCTCTTGTTTAAATGAATTTTGTGGAGAGCGAGAGAGACTGGCAAAAATACATAATAGGGAAGAGATGGTACACAATAGGAAGAAGGGGAAGAGAGGTGATGCTTAGTTTAAAGGTTGAATGTGGAGGACTAATACTGAAGGCTTTTGGCAACCAAGCTAATGAATTATTGAATTGATAGCTGGAAATGTTCACAAATAAAACCTGTTTCTCCACACCTTTTTCCCTCTTCTGCTCCACAGTTGAAAAAGCATGTCTTCAATAGACAGAAAAATGAGACTGTTCCTCTGTGTTAAATTTTTTAAATCACAAAAAAATTGATTTAAAATTTTAATGTACATAAACTACATACAGTACATAAACTAACCAAGAGTCTAACTTGCTAGTGGTTTCATACTGTATGTAAAACTTAAATTTCAATTGAAAGAATATGAAGAATTTGAAAAGGTGAAGACGTGTTCAAGTTGTAATGTTTTCCCTCCCCAATCAAATTGAAACTGAAATTATAAAAACATGTAAATGTTTATAATAGTCCACATAAACATATCCAAGAACATAAAATGTTAACTTAGTTTAGAGAATTTAATCACTTCTTATGGTGCTTGGAAGAGGGTTATCACCAATATTACTTGGCTCAATTTTAAAAAAATCCAAATTTTAGACGAGAACAGAAGTAGAGTAACAAACAGTCAAGCTGTTGAAATGCGACAAAGTACTCAACGTGAAGACCTTTTTATTCAGTGATTGTTTTAACAATTTGACCCAAACTGAAAATTTTAGCAAGATACACACAAAGTTGTCTATTCGCTGAAATTTCTGAGGAAGACTTCGTAGTCTTTCCCTCTCAAGGTTTTTTTTTTTTTTTTTAACGGATCTTCTGTGTAAAGGACAATATGCTTGGTTTATGGATGCAGTTGTATACTCGACTAATATAATCCCTACTTTTAGAATGTGCTGTGATTCTGTGTAATCTTGAGAAGAGTAGAGTTAGGCCTGGACCCTATGTGGAGGAGAGACTTCCAAGGAAAACTTAGGTTATTGAAGGAAGTGATGCTGGTGACTCAGAGGGTTGCAGTCTTGCCTCTGAGTTATTACTGAGCTTTTCACCCATTTCTGGTTATTAAAGATCCTACATGCTCAAAGGAATAGAAACGTTATACCTTGAGGTCCTGGCCAAACTTAATTTAGGTAATTATGTATTGGCCAACATTTCCAAATAAGTGTCCTGATTTTTTTGGTGGGAGCTGCAGGTACTCAGAACCATTAACTTAGTGAGATTTAGTACTTATTTACGACCTGCACTACAGGCACTTTGGTTTGAAAACTTTAGCCATTTTTTCCCACCTAAATTCTCCCTGCAGTTTCAACTGGATAAGGTGTTCTGTGCTTCCTGTCCTAAGGTGTTATGCAGTGTTGCTGTGTTTCACCCCAAAGTTGGCTGCATTTAAATGTTGGATGAATGATTCTTATGAATAGATTGTACATCAGGTTTGTAAGATGCTTCTGTGATAAACCTATGTAATCACAAAATACCACTATTTCTAAAACTCATCTACTCTCTCCCTCTTGTAGCACACTAAAAAAGACCTTGAAGGGTTTAAGAAGCTATTCCACAGATTCTTGCAAGAAAAGGGACCTTCTGTGGACTGGGGGAAGATTCAGAGACCTCCAGAAGACTCTGTAAGTTGCAATAAAATTACAACAACCAATGGGATCTTAAAATTAGTAATCACTGCTTGCACTGAAGTATATTGTCAACAATACAAAGCACATAATTGCCATGTTTAAGATAAAGTGGAATAACAATTTAAATAAATCTTTATTGCAGAGAGAAATAAAACATGGGTCTGTGTTGTACGTATTCATGAACAGCAGGTCCTCCTTAACATATGTACATAAGTTTTCTCCTAGTATTATTCTGTTAACTGGTCCATTGCTTAAAGAAAATGGTAACAAATATAACTTCGCTGTTTAATCTGATGCTTTGCAATAAAAGGTAATTTGTGGTGTTGGGAGTATGTAGGACATCTAGAATCTCTATCCCACCACTTCCCCCAAATGAAAACATGTTGTAAATCCCAGAAGAGATTGACTCTGACAATCAGTTTTTACAAAATATTTTGAAAGAGATGCATAATAAGTGGCCTGGATTTTATAGCTCAAAACTTTTTTTCTGCTTTACAATAGTTTATATAAAATCAAGGAATTAGAAATACAGTTAATGTTGTTTAAAGAGCACGGTTTTCCTGCAGTATTGTATAAAGTAGGAAAAAAATAAATTTTAAAGTGAGAGGGTCCAACAGAAAACAGTAGATTTTCCCACAAGTGTTTCTGTAAAGGTAAGCATTGTTCACTGAACCAAACCTTGTTTTCAATCAATTCATCTATGGCCCTAGGCTCTTTCTTGGCTGTTTACACATCTAACCTTTAGTTATGAATGTGAGAATTTTTGCTCTTCCAGAACAGTAACCTGGTATATTAAAACTGAATTGGAGTCATGAGATGTTAGTATCCTCATGAGTTGACTGGCATTGTTTGCCCCTATGCTATTTGTCAGCAGTGATTGAATTAAAGATCCACTTTGCAACTGAAAAGCAGGTTGTTCAGCTGCCTAAAAAATAGATGCTGATGCTGCTCTCCAAAGTGTTGTTGAAAAATGATGAAGTCTTGTAGCGAGTCTAAGGTCTGGTCTACACTAGGAAATTAGGTCAGTATAACTACAGTAACTCCTCACTTAAAGTCGCCCCGGTTAACGTCGTTTCGTTGTTAAGTTGCTGATCAATTAGGGAACATGCTCGTTTAAAGTTGTGAAATGATCCCTTCTAACGTCGTTGTTCGCAGGCTATCAATGGCAGTTCAACTGTCCCTTCCCCCACTGCCAGGTGCTGCTCCCCGAGACTCCTGCCTGCTTGCTGTGTGGGGGGGAGGGAAAGAAGAGGGGAGCTAATGTCAGGGTGCCTGCTTGCTGTGGGGGGGAGGGGAAGAAGAGGGGGGCTAATGTCCCCCTGCTCCTGCATCTCGCTTACCCCATCTTCCATAGAGCAGGGGGGACACACAAGGAAAGGAGCTGCTGCCTTAGGCAGAAGCTGCAGCTGTGGGGCTTGCTGATCTAATTAACAAGGCAGTGTACTTCTGACCCCACTCTTGATACTTAAAGGAGAAATGCGCATCTCTATCTCTAGAAGTGACAAAGGGTCCTGTGGCACCTTATAGACTGACAGAGGTATTGGAGCATAAGCTTTCGTGGGTGAATACCCACTTCTTCGGATGCAAGCAGTGGAAATGTCCAGGGGCAGATATAAATGTGCAGGGAAGAGTCAGGCTAGAGATAACGAGGTTAGACCAATCAGGGAGGGTGAGGCCCTCTTCTAGCAGTTGAGGTGTGAACACCAAGAGAGGAGAAACTGCTTTTGTAGTTGGCTAGCCATTCATAGTCTTTGTTTAGTCCTGAGCTGATGGTGTCAAATCTCTATCTCTGAAACACATCTGCCCTCCCTCCTTTCCTGCTGGCTTGTAGAGTGTGAGAGTTAACCCTTAAGGGCTCAGCAAACTGCTTAGTTCATTTAGCAGTAAGACGTTCCCTGGGAAATATCCCACCCTCTGACTCCTTCTTTGCCCTATGCTATTTAATATTTTTATCAATGACCTGGAAGAAAACATAAAATTATTACTGATAAAGTTTGGAGATAACACAAACATTGGGGGAAGCGGTAAATAATGAAGAGGACCGATCACTGATACAGAGAGATCTGGATGCAAGCAAACAATATATGTTTTAATATGGCTAAATGTATACATCTAGG
Organism: Macrochelys suwanniensis; assembly: GCA_033296515.1. Classification (NCBI taxonomy): domain Eukaryota; kingdom Metazoa; phylum Chordata; order Testudines; family Chelydridae; genus Macrochelys; species Macrochelys suwanniensis. Next base: position 186,436,393 of record CM065777.1, on the reverse strand, counting down.
AACACAGTGTAGGCTGTACTTACAGGATGGGGGAAGCAGTGATTCTGAAAAAGATTTGGGGGTCCTGGTGGATAACAGCTGAAGATGAGCTCCTAGCGCAATGCTGTGGCCAAAAGTGCAAATGCAATCCTTGAATGCATAAACAGGGAATCTTGGGTAGGAGTAGAGAGTTTATTTTACCTCTGTTTGGCACAGGTGCAACTGCTGTTGGAATACTGTGTACAGTTCTGGTGTCCACATTTCAAGAAAAATCTTGATAAATTGCAGAGGGTTCAGAGAAGAGCCATGAGAATGATCAAAGGATTAGAAAATTTACCATCTAGAGTTCTTCATAAGTAATGTTTGCTTGTGGAGAAAGAGAGGGAAATCTGTATCTGTGTCTTTAGCACTGTTATGCTCTCCTCAGCTTTTTCATTGATGTGTCTTCTAGAGATAATAGTTTTGCTGCCATAGTTAGTTGTGACTAATTTTCTGTTATGTCCAACTCATATTTTAACACACACACCCCATCGCCCAGATTTTGCCAAAGCTGCTCATGTAGAGGATATTATGCCAGAGGCTGTTTTTTTGGGAAGTTTGTTGGAAATCTGACAAAGCATTAGTTATGACAGTTTCTGATTTTTCAAACTGTCAGTTTCTTGAAATTCCTGACTTTTGACTTGGGAATGTTGTATCTCAAACACTTTGACGTCAAAACTCCAAATACGATTTATTATAGTGTCCCTAATGAGAACTGGTGCTTTTGATTATTGTTGAATCAGCTTGGTATGTGGTCTTTTTTTTAAACATATGAGAACTCTGGCATTTATAATCTTGACCCATATTTGATGGAGTTCAAGATGTGCAGAGCTGGAAAACTTGAGTGCATGAGTTTTTAAATGACTTAAAAGCCTGTAAACAATTCAAATGTCATATGCCTTTGTGGTGGTTTAATTTCTCCTGCTACTTGGATGGGGTCCGGTGTGGTGGCGCGTGCCTGTAATCTCAGCTGCTTGGGAGGCTGCGGTTGGCGGACCGCTCAGGAGTTCTAGGCTGCTGTGCACTATGTCAATCGGGTGTCCGGTGCTACTGACAGCTTGGCCAGCGGGTAGTTGGAGGACTGGCTAGAACAACGCATCTGATGTGTTGTGATCGGCACTCTCTCTGTGAGGGCTGATAGACCGATCAGTGACATGGATGGGTTTTGAAATTTCCAAAAGGAGTAGAGCCATGACAGCAAGGAAGCTTGCAAACCTCACCAGCTCTGTAAAAATGACATTTCAATGAGAGCTTCAGCTTAATGGCATAGCTGAGCTCAACAGGAGCAGAACTTCTAATTGAGCTTCCATGTGCTGTCTAGCCAGGGGAACTCCTTTTTTGCCCAGGATTTGGGTTGCATTGGTGGGTATTCAGTTCCCTTTGCCAGCGTGTCTGGAACATTCCATAACAGTACATTATAAAAATATACTAAAGCAATCATTAAACTTGTTTATAAATCAAACGGGATGATGATAGCTTTATAATAAACTCCCAGGAATGAGGAGGCATTAAAAATATGGAGGTCAGGGATGAAACAAATACCAATTTTGGGAAAAATTAACACCCTAGGGGCCATGAGAGTAAAGGTCACCAATTTTAGATGAAATGAATAAAAGGTTTTTTTCCTGATCTTCTGTCAGAAGGCTCCAGTTTTACAACTAGGACCTATTCCTATTTGGAGCCTTAGGGAAGGAGAGGATCACCTTAACGTTAGTCTGACCCTTTTTAGAAAGCCAAAGTAAAGAACATGGGAGAGAGAGAGAGGGATGTAACTTAATCCTACTTGAGTAAGCCTGGCACATCGAAAAGGCCTGCTGGGAGGGCATTGTGGTAATGGAGTCCTTAGATGGTACGTTGATATGGTGAGGTCACGTGAGGGGAGCAGCCTGCATGATTCAGGCATGCGAGGGGCTTGTGTAATACATGGATTTTGATAAAGGCATGACAATATCAAAAAGATTCTTAAACTTGCCTGCTACTTGGATTCATCTCAGTAAATTGAGTTACGAAGGAAAAGAGCCAATATCAACAACTCCTACCCATAAGCAAATAGTCTTATGTTTCCCAGGGTTGTGGACAAGATAGTCCATTGTATCCATCTTGTGCTGTTACTCAAGCAGTCCTCGAGTTGGATCATTAACACATTATTATACCCTATTTTAAAAAATAATAATCTCAATGTCTTGTGTACATATTGACCAACATGGGTGCTGTGTTCCTCTCCACTCTGCCTGTGATGCCAGTCTCACTGCTCCCTTTGACTCCCACAAATATCTCTATGCCTTCATCCACATTGTCCCTTACACTTGGAACAAACTTGTACAGTCTATTAGTCACACTCCAAGCCTCAACTCATTCAGATCACTCCTAAAAAAATGCACATCAGCATTGCCTACAAAAAATAAATGTAGCTTAAACGCCCGCCCCAACTCCTGCGTTGCCAAGAAGTATATATGTCTAAAATGAGTAACACTAATCTTATTTCTATAAATCATGTCCTTCCTTGTCCCTTCTGTTTCTCAATACGTCTCTGTCGTCTTCACTTGTCTGTCATATCCAATGTTTATAATGTAAGCTCCTTAAAGCAGGAATTGATTTCCTGTGCATTTCAGTGAAGCACTTAGCATGCTCATGGGTGGGTAATAGGACAGTTCTTTTGGGTGCTGTGTATAAGAGCTGAGTGAAATGATCTAAATGATGCAGCATTTTTGACAAGTCCTTAAGGTAGGAATTGCAGAAAGCAGATGTTGGCTTGCTGTCTTTCCTAAACACACATTCAGAATCAGGTAGCTGTCCTCTCATCATTCTTTCCTCTTTCCTATATAAATGCCCTTTTATGCTGTATAAGTCACTCATGCTTTTTTGACAAATCCATACTTGCAACTTTCAGGCTTCCCTCCCATTTGTAGTTTATTCAGATACATCCTGCTTGCGGTGAAGTTGCCGTATCCTGAGTCCTGCCTCTTTCATTTATTCTGTGTGCTTCCTCTTGAAAATATAGCAGAATAGATGAACTGCGGACAGAATAAATTTGCTATGAACAGATGGTATTCCTGAACGGATGTGCATTTGAAATAGCACAGAGGGACTGCCATCAGGGATAAAGATCTCATTCTGTCCATGGTTTGGCATGTTAATGTTTTGAAAACCTGCTCATAACAAAGACCCTTGCAAGGATCTTACTTATGCCACCTAGCTCCCGAATAACATTGCTAAAGGATTTCCCTGCACATACACTCTTTATAAAGTCCAAACATATTGGTGTTGTTTCTCTAGCTTTGGCCATTATCTGCTCAACAGAAGAGACCTTTTCCATGCCATGCAACTGCTTTCTGGTCAACCCTTGTGGTTTGCTCCCAAATGTGGGGCATTCTGGTGCTGGGCTTTGATAGCTGTATCCAACTTATCCTTTCTGCAAAAGTGATTGGAACCTCTGTTAGTTTCAAATTTGTGCAGTTTCCAAATAATCACCCTCTGGCAAGGGGAGGGATCGCATTCTCCCATGCAGGGGGAATAGCATTAAAAAGACACTGCAGAGGGAGTGCAGAGCACACTCAAGTGTCATTCAAGCACATGCATAGCTATTTTTTTGTGGGGGAAAGGGCGGGAGTTGGGCTAATACCACAGACTGTCCCGAGGCCCTGTCTTCAGCTGTCCTTGAACCCTTTTCTCTGGAGGAGGTGGAGATTTTTGTAAGGGATAATGCTAATATGCTAGTCGTTGTATACTGGGTGATTCCCATGGCTTTCAAGGTGTTATACCAATAAAATAAAAAACAGCAGGATCTTTTTAAAAGGGGATAAGACAGAATGTCATGTTTATTGTGAATACAAAAAGAATCATAGTAAGCAGTCAGTTATAGCTATAACATTTCATTCAGTTACACACACACACGCGCACGCACACGCACACACAGGTTCTGTATAGATGTCATAGTTACCAGCCTAGAAGTTGCTCATGCCAAGTTACTGGCCAGGTAACCTGGGCATGAGGGTGGAGCCGAGTCCTTGTCAGATTCATCTGATGCTCCTGGAGGGTGGTTGCAGAACCCCCCCCCCCCACACACACACACCCCTTCTGTGTCCTTACAGCTTTTGGCTGGTAATTTGTCCCCTTATGGGCGGATCTAGCTCTGAGGAGTGTGCTGGGGAGAAGAGTGTCTGGTTTCTTGAGTAACCAGTTATACTGGAAAGTGTGCAAGGGGGGAAAAAGATGTAGGGGATTTGTAATTGTTCTGGTATATTGTGTGAAACTTGTCTTATGCCAGGCTTGTATGCATTTTGTTTCAAACCTACTGTGAAGCATCTAATACTGGTCACTGTTATAGAAAGGATACTGGAGTAAATGAACTACTGGTCTGATACAGTACGATAATGCCTAAGGTCAGATGTTGTTTATGAAAGCTTGGTTGCTTGACTTGTTAAAATTGTGTATTACAGTTTCCAATATTTTAGAGTTCATGGACTTGTTTATGACCTTTTCCTCCCAACAAATGGATCACTTGTAGTGATTCTTTCGTTTGACCAGGATGGCTAGATGGCAGTTTTCTTTGAAGCTCATTCTAAAGCAGGGATGGGGAAAATATGGCCCGCGGGGGCAGTGTTTGTGGGTGCGGGCAGTGTACGGAGACCTGTTGTCTCCCTTCCCGCCAAGGGGCACGTAGAGATGTGCCAGCAGTAGCTGGCCTGCCTGAGCCCTGCTGCGCGCTGCTGGCTGGCAGCCCCCTGTGGTAAGTGCCTTCCGGCCAGAGCCTGTACCTCGCACCGCATCCCAACCCCCTGCACCAGGTCAGAACCCCTTCCTACACCCAAACTTATTCCCAGACCCAGCCCCCCAATCCCCTGCCCGGAGCCCTTTTCTGAACCAAACTCCCTCCCAGAGTCCACACCCCTCTCCCTCTCCTGCACCCCAACACTCTGCACCAGCCTGGAGCTCCTTCCTGCACCCGAACTCCCTGCCAGATCCTGCACCCCCTCCGTTAATATAGTAGAAATGTGTGGCCCGTGACAACTTACCAAAATTCGTGGAATGGCCCCGCTGTGAAAATTATTGCCCACCCCTGTTCTAAAGCATCCAAGTTCTCTTTTCCTTTGAAAACTGCAGTAACTGAGTAACCATGCTTGGCATTCAAACCCTCTCCTCTAACTTGACCCAAATCCATGGGTTTGATGCAGGAGTTACTGGCTAAAATTCCGTGTCTCTCAAAATCTACAAAAATTCTCCTCCTGCTTGACTCAAATAGCATTGCCACCAAGAATGCCTTACGCTGCTCCACATAATCCAGCAAAAGAGAGTGTATATGTCTATTTAAATATAAACATAAAATAATGTAACATGACTATAACTGTTCTTTCCCCATCATTCATTCCTTGAGTAGCTGAGTTTAGCTTTGATGGGTGCTGGTTTAAAATGCTTTTACCACGTACTTTACAGTGAGCTGGCTGTAGCTCTTTTTAAAAACATACAAACTTGGACTTCTAATATCAGTCTCAATTCTCTGCACCTCTCTTCCTGGAATAAATGAGCTTCTCTTCCTAGGGTATAAATAAAACAAATGTACAGAACTTGAAAGGCTCTTCTGTCGTAATTTTAGTTGAATAACCCTAGGTATTGCCAGTTACATTTCTGTTGATGAAGAAATGTACTGTTACTTTGCAACATAAAGTACTTGTACGGGCAATATGAAAAGGCCCGTTTTATTTTTACGTTTGTTCTTGGAGCTGTCTCTTTCATGGAGACTTGATATTGATGCTATTATACTAGGCTGGCTGAGGCACGTTCTAGTGATCTTTTACTTGATTTGGACTCCCCCAGTCCTCTGTGTTGGTGCTTATCGCTGAGTTGGATTGGAACTCAGGATAAATTCCAGATTACCAACATTCGTCTCTTTGCTGTAACCTCTGGATCACACGGTGACAGTCTAAGATTGTGTGTGTTTAAAATGAGTTTGCCCCACATCTATGGGAGAAGAATCATTTAGGAACCTGAATTTCTCAGAGTTCTCCAAAATCTCACTGGGTGAGGAGGGGTGCTTTCTGAAGACCCCCACAATGACTGAGGATCTGTTCATTAGTTGGCTAGTGTCAAACTGCTGGACATCCTGAGATCTCGTTTGAATGTTTTTGCACATTAGCAGTGTGAAGCAGTATTATGGGAGGTAACATGGGTACACTTGTAAGAGAGAGAAGTTTTTTTTTATCCTAAGGTTGATAGTTCAGTCTAAAATCTCTAATGCAACAGAAGTTTCCTTTTCCCTTCGAGAACCTGAACTCAGGGTCCAGTTTCTTCAGTAATACTCTGTCTTCACTCATTAATGACAGAATCAAACTATATTCTGTTTCATTCTTTGCTCTTGCTGTTTAGAGAGCAAGAAGCATACTGCCCTCTCTCCCTCAAAATGACTTCTCTAAGGGAACTTATAAACTAGAACTTGTTTAGACTTTGCATGTAATGAAGACTTAAGATGTGTGTATGTATTACTTTACTGATTCCTCATCCCCTTCACTCCATATGTTAACTCAGGAACAGAAAGAGAGAAAACATACATTAAAATCTTCGGGAGAGCGTTTCCATCTTGGCTTTTTAGATTCCAAAGCCTAAAGATACCACTGTGATAATCTAGTCTGACGGCCTGTAAAGTACAGGCCATAGAACTTCTCCAAAATAATTTCTAGAGCATATCTTTTAGAAGAAACATCCAATCTGAATTTAAAAATGGTCAGTGATGGAGAATTTACTGTGACCCTTGGTAAATTGTTGCAGTTAATTACCCTAACATAAAATGTAGGCCTTATTTCCAGTCTTCTGAATTCAGCTCTCAGCCATTGGACAGTGTTATACCTTTTTCTATTAGAATGAAGAGCCCATTATTAAATATTTGTTCCCAGTGTATGTATTTACATAATCATATCATCCTTTAACCTTCTTTTTAAGATGAACAGACTCAAGGAGCTCAATCTATCATTATAAGGCATGTTTTCTAGCCCTTTTATCATTCTCATGGGTCTTCTCTGAACACTCTCCAATTTATCTTTCTTGAACTGTGGACACCAGAACTGGACAGAGTATTCCAGCAGTGGTTGCACCTGTGCCAAATACAGAGGTAAAATAACCTCTCCACTCCTACTTGAAATTCCCATGTTTATTTGTCCAAGGATAGGGTGACCAGACGTCCCGATTTTATCGGGACAGTCCCGATTTTAGGGTACTTGTCTTGCGTCCCGACCTTCCATCCGTCGGGACGCCCTTTGTCCCGATATCGGGACGTCCGCAGTCGCCGGCGCTGCATGCAGGGCAGCTGGCAGGCAGCGGGCAGCGCCGGCCAGGAGGTCTCCGCGGCTGCGCCTGCAGGGACTGGGGGGCTTGCAGGCGCCGGCCGCCGGGAGCAGGCAGATAGCCCCACCCCACCTGAGGCAGCAAGCAGCCCTGGCCAGGAGCTCTCCACGTGCTGCAGGGGCGAGGCGGGGGGCGGGCTTGCAGGTGCCAGCCGCGGGAGTGGGCAGATAGGCCCCCCCCCCCCCCCCCTGCAGCACGTGGAGAGCTCCTGGCCAGGGCTGCCTGCTGCCTCTGTGCCTGCCGGGCGGCTGTGGGTTGAGGGGAGGGGAGGGGAGGGGGCTATCTGCCCGCTCCTGGTGGCCAGCGCCTGCAAGCCCCCCAGCCCCTGCAGGCGCAGCACGCGGCAGCCGCAGAGACCTCCTGCGGATGCTTCCCGGGTCGGGAGCCGCCCCAGGTAAGCACCGCTGGCCGGGACTCCCCACCTCGCCCCCAGGTCCCTCTGGCTCTTGGGGGGGTAGGGCTCTCTGCGTGCTGCTGGTACCCCCAAGCCCCGCTCCGCGGCAGCTCCCATTGGCGCTTTTCCCGGCCAATGGGAGCCTCCGAGCTCGTGCTTGTAGCGGGTGCAGCACTTGGAGAGTCTGGAGACTCCCCTCCCAGCTCTGACCCTAGGAGCCGGAGACGTCCCAGCAGAGCTGGGAAGTGTGGCCAGGGAAGGTGAGTGTCTGGGAGGTGTGTGGAGGGCGCTGGGCAGTGGGGGAGGTTTGTGTTTTGGGGTTCCAGGCAGTGGGGGCCTGTTGGGGGGTGCTGGGCAGTGGGGGAGATCTGTGTGCGTCAGGACACTGGGCAGTGGGGGTCTGTGTGGGGCATTGTATAGTTGTGGTGGTGGGGCTGTGGGGAAGGGCACTGGGAGGGAGGAAGGGAGGGAGGGGAAATCTGTGTGTATTGGGAAACTAGTGAGTGGGGGGGGTTCTGTGTGGAGTGCTGGGCAGCTGTGGTGGGGCTGTGGGTGTGGGGGTGCTGGGTAGCGATGGTGGTGTGCACAGCACTGTGCATTTGTTGGGGGGGGGGCTCTGGGCATAGTGGGTTCAGGGGGTGCAAGACATAGTGGATCCAGGGGGCACTGGGCAGGGGAGCTGTGTCCCGCAGCATAGGCCCACCCCCAACAGGAAGGGGCATGCTGGTAGCACAGGGTCAGGCAGACCAGTGTGCCTCTGGCCATGCCATGCCTGCCCCATTGCCCCTGGCCGGCCCTGCCCTTCCTGCTGCTCACCTCCTCCCAGGAAGCGGCCGGCAGGTAAGTGTCAGAGGCTGCATCCTCCTCCCCAGCAGAGCGTGTGCAGACTGGTCCACCTTACTCATGGCAGAGCCAAGGAAAGGAGGCGCCTGCCCCTGCACATGCTGAGCCTACCCAGGGCAGGCCGTACAACACCTCTTGCAGCTTCCTAGGGCTGTGTGCCCCCTCTCATGGCTCCGGTTGGGGTTGTGCACGTGTGCCTGTCGTCCCCCCCCTGCTCGGCCAATGTGTCCTGATATTTCACTCTTGCGATCTGGTCACCCTATCCAAGGATTGCATTCGCCCTTTTGGCTGCAGTATTGCACTGGGAGCTCATCTTCAGCTGTTATCCACCATGACCCCCAAATCTTTTTCAGTAACTGCTTCCCAGGATAGAATCCCCCATCCTGTAAGTATGGCCTGTATTCTTTATTCCTAAATGTATACATTTACATTTAGCCATATTAAAATGCATATTATTTGGTTGCGCCCAGTTTTCCAAGTGATCCAGATCCCTTTATGTCAGTGACCTCTCCTTTTTGTTGTTTACCGCTCCCTTAATTTGTGTGCTATCTGCAAACTTTATCAGTGATGATTTTATGTTTTCTTCCGGGTAACTAATAAAAATGTGAAATAGCATAGGGCCGAGAACTGATACCTGTAGGACCCCACTAGAAACATACCCGCTCTGTGATGATTCCCCTGTTTACACTTACATTTTTAGACCTATCAACACATATTAAATGGATTGAAAACTGGCTATGTTAATTTTATATTGTTCCACTGTTTTAATCAAAATGTCATGCGCGTCCACGTCAAATGGCTTACATCAACACTATTGCTTTATCAAACAAACTTTCTATCTCATAAAAAAAGATTGACAGGATCTATTTTCCATTAATGCCATGTTGAGTGGCATTAATTATATTACCCTCCTTTAATTCTTTATTAATCGAGCACCATATCAGCCACTTCATTATCTTGGCCTGGGATTAATGTCAGACTCAGGCCTATAATTACTTGTGGTGTAAATGTAGCATATACATATATGGTACTATACAAGTAATAAACTCTGGACTCTCATTTTGTTAGGTAAGTAAGGAGGAGCTTATTTAAACAAATTGATAAAAATATTCTTAAGTGGGTTGGCTTGTTTCCTGGATCTTCCCTTTATGCAGCAAAGGGTGTGTGGGAGCAATACCTCCTCAAGTCTTTGGAAAATCCACACACCCAGGGCAAGTAGGAAACTCTACAACTGATGGTACTGTGCAGGAAAATCTAAGTTTTCTTATTTATAGAAGTAAAATGCTAGCCCTTAGAGTTACAAAGATTACCTCTGTTTGCATTTGGTAAACTTCATAATTTAATTTAAGTTTGAAATATGCTATTTACTCTCCAAAACCTAGCCATTAAGTAGCTAAGGTTGTTCTGTAACGTGTCCTAGTGTTAGGATATAGGACACTGTCCACCCTCATTTGTAAACTTCCCAATTTTGTAGCCCAATTTAAAATGTCGTTTTATGTAAAAATCCATTAAAAGTATCCGTTTCCTCCACTGAAATACCATGCATATTAAACACAAATCAAATCTTCATTATTAAATTTTTGAAGGAATGGAAAGTGGCATGTTGCCTTAAAGGTGGTTAATTAGTTAGTTATGTTGAATAAACAGTTCGCACCTGGGGCCAATGTTCTAAGGTAATGGAGTAACTACAATAGATTGCACTATGACACTTCTGTTAGGTAAACTTTCACTATTTGAATAATGAGGTAGCTATGGCACAATGACTAACTAGACAACTAAGAAAAGATAAATTCATTTAATGGAAAGCAAGCTCCTTCCTAGCTGTACATAGCAGAATTTAACTAATGTAAGAATTTCCTTCTAATCTACCATCTCGTTGTATTGGTCAGGAATATCAATTGTGCAATACAGTTTTTTTTCCTCTGCACTCAACCAGAACATGAACTTTTTGTTCTTGTGTAATGTGGTTTTCTATTCCCCACCCCCCACTTTTCTCCAGCATACCCAAAGTGAACATGAAGTCCTCAAGTTTATTCAGTACATGTCTTGTTATAAATCAGATGCATTTCTGCTACATTCCAACCAGAATTGAAGTAATTTGTGTCATTGTGCTGGAAGTTTTTGAAGCATTCAGATTTTTTTCAAATGCCATAAATAATCTGTGTAATGTTTTAATCCTCTAAAAAGCTTCCTTCAAAAGAAAAAAATGTAGAAAAACATTCTATAGCCTTATTCTATTAGATCAATCCAGAACTATTTAAAACAACTATGTCACTTATGTCACTTTAACAATACCTTCCCATTTTCGTGTGTGTGTAGACATTCTCTAATGAAGTTACAACTGAGGTTTTTTTTTAATAAGGCCTAATTTTGTATACATACCGACCCACCCCAGAATTCAGAAAAGTCCTATCACCTTTAAAATTGATAGTTTCTTTCTGAAATCAAGATAGAACTTTTTCTGCAAAATTTGAAGTGAATTGGCTGAGAATAGTCTGAAAATAGAAGGGTTAGAAATTTTTTGGAACTTTTGCTGCAAGGTGGAAAAAAAATAACTGGCCTAGTACCCAGAACCAACATTAATCTGATTAAAGACTCTTGCAAAGAATTCTTAAAACTTAGCCTGCTCTGCTTGTTTGCTCTGGTGACCTTAGTACAGAACATCAAAAGACTGCAGCAAGAGTAAGCTGCTTTTAAAAGGAAGAAAAAGTCAATCCTTTTTCTTGCACAGAGAAATATTTGGCTTGATTGGTAGGCAGGCTTGCTATTGGAGTGGGTGGGTTGGACTTTGTGAGCTTAAAAAAAAAGATTCTCTTGCTGACCTCAAGTGGATCACTGTAACTGGGGGAATGCCGACCTGATTCTCTTACTCCTTACCTCTGTTCATACCCTGCTCACTTTCCCTGTGGGCTGGAAGAGGAAAGTGATGAGAAGTATCTGCATTTGAATAAAGCTTTAACTTCCCTTGACACTTTTGTCTATAAAAAAACAAAATAAAAACATTTTCCAAGAGGAGAGGTTATTTAACAAACTGTGTTTTATGTGGTGTTTTAAGCTATCTAGGGTAAGAACCTTATCTTCCTACATGTCTGTAATATGCTGGGCACTCTAGTGATGCCTCACAAATAAATGTGGGTATTGTTGAAGATTAGATTAACTTCTTAAATTTGAGTGTGTGTGTGTGTGTGTGTGTGTGTGTGTGTGTGTGTGTGTGTGTGTGTGTGTGTGTGTGTGTGTGTGTGTGTGTGTGTGTGTGTGAGAGAGAGAGAGAGAGTTCAACCTTTCTATTACATGATACATTTTCCTGTTCCTCTAGAAATCCCTTCTTAATGGTGGGGAAGGGTAACGAGCTAGAAGAAGACGTTAAAAGTTTATTTCCATCACCTCTGACAAACTTACTTGAATACCTTCTAAAATTGCTGCTTCCTTACAGATTCAGCCCTATGAGAAGATAAAGGCCAGGGGGTTGCCTGTGAACATCACCTCAGTCTTGAACAAACTGGTTGTAGTGAAACTAAATGGCGGCTTGGGCACCAGCATGGGCTGTAAAGGCCCAAAAAGTCTTATTGGGGTGCGGAATGAAAACACCTTCTTGGATCTGACAGTTCAGCAGATTGAGGTAAGAAACTTTTGATGTGCTCTGAAAGCCACTGTGGAAACAACATGCTTTGTGAATCAGAGCATAGGCTAAAACTCGTATTGAAATTCTTGCTCATATAGAAACACTTCCACTGACTAATCTGATTCAATTAAAAATTGAAACGGGGCTGAGTGGTAGTGCTCTGCCCTACTGGGTAGGAAACGGGAATCAGATCCTTGTTCTGCTGTCTGTCACTAGCAATTGGGACTGCTGTGAGTTATTGCACCTGGCCTGGATTGTGAGCACCACTTAGTAGTGATGCACACTGCCACTCCCGCCGTGGTTTAGTAAGTAGCCGCATTAACAGAGATGGAAGGGAATCCCATATGGTCCTTAGATGGTGACTATGATGGAAGCTTCCCAAAAGAAGATAGGTGGGGAAATGGAAGACCTCCAGCTCGCAGGGATGCAGAGAATTGCACTGAAAAGAGTGGATAAAAAGAAAGTATCGCATATGCTATGTGGATGGAATGGGTGGAGAACCTTAAATAATTGAATTACACCAGAATTTCTCAAACTGGGGTCCGCGGACCCCACAGATCAACTCCTCCCCCTCCCTGTATCACCGGAGGCTACTGAAGCCAAACCGGGAGATTTTTAGGCGCTAAAAGTCCGGCGAGGCTAAGGCTCCCTGCCTGCCCTGGCTCCGCACCGCTCCTGGAACTCCCTTCCACACCCAAACTCTCTCCCTGAGCCCGCACCCCCTTCCGCACCCAAACTCCTTCCCAGAGCTTGTACCCCCTCCTGCCCCAGCCTGGTGAAAGTGAGTGAGGGTAGGGGAGAGTGAGCAATGGAGGGAGGGGAGATGGAGTGAGCAGGGGGGTGGGGCCTTGGGGGAAGGGGTGGAGTGGGGGCAGGGCCTGGGGCTGAGTGGGGGTGTGTAGAGGGTCCCTGAAAATGTTTAAATGGGGGTCCTCAGGTTGCTAAAGTTTGAGAACTGCTGTTTCACGCCATTCAGGATAACGTTAAATCGGTATGCATGCAAACCCACACAGTGCTAGTACTTCTAAAGTACCATGTATCAAACTGCAGAATTTAGTAGGGCCTTAAGCAGTAAAATCCCAGGTACACTTTTGAATCCCTCTCCCCCACCCCTGATGCGAGTCCCAAGAGTAGCTTTAAAAGCTTTGTTTTAACCCTCCCTCTTGTCACACCAAATGTTTTTAGCATCACTCCAAATGTACTCTCTTCTGAGTAAAATCCAGATTTTATTCCTCTGAAAAGCAAATGAAAAATTGCAGCTGGAGGAGGGCATTTTGGCTGTTATGGTTTTACCTCTTTACATTTACAGGGCTACTTAGTTATTCTTACAGTAGATAATTAAGATGGCCATGAAAGGGTAGGAAATTGGCTTGCCCTAATTTCTTCATGCAGTTCATTCTAGTTTTAGGTGCTTACCAAAGTATTTTAGTTTGGAGTACATATGTTGGTGTGTCTGGTGACATTTTCACCAAGGACTAGATGAGCTGCAGTCCCATACAAAAATTTAGTCTATTGCCCAATTCTTGCATTCAGTGTGATATCCCAGAGGGTGCTTCAGGTGGAAAGCTGTACTTAACAGAAGTTCGTGGACATCCGTGGCAAGAAGCATGTTACAAAACTTGTCTTTTAATCATTTTTTTCCTTTAAAGATTATTTTAATAGACCCTAACACACAGAGTAGGGTTAAAGACACCAAGAATGTGCCCACACCTTTTTGAATGTACCAGCAGTTAAAAATGACACAAGTGAATGCCTCAAACCATATCTGGAATGAATATGCCGCATACCTTATCTGGAGTGAATATTCTTCTTTCCAGAACAGTCCCAGTGAAGCTGATTTGATTTGCTCCTTATTGCAGTAGAATAATGCCCATTATCACCCTTCATATAGTTGAGGGGCCACTTCACTTCGGGGTCTGAATTTTTTAATACTTTATACTGTGTGCTCTGTCTACGTTAAACTATTGTTAAGGATACGATTTGGTCACGGATTCCATGACTTTCACAGACACCTGTGGCTTCAGCTTCAGCCCTGGGTAGCAGGGCTCTGGCTTCCATGACTTAAGATTTATTGCCTGCATCCTGCCACCTCTTGCAACTCAGCCCTCTGTCCAGGTCATGGTAGAGTTACATGCCCCCCCCCCCCCCCCCCCTGGAACAAATCCAGATGAAACCATACCCAAAGTTCCAGTCTCTTCAGCTCCTGTTTGGGAGTTACTAAGACAGAGTCCTCATGTGGGATCTTCAATGTAGACCACGCAAAGAAAACACAGCTCAAGTACTTCTAATCCCACTTGACTCCCAGTACTTTGCTGCCATATCGAGAACCCCTCCTTCTCAAACTCAGCTCCATACTGAATCCTCTTCTGGGCCCACAAGAGTGAGAATCAGCATCTCCTTTAGCCTTTACCTTTTCTCTCTGTGCCCAGGGTTTTCCTTGCCTCTAGTGGCCTTCCCTGATATCCTCAGCTTCCTGGGCTTCCTTTTCAGGTCCCATGCCCTCCTTCTCCTGGCCTCGTGCTGGGGTTCAGCCTAATGTCTGCAGAGTTTTTTCTTCTCATTTCAGAATGCTGCCTCCCAGAGCTTTCTGCCTGGAATCCCCCCTCCTCAGGGGCCTGGTACAGGAGCATATCCCTTCTTGCAGCTCCCCTCCAAAGTCCCCTTAGGCTTTACTATCTCTGCTTTTGGGCTTCGCTGCCTCAGGCTTCCTCCTGGCTCAGAACCTTCTAGTCACAGCTCCAAGGTGTCTCTCAGCCTTCAACCCAAGAGAGAAACTGTCACCTATCTCACTCATTCTTGGTTCTCCTCCTGCCATCGCCCTACGTTCTCTCTAGTCACGGCTCCAAGGCTCCCAGGTGTGTCTCAGCCTTCAACCCAAGAGAGAAACTGTCACCTACCTCACTCATTCTTGGTTCTCCTCCTGCTATTACCCTACGTTCTCTCCTTCATAAAGACCCAGCTCCTCCCCAGCTGGGATTTATCATGTTATGCCTAATACCCCTTCAGGTGCCAGCCAGTGGCCTAACTGGGCTCAATCTCCTGTTATAAGCCATGGTTAACCAATGTGGGGATTATACATCTACTCGCACCAATTCCTGAATAACCAATACCATGACACCCTAACTGCTCTGTACTGTCGATCATGTCATCCATCTGCCAAAAAAAGCTTCAAAGCAGTTGTGGCTAGGAGATTGCAATCCATTTATAAAGAATCCTAAATGCAGAATGGATTGTAAAAGCTTCAAATTGCCTATTGGGATAAAATATCAGGCAGAAGGACAAACCGTTTTCTGGGTGTATGTATGTCTGAAATTCAAAGAAAGCTAAGAATCCCTTCAACATAACCATTTTGTGGCACATCTTGTATGCATTAGCCAATCCTGATGCACTGTCCAGTTAGAACTGAAGAGTTAAGACCAGCATTGTTGTGTTAGCTCTGAATGATTTGTGTGTGCACGCACACATGCACATTTAATTTAGACCTTCAATAATTGTTGTTTCATCATAAATGCTTTTGTAGCTATGAAGATTGTCTTTAGTTAACTGTTACAGTTGTCTAGATGTCTTTTTCAGAGATTTTTTTTCATAACCATTGTTTGACACAGTCTACAAATAATATCTAAAGTCTCATTGTTTAGGTGGCAGAAATAAAACCCAGTAACTCTTGCTGAATATGATCTTTTTTCTCCCCAGCATCTAAACAAAACCTACAACACCGATGTTCCTCTTGTTCTAATGAACTCCTTTAACACTGATGAAGACACAAAGAAAATCTTGCAGAAGTACAGCCACAGTCGTGTGAAAATATATACTTTTAATCAAAGCAGGTATCAGAGATTTTCTTCTTTTTGGGGTAAAAGAAACAAACTAAGCTCTTCCTTGTGCATATTAAATATTTTTGTTAGAGTTGTCAGATTAAATATTATTGAGTATTAATAGTGACATACTTTCATGTTCTACCTCTTTAAACGGGCCTTTTTGGAAGTTTAAAAACTGAGAGAGCCCAAGAACAGCCAGATAAAATTAATAACTAAAAATAAATGGGTGGAAGAAATCTGTTTCAAGTTTAGACTTGCAGTGGAATGCAGGAATGTGGGGTTTGAATTCTGAAATGTCTTGGCTGTGAAACCACAGAGTTGGGGCTGTCAGAAGCAGGTGTAGAGTGATTTGTAGGCTGACCACCAACAAAGTTTGCTCTGAATTGGTCATAGGAGATTCTGGAGGGTCCTGCTTTTTAAAAAGTGAATTCCTAGCTTCCTGTGACTGCATACAACATGTTCTGACCCTTGTGGAGGAAGAAACTTGCATTACCTCTGGCTCCAAAGGGATGATTCATTTAAGTTCATACTTAATTAAATATTAACGTGTAGTTTCTGCCCCGATATCCACGTATGAACACACAGGCTCCTCCGGTTTCGGTGTATCTGATTAATTGGCCTAAGAAGTAATAATTTTAAAGCCACACCAAGTCTGGAGTATCCCATGTGACTGCATTACTACTGCACTAAGATCCGTATCAGTATTTAACATGGATGAGATCTAATAATTGTCATTTTGCAGGTATCCTAGAATTAATAAGGAGTCTCTACTGCCAATAGCCAAGGATGTATCTTATTCAGGAGAGAATACTGAAGCGTGGTATCCTCCAGGTCACGGCGATATCTACTCCAGTTTCTATAACTCTGGTCTGCTTGACACACTGATAGGAGAGGGGAAAGAGTACATTTTTGTGTCCAATATAGATAACTTGGGAGCAACTGTGGATCTTTACATTCTTAACCATCTTATGAATCCACCAAACGGAAAATGCTGTGAATTTGTCATGGAGGTCACAAATAAAACCAGGGCAGATGTTAAGGTAAAAATGTATTTGTTCAAGTCAATTCATCCACTCACTTAGTAAAATTTTAGTCTCATTTTCTTTTGTAGCCATAGTTTCAACCAAATGTTAAATATCACCTCAGATTTCTTTAAGGCTTATATACCACAACCCAACAGTCAGCTGTAGGTCTAACTTGAAAAAGAGAGATAAAGTCAGCAGATTTTATGACATATTTACAGTTTTGTGGCATGGAGTGCAGTATAGCATGCTGTTTTGGTTAGTCATATGCAAGTATTACAAATATATACATCTCCTGGGCTTGAACTACTAGACAGTGCAACCTATTGTATAGGCCACATGGGTTTTCAACCTGGGGGTCATGACACCCTTCCCTTCCCATAGAGCAACATCTAAGAGGACTCTTAATATGGAAGAAGCTGAGAACCACTGTGCTACAGTAGTAGCATCTCTTGCTAGTTCAGGACTGCCTAACGCACTTCTGTATTTTAAAAATACAATATATAATGCTCTATAGCCTAAATTTCTGGCAGTCTTGACCCAGCATCCTGCCCTGATCAGTTTCAGGTGGTGAAGTTGGGGTCTTTGACCAATTGTTGGCCAAAATTTAAACCAAAACAATGACATGTTTGGTATATGATGTAAGCATTTTTACCACACAGTGATTTGTACCACCACCTGTAAGGGTCTTGTCCCATGTTCTTTAACCATGAAAAATACTGCTAGTGCCCCATTCATTTGATATTATTATAAAGGATCAGATTCAACCCGTAAAAGGAAGGAAATGTAATATAAGATCAGGGCTTTTTATCCTTTGAAGCCTCATGGGGAAAGTTAACTGATACTGTAGTAAGTGCCACATAGCCTACAGTACATAGTCAGCTGGAGTATCTTATATTTCAACCATAGCTTTTGAATTTCCTGTTGTGAAAAGGTTTAATTTAGATCCTGACATGTAACCTTATAGAATTCTCCATTGTTTAATTATCCATCACAAGCTAAAGGTGACTTTTAAATTGACTAAAACTTTCCATAAGTGCCTAGGTGATTTAGGCATCTAAGTCACTTAGGTGCGTTTGAATATTTTATCCACTGTTTAGAGCCACAGTGGATAACCACTATTTAAATGCGCCATAAAAAACTATTAGTGTTCTCCAGTATCAATAACTGGCATTAAACAATGCTAGTGTTCCAGTCAGTTTCTATCACAAGTTAAACAAGTTTAGGTGTTTGGTATTGGAATGTGATAGGCAAAACACTTCCAACTGCACCTCACTTCACTGTGTGTTTTAAGAAGATATATATTGCATGCTGTATGTAAGATATGTATAGCATGCTGTTACATATATTATAGTACTTAGATCTGTTCTGCCTTTGCAGGGTGGTACACTCACGCAATATGATAACAAACTGAGACTGGTAGAAATAGCTCAGGTTCCAAAAGCACATGTTGATGAATTCAAGTCTGTGTCAAAATTCAAAATATTCAATACAAACAACTTGTGGATTTCTTTGCCTGCAATTAAACGACTGCAAGAGGAAAACGCTATTGATATGGAGATCATCGTTAATCCAAAGGTAAGCTCATGGCAGGACTTCAGAGGGAAAACAGCAGAGACTGTGCAGAGGTGTCCAACTGTGCTGACTTCTCCAACTTCACCTTTGTTTCCTGAATGTTTTCATATTCTGCATAACTGTCCCCTTTTAAAACAATGTTAGTGCTTCTGACTATTTAAAGGTCTGATGGCGAACAAGGATTTGCCTATTGATCATGTTCATGCTACAACTTTCTTTTTCAGACTTTGGATGGAGGTTTAAATGTTATTCAGCTGGAGACTGCAGTTGGTGCTGCTGTTAAAAGTTTTGAGAATTCTTTGGGGATAAATGTACCTCGTAGTCGTTTCCTGCCTGTCAAGACCACATCAGATCTCTTGCTTGTGATGTCCAACCTGTATAGCCTTCATGCTGGATCCTTAACTATGAGTGAGAAACGTGAATTTCCAACTGTGCCTCTGGTCAAACTGGGAAGCTCTTTCACCAAGGTAAACCCTCATAGTTACGTATTTTTCTCAAGAAAAGGCAGTAAAGACTGATGCCCTTCATACATTTAACATACCAGTAAGAGGAGAGTAGGTTACAAGGACAGTTACTTTAATTACTTCTAACTATGCAAATTATGACTGCTCCCTTGAGTCATGAAATAGCTGCAGTCTTGCAGGCAACATCGTAAAAACATCTGAATATTCAGAGCATTGTAATAGCCATCTCACACTTCCTTATCCTTTTTACTTGGGGATAGTAAAGATGAGACTAGTGTTTTGTCCATTCTAAAGTTCAGGTTTTCTTTAAACTGCCTAATTTCTAGATAGTGTGTATTACTGTTACTTTTGTCCATAATTAGTTTCCCATAACTTTGTTAAAACTAGCGCTCACTGCTATCATGGGGATAGTTGGTGACTTACGGCTCTGTCTGATGTAGATTCAAGAACAGATTTTGGAGCTAGTTTCCTATAATTAGGCGTAGGAACTCTTCATTCACAAAATAAATTCTTGAAGGATTGTTAATCCTGCTGTATATTTACACTTTACATTTAGCTTTAGTCTCATCCATTCATAACTTGTTTCAATACGTTCTTCTAGCAGTAAACCCTTAGTTTTGGGGAAAAAATACGTAACCAAATGCATCCTCTAAACTATTGCTGTTTTTGGTTTTTGAAAAGGTTCAAGATTACTTGACGAGATTTGAAAGTATACCAGATATGCTTGAACTGGATCATCTCACGGTTTCGGGTGATGTTACATTTGGCAAGAATGTTGCATTAAAGGTGTGTATGCCAATGAGGCTGACTTGCATAAAATGATAACATTTCTATGCCACTCTGACAGACTAGAAGAGTTGAGCCCATCTAAATTTTATCACAAAACGATGTGCATGCATACATCCTTGCACCAGCCCTGTGCGCCCCCGGCTTCCGACCCCCTTGCGGGCCGCGGCGCCCTCCCGGCTCAGCTGCGGAGGCAGAAGGAATCTGCCGGCGAGCTCCCCCCCAGCTCAGCCGTGGAGGTGGGAGGCAGCCGCCCGCTGCCCCCCAAATCCTGGCGACCTAGGCAACCGCCTAGGGTCACCTAGTGGCTGTGCCGGCCCTGCATGTATAAAGTATCTCATGGAAAATTTGACTGTCATAATCATTCATATTCTGAGTTAGAAACTGGTCCAGTGACTGCAGAGGCTAATGTATGAAGGTGTCAAGGTACTAATGTAAGTACAGTAATTCCTCACTTAAAGTTGTCCTGGTTAACGTTGTTTCGTTGCTGATCAATTAGAGAACATGCTCATTTAAACTTGAGCAATGCTCCCTTATAACGTCGTTTGGCAGCTGCCTGCTTTGTCCACTGCTTGCAGGAAGAGCAGCCTGTTGGAGCTAGCTGGTGGGGGCTTGGAACCAGGGTGGACCAGCAGCACCCCTATCAGCTCCCTGCTCCCCTAAGTTCCCTGTGCGGCAGCCACCTAGCAAGCTATCAGTCACTGGCAGTTCAGCCGTCCCTCCCCCCATTGCCATGTGCTGCTCCTTCCCTCTGCCTTGGAGCTGTTCCCGGGAGCCTCCTGCTTGCTGTGCAAGGGGCGGGGGGAGAGAAAGGAGTGCTAATGTCAGGGTGTCGTCCCCCATCTCCATAGAGCAGAGGGGCATATGACAGGGCTTAGGAAGGAGGGAGCTTCCTGGCAGCAGCGGCTCTTTCAATTTGCTGATCTACTTAAAAAGGCAGAAGCGACAACGGGTCCTGTGGCACCTTATAGACTAACAGAGGTACTGAAGCATAAGCTTTCGTGGGTGAATACCCACTTCTTCGGATGCAAGCAAGGAGAAGAAGGTATTCACCCACAAAAGCTTATGCTCCAATACCTCTGTTAGTCTATAAGGTGCCACAGGACCCGTTGTCGCTTCTACAGATCCAGACTAACATGGCTACCCCTCTGATACTTAAAAAGGCAGTGTATTTAGAGTGGAGTCAGCGTACTTAAAGAGGCAATGCACATCTCTCTCTCACAGAGGGCGTGTGTGTGTGTCCCTGTCTGCCATGCTGTCTTCCCTCCCTCCATTTGTGCTGCCTTGTAGAGTGAGGCTACATTAACAATGTGTTAACCCTTGAGGGCACAGCCGAGTGTTAGTTCATCATTTAACCAGTAAGGCATTTCCTGGGAAATATCCCACCCTCTGACTTCACCACCTCAACCAAACTTCACAATCATCATTGCTGTGTATAGTGTTTAAGTGAATATAAGTTTTAAAAAAACAATTCAAGTCACATTTTCAGGAGCATAACTGCAATGTTAAATGAGGAGTTACTGTAGGATTTAGAAAAAAACTCAACTTGAAACAATAACTAGTGATTAGCATTTTTATCTACAAAGTGTTTTGCAAACTAAGCAGCTAAGACACTTATCTGCTTCCCCTTATATTAGAATAAGTATTTCACAACATCTCTGAGGCAGAGGAGCACTATATAACTTCCATTTTTCAGAGGGAGCACAGAGACTTAACCCAAGAGCTCATGGGAAGTCGGGCAGAGATGAACCTAGGTATCCCAAGACTCATGCTAGTGGTGCCCTAACTGCTGGACCAGTCGTCTTCTCCCCGCTAGTCATAAGGTTCTAGATTTGTCGTTCTGATTTCCACAAGTGAGCATACTTGCAGTATTTTTTAAAACCGCAAACTCACTGTTTTTCTGCCCATGTATTAGCAGTAAACAATTGTGGAAGTAGAACTTGTCTTCTAATCAGGAGGTGCTGAGCTCTTGGCAGCTCCCGTTGAAGTCAGTGGGAGTCATAGGTGTTCACCATCTCTTGGGATAGCCTTTAGTTACCAGTTGTCTGAGGGGGTGAGTTCAGCACAATCTCAGGAGTGGCTCTGGGGTGTGACATGGAATAAGTGGAAAATTTGCTCAACCCTTAGGCAGGTATGACTCAGAATACACACAGGAAGCAGATCCTTTGAATAAGGATAACTCTGCCCATAATAACACTTTGGTGAGTAGAATTTCACTCCCATTTAACAAGTTGCATAGGTAGTGAAAAGGTTTTACTATCTCCTGTTACATTTATTGTTAGACAAAATTTAAAAACGGATTGTACTAAGCGTACTCTCCCACTGTATTGTCTGAGAAAGTGAGATGTGTATGACAGCCCAGCATAACACAATTTAGCAAGGCGGCTAGCTGTTTTGTTGCACAGTTAACATGAGAAGCCTTGCTTTCTTACAGATGCTTAGGGTATGTTTTTAAATGGACCTTAATGTGCCTTTTTCTTTTTAAATCTAGGGAACAGTTATCATCATTGCAAATCATGGTGACCGCATTGACATCCCGCCTGGAGCCGTATTAGAGAACAAAATTGTATCTGGTAATCTTAGGATCCTGGACCACTGAGTCAATGTTCAGTTTGTAGATCCTGCTAAAACAACCTTATGATAGAAGAACCTGTAGGCATTAAAGTAAATGGCACACAAGGCCTGTGCTTTGTCACCTGCTCACTGTACCCTGCAGTATTAATTTTAAATAGCTTTCTGTGCTTCCCTTTTTAACTACACACAGTGCAAAGGATGTGCAGAAGTAATGCTTTTGTCTGTTAAAGGATTCTGTAACTCAGTTAATATAACCTTAAAGTGCAATACTGTTTGTCTTGAGACAAGATGGACAGAACTTCTCTATAAGAAGTTAAGAGGTTTGCCTCTGATAGTCAATAGTTTTGAATTGCTTGTAACTGCAAAAATAAAGCTGTGAAGCAACAGATGGTTAGCGCCTTCATGTAATTTTTTTAATGAAGTGTAAATGAGGTATGATAAAATTAAATGTTTCACTACTGTTACTAAGTGAAATAAGATGTTACAAATTGTTTGTGTTCACGAATCATACTTAACCTAGTCATTTCACACCACGTAAGTTAATAGTTAAGCTATACTGTCATATCACAAATGTTTTCCTAACAAACACTGAGCGGTAAGGTGGTCATTATGATCTTGTACTCAAGCTGAAATAAACTGTTCTAAATTTACCCAAAGAATCTAATTTTTTAAAAAAAAATCTGCGTGTATGTTTTCTGTTGCATCCTTAATTTGCCCTTCTTTGCAGTAAAATGGAAAAATCACATGTTGACTGTACATGTTCATGTGGTGTCCTAAATAAGGATCAGTTCCCTGTCCTGATGATCATTCTTTCAATTCTATAGTATTTACCTGTAAGCAACTTATTTTATATGTTTAGCATATAAGACTGATCTGTATCATTAAAAAAAGTTGGTCTTTAACAACAAGGGTGATTTTATAGCTTTATTTCGATTGAAAATGACATCTGTTATGCTAACAGATAGGCACACAAACACTGTAGACCACTCCATCATATGTAATCATTACAAGGTTAGGCACTCAGACTATGTTTAGGTAAAAAGGTGTGGAGGTGAAATACACAGGCACTTTTACGTAGTGCTGGCAGCTTCCAGACTTAAAAGGTAGTATTAAAGAGTCGTCATTTAATCAACCTAAACTAGTTTCAGTCATCACCTCTCCCAGCTACTGCAGTAGTGTAACAAGGGCGACAGCAGCCTAAAACTTAATTCTACTCTTTTTACCCCACCCCTCTTTTCTTAATAGATGCACTCCATTACACTTTTTCAAAAATTGTGGGAGAGGGGATAAGTAGAAGAATTGGCAGAGCCAAATCATTGGTTTGGTATCAGTTTGAAGTATCTATCAGCACTAATGATTATCATTTTAAAATCTATCCAGTAGATAATGGCTTAAGTGAACATACTGTTTACTAAAGTTGTATCTTCTGGTGGCAGTACAGAGCCTAGCTGGAAGAAATACCCTGAAACATCTGCTTCCTAATAAATCTGAATCTTACATGCAAGCAATTGAGCCATTTATTTCTTATAAAGATCTGTAAAAAAATAAATTTTAGAACAGCAGTTTCATAGAGAAAAACATTTTCTACAGAGTTCAACTGCAAGATTTTATATTATACCATCATTAAATAAGGTGGGACACCATGTGAATTTCATTGCACTAGAGGAAATGCAAAGCATCTTTTTAATATAAAGATATACAGAGCAGTCTAGACAACTACAGCTGTGTTACAGCTATGTGTTTGTTTGGATTTGGTCCAAAGAAACCTGAGTCTGTTTCCAGAGAATGAAAAAAAAATTGCACAGACAGCTGATCACGTGTTTCTTGCTGAAGGACACTCAAAAGGTCACTCACTCCCTGCAGCTCACTCTGAATCTAGTTTCCCCAAATATCAATAGCATCCTCTCATGGACTCCACTCATAAGTATTCGCCTCAAGCTTCTTGAAAGCAAGACATTTGGTGGTCAGAACCAACTGACTATTTCCAGTAGATTATCACCTCTTCTGATCCCAGATTTCAGCCATGTTTAGGTCCAGATTTTTAAGGCCTCTCAAAGCTTGAAGGTTTCCAGTGTAAAAAGCTACGTCTGCTGTAACCAATCTGTAGTGAAATAGATGTTATAATTCTGATGCTAAAGCACTAGTTGAAACAGGATTTCATATTAGCACATCAGTTCAAACACAACCCATCTCTTGTTTTGAGCTAGGTTGAAGTAACTTAATACCTCTCTATTATGCAATTCTGAACTAGGAGAAAAGGGGTTAATATTTGCCTAGGTCACAGGAGTAATGTTCTACTACTTACCAATAAAGTTACTAATATCTTTGTCTAGGTAGATGTCTGGTTCCATTTTCCTTTTCTACCCAGTTTAAGATAGATCTAGAGTCAGAGAACTCAAAGGAAATTGGACATTAACTCCCTTTAGGCCCCTTTGATAATCCCAGCCTAAAAATCCTGACTCTTACGGTAATGTGCAATATTAACTCGCTGAATTGCAGTTGCTAGAGGAGCTTGATATAATAAGGAAAAATCATGCTTCCCTCATCTGTTCAACAAAATAGACAAAGCAGGACACCTTGACAATTTAGACTTCAAAAAGCATTTGACGTAATTCCTCAGAAGCAGCTCCCAGGGGAACTAATTGGGGTGAATTGTACTGTAGTCCTGTCATGAGTTAGAAACTGGCTAAGATATAAGAATAAATGGTAAAATTAATAGTGGGGTGTCCGAACATTCACAGTAGAACTGGATTTTAAAATGTACAATAAGGGACTTGGAAAAATCTCTAGGTAAAAATTAGAGCAACTAGACTGGAGAAGATTATGAACTTCAGGAAGACCTATCAAAGCTAAGTGAATGGGCCAAGCACCATGGCAGGTGAAAGTCAGTGTACTACCTACTCGTACGCGTTTCGGAGTTCTAAAGTAACTATAGCCACACAGGAGGAGATGCTGGTATCTGGGTGAGGAGTAAGAGCTAGTCAGAAATTCACTGAACCAAAATGTTTCACCACATCTGTAATCGATTTGACAAAACCTTCACCAGAACACAGGCAGGTTTCCTTTCTGTACAGCTGGAGCTCTGGCAGGGTTTCCACTCTATGGTAGCAGCCCATAGGAGCCCTGCCTACAGCTATGCACTGAACAGCAGCTGTCAAATTAACAGGAATGTAAGTGCTTCTGAAACAAAATATTCAGGCACTGCTGGAGAATTTGGGTAAATTTGCTTTCATTCCAAGTCAGAACAAAAGCAAATTCAAAAATACCAAACTCCAGCCGAGCTGAAATCCCAGAGTTTTGGCCAGCTCTAATGAGTAGTAGCAACCATCAACCACAATTTTAAGATGCATAAAGGATGAGAGAGAGAATGCTGATCTAATGCCAGTCAATAAATTAGTGGTACACCCTCACCTGGAAGACAATTAAGCATGGACTACTGAATGGCACCAGCAGAAACAGAAGGGGTTTGGTGTCAGGCATGGAAAAAATTCCACACTCTCTTCCTATGGGATTGTTTAATTTATGGAAAGGAGATGAATAAGTGGGGACATGAGTGGTGTACAAACTGGTTGGAGATGATGAACAGCACTTCTCATATAACAGGATTAATAGAACAAAGGGACATTAAATGAAATTGAAAAGTAACAAATTTGAAAAAGCAATCTAATGAAAGCATAATTAGCCTATGGAATTCACGGCAACTACACATCATTGAAGCCAATGAATTAAATATTTATATGGATAACAAAAACATCCTCAATTCATTAGATGATTAAAAAAAAAAGGAGAATAAGCCCTGTGTTTCAGGAGGCAACTTGTAAAAGGAGTTAGGGAGAAACTTCCACTATAGGTAGATTATTCAATAATTGTCCATGAGGAGGTTTTTTGTTTGTTTGCACCTTTCTGACACACATCTGGTGCTGGCCACTGTCAGATACGAGACACTGCAGCAGAACTATCACTTATCTAATCAGGTATGGTAATTCCTATCAATATATTGGGGGGGGGGGGCATAAAAGCAGTATGTGAGACCTGTTAACACAGGCTCTGTTTAAAAAGAATCAGAATTCTTTATGGAGAAAGATGCCCTAATGCTGGTTCTGCTTTAAAAACATTTCTTATAGGGGATAAAACACTGATTCTTGATAATAGTTAGCACCTCCAGCCACGCATCTGAATTAATTCATGTTTCCAAGGTGCTTTTAAGTGTCACATGACTTGTGAGGTAAGTAATGATTGTCACCATTATAAAAGGGGGAAAACAGGCACAGGCAGATGAAATAACACATCCAAATCTGTGACAATGCAAAGAATATTACCCAGATTTCCTGCCTCTCAATATTTTTCTTTATTCAACAGACTATGTCCCCTCTCCCTCCTCTATTGTCTCTAAAAGGAGTGCCCTGTTCAACTTGCACCTTTTAGCAGAAGAGGGCTCCAAATAGATCTTGCATTCTAAATACAGCATATAGTGGCGTTTTGATTACAGCCGGTAGATTTATTAGAGAACTAAGCATTGTTGCTACTGTGGAAATGAGTATTAAAACAAGTGTCCATACATACCCATTCTGAGGTCCTCCATCATTGACTACATTTAAGTGGGCCAGCTGCCTCTTCAAATGAAGTTTGTAGCTTGCATTAATTCTTAAAAACAACATCTAGAACAAACCATAAAACCCAGTAACCTGTATGTAATAGCATCAGAATAAGGAACCTCACGTCATTCATATAATTCTTCCCCCAAACTCTCTTCTGTAGCACTGCCAGCAAAAAAAAGTGTGCTAACACTAATGAAGTACAACCATTTGAACCTCTAAGATGGGTACATGCCTAAACTAATGTTTTTTATAATGTGTCTTTCCCTCCACACCCTCTCTGCTCCTGCTGGATGGACTATTCTCACTTGTTTATCAAGTCCAGCATTTACATTGTAAACTCTTTAGGACAGGGACCTGTCTTCTCTGTCTGGGAGGCACCCAGCACACTTGTAGGTGCTATAAAATAAACAATGTATTTCTTGTACTGTAACCCTTACATCAAACAAAAGGATCAGTTATTATCTATGGGGCTTTTTAGTACAATTCTTATTAACAGAAGAGGCAGACTGCAATCCAGTGCATTAGGTGACAGAATGGTCCTTCCTGGCCATCTATAAAAGCACTGACTGTAGCCTATTATAATGAGCACACCTAGAACAGGCTGGGCTCATAGCAGATTTAGTGACATGAATAATCCAGTGCTGTAGTTAAATCTGAATTGCATTACAGCTGCCTAAAATGGCTGTTCTAGTGTAGATTTCAGGAATAAGTCTGGGAGATTCTCAACATGGCCACCCACAACAGCCAAGTTATTGCCCTTGTGTAGAATGTCACCACTAACTCCTGTATTTAGGATATCTACATCTAGATATTAAGCACAAGGTTGATGCAAAAGGGAAGTGAGTCAGCTCAGTCTTGCCCTGGGGAGCTAGAGCTGAGCAAATATAGCAAAAAAGAACCCCTCAAAACTGAACATAAGATTCTAGTCAAACTGAACTCACTGCAGTGGTATTTGCAATCCCATTTGTTCACAACACATGACTATATTCAGTAGATTTTCTTTGTCTGTGGAAAGCAGAAGTGTCCCAAGTACTGGTAATGACGTGTTTTAATAATTGAAGTGTCACAGTAGCTACAAAACAATTTAAAATGCTCACCTGTGTTTGCTCCTCAGGGAGGAGGTCACATATAGCTTCATGCATCTTTGCCATTTGCTTACAAATATTCCTGAAGCAGGCTGAAGGAACAGGAGCTTTCACCTCATACTGGTAATAAAGACAACACTGGTCACTTGTTTTCCAACATCTTTAGAAAATGGTCAAAAGGAAAATGTTCTTGGCTGCCTCCTATGCTGCTAGGCCTTCAGATACCATTGACTAAAAGCTGTTATTGATCCATGGGCAGCTTGCATTATAGAATCATTGGCACTTTACATTTTATAATCAAACAGGGCAATTCAAATCAAACACAGATCAAAGCAGCATTCCCCCCACCTGATCCATTTGTCTTGGTTAGTTTTAATTGCTGGCTTACATTACACACCTCAATTATATTTTAGGGAGGGAATGATTAACAGGACAGTTAAATGTGCATATGACATGCCTTATGCTAGTCCCCTCTCCTGCTTTGGAATGCACTTGCTCTCCACAAGTAACAGGAAAGAATTCCGTCTATGACGTATGCACCACTTGTCATTCCAGTACAAATACTTGAAAAAAGAAAACAAGCCAGTCCTACAAGAACACGTAATTGGAAGTTTCTGGCACAAGGAAAGACGAACGCTGCTGAAAACCAAGTACAGCATGTGCCAAAGAACAGGTAAAAATACAGCTGAACTGTCAGTGTGGACTCCTCCTAAGGAATGAGGAAAAATACCGGGGGTGACTAAGATAAGAGACACCTTTCCTTGGTCATGGCTGATATCTGAGAAACAAGCTAATGAAAGGAGATTTGCTGCAAGGGAACAAAATTATTACGTTCCCACACCTAGAAGGAAAGATCGTACAGTGATTTTCAAAGCAATGTCCTAGCTGCAATACTTTCCTCAGTAAAGCTTGAGCTGTAGTTTCATGGCCAAGAGTAGGTTCCAAGTCTAGGCCTGGTTTAAGCAGGTTCAGGCCCCAGAATGCCCCCTCTCGGAAAAGGCGATCATGATACTTACTTTAATTAGTAAAGAGCTTTGAGGTCTATGGATGGTTTATCCAAGATTATTATTAATTTATAAATGTTGCTGAACTAAAAGGAGGTACATGTGCTTGCAGTAGGTCTAAAGTTGGAGAAAACTGCTTGGCCATTGCTTGAAAGAGAAAAACTGGCGTTATCTATAAAGTTCTGAGGAAAGGAAAGCCAATAGTTTAATTGTGTCTTGGCGACAACGGGCCCGATCCTGCAAACATGGCCTACCAAAGGTTGATTACCACTAAGGCTAATTGGACTACTTAGGGTAATGAGTACTATATATTGGGGTGAGGGATAACTCAGTGGTTTGAGCATTGGCCTGCTAAACCCAGGGTTGTAAGTTCAATCCTTGAGGGGGCCATTTAGGGATCTGGGGCAAAAATTGGGGATTGGTCCTGCTTTGAGCAGGGGGTTGGACTAGATGACCTCCTAAGGTCCCTTCCAACTCCGAGATTCTATGATATGGGAGTATTTGCAGGAATGGGCTTCAAGTGACTTGAATTTCAGTCTTCTGGTTTAAAAATGGTTGTATTGTATTGTATGTATCTGTGAAGTGGAATATTCATAGAAAACATACAGGCTAAAGCTGTGGCTGTTCAGCCCAAGTATCAGGGCTGCAGGGCTGCAATCCTGCAAGTTGCTCAGCATTTCCAGCCTCTATCGTGCTCAACACCTCGCCGGAGCAGGCTCAGAGCTTTTATTGCTGCATCCAAACGGCAACAAAAGTACAGGTTCAAAGAGAGCCATGGCATCTTAGGGGACTATATTATTTTCACTAATACAGTACCCCTATTTGTCTTCTACCTGCACCTCTACAACTAACAGAACCATGTCGCACCAGTGCCTCCAGAGCCCAACTGAGACCAGGGCCTCACTGCTCTAGACACTGTACACACGTAGTAAGAGACCGGCTCCTGCCTCAATCTAAACAAGAGAAGGAGGGGACACATTAAATGGTTTGCGGGTCACAGCAGATCAGCTGCAAAGCCAGAAGAGAACCGTGGGCTCTGGGGCCCCAGTTTAGTACCCTGTCCACTGAACCATGCTGACTGTTTCGTGAAGAGGAGCCTGTCACCCAATATTCAGTCTCTGATTTCTAGACCATATTAACTTTTCTTAAACACACTTAACACCGCACTGCCAAGCTCCAGAACACTGCCATGAGAATGACTTGCTCATTCTTTCAGATGTACACATTTAAAGCCAGTGATCATTTTTATTTATGGGGTACTCAAGCCTTGAGACTCAGACACATCCCCCTAAAAAGCAATGCTAACAGGACTACAATTAATGACCTATACTCCTGCCCCGTAGCTGTTGCATATTTTCTGTTTTAAGATGTCCTCCAGTGTTTTCACTGTCATTCATCCAAGAGGAGAGTAGCAGTAATGTTAAGATCCCAGATCCTGGGCTCTATTAGGTACCAAACAACCAAAAAGACTGGGTTTACTGGTAAGGTAGACAAGCTAGCACATGTTCTAATATTCCTCCCCTATCCCTGCTGGCTGTAGTCATGTGAGCCAGCTGCTGAAATTGAAAACAATCCTAGCCTTCAAGAGCCTCAGAGAGCAGGAATCTTGCCAGTTTAAATCTTCTGCCAGCTCACGAAAAAGAGTGGGCAGGAAACATGGAAGGACGGCATGGCAGATGAATGTTAACCACAATCCAGACAAGCCCTGCACTATGGGTGTGTTGTTGTGCACCTCCCACTCAAGGGGCCATATTTTCTAGAGATGAGAATAAAAGTGACAGGGAAGACATTCGACAAACTGGAAGTTTATTTGGTCTTTGATGGCTAGAACACTATTTTGGACTTGGTCATCTTGCCAGTGTTGGTCTTTTTAAACACATTTAATCAATGAAAAGACGTCGTAACAGGACAGGAAAAAATAAACCCTTCTCCTTTTCCCTCTCTGTGGCAATCTGACCCCGCACTCCCCAACAGCAGCAATTCTTGCTAGCCTAATGAAATGTCGAGGGGGGAGGGAGAACATCATATATTCCCAAAGATTCTCCCTATCCCTGGTATTTTACTTTTTCTGAAACAGAGCGTAGGTGCTGTTTATGTAATTGTGCCAATAACCAATCACATAACTAGATTTCCCCAACCCACTTCATATTGGACAATTAATGTCTGAATTCTAACTGGCTTCTATAATAAATGTGTTTGCATGAACCAGTCAAATTGGTCACTCAAAGGTTCATTTTTTTTCCTACGGTGACATTTCCTTGTGAAGCAGCTTTACAAAACAAACAAAACAGGCTGAAGGTTTATGTAAGGTGTATGTTAATTACCAAAACTGACAGCCCACTTCTGTCACCTTTACTATTGCTGAGTAGTCCCTCAGACCATCAGCAGCCCCAATGGGACGCTTTGCAGAGTAAAGTACTACTCATTGTACGTAAGGGTGGCAGAGTCTGGCCCATAAGGTTTAGCCAAATTGATCACTTGATAGAGATTTCAACAAATAGATACAATCTATCTTAGGCACTTATATGGCCCCATTACCACCGTACGTGAGTACCTCACTAACTTAAATGAATTTATTCTCACAGCA
This sequence comes from Macrochelys suwanniensis, assembly GCA_033296515.1. Classification (NCBI taxonomy): domain Eukaryota; kingdom Metazoa; phylum Chordata; order Testudines; family Chelydridae; genus Macrochelys; species Macrochelys suwanniensis. The sequence continues at coordinate 186,404,668 of CM065777.1, read as the reverse complement.
CCTTTGTGAGGTAGGACACTGCTATTATCCCTACTTTACAGATAGGGAACTGTGGCACAGGGCGACTAAATGACTTGCCCAAGGTCACACAGGAAGCATGTGGCAGAGCATGGAATCGGTCCCGGATCTCCCAAGCTCCAGGCTGGTGGCACAGCCACTGGCCCATCCTTTCTCTCATGCCAATTTCCTATAGCTCATCAGTTGTAAACCTGGGGTACACATTGCACTGGGAGGTCACATGGCATTGGCTCCTTCTTGCTTCCAGCTGCTTCTATAGGCAGCCACATCCAGGCTCTTCACTGCACAAGAGCAGGAAATAGGAGTTGCTCTCAGGGATGGGATTGGGAGCCAGAAGCATGACTGGAAATGCTAGCCACAACAGCCATCAGCTGGATAAGACCATCCAAGAAAGCAGAGTAGCCAGGCATCTTGGTAAAGCATGGGAGCTACTATATTCACAGTATCTATCTACTGGACCAAGGAAAGCGTAACAATTTATTGCATCAAAAGAGATTCAAGATATGACCAATGCTGATTTTATAAAGGTTAATGACATGCATGCATTGACTCTTAGAGTATATTTTCTTAAGTCCAGCATAGGGCCCTGTGTATATAGGTTTAAACCAGTTTAAACAATGCCTAGATAGGGAACATTTAGACTTTGTTTGAAACATGTAGTCTAAGATTCTGCACATAATGAAACACCCAAATGCAATGCAAAGTATAATTATTTCCATAAATCATTACCTTTGATAACAGTTTGTCAAATAAGCTATCCATTATGGCTACAAGCTTTGCTGAAATTTCAGCTATGTGGTCATGATAATCCTGTAATGGAAAAATAGGGTTTTATTTACCATCTAATGACATTCATATTCTTCACAGCACAATTGAGAAAGAGCATATAAAGAGTTTAATTAGAAGATACACAAAGAATTACCTTAGTAATGTGGTCAAAATGCCTGAGCATGCTAAATTGTTTAGGCTGCAGTCGAGCTTCAAAATGAGCCCTGATAATAGGAATGTAGTGTACAATTAGCTGTAGGCAGCGCGAAGAGAGAGCTGTAAACCCAGAAGTAAGAGAAGGGAAAAAACAGCTTAATTATTATACAAGTATAGTAATTTTGTACGGCCTAGCCTGCACCTTCTCTAAAAAACAGAGTACAGATCCAACACTCAAAAACCAGCTCGAAGATAAACTGGAAGTGAAAATTTACGAAGCCATGTAGTGAAAATACAAACATCTGACATTAATATATTCATGTCAAGAGTACAGAGCATTTTACACTGAGGGAACCAACTCACACAGTCCTTAATTCATTGATTGGAATGGGAGTTTTAGCTAAGTAAAGACTGACTCTAGGCTATGGAGCTACACAAAGAAACCCTTTCACCCGCTAGTGAAATGCAGTCACCTCTGGAGCTGAATTTGGCAGCTATTTAACAGAGCGCAGCAACATTTCACAACGGCTTAGGACAGGAAGCAGAGAGTACCATATTCAACTGAAATACAGGGGTTGATTTAAGATAGGCAGGAAGCTGCTATTTGTAAAAATGGAAGTACTGTGTATTCCAAATGTCAAACTCCAAATAGCAAACAATCCCATCTGTGACAAGGTCACAATGTAAGAAGTAATTCCAGCTTCCAAAGTCACTTATTTTGACTGAAGACCACGTTTGGCTAAAGAGATTGATTTCTTCTACTTCCAAGTAACATATATGACACACTGCAGCACACTTCTTCAATACTACCATTCATAGACTCGTATACAAATTCTGTATTCAAAGTAAAACACATCATGGTAACCCCCTCTTATCTTTTCACATCTTTTCCAGTGCCCTGCAACTTGGAGATGGCTTATCCTGAATATTTAGTGTTTTATTAGACTGAGGAATGAGATCTGAAAAGTAGAAATCCATACCTAAATTTTTTGTAGTTATTGTTTTCAAACCAACAACTTGCAATGCACCTGCTCCAAGAACTAGCTGGCAGCTTCTGGAGTTGAAATACTATCAGAGAGAGAAAAAAGTAAGAGTTGACGATCTATACGTAACATAGGGGGAGTATGGGGATGATAGGTACCTTAGAAATGCCATAGATAAAAGTGAGTGAGACTTTAATCACTGACAGATGATTGGGCTTGGTACTGAAGTTACCCAGATTTCTCGTTCTAGGAGAGTCCCATGCTCTAATGATTCCTCTTGTGTGTTTACTCAGGATCTCATAATCCGCATAGGACTTACTCACTCGGGACCTGATTTAGAGCCCACTGAAGTCATTAGGAGTCATTCCACTGACTTCACTGGGCTTTGAATCAGACTCTTGGTGTTGCTTGAATCAGTTCATGCCAATGATGGCTCTCTGGATTGGATTTCTGGGACAGGAATGGAAATAGGGGGTATTAAGAATGGACAATTATTTCCCAATTATTTCATTTCTGTGACTGACCTCTCCCTCCATCTGAAGTATTTGGGTTGTGTTTCTCTTCCTGAAAATACTGCAGTCAGCTCTGACTTGTCTGGCTAAGGTATTTCCATCCTAACTCCAGATGAATGCATGGAAATAGTGAATTCTTACTAGAAGGCTAAATAAATATTTCTTGCACAGGGCCCTCAGAGGAGGTGAATAGGCTTGAACTTGGCTGGATGGGGCAGATTGCAGGAAAGGTTAGTCCCATGGAAATCATCAAGCAACTAATTTTCTAATTTAGATTCTGACCTATCCCTCATCTCCCGCCCCCCTCCGCAACCTGGCACATTTGGGACATAGAAAGCAATGTGAAAAAATCAGTTAGGGAGAAAGAGTTAATCAGTACTGAGAGAGGAGCAACATTTTTCTCAGCAGTACTAATGACCCCACTGATGCATGATCCCATTCAGAGATCAAGGCCCCCGTCTCCAAAGAGAGAAGCGAGTGTGGAAAAAGATTCTTCGTGCAGCCACCTACACTTAGCTATCCAAAGCAGGAGTGCAACGGATAAGACATGAGCACTGGACCACCATCCACAACCTGTGCTGCCAGAGACAGAGGATGTGGAGTGGGGCTGGAAGGAACATTGCCAAGCCCTAGAGCCTCTTGAACTGTCTCTACCTACTTCTGTGGTACAAGCACAGAAATGTAGGAACCTGGAGTTTCCGGCTGCTCATTGAGTCAGTTCACTGATTGCCTAGCAGAGCGCTGGACTCGTAACCATCTGCTATCCAGGACTCCTGACAGACTGACTCCTCAATACTCCTTCCCTGTATCAACTTTGTTGGTCATCCGGGTATCCGATGGTCTGACAAGCAAAGAGGGAGGGAAGAAGGCTGAAGAGCTAGTGGAGTAAGACTCCCTAAGTCTGACAGTTTATAACAGAGAACTTCTGCATTCCTGTGCTGTGGGAGTGACCGGTCTCTCTTTTGTGGCTATATTATGTGAAGTCTAGACCAGAAAAACTGCATAGTCCAACCCCAACATCTGTGCATATGTCCACATGCGGGCTTCCTGTTCACTGCCTGGTGCAATTCAAGGTGTTGGTGGTCATTTTCAAAGCCCCAAATGGTTTGGGACCTGATTATCTGAGAACCACTTTGCACCCTATACCTCAGATAAGACGGGCTACAGCTGAAGCCTGCCTAGCTGCCACAAAGATAGGAACTACAGAAATTAATAAAAGGCACAAGCCATTTTGGCAATGAAAAAAGAAATACACCAACAGGAATGCTCATAATTTACCTATTAATGGAAAGTTTAAAGGATGAACTTGAATGATGACTCCAAGGAAAGAAAAGCCCCTATATAAGAACTATTTAAAAGGAATATTTAAAAGGTCTGTAACCTAGTAATTTGGTAAAATTCCATTTCTATTATAGCTTTAATTTCTGTTAATCCTTTTTCTATCCAAATTGTCTTAACAGATTGGCCTCCTTCAATTATAAGTGTAACAAACATCAGCTACCACTGTGTCACACTTCCTTCTTTCAATGGCTACGCTCAAGGATTCATGCAAGGATAAGGGACAATTGGTCTGGTTCAACTGGTCTCTCACTTCTAGAAGAGCATATTAAGAAATATGGAAAATAGAAATCTGCAATTCCTCCCTCATACACAGACTGACTTAGTGAGCTCTCTTGCATTCATGGAAAAAATGACTGTTTAATAAAAACACTTGGAAAAGATAGGAGGCTGTCTGGTCACATGTGAAACTATTGCATACTTTTGCAGTTTAGTGTATGTTAGTCCCAGATACTCTTAAGCTTCTGTTCTCACTTATTTATGTATTTAGTCACTGTAATAACTGATGTCCCACATGACCTCAACAGACTCAGGGTTTTTGTGTTTTTGTTTTTATCCCAGGTTTTACAAATAACAAACAGTGAATTTTGTTATTCATATACTATTTCCATCTTGTGCATATTTTTACATATATAGTTTTGTTATGTGTTTATCTTTTATATAAAACAATAAAAATAAAGTTTCATTTGCGGTTCTCAGCTGGCTGCTATTTTGATATCAATTTCTATTTTCAATACCTGAACGCATAAGAAATCCTTTACCGAGAAACTTAGCAGCCAACGCCCCAGACACAGCAATGACATTTTTAAGGTCACTCATGTACTCCTATTAACTCCTCTAGCAATAAACAGTTGATGAAGACATCACAGTTTTTAATTTAATTTCCATTTTACAGCAATGGTTTCAGCAGAGAACTATTTTTCATCCTTCTAACCACAATAAGGTGACTTGTACAAATCAAGGAATTGGTTTCCTCCCTACATACATACACTCCCAATGACATTTTGGCTCGCATTGCTCTTTACTAGCCACAATCTAGTATTCTCTGCTTCACAACACTATCCATCCAGTCTGAAGGACAAATGACTATCTGAGTCCAAAGATCAACATCAAAACATCTCTTCGGCCGGCTATCAGGGATCTCTAATGTGCCGGTGAACAAGGGGACAAATGGCTTTCCTTTAGTTATTTCACGTAACCTATCTACTCTGAATTGTATTTAGATGAGTTCACAGTGTTACCCAACTACACCCAGCAATATGTGCCTTGTGATTCCTATAATTACAGCAAAGATCACAGTCAAGCTATTTTTCAATATTATTATTAATTACTGATATTGAATCATACATTTTCATGGAGTATTAGAGACAGTAAGATGCATTCCCTGCCCTGAAGATCTTAATATAGTATGGGCTACAAATTTGATAGTCATACCTTCAATAAATCAGACAGACGAGTAAGCATGTCAGTAGTAATAGAAGGGATGTTATCCACACACTGGCAGTACTCAAGTATTATTTTTATTAAAAGCAACACTGTCCTATAAGAAAAGAAACAGAGTCAAATATGTAATTTCAGTTGATAAATCAAACTAACACCACAGGTTTGTAGACAGCAGGGATAGTTCTAACATATGCTTTATATGCTTTCCTCTCCCATTTGTTGCATTCAGCTCTGTTAAGAGTTGTATGCAGCTGCCAATCTAAATTTTTAAAAGAATAAAAAAATGTTTACCAGACACCGTTCCCCTCTAGTACTAGAGATTACAGTATTAAGTACCATATTTCCTCTAAACGCCCTCCCCCCACTCAAATTTAAAGCGGTAAAGCTGACTGACGTGAAAATAGATTTATGCCTTATTTCTGCTTCTTCATGATGTATAAAGAAAGTTTTTGTCTAAGAACATTACTTGTTCCTGTTTGATTTTTTTACACTAGTAATCGAGATCTTGTCCATCCTGGAAGACCTGATGGTGACTAAGGAAACAGTAAAATGATGACATTGCAGGAGACCTCAGGGACAATTCTGGCCCTTCCTCCAGCATAAAGAGATTGTAAAGGAGGCACAAGTGACTCACTGCAGGAGCAGTACAGGCCTGGTGTTATAAGTGGGTCTTATATCACTGAAAATCAATGGGACTTAGGCTCCTAAATCACTTGAGAACATGAAACTTAGGTGATTTTGAACATTTTTCTCCAGAGCAGTAAAATAACTGGAATCCAAAAGGATATGTAAAGATGGGTAAAAAAAATCTTCTAAAAATACTTAACTGGTGCAAGAATAATAGTTTCTGGAGTTTGATAAAGTTATTTTATATTTTATAGAAATAATTATTGTATGAATGGAGGGTTTTATTCACACATCAGTAGGAAAATATAAAGCTCCAGTCTTAAAATACTGTGTAATCCTTGCCAATTTTGAGCAAGTGCTACAAGAAAAAAAAATCCGTAGCACACAGACAATGACGGGCATTGAAGAGGCTGTAATGAATGTACAATCAGTAAGAGACTGAGCAGCTTTATACACATAGCACCAAGTGCTCAGAGACGCTGAGCACCCCTAATTCCAACTGACTTTAACGGTAGCTGCAAGTACCCAGTATCTGTCACCATCAGACTTCACCCAAATAGAGCACCTGCAATCCTTTGAACTCAAATATGAAGAAGGCAAGAAAAAACAGTCCAGGCCATCCATGTCAGGCAAGGCTAGTATTCCAAATAGGTATCCTGACATTGCAAAGCAAAAATCTTCTTTCCACACAATAGGGTACAGAAAAAAGATGTACATACGTCCAAAACAGGCATTTGTGTGATATTTGTAGGCCATTTGATTTGGGGGTTATTTTTTGTTACATTTGTATTTTTAAAAAAATCAGGTGAAACAGAAGAATAAAAATGTCTGTAGAAATCTGTGGAATTAAAATGTTCTAGTTAATACTGAAGTTGATTTCTTCAAGGAGCTAAAAAATAAATAAAACATATTTCTCCCTCAAATGACCAGACATAGATTATCAAATGCAACTTCAATGTACAACAAGGTATTTAGGCCAGCACATTGTGAAGGAACTATTCAAGTTGAATGGCCCATCAAAGAACACTTAACTCACAATGGACCATGGGAGACACCTATTTACACTTAACGGACTTTCCTGTGATGGCTTCTGCTATGACTAAGCGAAATAATGCATGGACATGTGACTTGCCCATGTGACTCGAAACACCCTCTTGTTACCTGTAATTTTCCACAGTGAGAACAATGGGATTCCCTTCACTTGGCAGAAGCTATAAAAGGCCCTGGAGACATCGCCGTTTTGCCTCTTTCCTGCTCAAACTTCTGGACTATGGACTTATACTAATGGAAGCATTCTAACCAGGGCCGGCGCTTGCACTAGGCGACCCTAGGCGGGGGTTGGGGGGCGGCGGGTGGCTGCCTCCTGGCTCCCCGCTCAGCCACTGAGCATGGAGCCGGGAAGCAGGGGGGCAGCTCGCCGCGGCTGCCCGCTGCCTCCCCGCTCAGCGGCTGAGCTGCTGAGCGGGGATACCAGGGGCGGCTCGCAGTGGCTGCCCGCTGCTGAGCGGGGAGGCAGGAGTCAGCCGCGGCGAGCCGCCCCTTGTCTCCCCGCGGCTGCCTCCTGGCTCCACACTCAGCGGCTGACCATGGAGCCGGGATGCTGCCAGCGAGCCATCCCCCTGCCCCACGCTCAGCCGCTGAGCGTGGAGCCGGGAGACAGCCACGGCGAGCCGCCCCCCTGCCTCCTGGCTCCACGCTCAGCTCCCGGGCCCACGGGCTTGGGCGGGGGGGCTGACCTCCCACGGGTGGAGGGGAGCTGAGCTCCTAGGGGTGGGGGAGCTGGCTGGGGGGTGGGGGGGGGGGTGGCGGGGCAGGGCCGGTGTAAGGAAGTTTCGCCTAGGGCGCGAAACTTCCTTGCACCGGCCCTGATTCTAACCAAAGGACTGGGGACCTTTCAATGATTTGGAAGCAACCAGAGACTTACTAAGCCAGCAGTTTATTCCATCACTGCTACAAGCCTGATCCAAGAACTTTGCAATTACTGTATGTATTTGATTCCTTTAACCAATTTTAACTCTCACCTTTCTTTTTTTTTTTTTTTAAATAAATAAACCTTTAGATTTTAGATACTAAAGGATTGGCAACAGCATGATCATTGGGTAAGATCTGACATATATTTACCTGGGTATGTGGCTGGTCCTTTGGGATCGGAAGAACCCTTTTGTTTATTGAAATTGGTTTTAAATAACCACTTATCATTAAGTCTAGTGTTTTTGGTGGTGATACGACGACTGGAATGCCTAAGGAGATGGCTTTTCTGACTCCTTGTCAGCCAGTGTGGTGAGACAGAAGTTTACTTTTGTTGCTGGTTTGGTATATCTTACAGGAGAACAACCACCAGTTTTGGGGTGTGTCTGCCCTATTTCTCAGCAGTTTGTCCTGAATTTGGTATTCTCAGTTGTGACCCATGGAGGCACGGTGACAATTCTCAAAGATCAGCTTAAGGCCTGTTCTTCAGGCTGCAGTTAAAAAATTGAGCCACTTGTTTTTGAGTAATCAGTGGCCTATCATCATCAGACAGCCCACAAAACAGGACAGCTGGTTACAAAGTTTTCATTTGAGTTTAGGGTATTCTGAGAAACAAGATAGGTGAGGCAAAATCGTTCACTGCACCAACTTCTGTTTGTGGAAAGTATAAGCTTTCAAGCTACACATAGCTCTTATTTATTTCTCAGGATTTGAAAGTAGAAAATATCTTTACACAATGACTTAGTGGGAGAAAAACATTTTATAAAAACCCAGAAACATTTTTAACAATTTTTTTGTTTTTGTTTTACATTTAGTTTCTTTAAAACGGTGACATCATAGAATCATAGAAGATTAGGGTTGGAAGAGACCTCAGGAGGTCATCTAGTCCAACCCCTTACTCAAAGCAGGACCAACACCAATTAAATCATCCCAGCCAGGGCTTTGTCAAGCCGGGCCTTAAAAACCTTGAAGGATGGAGATTCCACCACCTCCCTAGGTAACCCATTCCAGTGCTTCACCACCCTCCTAGTGAAATAGTGCTTCCTAATATCCAACCTACACCTCCCCCACTGCAACTTGAGACCATTGCTCCTTGTTCTGTCATCTGCCACCACTGAGAACAGCCACGCTCCATCCTCTTTGGAACCCCCCTTCAGGTAGTTGAAGGCTGCTATCAAATCCCTCCTCATTCTTCTCTTCTGCAGACTAAACAAGCCTAGTTCCCTCAGCCTCTCCTCATAAGTCATGTGCCCCAACCCCCTGATCATTTTCGTTGCCCTCGGCTGGACTCTCTCCAATTTGTCCACATCCCTTCTGTAGTGGGGGGCCCAAAACTGGACGCAATACTCCAGATGTGGCCTCACCAGTGCCGAATAATCACTTCCTTCGATCTGCTGGCAATGCTCCTAGTAATGCAGCCCAATATGCCATTAGCCTTCTTGGAAACAAGGGCACACTGCTGACTCATATCCAGCTTCTCGTCCACTGTAATCCCCAGGTCCTTTTCTGCAGAACTGCTGCTTAGCCAGTTGGTCCCCAGCCTGTAGCAGTGCATGGGATTCTTCCATCCTAAGTGCAGGACTCTGCACTTGTCCTTGTTGAACCTCATCAGATTTCTTTTGGCCCAATCCTCCAATCTGGCTAGCTCTGGAAGCTATCCCTACCCTCCAGCATACCTACCTCTTCCCCATCAATCCAGAAATATCAGGAAATCAGATGTACCCGAGAACAAAACACCAAAGATGTATTGATTCACTTGCTTTACCTCATTTTTTGCTTTTGAAGGGAATTTTAATGAGCTTAGAGTAATTATTATTCACCATTGACCCATATATACTTGTCCACATATAGGAACAGAGATATCTGATATTATTTTGAAACACCACTGGGGCAACGAGAGTAGAAACTTAGCAGGGACCAAAAATGATAGCGTGTGTGCACCTTGATGTAAGAATTACAAGTAAAAAAATAATAATTAAATTTCAGCTTGATGTTTTAAGCTGATGTAGCATCTTTGAAAGATACACAACATTTAATATTATATAACTGCTCCAGAACTGAAAAGAAACATATTTGGCAAGGAGGAGGCTTGTCCTTATTCAGGTAAGATTGCTAAAGCTGCTAGTCTTCAATACATTTCTACTCAAAGCACAACCCAACTAACTCATCATTAAGGGAAAAAAAGTACATCTTACCCAACCACAGCATACTTTTGTCCTTCAACAATAAGGAAGTCAGTTGGCTTTCTTTCTTCAGCAGCTAGATATTTTTAAACAGAAAAGTGAGGTGAGTTGAACCAAAAACAAGTGCAGAAAACTGTAATCTCGAAAAACAAACTATTCCCTTGCTGAGGTCTGGAAAGCAATCACTCTCCAGAGCACCAATCCTTTTATGCAAAGTCCAGTTGGCTACCTACCATAATTACTGTAATTATTATAATTATTTATACTATAGTTACACACTGCAGTGATTGAGAGGCAAAGAGCAGCACGAAGGGATTATCTGAGTACAAAAGATTAAAACAAAGGCAGAAAAAAGTCAAGAATGCACAGTAGAAAATCTCTAGCAGATTTCCAGTGGCCGTCACTATTTTAGCTCCAAACCTATTTCTTCAAGCCTAGCAATACAAGTCTTCACTGACACTGCTCCTATGATAAATTTGACATCTCCACGATCCTGTCTTACTGAGGGAAGCTAAAAAGACTTCTTTCGAAAGCAATGGTTTTCCAACCTTATGTTGGCGAACCAGCCCTTACACTCACTGGGTCCAGAGATGTCCTTTGCTTCCACTGTGACTCTTTATGCCATGCCTTACCCCAGTGAGGTTATGTAATCGCGCCTCTCTCTTTCCCCTTTTTGTCTTTGGCCATTTTACTTCATCTCATGTGTTTGTTTTCTGTCTTAGATATTTATATGGGTCCCGTCGCTATGGTATCTATCCGCCTCACAATCTTTACTGTATTTATCCTCACAAGACCCCTGAGAAATAAGGAAGGACTATTATTTTACAGATGGGAAAACAGAGGCACAAAGAGATTACGTGACTCGTCCAAGGTCAAACAACAAGTCTGGGGTGGAGTAGGAAACTGAACCCAGGTCTCCACCTATGCCAGTGGCTACACAGTGCTTTATCCTGCACATTGCTGGCTTGAGGAGTGAGATCTATTTGACAGAGGTGCAGTGATTTCCCTACACCCCCCCTAGGGGGGGTGTACACCCCCCCTGAATTTTCCCAACACCCCCCCCCCCCCCCCAGTTTTGTGAACTAGTTACATGTAGTGTTGCCACTTTAGTGATTGTGTGGGAATTTGAATTGAAATTGAAACATTAATACACACTTTAAAAGCATATAAAGTGTATGATAAAACATAGACTAGCTTCCTTATACAGCTTTTGATTTTTGTGACTGTCAGTGCATTCATTTCGGTGATGTTGGCCAACCTAATAATTTCAAATGATGATTTGTAAGCAAAGTCTAAATGAGCTCTCCCTGACAGCTAGTGATGAGCTGAGGCTGGGGGGAAAGGCTTCAGGACCAGATTGTATTTACATTCACACCTAATCTACCTAGGTATTCAGCAAACAGAGCTGTGTCGCCCCAGTGATGGATTTTGGCTGGGGTTGGGTTACAAATCACTTGAATGCGGAGGGGTAATGAAATCTTGTTTTTATTGTAAGAAAAACTTGTAGCACCTTAGAGACTAACAAATTTATTTCAGCATAAGCTTTCGTGGGTTGTTACCCACTTCATCGGATGCATGGAATGAAACATACAGTACACAGATATTTATACAGTCAGAGAAACATGATAAGGTCGAGGTGCATAGACCAACCTTAAGAGGCGAATTAGTTGAGAGGAACCATAACAGCAGGGGAAGAAAAACCTTTGAAGTGATAAACATGATGGTCACACAGGTGTGAATGAGGATCGTTAACTTAAGGGAAATAGATTCAATTAACGTAATGGCGGAGCCATTCCAAATCTCTATTTAATCCGGACGCAATGCAACCTAGTTTGCATATCAATTCGAGTTCAATAGTTTCTCTTTGAAGTCTGCTTTTGGAGTTAATCTGTCGCAACACTGCTACCCTCAAGTCTGTCACTGAGTGATTAGGGAGGTTGAAGTGTTCTCCTACTGGTTTTTGAATGTTATGATTTCTGATGTCAGATTTATGTCCATTTATTCTTTTGCGTAGAGACTGTCCGGTTTGGCCAATGTACATGGCAGAGGGGCATTGCTGGCACATGATGGCATATATCACATTGGTAGATGTGCAGGTGAATGAGCCCCTGATGGCGTGGCAGATGTGATTAGGCCCTGTGATGGTATCACTTGAATCGATATGTTGACAGAGTTGGCATCGGGCTTTGTTGCAAGGATAGGTTCCTGGGTTGGTGTTTTTGTTGTATGGTGTGTGGTTGCTGGTGAGTATTTGCTTCAGGTTGGGGGGCTGTCTGTAAGCAAGGATTGGTCTGTCCTTAACGGTCCTCATTCACACCTGTGTGACCATCATGTTTATCACTTCAAAGGTTTTTCTTCCCCTGCTGTTATGGTTCCTCTCAACTAATTCGCCTCTTAAGGTTGGTCTATGCACCTCGACCTTATCATGTTTCTCTGACTGTATAAATATCTGTGTACTGTATGTTTCATTCCATGCATCCGATGAAGTGGGTAACAACCCACGAAAGCTTATGCTGAAATAAATTCGTTAGTCTCTAAGGTGCTACAAGTTTTTATTTCTTATTTTCGTTTTGCTGACACAGACTAACACGGCTACTACACTGAAACCTGTTTTTATTGTATGAGTAAAGGGCAGTAGAACTGTCCTTAGCCTGTGCTGATTGAGGGCATCAAGAGAGAGGGTGGGGACAGGTATTTTGCTTGATGGTCTGCCTGAGTCACAAGTACTATTTGACCTGCGCCTCTCCACTGTTTAAAGACAGAGCTGATTAGGCGTCATAGAGAGTCTTTTGGTTTGTTAAGTGACCACTAGAGCTGAAATCTCTGATAATCAGGTCTTAGTGCTTAGACCTGCTGTGGGACAGTGTTTCTGTGGAAGAGATGCCCCAGTCTGCACTAGCACCGAGGTTCCTCCCACCCCGAAGAGCTGAAATCTCTGAGAGTCGGGTGGAACCGCGAGAGACCGACTCACAGAGGTCACAGTGGCAGGTGGCAGCAGAAGATGACAGTGTAGGGCTACTGGGGCAGAGCAATAGAGTGAACGGTGGCATGACAAACAACAGCGGCCAGAGCATTGGATTTAGGGTGACCAGATGTCCCGATTTTATAGGGACAGTCCCAATTTTTGGGTCTTTTTCTTATATAGGCTCCTATTACTCCCCGTCCTGATTTTTCACACTTGCTTTCTGGTCACCCTAATTGGACTATGCTTTAGTGAGCTTTCTCCAGAAGCTATATTTGTGACTGGGAAACTTATATAAATATATGTTTCTTAGTAGGCCAAGATTTTAAAAATGCATTATTTGCCAAGATCATTATCTCACATCATCGCTATCTCAAGAGGTCGTCATCTTGGGGAGTTTCTGTACTAAACTTCTTTATTATTATAATTATTTTTTATGTAAGAATGGCTATATTGGGTCAGATCAATGGTCCATCTATCCCAGTATCCTGTCTTCCGACAGTGACTGTTCCAGGTGCTTCAGAGGGAATGAACAGAACAGGGAATCATAGATTGATCCATCCCCTGTCGTCCACTCCCAGTTTCTCGCGAACAGAGGCTAGGAACATTCAGATCATGATGTTGTATCCCTGCCCATCCTGGCTAATCTTCCATGAACTTACCTAGTTCTTTTTTGAACCCTGTTATAATTTTGGCCTTCACAACATCCCTGGCAAAAAGTTCCATGGGTGACTGTGCGTTGTGTGAAGAAATACTTCCTTTAAAACTTGATGCAATAGCAATTTTTGTTTTAAACTTACTGCCTATTAATTTCATTGGGTGATCCCTGGTTCTTGTGTTAAGTGAAGGGATAAATAACACTTCCTTATTCATTTTCTCCTCACCAATCAAGATTTTATAAGACTCTATCATATCCACTCTTAGTCGTTTCTTTTCCAAGCTGAAAAGGCCCAGTCTTCTCTCCTCATATGGAATCTGCTCCATACCCCTAATCATTTTTGTTGCCCTTCTCTGTACCTTTTTCAATTCCAATATATCTTTTTTGAGATGATGTTACCGGAACGACACGCAGTATTTAAGATGTGGGCATGTCATGGATTTATATAGTAAAAGTGGAGGAGCTTGGTTTGCCAGACTGATCAGCTAAGCCAATTCTGACAACCTATATGAAAAGGCTGCAAAACACCATGCTTCTGGACTGCATCAATATGCAGAAAGTCTTATAAGCCAGTCACTGTCAAAGCCAATTTTAGAAGAACTTAATGAGGCTGTTAAGAATGCTGGAGACACAACTCAGTTTATGTGAACCAACACTGCTATTGCATCACACTTTCTATTTAAGCAAGAGATACCACACACTACAAACTAGAGGCCTATGTTAAGTGCCTTGTCACTTGTTCATCCTGAAGTTGGACATTGGTTCCGAACAAGACTGGCAAATGCTCACTATCTTTCTGCAAAAAACTCAGCTGACTCTCTTGAAACATGTGGTGCAACAGTGAAAGACTCAGGAGTTGAAAAAGTGAAGAATTCTCTCACTATATTAAAAATCCATTTGCATACATGGCCGACAAATGCACCAGTGCAAATAGGCATCAAGTATTAAGTCATTACGTATGTTATCTTGATGTCCATGGTAGGCCAGTAGATGCATTCTAGATGTTCAGGTTATAGAAGACACATCAGCTGCATCTGTGACATCTTAGAAGAGTTAAATGCTTGTAAATAGAACACCAAACAGATGGCTACTTGTGCATTTGATGGAGGTACAAACTTCTCTGGAAGACATAGGGGAGTACAAGCTTTGCTCAGAGAAAAGTGTAACCCTAATCTTTCCTATACACACTGTAGAGGCCATCTACTCCAGCTAGCACTAGTACAAGCTGCAGAATCTTCAAAAGACATTAAAAAGCCATACATTTAATGGCTTTTTATACTCTTTTTTCAGCAAGAGTCCAAAGGACTGAACATTTTGGAAGCAAATAGAAGATACACTGGGATTGAAGTTAAAATGAGTCCAACCTGGGAAAACCTGCTGGCTTTCTCATGAGTGATTCTTGGCAGTTGTCTTAAAATTACTGCAACCGTTATTTACTGGCTTTAGAAAGTATCCACCAAGATAGGACAGATCTAAGTAGTGAGGCTGGTGGACTACTTTTGTTACTATCGCCATTCTCTCTCTTGTAAATCTACTGTTGAAACCACTTGGGTCATTAAACAATGTAATCCAGGCATCTGCTACAACAGTAGTAGATCTTTGTTCAGAAATAGAAGCTATCCTTGGATCAATCAGAGATATCCATTGAAAATGTACTGGAAGAAGCAAAGACTTCAATCCAGAAGCTGACTAATGAAGGTACTTATATTGACTCCATAAGTGAAGAGGACAAGAAGTGTTTGTTAAGCCAACTGAAAAAGTACAAAGACTTGATTCTTACAAATCTACAATAGAGATTTCGGGATTCTATTCAACCTCCACGTAGCTTTTACAGATGCCTGTCTTATAAAACACCTACAGTTGAGTGGAGTGAGGCACTACCAGCAATGGGGCTGCCATGTGCTCACGGCAGAATAGAGAATTTTGAACACAGCGTGGAATATCACACGATGAACGAATGAAGATTTAACTTCAACTTCTTTATCATTACTAATGGTTCGACCCAATCTTTGTTCTATGTTTCCTGGGATGAAAGTAAGAATTCATCTCTTGCTAATCCCAGTCAAAACAGCTACATTTGAACATATTTTTTCCTCATTGAATAGAATTTTGTGTTCTGAAAGAAGTCGCCTTCTGCCTGATCATGGGCATATCATGAAGGACTGGAAGTAATGGACACACAAGAAGACACCAAAGAGTGCAAAATTACAACAAGAAACCAAGACTGATGTAGATGTACTGCTTCATAGTAGGCTTGAGTAGCCAACTTTAATTTTTGTGATGGTTTTAAAACATGAGTTAAATCTAATAATAGTTTTTACTATGGTGCCATACAGCCCACCTTCACCCTCAGTCTCACCCCTCATCGGCCCTGACACCCCCCCTGTAAATTCGAACACCCCCCCTAATTTCAATTCCTGGGGAAACTACTGCAGAGGTGACATGCTGCGAGCATACATGCTTAGCAGTTTCCTCTGACACGATACATCCTGGGGGCGGGGGGGGGCGGGGCATCCTCTAAGGGGCTTCAACCCTTAAGATAGGAATCCCTGTTTTAAAGTTAGGGTCTGTTCCTAGGCTCCCAATTCACAAATGGCTGAACGGGTTTTCCTTAAACTTTTCCCCAAAATCTTTTAGGCTGAGTTGAAGCCTAGAACATTTCATCCTTAAAGAGGTATTTGTTTTTCCCCCAGAACACAAGGAACTTGTGAATAAAGGAGTTATAGCAGAATTTTTTGCAACATTTAACTGTAGCACTTACACTACAAAAAATGGAGAGAATATTCAAAAACAAAATACACACCACCTGCTTTTTTTTCAGGTAGAATAATTTTGCCATCTGATACAGAATCAACAAGATCCTGAAACTCAGCCGGAACATCAGCTTGCTTCCAGCGCTCGTTATCTAGCAGCAAACTATTTATAAACATAAAAGAAAGGAGGTTAAGTAAATAAAATGCGTCACCCTGAAGACTCTCTTGCCTCTACTGCAATGGAATCAAAGCTGCATTGGTTAAAAGGGATTCAAAGTCAGAAAAGATTCAATGGTCTGAAATATTATTAGCAATCAACATTTAGATAGGGGTGCATGGTGCTTTACAACAATAAGCCAGACACCCCTGTCCTTGCCTGAAGAATACGTAGACTGAGTAAATGAAACAACACGCAAAACACAAGAAACTGAAAAAGTATCTGATGGGCAATACAGAGTGCTGTGGGATCATTGCAGCTGCAATGCTTTGCGGAAATGATGCGGTTTTGAATGAATGATGGGAAAGGGGCTTGCTGTACATTAACTTGAAAAGTGTTCCATGAGTTCATGTCAGAGAAAACCTAAACAAATATCAAGCAAAGCATGGAAGAAATGAGTGGGTGATGAATCAAAATGGAGCAGTCAGGAGATTAGTTTCACTCCAATGACCAAACCACAATACAATTGGCTGTGACTTCTTGTCTACATAGGCCACATCTACAAACTGAAGATTAAAGTAACTGCCATCTTTTCCATTTAGTGCAAATTAGGTGTAGCCGGATAGTAGTCAGTTACCTTTTCCATTACTGGGGATTAGTAATGTCTAAGGGTTGACCCCTTTAATAACCAC
Source organism: Macrochelys suwanniensis (assembly GCA_033296515.1). Lineage (NCBI taxonomy): Eukaryota > Metazoa > Chordata > Testudines > Chelydridae > Macrochelys > Macrochelys suwanniensis. The sequence goes on along the minus strand of CM065777.1, from coordinate 186,387,450 downwards.
CCCCACACCATCATCAGGGACTGGTAACACCCGGGAGCAGCTGCTGTGGACATCAGTAGCAGATGGTCCTCCTCAGAGCTCTAAAGAAGGGATGTTACCAGACCCTGATGATTGTGCAGGATAAGTGGGCCAAGCTGTAACACGAGTCAGAAGTTGCAGGAGGTCTTCAATCCTGGTAGCAAATACATTCCTCAGTTGGATCATGTTTGGGCAGTCCAGCTCAATGGGACCAAACTATGCATAAAGAGCAGATATATAGAGGGAACAGAGCAGCCTACAACAAACCATTATAATAGATTTCAAAAACAATTTTTCACTTATAACTAAAATGTGGGTTACTGTGTGCCAGGCAGTAAAAGATCTCCATTTGTCTCCTGCACAATTGTTAAAATCATTCCTTTAAAAACATGGAAGTAGAGTGTGTCCAAGGATACCTGAGTTTTGTTTTTCTCTCCTCATGAAACCTATTCACAAATCTATTGGCTTGACTCTGAAGTGCTCCTCGCAATGACATACTTTTTCTGCCACAGATCTGTTCAGTGTCTAAGATAAATCCTTCCATTAATCGAGACAGGGCAACAAACTCGTTGGAATTCAACTTCTCCAGGAAGCCATCCTAAATGCAAAGAAAACTGCTATTAGGAGACGGAACACCACAAAGTCACAGGCATAGCTAAAGACAGAGACAGGGCCCTGGGGCAGCTGTTATTAATAAATCTAAAATGAACCGAACCTAACCCACAGGCAAGACATCTCTACCAAGCCTGTCCCACACTAGTATGTCACCACAACTCGCATCGTGGCCTGTACCACTGGCTAGTCTCAGCCAGGTGCTGCCAGCCTGTGTCGTGAATGGCACAACTTAGCATGTTGGGCCTCCACACAGATGCACCCTTCCACCTGTTGAAAATGGTGAAGCTTCAAACCATGGTAGTGGGCGGGCTTAAGCCCTACAGCACGGGCTCACTAAAGCCACATCTACATTAGGGAGTTTTATTGTGTTTAAACCATAAAAATTAATGAGACCCAGGTGTAACCTTGACTATCTGACAGGAGGATGACGACGAACATGACTTTTCCTTGTCTAAGCTCGCTGGTTGTTATTTGGCCTAGCTGCTCCACCGGATCATGATTTATTGGACAGGACTATCCCTAGGCTAGGTCTTGAAGCGAACCAGCTGGGCCAGAATGCTGTTTCATCACTTCTGTGACAGTGCCATCCATTTCTACAGAATTTAAGTTTTTGACCTTCCTGGTTTGGAGCTAATCTCCCAAACGTGACCCAAGGCACAGCTGTCTTACATGGTCTGCAGAGAAAGACACAAAAAATAGCTCTAGAGGAGCTGTGTCCCACCCTCGTTAGTCTGAGATGTGAATATTCATGCCTAACGAGAACTATGTAAAAAGTTAACATTGGTACCTATGGCTTTGCCTAGACAAAGACTTTACCCCTAAAATTTCCCGCCATTGCTAACACTGGTTCAATGCCTCTGGAGACAGGGGTGTTAGGAAGTCCTAAATGTTGGCATTTTAAAACACTGTGCCACTTTACCCTGATCAAAGTAGATTTAGACAGGTTAAAATACTAACAGGTGCCAGCACTTTGTCTATGCTAATGCTCCCATCATTGCTATGATAGGTGGGAGCTGCAAAGGGAGGAAATTATAGGGAAACAACCCTACTGTTAAAGCCAATTTCAGGGCTGCTCATTTCAGCAGAAAGTAGAAGTACTCATTATTTAAACAGTACATTACAAATGATGTGTTATGGTAATGCCAGTGAGCTCCTGGGCATTAGGTCACGCAAAGTGCCTTTGATGGCATGAGCAGTTACTTGATTTCAATAAGTATGTAACTTCAAAAGTCTAAAGTCTACCAAAAAAAAAAAATACTGCTCAATATTAAAAAAACCAGCAAATAGCTTTTTGAAGTTTTTTATTATGGATGCTGATTCTAGCAACAGCCGGATGAGCCAAGCACCTTACCTTTGCTCTTGCCATGAGGAACTTGACAGAACGATCATGGCAGATGTCAGAGGCACTGTAAAGTAGCTCTTGAATGTTATTTGCCAGTTTTTCCAGCTCCAGATCAGTCAGTTTCATATCTTCACCGATCCTGAAAATGACAGAAATGTTTGTTTGCAAATGATTTCACAAATATTATGCTTTGCATGCAGTTTCCAATCACTTGCTGAGAGAGGAAAGAACACTGCAGCAGCAAAGTGGTCAGATATCGCAAGTGATCTGCAATATATAACTTCGAACAGTTGGAGCTTTCTAACCTGCTGTCAATGTCGTATCAGTCTCCATAACAAGCGAATGCATGGTTCTGTTCTATATTTTTTTTAAAATCCACTCAAATTAGGTATTTCAGGCAGACCATTGCACAGCGATTATTAATTTATTTTTTACTGCTGTTGGTTAAAAGATACCCAGCCCATGTCATTACACATCATCGCTTTGTGACAGATACACACACACTGCTTTTTCCAAAATGACATGCAATGCCCGCAATAAATGTTTTGCAGCATTTTCTCCTCCAGTCTGTAAGCTTTCTGAGAGGCCACCAGTTCCATGACTCCATCAGTGTCCTCTCTTGCCTTCCACTCCTTGCTACTTAGGTTTGTGCCTTTCTGAAAACGGTTTTTGGCCTGGCCACCGTTTTGAGCCCACTGCATGGCACAGTTCTGCCAGTGCTTAACAAGTCGACTCTGTAATTTGCTAGTCTGCTGCTGCAAGGGTTGTAGGTGTTGACAGTGTGTGCGGAGAGAGAGAACCTGCAGGACAGGGAGGCTGAAATACGAGGGTGCTGTGAAGGAGGTGAGGTGGGAGCAGCAAGAGGGCAGACACTCTCATGTAGTTATATGTGCCCTATTGCTAAAAGCTAAAAGGCAGCTGTGTGAACCCAAAAGAGAGTTGCCCAAACAAGCACATAGGGATAAAATAGCACATTTTATAATAAAAAGTTGTTCAATCAGCTGTAGAAGGTCCTTTGTCACTGAAGTCCTCCACCTCCAGCAAGGCCATCATATCCACTGACAATTTGAGCAAACAGCTCTAGTCTGGTGTCCAGTTCCTTCCCCTCCTGCTTGTATCCAGATTGAATTCTCCTGGATGCTGTCTTCATCATGGTGCATCTCTCTTCTGGGAGCTCCAGCCCTGCCCACCACTAGGTTAAGTTGGGTGGCGAGGTCCTTGCTGAAGACCCTGTCCAGTTGCTTGCTCCCTGACACATCAGGGAGGCATCACAGGACCTGAGTCCTTGTTTGTTTGTTTTGTGGGTTTTTTAGGATAGTTGTCTCAAATCCTTTCCCTCTGGCCGTCCCTATGCTTCAGAGTGCTCTACACTAAGCATGGATGGCTGCTCAAACACACATGTATAGATCTTGAAGTTCCTGCTGTATTTCTGCAGCTGGAACGGAACACGCTCCTCATCCTACTGAGAGAGGAAGTTGTGGATGTCTTCTAGCTATCAGGCAGCTGCACGCTGTGGCATTTTCAATGGTTCTGCTTGATAAAGCTAAGCATCTAGAACTGCTTGCTATGAAAATGGCTGGCAGCTGAGTTCCACACACTGTGCAGAGCTATAGAGTAGGTAGCGTCCAACCAAGTAGAGCCCTGAACAATGGAATGAAGAAGGTGACCAGAAAGGCTACTTTCGCAGTGGCTGGTGAACTGTGGGACAGCAGTGGGAGGACTATTTGCACTGATTGTGTTATCACAGTAGTGGAGGTGCATCCACTCAGCTATTCAATGAACTGCACTGATTCAGACTTACCCCTATAACTTACTCCGGCAACTTTCATCAACTGACAGCCAGTGAACAATCAACTGTAGCCAAATGTGTATGGACACATGGGAACTTCCAACCAGTCGAAGGATACTATGATCAACTACTGTTTTCAATGTAGACAAGGCCAGAGGTGGTTATGCACCCCACTCCTCCGACTCCCTAGACAGGAAAAGCAGTGGGTTTCTGCAGCACAAGGGTTGGCGTGCAAGCTCCCCGTGCAGCTGCACACTGCGAGCAACAAGTGGCCCCGGGAGGAGCCAAAGGAAGTGCAGTCTGTGGTTCCTGCCGTCCTCCCATGGCATCCTGCAGGGGAGGATGCCTAAGAGCCTCTGGAAGCCAGTTCATCCAATAATTAGATAAGCAAATTGTAACGTCACATCACCAAAAAAAGGCCAATGTCTGAATGGTACATTATAACGTTAACATTGGTAGGACAGGAGTCAACACCGGGTAAATACGCTAGCAGTGATGTTTACTTACATAATCTCTACTCCTCCTGGTATAATAGAAGATGGCATCTGTTCTTTGCTGGACGAAGAGTCGGTAGTGCATTCTGGCTCAGATACTGAATCACTGCTGCATGGCTCACTGTTTGGAGAAGTATTTCTTTGAGAGGTAGTGTCAACTGCTAAAGATGGGAGGTCCCCATCACTGAATGCATCACTTATAAACATGCCTTCGTGAGTCAGATAAGCTACTTCTGTATCCACAGCATTGTCTTTTGCAGGGTTCTTCTGTACTGAAGTTTCCTCCAGTTCCCTTGTCCTTTGGTTCTTGTCTAGAACCAAGAGAACCATGCTACGAATAATATTTAAGGTTGCCTAGAATCAAATATAATGTTTATTAACAAAATACTTCATACAATTTTACTTTGACAAACAGACGTTTTCTTTTGACAAGAACCAAGAACATTTAAATATGTATTGGTTTTATTTGTTTTTTAATGTTGTGTAATCATTACTTCGAGTCACAGGAGCCGATCTCCAACAGCGGCCAGCACCATATGCTTCTGAGAAAGGTGCAAGAAACCCCATATGTGGAGTAATCTGTCCCCCAGGAAAATCTCATCCTAATCCCTAATAATTTGAGCCTGACATAAATCTTGGAACAAGAAGTTTTATCTACTTTCCAACCCACTCTCTCTTAACCATATAGGTCCAACCTCTCTTGGAATTAAAGTTTAGGACTCTGTAGTCAAAATCAACATCTTACATTCCAACTAGAAAACAACTCTAGCTCAATTCTGCATCAGTGTCTGAAATGAGGATGTGAAGCCCTTGAGAAATGAACATACCTACCTTAATTCTTTTGAGAAAGATAGTAAATTTAGAAAAAATATTCTTCAGTAGATCAAACCACTGAGGGAAATTCATCATCCTCATTTGATCGGCGAGCCTACAAAAAGAACAGCATTTTGGAGGCAACGATTATTTACCTTTGAAATGATCTACTGACAAGGCCGACTACTGACATTTAAAGGGAAAACGGACTGTCAAAAACATTGTAAATTTATAGAAAAGTACACAGCATAATAATAGCTGTTCAATCAAGAAAACAGACAATAATATAAGCAGCATAGTCTTGATTAACAAATAAATGGGAGGGCTAAAATATATCCCACCAGAAAAGTGAATGCCTCAGTTAACATTCACAGCTTTTTAAAGCAACAATGTCTTTGTTCCGTAAGAACAGAAAGTGCTGCTCAGCCGTCATTACAGTCTGCGTGCATGTTAATTACCATCATCATCAAGCACAGAGCAAAAATAACCAAGATTGACTATGAAGATATATTTTTGCTGGCAAAGCAAAAATACTGGGATGATGCTCTTTTTTTGCTGCACTGCAAGGATGCAACAAATTTTCTGACAAAAGGCAGAAAAATGCATTGCCAAAACCAAAGTAAAATCTCTTAATATACAATTAGTCTCCTAACAGAATTAGTCACTATTCTATGAAATGAAGCTTTTCAACCTTTACTGAATCCTGTGTGTGTCTGAAAGCTAGCAGCAAAGGGGAGGTTACTTGCTTTCAAGATCTGATTTTAAAAAATAAATTGGCCCCAATTCTCAAATTGAAAGCAATAATGGCTTCTGATTTGGCCTTATCTGTGGGTCTAATTTTGCTCTTCTGGGGTAGGTTGCGAATCTCTGTTTTAGGCACATACATGCGGCTCATAGCCAAGAGGGCTTATGTTGTTCAGTATCCTTCCATTGGAGTAGTAAGACGTGCCTCTAATCTCTTTCATGCAGGAGGTACTGACCTACAGGCACATTTTATTACAGCACTAGAATATTACCATAGGCAACCCCTGCTTTTCCCCTTACATAGTCAGGAAACAAATGCCTAAATATTTTAGCATGTGCTTTTCCTAACCCTGTATATAATATGCAATGGAATTAACATGGTTTTAAAAACAATTTCAAAAGTAAGGTTAAAAATACAGGAGTATAATTGTTAAGATCTGCAAAAAGAAGGGAAATACTCAGGGCTCCTGAAGAGATGCAGAGGACCGTTGGGGAGAAACAGAAGAACAAGGTGATTCTTAATTATTCACCACTTTAAAAACAAATTAAAAAACAGTTGATCATCTGTGTTAAAGCACACATTCCCCACCAAACCTGCCACAACAAACCCATGGCATATAGGCAGCATCTACTTACTTAACGACAACTTCTGTATCTATTTCTTCTATCTGTGATACCGTGCTAACCACACACTGTGAAGTTTAAGAAAAAAAGTCTTAGCATCTTTCCAACCCTTCTGAGTTCCATAATTTAAAAGAACCTCAAGTTAAACAAGAAAAAGAAAAGAAAAAGACAGGCATTTGGGTCATTTTACATTCTTACAGCTTTTTTCTTTTAATTGCAAAATATGGGACCCAAGATTTTTAAAAGAGACTAGTGATTTTGGATGCCCAACTTGACACACCTCAAAGGGCCTGATTTTCTCTGAGCACTTTCTGAAAATCAAGCTTCTTTAAAAGTGCCTAATGTTGGGCCCCCAAAAACTGAGGCCCCCAAAATGCCCAATCATTTGAATATTTTGTCTGGGATGAAGTTTTTTTTTTAATTTAAACAGATGATTCATAAAAACTAACAATGTGAAGAACAGTACTGTGATGGCATTACTGTAAGAAGTGGGCTGTGGGTACAAAACAGATTCCCCGAGGGACTGTCTGTATCAATCTCAGCCCAGAAAGTTTCCCCACATCCTTATTTCCTACTACATCGGGGTGGCCAACCTGAGCCTGAGAAGGAGCCAGAATTTACCAATGTACATTGCCAAAGAGCCACAGTAATACGTCAGCAGCCCCCCCATCCGCTCCCCAGCCCCCAGCGCCTCCCGCCTGCTGGCAGCCCCCACCAATCAGCTCCTGCTCCCCCCTCCACCTGCCTACCACAATCAGCGGTTTCACGTGCGCAGGAGGCTATGGGGCGGAGGGGGAAGGAGCAAGGGCATGGCAGGCTCAGGGGAAGGGGTAGGGGTCATGGGGGAAGGGGTGGAGTGGGGGCAGGGCTTGGGGTAGAGAGGGTGTTGAGCAGTGAGCACCCCCCAGCACATTGGATGTTAGCATCTATAGCTCCAGCCCCGGAATCAGTGCCTACGTAAGGAGCTGCATATTAACGTCTGTAGAGGCGCATGCAGCTCCAGAGCCACAGGTTAGCCACCCCTGTACTACATTATATCCTCATCCTTGAGGCCCATTACCACCACAAAACATCCTGCAGCTGAAGAGTGGATGGAAATAAAATGGTCAGCCTGCCAAATTTTTAGCTCTCCAAAATCAATTTTCATTCCAAACTTTTCCATTGTTTTAGAGATAGTTTATTGAGGCATCTTTGTTATTACGGTTTTGTTAAACCTAGAAACAAAGCAAGTCCACTTAGACTAAATTAGAGACTTTCTCCAAAGTGATCAAGAATCGCTCAGATGTGCGAGATGATTCAACAGCATATTAACTCATCTGGCCTGTAAGTGGATTTCTATAAGTCACAGTGGTGCCGGATGGTGTCCTGTTGTCCCATTGGCCGGGCACAGCAAACCGCGGCCAGTGGGAGCCGCGATCAGCCAAACCCGTGAACGCGGCAGGTAAACAAACCGGCCGGGCGCGCCAGGGGCTTTCCCTGAACAAGCGGCGTCCCAAGTTTGGGAAATACTACTCTACACTGATGCCGCACAATGGCTGGGGAAGGCCATCGGGAGAACAGACCTACAGATATGAGGTCACTAATACAACAGGATTAATTATTATCTTTTTAAAGTACAACTTTTCACAATAAGAGAAACTCTGATGTTACGAAATTATATTAAATACATTCTTATAACAACTGAAACAAAAATATTTCTAAAAGATGGGCAAGTCTTTGAGATAAGCTGGAAGTGATTTGCTTACCTGTTTAATTATGTTCTTTGCTGTAACAATCATTTCATCACCATATATTTCAAAAAAATTGAGCTTTCTTTGTTTTAAAAGTCCAAATACTAGTGATACAAGTCTTTCCTATTAAAAACACCAACGGGGGAGGGAGAGGAAAGATACTTAAAACTTACAATAGTAAAAACGTATTCATGTATCAAAATGCAGAGTGTGTGGAATGGTCTGATGTCCTACTGCTAGTGCTTAAGACCAAACATCCTATGTTTAGACCACGCCTTTCCACACATGAGACAGAGGGATTACTCTTAGGCTATGTCTACACTTTAACCACTGCAGTTGTACCACTGTAGCACTTCAGTGTAGACACTCACTACAGCAAGAGGAGGGTTCTCCCATCGCTGTAATTAACCCACCTCCCAGAGAGGTGGTAGCTAGATTGACTGAAGAATTCTTCTGTCGACCTAGCACTGTCTTCACCTGGATTTATGTCGGCTTAACTATATCGTTCAAGGGTGTGGATTTTTCACACTCCTGAGCAACACTGCTGGGTCTCACAGGCTCATAGACTTTAAAGTCAGAAGGGACCATCATGATCATTTAGTCTGACCTCCTGCACATTGCAGGCCACAGAACCTCACCCACCCACTCCTGTAACAGACCCCTTACCTCTGGCTGAGTTACTGAAGTCCTCAAATCCTGGTTTAAAGACTTCAAGTTACAGAGAATCCACCATTTACACTAGTTTAAACCTGCAAGTGACCCAGGCCCCATGCTGCAAAGAACAGCAAAAAACAAACAAACAAACAAAAATGCCCCCAGGGTCTCTGCCAATCTGACCCGGGGAAAAATTCCTTCCAACCTAACTTTTTAGTGAAGACCTGCCTGTAGTCAGTTAACAGTGGCCAGAAGGATACTGATCATGATAGCTTAACCTCAAAGGTCTTAAAGTAAATTAAGAATACACAGTGCAAAAAATATTTAACAGCTCTGTGTGACTAAACTTGCAGCAAGCAATATGTTTGGAACAATTATCCAGAAGCAAGATAAAATCATAAGGAAGATAGAATGAGAATAATATACATGATCATCTATTCACTGCTTACTGTATTTTCACTAACTACAAGGTATGAGAACACATGCTTTTCTGTACTATTTCAAGAGTTACACATTCAGTTGTATCACGGGTCAGAACTAATAACTGGCAACATTTAAAAAAAATCAATTAATTGATTTATTTTTAAAGGAAATACAGTGATTAGACTAAAATTCTGTGGATTTAGGTACAAGAAACAAGAAAATGTTATTCAAAACAAAAAAGGATAAGGAGAAATTTGAATGAAAAGAAAAATGTTATAAAACGATAATGTCGCTACAGTGGCAATGAGAGGATGAATGTTAGTACTTATAAAGTACTCTGAAGATGAAAAATGTTACACTAGTCAGATGGCTTCTACGTTCTATAAGAAACGTACCTCTTCTAGAATCTGACAGTCCTCTTCAAATGGTCTATTTAAATCACTACGAGCATAAGTAGAAAACTCTGCAATCATCATTTTATCTATGAGTTTTTCTAACTCGCAAAGCTGTGATCCAAGATGCCTGTTTAAGAAAAACAGTGATTGAGTTATAAGCTAAATAATCAGAAAAACCTGAAAATTAATTATTAGTTCAAGACCAAGGAAAACAGCCACACAATGAATAATGTCTATGCAATCAACTCAGGATTAATGTGAGGCTCAACGCTTTCATGTTTTAGACTAGCTGAAAAGTGTATTTGAATGTGTATTTTCCCATTGAAGCAAAAAATAATATAATATAATGGAGGTTAAGAATGTGCATCAAAGGAGATAAGACCCCCTTGCTTTAGGGCTTGATCGTATGAAGTGCTGACCACCTCAATCTCCCACCCAAGCCAACGGAAGTTGAGGATACTTAGTACTTAGGGCTGGTCCACACTAACCCCCCGATTCGAACTAAGATACGCAACTTCAGCTACGTTAATAACTTAGCTGAAGTCAAAGTATCTTAGTTCGATCTTCAAAGCACTTACCATAGGTCCACACGCGGCAGGCAGGCTCCCCCGTCGACAGCGCTTACTCCTCGCGGCGAGCAGGAGTACCGGTGTCGACGGCGGGCACTTCCGGGATCGATTTATCGCGTCTAAACAAGACGCGATAAATGGATCCCAGAAGATCGATTGCTTACCGCCGAACCCGGAGGTAAGTATAGACGTACCCTTAGTGGTATCAAGGTCTTGGTCTTTAAGGAAGAAAGATTGTTTCTCTGTTATTCCAGTGCCTCAACCATTCAGTCTTGAAGTGCATTAATTTCAAACATTTAAGTAGTTCATACAAACATGGAAGAGTTAATTCATACGAGTGAGCTATAGAAATAGCTTTCAGAGACAGAGTGGCTTTCGGAGAGTACAAGGGTTTTCAAGCTGCCGCTATTATAGTGCTTCTATAAACAGCTGAAGACCAAAAGGGACCACCAGATCATGTGGCCTGACTTTCTGTATATTACAGGCCACCAACACCACTCAGCAGCTGTACACTAAGTCCAACAATCGGAATTAGATCAACCCTCAGGAGACTAAACTATTATGTGCTACCAGCAGAGAACAGGAGGAACCGAGGTGCACCAATGCACAAGGCCCACACAATGGCAGGCAAGGGCAGCACGCGGAGCCCTCTGTCCCTCCCCGCACACCAGGGGCCGCAGGGACGTAGTGCTGGCCGCTTTCGGGAGCGGAGTGGAGCAGGGCCAGGGCAGGCAGGCAGCCTGCCTAAGCCCCGCTGCGCGTCGCTGCTCTAGGTATGCGGCGCTGAGCCGGAGCCCACACCCCAACCCCCTGCCCTAAGCCCCCTGCCACACCCCTCCTGCACCGTAAACCTTTGCCATGAGCCCCCTCCCACACCCCAACCCCCTGCCTGAGCCCCCTGCCACACCCCTCCTGCACCCCAACCCCCTTGCCGAGCACTCATATACACCTCGCACCCTTCCTCTGCCCCAACCCCTTGCCCTGAGCCCCTTCCTGCACACCACACACCCTCCCACATCCCGCACTCCCTCCCGCACCCCAGCCCCCTGCCCTACCCCTACATTCATGGCCCTGCATGCAATTTCCCTACCCAGATGTGGCCCTCTGGCCAAAAGGTTTGCCCACCCCTGAGTTAGACCCTGAGCACATGAGCAAGTACGAACCAGCCAAGCACCTGAGAGAGAATACTCTGTTCCACCTAAGGGAACAGGCCCACCCCATCCAGTGTCCCACCTCCAGCTGTGGCCATCTCTAATGTTTCATAAGAAGCAAACAACCCCTCCCTCCTGACCCCTGCACGTGACCAGCTGAAGCCTTGAAGCATGAGATTTAAGATCATCAGGTATGAACCAGAAGAGGCCCACCCCCCACCGCCCCAGGGCTCCAGAGTTCTGTGCCCCACCATCACAGGCAACCCCATCATACAATCCCATTGAAACTTGTCCAGCTCTCTTAAAACTAATTGTTTGCCCCCAATGGCTCCTAATGGGAGGGTATTCCAAAAATCTCACCCCTCTGATGGGTAGAAACCTTCTTCTAATTTCCATCCTGAATTTGAATTTGTTCTTACACCAACATTGTCCTTTAGTTTAAATAGCTCTTCACCCTCTTGGTGTTTATCCCTGATGTATTTAAAGAAAACAGTCATAGCCCCTCTCAGCCTAGGTTTTGAGTGGCTAAACACACTAAGCTCTTTCAGTCTCCTCTCATAAGATAGACACTCCATTCCCCTTTTCATCCTAGTAGCTCTTCTCTGAACCTGTTCCAGTTTGAATTCATCTTTCTTGAACATGGGTGACCAGAACTGTAGGCAGTATTCCAAATGAGGTCCTAGCAGTGCCTGGTAGAATGGCATTAATACTTCTCTCTCTCTACTGGAAATGCTTCACCTGATGCGTCCTAGAATCGATCACATTTGCCTTTTTTCATAGCCACATCACATTGAAGGCTCACAGTGATCCTGTGATCAACCAGCACATTCAGGTACCTCTCCTCCTCTGAGTCCCCTGTTTATACCAGAAATGCTTATCATCAGACCCCAACTGGGTGACCTTGCACTCTGTATTATTAAATTTAATCCCATTTCTGTCATTCCAGTCTTCAGGGTCATGCAGTTCTTCCTGTACGATATTCAGATCCTCCTCTGTATGGACGATGCCTCCCAACTTTGCATCATCAGCAAATTTCATTAGTATATTCCTACTTTTTGTGCCAAGTTCATTAATAAAATTATTGAAAGATTGGTCCCAAGACTGACCCTTGAATAACTCCACTAGTAACCTATATCCAGTCCGATAGTTCACCTTTCAGCACAACCTGTTGCCATCTCCCCTTTAGCCAGTTCCTTACCCACCTATGATGTTTTGGGGTCACCCAGACCAGTAAGGAGTTCTGTCACCACCTGCCCTGTAACACTGGGGGCTCTTGTGCTGTGCAGCTATGGTTCAGATCCCTGCAACCAGTAGCCAACCCACAAGAATAAGGTGTCACTCCAGCTCTCATAAGCCTAGTTACTCTTTAAAGCTTGACACCAACAGCCCTCCAGTCCGAAGTCTCCCCAACTATGTTCTGCCCAAGTTCTAAACTGCCAGACCCTCAGACTTTTCCCGTGTTTTGTCACCCCTTGAAGTCTTGAAACCAGCCTCCACAGATACCAGCACACTTTGTCATACCCACTCCACACAGTTTGCACAACAGAGTCCTGCTTGGGATAAAAATAAAACGTTTATTTACTAGAAAAACCATAGATTCAAAGATGGAAGAGTAAGGAAAAGCACACACATACAAGTTATACCAAAAAACCCCATAAAGATACTACCTCAGGTTTTACACTTTCATATTAGATAAAAGCCCTTTTCTAATAAGAGCTACCGATCACCTTAAAATCATATCCCAGAGTACTCCCTAGCTATAGGGGAAATTCAGCGTTCACAGTCAGCCTCCCACCTAGAGACTGTCCCCCAGATTCTGGATTAAAAAACCCCCCGTTTCAGGCCTGCTTTTAAAAGGCCTTTTCCTCCTCCACCCTCATGACATGGAGGGTAGGGACAGGATACAGAGGGACCTAGACAAATTAGAGGATTGGGCCAAAAGAAATCTGATGAGGTTCAACAAGGACAAGTGCAGAGTCCTGCACTTAGAACGGAAGAATCCCATGCACTGCTACAGACTAGGGACCGAATGGCTGGGCAGCAGTTCTGCAGAAAAGGACCTAGGGGTTACGGTGGACAAAAAGCTGAATATGAGTCAACAGTGTGCCCTTGTTGCCAAGAAGGCTAATGGCATTTTGGGCTGTATAAGTAGGGGCATTTCCAGCAGATCGAGGGACGTGATTATTCCCCTCTATTCGGCACTGGTGAGGCCTCATTTGGAGTACTGTGTCCAGTTTTGGGCCCCACGCTACAAGAAGGATGTGGATAAATTGGAAAGAGTCCAACGGAGGGCAACAAAAATGATTAGGGGGCTGGAGCACATGACTTATGAGGAGAGGCTGAGGGAACTGGGATTGTTTAGCCTGCAGAAGAGAAGAATGAGGGGGGATTTGACAGCTGCTTTCAACTACCTAAAAGGGGGTTCCAAAGAGGATGGATCTAGACTGTTCTCAGTAGTAGAAGATGACAGAACAAGGAGTAATGGTCTCAAGTTGCAGAGGGGGAGGTTTAGGTTGGATATTAGGAAAAACTTTTTCACTAGTAGGGTGGTGAAGCACTGGAATGGGCTACCTAGGGAGGTGGTGGAATCTCCTTTCTTAGAGGTTTTTAAGGTCAGGCTTGACAAAGCCCTGGCTGGGATGATCTAATTGGGTTTGGTCCTGCTTTGAGCAGGGGGTTGGACTAGATGACCTCCTGAGGTCCCTTCCAACCCTGAGATTCTATGATTCTATGACATATTGTACCTCAAAATAGCACCCTGTAACCCCATATTCACATGTATATGGTTATTATATTTTGTACAAATAATGCCTTGTATGGTATCACATGAAAAGTCATGATTTGCTGAAACGCATTGTTCTGTTAAAATGTGTGTCTCATCACTGTATATGGAATTATGAAATTTTGTTCTATGGTTGTTACTGAAATATGTTGTCAGTTTGGGAGACGCTCACAGCTAGCTCTCCAGTGGCAACAAAGGAGGTGACCCACACCTAGATGGGTGTTGAGAGACCATCACCAACCATTGACCAGCAGGAAAATTGTAAACAAGAGATTTACAATTCAATAAGAGACAGCTGCTCAAGCTCCACCCAATGGGGATTGCTTACCTCAGGGGCGGCTCTATTTTGCCGCCCCAAGCACGGCAGTCAGGCGGCCTTCGGCGGCATGCCTGCGGGCGGTCCCAGGTCCCGCTGATTTGGCGGCGTTTCTGCGGGAGGTCCGCCGGTCCCGCGCCGTCGGCAGCCCCGCCGCCGAATTGCCGCCGAAACCGCAGGACCAGCAGACCTCCACAGAAACGCCGTCGAAGGCAGCCTGACTGCCACCCTCTCAGCGTCCATCATGCCGCCCCCCGCGACTTGCCGCCCCAGGCACGCGCTTCCTGCGCTGGTGCCTGGAGCCAGCCCTGGCTTAACTGCGTGATTCGGCAAGTTATCAGGATACTTGATTCCATGTTTGAGTCTACATTTTTCCAGGCACATGAACGGCGTGTATAAAATAAGAGACAGTGGCATCACGAGTCCACCTCTCTCTACTCCCCCACCTACTCTGAAGGCAACAAGAATCTTTGGGGGGAAAAAAGACTTTGAACTGGGGAGATTGGTCCCACGTTGAGCAGGGAATACAGCCAGTGCATTAAGAACTGTGAACTGCTTACAACGCCTAGTGGGGTACCAAAAAATGCTTGATTCAATTCTTGCTTAGTCTGATAAAATTTAGGATTTAAAATGCATTTTTTTTTCTTATGTAACCATCTCTGACCTTTATGCCTACCCCTTATAATCATTTAAAAATCTATCTTTCTGTAGTGAATTAACTTATTTTAATGTTTAATCTTATCCAGTGAGTGTGTCCTAAGTACTTGGGGGATCTGCTCAGATTACAAAGGCTGGTGCATGTCCACTATCCTTCAATGAAGTGCCAAACTAATTAATGAGCTTGCGTTATTCAAGAGGGTCTTGAGCAGTGTAAGATGGCACATTCCTCGGATGCAAGGCTGAGTCTGAGTGGAATTTGCTGGTGTCACCCTGTGTACAGTTCATGAGTGGCTTGGAGAGCATTTACGCAACTTAGCTGGGTATGTCTCTGCATGCTGTTGGCTTAGTGATAACAGCACCTGGAGGGGTTTGCTGCTTGTCACTAGCATAGCACTGAAAGAGACAGCCGAGGCTGGAGAGTTAAGGGAGCACAGTGGTCCTACAGTTCCAGGCTGTACCTCAGGGGTCTGTCACCCCACTCCCTCTTCTCTTAGGCTGTCTACACTACAGCGGTGCACCAGCACCAATGCAGGTGCGCCGCTGTAGCACTTCTGGTGAAGACACTCTAAGCCGACTGGAAATAACTCCTGCCTCTGTCAGAGGCGATAGCTATGTCAGAGGGAGAATTTCTCCCACGAACATAGCGCTGTCCACACAGGTGTTTAGGCTGGTATAACTTACATTGCTCAACGGTGTGAATTATTCACACCCCTGAGTGACGTAAATTATTCTGAAATAAGTTGTAGTGTGTAGACATCGCCTCAGTCCATGGTGACTCATGGTTATTCAGAGCAGGGAAATTCCCTCTTGACTTAATGCTCGGGAACCAGGGTGTTTTGTTCAATTTTGAGTCATCTGAATATCTTTTCATTAATTCTAATGGTCTTCCATTGTCCTTTCTTGGCCTGGCCAATGAATAGTTACTTGAAGTTGGTTTTGTGTAAACAATTGGCTTGGGAGGTGTCCCTCCCTGCCTGACTGCTCGCTGCTCTGTTCTGAGGTGGAGCTGACATTTCTGAGCACAGTGTTTCTATATGCACAATTACACAAAATCATAACCATGGTCTGTATACACATTTCTAAAGACCATCAAATTCAGAACACTGCAAGCTTTCATAACGGACTTCATCGGATATATTTTTAAGTACAATTACACACTATGCAATCAATTGGTTTAACTGCTTATTTGTGGGGTTAACCTTCTGTCCTCCCCTTGGAATACCTGGACCATGATTGTCCTTCCATCCTACAATTCTTGAACTACACCCCATCTGCTCTAATATAACTAAAATTTCCCATGTGGTACCATGTCAAATGCTTTACTGACATTCAAGTATATCAGATCTGTTTTATTTCCCTTATCTAAAAAAAACCTAGGGCTATCAAGCGATTAAAAAAAATTGTCGTGATTAATCGCACTGTTAAAAAATAATAAGAATACCATTTATTTAAATATTTTTGGATGTTTTCTACATTTTCAAATATATTGATTTCAATTACAACACAGAATACAAAGTGTATAGTGCTCACTTTATATTTATTTTTATTACAAATATTTGCACTATAAAAAACAAAAGAAATTGTATTTTTCAATTCACCTAATACAAGTACTATAGTGCAATCTCTATCGTGAAAGTTGAACTTACAAATGTGGAATTATGTACAAAAAATAACTACATTCAAAAATAAAACAATGTAAAACTTTAGATTCTACATGTCCATTCAGTTCTACTTCAGCCAATCGCTCAGACAAACAAGTTTGGTTACAATTTGCAGGAGATAATGTTGCCCGCTTCTTGTTTACAATGTCACCTGAAAGTGAGAACAGACGTTCGCATGGCGCTGTTGTAGCCGGCGTTGCAAGATATTTGTGTCAGATGCACTAAGATTCATATAGCCCTTCATGCTTCAACCACCATTCCAGAAGACATGCCTCCAGGCTGATGACAGGTTCTGCTAGATAACGATCCAAAGCAGAGAGCACCGACGCATGTTCATTTTCATCATCCAAGTCAGATGCCACCAGCAGAAGGTTGATTTTATTTTTTGGTGGTTTGGGTTCTGTAGTTTCCGCATCTGAGTGTTGCTCTTTTAAGACTTCTGAAAGCATGCTCCACACCTCGTCCCTCTCATATTTTGGAAGGCACTTCAGATTCTTAAACCTTGAGTCCAGTGCTGCAGCTATTTTTAGAAATCTCACATTGGTAGCTTCTTTGAGTTTTGTCAAATCTGCAGTGAAAGTGTTCTTAAAACGAACATGTGCTGGGTTATCATCCGAGACTGCTATAACATGAAATATATGACTGAAGGCGGGTAAAACAGAACAGGAGACATATAATTCTCCCCCAAAGGAGTTCAGCAACAAATTTAATTAACGCAATTTTTTTTAAAAAAAACAAGTATCATCAGCATGGAAGCATGTCCTGTGGAATGGTGGCCAAAGCACCAAGGGGCATACGAATGTTTGGCATATCTGGCATGTAAATACCATGCAACACAGGCTACCAAAGTGCTATGTGAATGTCTGTTCTCACTTTTAGGTGACATTGTAAATACGAAGCAGGCAGCAGTATCTCCTGTCAATGTAAACAAACTTGTTTGTCTGAGCAATTGGCTGGAGAAGAAGTAGGACTGAGTGAGCTTGTAGGCTCTAAAGTTCTACACTGTTTTGTTTTTGAGTGCAGTTATGTAACAAAAAAATTCTACATTTTGTAAGTTACACTTTCACGATAAAGAGATTGATCTACGGTACTTGTATGAGGTGAACTGAAAAATACTATCATTTTTACAGTACAAATATTTGTAATAAAAAACAACATAAAGTGAGCAGCGTACACTTTGTATTATGTGTTGTAAAAAAAAAATCCAATATATCTGAAAATGTAGAAAAACATCCAAAATATTTAATACATTTCAAATGGCATTCTACTTTTTAACAGTGCAATTAATTGTTCTGAGCTAATCGCGTGAGTTAACTGATTAATCAATAGCCCTGAAAAAAATTTTTTTTTTAAATGTCCTTACCTGTGTAAATTACCATAGCCAAAGTCTTTGTTTAATGCCAGTTAAGGCTGAATCAGGGCATAACCAGCAGCGCAAGTAGGGCAGTCCAGTCTGTACCAGCAAGGTATTTATAGCTGTAAGGCGTACCGGAAAGATACAGGAGGAGCAGAACGTGTGGTCGCTGGGTGGCCCCACACCTGCAGCTCCTCCAGCGCAGCTGTACCGCCCCCAGCACTTCCACACAGGGTCTCCTCTGTCTGTACAGCAGCAGCGCAGCCAGAGGACAGGGCTTGGGGGAAAGGGCTGGGGGGTCACGTACCCCTCGTGCCGCCCTTCACCCCATACCAGCAAGAAACGGATTCCACTTGCACCCCTAGGCATAAACAACCCACACACCCCAGAAACAGAAATGCCAGGTAAAGGGAAAGTTTCCAGCATTTATAGCCACCCGCACATCACCTTCACTGCTATTTCTAACACACTGTGGACCTTAACAGTGAAATCACTTCCATCTTCAACAGACATTCAAGAATAATAAACAGCTCAACTCATGCTGCAATAAAAAAAACCCTGACCTATGACCTCACCAATATTAAGGGACAATTACATCACATGTGGACTGTGTAACCATCAGACACTGAAATTTTCCTAGGTGAGATTATGAGATAAAAGTTACAACTATTCTAAATCTAGATGTATTTTTCCAGACATTTCTAAGTACTCTCTGTTGTAGTAAGATGAGGCCCCGTATGAGGCCTAAGCCTGAACTAAAGTAATGGTCAAGACTTTGCTAACATAAAGCAAAGTTAAACTGTGAGCCAGAGGCAGGCCCTGCTCACAGGAGCTGGCAAGAAAAGGGCTGATGTTACATAAACATATTTTGTTGCACAAACATGTATTGGATACTAGAGATATAAACAAATGGTACCAGAACATTCTTATACCATCCAATAGATAACAAGGACAGGGGAAAAAGGGTAATATGATGGATAGAGTTGTTTTGTCCGAACCAACATGTACAAGGTAAGAGGCGGCACCTTACTGCGTAGAGGAGTTGTCCCCTGTTACGTAGAAGGGTTGCACCTCAATACGTCAGGAGTGATGTGTAACTTGTTTGTACCTGTGTATAAGAATTCACCCCCGAGTTGTCTTTGTCTGGCCTAGGGGGCAGTGGAAAGTCCCGCCACTGACTGAGCCGGTCCATTGCCAGGGGGCACATATTCGTAGTATGTCCTGTAGAGTCTACGGGAAACTATTACTGTGCTTCGTTTGACAATAAACCTGGCCGACGTGCCTTCGTACCTTACTAGAGTCTGTGGTCATTGGGAGCTCTCTCGGGTCTGCTGTGTTAGCTATCTGTGGAGAGCTGGGGCAGCACACAGAGGGAACACGCACACAGCCGACTGATATCAACACTGAACAGAGCAGAGCACCACACCGGTAGCCGTCTGACAACATTGACAACATCACTTCGGGGTCACCAATGTTGTCAGATGGCTACTGGTGTGGTGCTCTGCTCTGTTCAATGTTGATCTCAGTCGGCTGCGTGCGTGTTCCCTCTGTGTGCTGCCCCAGCTCTGCGCAGATAGCTGACACAGCAGACCTGAGAGAACCCCCAATGATCACAGACTCTAGTAAGGTACGAAGGTACGATAAATAGCAAATTATTTATACACATGTAGAGAAACTGAGTAAAGACAAAATACTATCTAAAATTCCCCTCCCTCAAAAAACATGTGAAGACAGTGTTAAGGCTCGAGTACATATCAGTAATTTTGGGTAAAAAAAACATTACATTACAAAAAACACGGAAATTCAGAGTTAAGGTTACTCTTAAAAGTAATTCAAACTTTTCAAGGTCTGGAAATGCACATTTAAGGCATCCACACAAACTCAATTTTGCCCTATTATAATGCCATATAATAACCATACAACTATGATTACACATATAAATGCTCATGGGTCCCCAAATTAGATTACACTAGTTTTTCAACACATCAGATTATATGCTTGTGGTGTCCCTTTCCTGCCCCTCTTCTAACAGGGCAGAGTTAAGAAGGTTTTATTTTGTGTTATAACCAGAAGCTAGTTTACATGACTGCTGTCTGGATGTAGCATTATAAAAGCAGAGTCATTTTGTTATGTATGTTTGCTTTGGATACTGTTAATTGTTTTATAAAAAATTATTCTGCAATGCTGATAAATTTAAACCGATGGTCTCCAATACAAGAGGCAAACTGTAAGCAATAATATACGTGAGTATCCACAAGTTTATTTTAAATCATTACTATTTGCTTACAAGTTAGTCTTCATTTAAACTCAATTAGAGGTCAACGGGCTTTGCTGATTTTGTTTCACTTCATTGTTGCAGCTTTGTTGCTGAAGACAAAATTGGAACATCCATTCAATATTTCTGTGAATAAGCTGAAGTCTGTGTGTGATGAGGGGATTTTTAAAATTAGCTTCTATAATAGAGTTTTCTTGAAATTTTGGTCTTTTGGCATCATGTTTTTCCTTAGTACAGAGAGAAATGTTTGCATGCCAATCAGAGATTATGTGCTGTGCCTCTAAGAGCTACAGCACAGAACTCCCAATTGAGGAGTGTATGTGGGGGTGGCTATTGTGGCTTTAAAAGCCACCTTTGAACCATCCTGATCTTAGACTGCTCTGGGGGTTAGAGAGGTCCCCAGTGTAGTTTAGACAGCACCAGGGGTCAAATTATGGTAGCCTCCCCAGGCTGCCCTATGGACCGCAGTCCATGCCTAATTTGTGCCAGGGCTGAGCCCTGGCACCTGTAGGCTTGGCACATCAGTTATGAAAGTAAAAAAATTGCTTGAGCCCCAGCACCTCATTCATTCCAAATTAAGCGCTGGCTGCACCACTATCTCCTACTTCCAGCACTTCCCCTACACCAGGACTTCCGAGTCCTCCGGCATGGCTGTACCACCCCCAGCCCTACCATCGGTGTGGGGGAATGAAACTAACACATTTTAAAAAACCATTTTCCCTTCCAGTAGCTTGACAGCCCTTCTCTCTTTATTTTTTCACATTCTTCTCTTCAATGTAAATGTTATGAGTTTTTCTGCATCAGTTGGAAGGGAATTACTGAGGTAGCCATTTTTGTTACTAGCAAAAATCTTAAAAATTCTGAGTAGAGGAGCAGATCAGAGCTGAGGGATTACAGTAGCCAGAGTAGAGAGTTTTGCATATTCAGAGTACAGTTACTGAGTAATAACTAAGGTTACGATTTAGTCATGGGTATTTTTAGTAAAGGTCACGGGCAATAACAAAAAAAGTCAGCCAGTGACCTGTCCGTGACTTTTACTACAAATCCCCTAACTAAATCTTAGGTGCTGAGGTGGGGGAGGTGCTCCAGTGGCCACTGCTGCTCCTGGGCATGGGGGACGGCCCGAGACCCTGCCGCTGCTGCTCCTGGGTGGGGACAGCCCGCGGCCCCGCTGCTGCTCCTCCAAGCAGGGGACAGCCTGGGGTCCCGCCACCGCTGCTCCCAGACTACTACTCTGGGGCAGTGTCTGGGACCAGTTGCCTGGGGCCACCGGAGAAGCGGCCGGTGCAGCTAGCCCCAGGGCCACCTCAGCTGCTCAGGGGGGCCCTGGGGTCAGCCGCACCAGCTGTGGAAGTCACGGAGGCCCCAGAAAGTCACGAAGGCCCCAGAAAGTCACGAAATCTGTGATTTCTGTGAAAGACTCGCAGCCTTAGTAGAAACATATAGTTATTGTGCAAATCAGACACCCAGAACCCTAAAATACAGGAACTGCATAACTAGGAAAAACTATAAAGGTATGCATCTGAAGAATTGGGTATTCACCCACGAAAGCTTATGCTCCAATACATCTGTTAGTCTATAAGGTGCCACAGGACTCTTTGTCGCTTCTACAGATCCAGACTAACACGGCTACCCCTCTGATACTATAAAGGTATGGATCTCAACATATAGAATCCCACTCTGGCTGACACTATTCAATTTCAGTACATAGACTCATAGACTTTAAGGTCAGAAGGGACCATTATGATCATCTAGTCTGACCTCCTGCACGATGCAAGCCACAGAATCTCACCCACCCACTCCTGGAATAATCCTCTCACCTATGTCTCAGATATTGAAGTCCTCAAATCATGGTTAAAAGACTTCAAGATGCAGAGAATCCTCCAGCAAGTGACCCGTGTCCCATGCTGCAGAGGTAGGCGAAAAAACCCCAGGGCCTCTGCCAATCTGCCCTGGAGGAAAATTTCTTCCCGAGCCCAAATATGGCGATCAGCTGAACCCTGAGCATGTGGGCAAGACTCACCAGCCAGACACCCAGGAAAAAATTCTCTGTGGTAATTCAGATCCCACCCCATCTAACATCCCATCACCGGCCATTGGGCCTATTTACCACTGATAGTCAAAGGTCAATTAATTGCCAAAATCATGTTATCACATCAAACCATCCCCTCCATAAACTTATCAAGCTTAATCTTGAAGCCAGATATGTATTTTGCCCCCACTGCTTCCCTTGGAAGGCTGTTCCAGAACTTCACTCCTCTGATGGTTAGAAACCTTCATCTTATTTCAAGTCTAAATTCCTGATGACCAGTTTATATCCATTTGTTCTTGTGTCCACATTTGTACTGATCTTAAATAATTCCTCTCCCTCCCTGGTATTTATCCCTCTGATATATTTAAAGAGAGCACTCATATCTCCCCTTAGCCTTCTTTTGGTTAAGGTAAACAAGACAAGCTCCTTGAGTCTCCTTTCATAAGACAGGTTTTCCATTCCTTGGATCATCCTAGTGGCCCTTTTCTGTACCTGTTCCAGTTTGAATTCATCCTTCTTAAACATGGGAGACCAGAACTGCACACAGTATTCCAGATGAGGTCTCACCAGTGCCTTGTAGAACAGTACTAACACCTCATCTCTACTGGAAATACCTCGCCTGATGCATCCCAAGACCTCATTAGCTTTTTTCATGGCCATATCACATTGGCGGCTCATAGTCATCCTGTTATCAACCAGTACTCCGAGGTCCTTCTCCTCTTCTGTTACTTCCAACTGATGAATCCCCAGCTTATAACTAAATTTCTTGTTACTAATCCCTAAATGCATAACCTTACACTTCTCACTATTAAATTTCATCCTATTACTATTACTCCAGTTTACAAGGTCATCCAGATCTTCCTGTATGATATCCTGGTCCTTCTCTGAATTGGCAATACCTCCCAGTTTTGTGTAATCTGCAAACTTTATTAGCACACTCCCACTTTTTGTGCCGAGGTCAGTAATAAAAAGATTAAATAAGATTGGTCCCAAAACCGATCCCTGAGGAATTTAGTGTAGATTATTACTGGTTATATTCCACCAAAATGGTAAATTTGTACATTATAGAGTTTTATTAGCTGAACTAATTTTTCATATATATCATAGGAAATATTCTTTAGGCATGTCATATTCTGAAAGGCATCCTGTTATATTGACATTTCTTATGTAGGTCAGGACAGAGATTATGTCTCTGAATGTCATACAGCACCTAGTATAATGCAGCTTCTGTTCCGATTGGGGCCCCTATATGTAATATAAAGTATATAGATATTCAAGTGCCTTAAAAAAATCCTTCTCTCCAATACACACACACCAGTCATTTATGGACTCCACTGATCGGTTACACTACAGAGTAATTATATAGTATTTTTCTAAATGGTGTTACCCAAGACTGAACAGGAATAAGAGCAGATTCAATTTGAGTATGTAAAATTTAGTCCCAGGCAGACTGCGAAGAGCTACAAAAGGATCTCTCAAAAATGGGTGGTTGGGAAACAAAATGGCAAATGAAATTCAATGTTGATAAATGCAAAGTAATGCACATTGGAAAACATAATCCCAATTTTACATATAAAATGATGGGGTCTAAATTAGCTGTTACCACTCAAGAAAGAGATCTTCGAGTCATTGCGGATAGTTCTCTGAAAACATCCACTCAATGTGCAGCAGCAGTCAAAAAAGTAAACAGAATGTTGGGAATCATTAAGAAAGGGATAGATAATAAGACATAAAATATCATAGTGCCTCTATACAGATCCACGGTACGCCCACATCTTGAAAACTGCGTGCAGATGTGGTTGCCCCATCTCAAAAAATCTATATTTGAATTGGAAAAGGTTCAGAAAAAGGCAACAAAAATGATTAGGGGTATGGAATGGCTTCGGTATGAGGAGAGATTAATAAAACTGGGACTTTTCAGCTTGGAAAAGAGATGACTAAGGGGGGATATGATTGAGATTTATAAAATCATTACTTGTGCGGAGAAAGTGAATAAGGAAGTGTTATTTACTCCTTCTCATAACACAAGAACTAGGGGTCACCAAATGAAATTAGTAGGCAGATTTAAAACAAACAAAAGGAAGTATTTCGTCACACAATGCACAGTCAGTCTGTGGAACTCTTTGCCAGGGGATGTTGTGAAGGCCAAGACTATAACAGGGTTCAAAAAAGAACTAGATAAACTCATGGAGGATAGGTCCATCAATGGCTATTAGCCAGGATGGGCAGGGATGGTGTCCCTAGCCTCTGTTTGCCAAAAGCTGGGAATGAGCGACAGGGAATGGATCACTTGATGATTACCTGTTCATTCCCTCTGGGGCATCTGGCATTGGCCACTGTCGGAAGACAGGATACTGGGCTAGATGGACCTTTGTACTGACTCAGTATGGTATTATGTTCTTAGGATAATATAACTGCTTGACATTATTCAACATGATTTATACTTCATTTTATTACCTCCAATGGTTTTGTGAATGTCACCTACCGGAAACTGTGAATGCCCTGAAGTTCCTGCTGCAGTACCTCCTGCGTTGTTGCTATTAAGTCCAATGCACCAACAAATTCAGAAGTGGACAACAACAGCTGTACTGTCGGCTGGGTTTGGTGTACCGTAGCCATTAACTTCAGTTTATTGTATGCTTTCACACAGTTATTTCTGGTGAGTGATAGTCTTAAAACTTGAAGAGATCCTTCACACATTACTTTATCAATTTGGGCGATTTTATCTCGAAGTATTTTTACAGCCTGGGAGGTTTTCCTGAGGTAGTCCTGCAATTCATGCTGAGAGGTCATTGCATGAAAAAATGCTTCTGAGCGTAGAGAAATTTGATGAGCAATATTTACTTCCACAATATCCAGATAATGGCTCAGCTTGAGAGAGAGAGAAAAAAAACAACCACCGTATGTTGTAACACCTGGCAAATATATCACCCTACGAAAGCACTAAAATGCATTTTGTGGGTATCATTTAAATTATTTCTACTAGTACATTTCTTTGTGCTATAATAATCAGCTGACTGTGGCCACTATAACACTGGATTAAAAGCTGTTGTCATGGTGGCAAATGAATAACTACCCAGTTTTGTTAGTGAGTTCAAAACGCGTTGGGAAGGTTGAGCTAATGCACCTCCTTACTGGTGAAATTATGCTTGTGAAGTACTCCCTGCAGAAAAGCAAGCAATTAAACAAGCCTGCCCACGGCTTTGTATCTCAGAGGCCAGACATTAACACCCCTATATTATAGACACTAGCTGAGAAGGTGTGCTGGGTACTGGCCTGAAAATGAAAATAGCACATGTACTTAACTCTATCATGCACTAAGGCTGCTACACCATGGTGGGGACCTCCAACAGGATGAAACTTGTCTGTGCTTGATGGTCTGACCTAGGTAGCTCCTGCTTCTTGGGGAGTGTTGGGAGAGGGAGGTTTCAAAAGAGGGCAGAGTTCTCTAGGATATCTACTTTAACTCACTCTTTTGTAGAGAGGTTCCCTCTAAAGGTGGACTTGGACATAGTGACTTCCACTGGCTGGCTGAGGGCAACTATCTAGTAAAGCAAAGCCCTTTCTCCTCAATCAAGGCCTGGTGCCAGGGTACACCTTTGGAACCTGAACTCCTAATTTCCTTTGCTGCACTGTTACCAGACTGCTGGTCTGGCCCTACTTTATTCAAATTGAAACAACTCGGTGTTCTGAATATGTCAACTCTAAGCGGGACATTAAGAGAGTCATCTGAATGCTAATACCCAAATGGCCTGATTTTTAGAGGTGCTGAACGCCTGAAGATCACAATGACTTCAACAGGAGCTGTGGCTGCTAAACACTTCTGAAAAATCAGCCCCAAGATGCGGTTCCTTCTCACAACTATTTCATTTAGGATTTACAGTCTCAATGGACTATGCAAATCTCGGTCTAAATACAATAGGTTTATTTACAAATTCCTTCCACCCAGCAGCCGTCAAGCAGTATGCCCATAGGAAAGGCCCATTGACCGAGATAGCAATGGGTCCAGACTGGCTTTTCTGAGTCCCACCTGGGAACAGCTCCCTGAGCTGAGGGTGACTACGGAGGGGGCACTAGGCATCTTACCTGCACCTGATATAATTAGGTGGAACTGAGCCTAGGTAGGCTCAGAGCCTTAAAAAGATTTGGGGCTCATGTAATGAACAGAGCAGCATAATTATTAGAAAGCCAGGAACGCGGCTCTGAATGCATCAGTGCTGCCCCATTAATATCCTATTGCCTGTTGTAGTGTTTCGAGTCTGTTAAGCTGCAGGAAGGAAACGTGGATAGAGACTGCGCTAGTCCTTATTTTGGTTGCACTGGGGAGGAAAAAACCCTGACGCACCAGAGAGGCTTCTCTCTTCTTAACTCAGAACTCCTGCTTCATTTCTGCCCAACTGCCTAAGATCCTGACCCAGCCACTTTCTGCAAGTTACATGCATTCTTAAAACTGATGTTTCGTTGTCAGACAGTAACCACTCCAATGGCATCTTATGCAGTTTGTTGCAATTTCATGTCCACTTCCATGGGTAACGAAAGGCAGAGTTGAAAGAACTTCTTAGTGACAGAAAGGCTAATGCTGTTTTTTCCAATCATCACCTACAGATTTAAGGGTAAGCTCCTAAAAGCTGTTGCACTTAACAGGGAAAATGTTTAAATTAAAAACAAAACACATCACAATGATTTTAAACTTCTGGAAGGATCTGAAGAGTATTTATACCAACAAAACAGGTGTCTGCTTTTTTTTCTTTTTCTATTGCAAATGTATAGTTTAATAAATAAATAAATAAATAAATGGAGATATGCCTATCTCCTAGAACTGGAAGGACCATCTTGAAAGGTCATCGAGTCCAGTCCCCTGCCTTCACTAGCAGGACCAAGTACTGTCCCCTGACAGATTTTTGCCCCAGATCCCTAAGTGGCCCCCTCAAGGATTGAACTCACAACCCTGGGTTTAGCAGCCCACTGCTCAAACCACTGAGCTATCCCTCCTGGCGCAAATATTTAAAATGATGACAACTCGGACTGTGATTAGCCCAAAGACCCCTATTTTTCATATGGATGAAAGTACTCTGCCATTGAGCTCTATAGTGCTCCCAAGGCATGTGTGACTCAGCTACAATAGAAACTGTAAAAGGAAGCAGTACCTATGGTATGATGCCTGAAAGATACCAGGAAGGTTTAATACTTTCTTGCAGTGCACAGCACACCCTGCCTTAAATCTGGGGTTTTCCTGAAAGGTTTGAGAAAGCTGTACCATTACTGGATTGTCAACATACACACCAGGCACTCATTCCTCCTGCAATCACTATTCATATTCAAAAGCCACAAAAGATGTTCTTAATGAGGATTGTCTTCTTCGATCATTTTAGTAGTTACTACTAGAATATCTTTATATTGCATGTAACAATGATCACTTTTTGGCCCTACCCTGGGCAGATATGTTTATTTTTAAAAAACTCTCTTCTCAGAAAGGTGGCCCCCACTGGCATTTACTAAAAACTCTTAGCATGATTGAAGTAATATCTGGGCCATAAAATTAATGTGTCATGTAACTTGCAGAAAACAGCGGCAGAGGACTTGTTTAGAACAGTTTTTTGTACTCAGTGAACAGCTGCACTGAATAACAGCATACTGTACTGAGATTTACCTTTTCTTGCAGCAACTTTGAGGAAGCTGCATCACGATTTCCTTTTCCTCCAGAAGTATTAAAGTGAGACCATGGTAAAACGGCATTAAACGTTAAGGAATCTTCCAAGGCAAAATCTGGTTTCATAAAAATCTGAAACAAAAAGAAATAAATACATCTCTCTCTCCTCTCTGTTTTCCTTTCCTTGTCACTATTCCCCACCCTTCTAAAACAAAGTGTACACAAACAAACCCAGGTTTGACATATCCTCTGGGGGAAACTCATCAGTTTCTGTAAAAGCTACATTTTCATTTAAATAAATAAATAAATAATCAGTCAATCAATCTAGCCCTCAATGATTGTGACCAACTTTCCAGCTGTGAAGTGAATGTGACCCAGTGCAGGGTTGTCTTCCTGAATCTGCAGGTAAACAGCCCGATGGTACAGAAGTACAAACTGGCCAAGCCCCAAATCCTGAGCTGTACTCAGGGGAGGTCCTCCATGGGACAGGAATGAATCCTTCTTTGGGACATTCTTCAGCAGTGGAAATGCTCCATTGCTGGTACTCCATCCTTAAAGCTGGAGTAGGCTCCACATCTCTCATGCTTCCCCCAGGTGGTGGATCCATCTTGCAATTAATTCACTGAATCCAGCTCTTAGATTCCCACTGTGGAACAGCACACTTGAAGCCTGTGCAGAACTGGACTCCGCAGAATACAGGATGTGGGTGCACAACCCCTGCACAGCTCCAACGCCTTCCTCCCCAGGTACAGTGCAGCAATTCTGGCCACAAAAAGGCCAAATAATTTTGTCCCTGCCTCTGTTCATCTCAATGAAGCACTGTCTCCGAAGCATCTGCATCTGGCTTAGTTTTACTCCTTAAAACTGCTATAATGCCTGGAACTTGCAGGAGGACTGAACCATCTCCTTCCCATTCATCCTAAGCATCACACATGACATCAAAGGATTCAACAGCGAGAAATCAGTATCAAGCACCATATGTTCCTTGGCCTTAACTTTAAAAGTTACAGTGAAAGCTACTTTAGCTACACCTCTACAAACCCTCAGGACATGCACAGTGATCAACATTAAACCATTTACCTGCTAATAACTTATCAACTGGACAGTTTTTCCAGCTTGAATAAAATGGAATGTAGGTTTGTCTGTTTTGATCACCTGTTACGACCTATCTATCATGTAGACTGTGAACTGACTGGGGCCGGAATGGTCTTCTTTGTGACTTGTCTGTACCATGTCTAACACAATGGGGCCCTAATCTTTAACTGGGGTTCCTAGGTGCTAAAATAAATAGTGATAGACTCGGGTCTACACAATAACTTCAAAAACTGGCATCAAACTCCACCCCAAGCCCCCAAATCCTCCTTCCTCCCGGGAGTTTCTTTTCTGGAAAATGTACCCAGCAGACCATGACTACGCTTCAGCAGAAAGCAGTGTGGTTGTCTATTCGTGCATGGTTCTATTATTATTTAGTGACTAAGGCCTGAAAATAATGGCAGTTGTGTTTTACCTTCAATATCCGCTAAAAGAATAAATACAGCTCAGGAGACAAAAATAGACAACAAACTTAAGGATTATCCATTTGGATTACATTGTCTAAGTTCCATGTGCATTACTACAATGTAGAAGTGTCAGAGGATACCTATTAAAATAGTTCTCCCTCATACACACACACACACACACACACTTAAGTCTTATACTAGAAATCTGACAAGCACATTTTTCCTTAATAAAGCCTATACTGTACTGGAATCATACCTTAGGTACTTGTTCCAGATCTGTCCTGGATTTATCTAAAAATAAATAAAATATAAGTAAACTAGCATGATAAATATAAGACTTCATTGCAGTCTTCGATAGTCAGTCATCAGCAAATTTATTAAAACAATTAATTTCAATAATCAGCGATTAAAGGCCTCGCTGCCCTTTGCAATTTTGGGGGGTTTAGCTACAGTTTCTGTGCAGCACTCGGATGTGTTCGAGTTTGACTGCTTTCAAAATAAATGTATTATTCCTACTATAGAAGAAACCCAGTGCTTCAAACTCACTCAGGGTGAAATTCATCTTGCTGGGGAGGACTCTCTGCACCACTTAAGCTTCCCATTGGTGCTCTCTAGGGAGGTCACTGGTGGAGCAGTCACACTGGGTTAGACCCAGAGGGTAGATGCACACACGGTGGTGATGTGGAGGGACCACAGAATCCACACAGATTCAGTGACCCTAACACTCTGCAAGTGGCATAGAGGTAGTACTGTTCCAGCCCATAGGGTGAAGTGATGGTCATAGGGGGTGGTCGCAGAGGGAAGGAAAGAATCAAGATAGGAGAAGAGCTGCACTGGAGCTCCATGCTCTGGCCCCATTTGGAAGTGGGAGGATTTCACACTCTTAGGGCTCCATCCACTCTAATTCAGTCACATAAAAGGAGCTCAGAGTGTGCAGAGTCCCATCAGGCCAAAAAGGGAGAAAGGTGAAATAAGAAATCCATAGCTCACTTGGAGGGTCCCCTCCTCCCCTCATAACCACCATGGTGAAAGGGAGCTTTTACCATCTCCAGCACTTCTCTCGGCTGCAGAGTTGTTACTAAACAACCAAACACCAAAGACAATGCAGCCCAGGAACCATCCCTCAGCCTTCTGTCCTCAGTCTCGGGCTGTAGCAACTCCTATAGCTGAGACACCCCAGGTTGCGTTTTCTAAGACTGGAGAAAGATAGGCAACTCCAACACTGGGAGCTGCAGTGGGTGGAGAGCTAGTTTACCGAACGTCTGTTCTCCCAAAACCACTTCTCCAATTCCCTGGTGCAGAGATTTGTATCCTATTTGGCTTTGCACAGCAGACCAACCTTTCCTCAGGACAGTTATTCTTACTTAAGCCTTCTGGGGTGCATGTTTTGGGCTAGATACAGTCCTTAAACAGACATTTTAACAAGTACAGTACTCATTTACAATAAATCAAGTATCAGAGGGGTAGCAGTGTTAGTCTGGATCTGCAGAAGCGACAAAGAGTTCTGTGGCACCTTATAGACTAACAGACGTATTGGAGCGTAAGCTTTCGTGGGTGAATACCCACTTCGTCAGATGCATGATCCGACGAAGGAGGTATTCACCCACGAAAGCTTATGCTCCAATACGTCTGTTAGTCTATAAAGTGCCACAGGACTCTTTGTCACATTTACAATAAAGGCTATCCATTCAAAAGCTGTGATATTGTTCAATAATATTACACTTTCAAGATCTCCTGTGTAGTACTACAGGCAATTAACAGAGGAAGGATATTACTGTCTTGACAAAGGTAAAGCATAGCTAAATATAAGAGTTAGTTCTCAAGAACTTAAACTATGAAAGACAAAAAAGTTGGACTTCATTTTTCCAAACTTTTTCATTTTTCCATGGAAAGGAAAAAAATGGTGGTAATAGAGGTATTAGAAAGCCTGACAAGACAAGCTGAATCCAGTGGAGTAAATAGGGTGACCAGATGTCCCCAATTTAATAGGGACAGTCCCGATATTTGGGGCTTTGTCTTATATAGGTGCCTATTACACCCCCCCCCACCCGGTCCCAATTTTTCACACTTGCTGTCTGGTCACCCTAGGAGTAAATGAAAACAGGGAAGCATTCTGTGATTACTAGGAACAGGGGATGCAGACAAACTTTCACTCAATGAGCAGTGCTTCACCAGTGAAACTCTCTTATGGGAAACTGAAAGAATTAAGTAATACAAGCTAACTTCAGATTGTCCATTATACTTTCTCTGCCTGTCTTTTTTGCCAATTCCCAATCCTTGATCAACTGAGATACCTCACTACAAAGCCAAAATATATCAGGAGAAACAGTCTTGTTACAGCTACAGACTCCATTAGCAGCCTTTGCTAATACTGATCTTTCAGTATGTCAGGGATGCCACAATGTCACAAATTCCAATTTTTGCTCTCCATTGGGGAGGGAGGGGGTGTCATTCTTCATTACTCAGAACATGAACAGTAGCTAGAAACGCAACACAATTGCATAATCTAGTTTCTTTTTCTTCTTTTTTAATAAGAGGAAGTTAAAGGAAACACTATCACGGATGTAATTTCAAGTTGTGAATGCAGAGATGCCAAGGAAGAATTCAGGAACAGGAATCACTAGTTTTTTGACCTACAATGTCTCTATCCAATCATACCTGGATTTTCAGTGATCATTATAAATAAACCACCAGCAGCTATTTCTGCAGGTAATATCTTAGGAACAACAAAAGGAGATGATTAGTATGTTACATTATCTGTTATAGAAAAGAAAATTACTTTTTAACAAGTAAAAGAAGACGAGGTGTTTACCATGAGTATGTAAGAGAGTCCTGTCGAAGGTATCTTTAGGAGGACAAATATTCTTGCATCTTTCATGAATCTTCTCTCTCTATAAAAGAGAAAAGATATTAAAGAACTAGTCTGACACTAATACAATAATGAAAAATCTTTTTTTTTCTTTTCAAGGGAATATTCAGAACATTTTCAGTCTAAGATATTACATTATACCAAATAATTCTGACAACTTCACAACTAATTTTTTCCCTCTTAAAATTGTAAGTGCACGTGAAAGGTGCCAGAATGACAACTCTGGAAGTTGAAATCCTTGTTTGTTATTTGGTTGGTATGTTATTTCTTTGCTGATTTCACATCACGAAAGGGAGACAATGAAACTATTGAAGACGTATGATCTAAATTCTCCTCCTCACAAAATGAAATATAAATATCCACTGACCGCTGTAACACACTTACAGCCATTATTTTATTTGCAGTCTAATCTGCAAATTATCCTACACTAAAATAAAAACAACATCTTTTTACTGACCTTCCCCTCAAATGTAACGTATAAATTCCTTCCCCCACCTTACTTATATGAACCACAGTGAAACCTTACGCCCATTTAGCTAAGCTAAGCTTCTATTTTTACTTATGAAGCTTAAACATGGGTTCCACATCTTATAAGACTCTTCTATTTAGTTTTCTTCTTCAGAGATTATTTTTTCATAGAAGACTGAAGCTGCAAAATCCATCAGAAATTCTTTCACGGGCAACTCATGCCTCGCCTTCTAATACCCTGTTTATTTTCACAATCAAATAGTTACATTTCAATTTAATGCAACAGCTTATTTAATTTTTTTAATATTGGCTATACAAACGTATGGCTCTAAAAACAATTCTTACCCCCACATTTTACCAGTACTATTACCATTTTGATGCAGAACAGTTAAACCTTTTTATACTCCCCAAGTGTTTTAAGGGTTTATGACGCTGAACATTTTCAATATTTGTTACTGGCTCTTAAACCAAGTTTGTTCAGTATGTTCTGTTCTGTATTTGCACAGTGACTGCTGCAATGGGGTCCTGGACCATGACTAGAGCTCCCAGGTGCTACAATAACACAAATAATAATAATGTAGATTGTTTTAAACCTGCATCTGCATTAACGCCCTCTCTCTTGTAATTTTGTAGCTTGTACCCAAATAACATGTATTTGTAGGGGAAAAGATGACTAAAAAAACCTGCAGAAACACGAACACAGAATAACTCACCCAATCTGAATACATAAATTAAACAAGGAAATTATATATAGCTGGTAGTATTTAAAAATACCTTTACAATGTTCATTAATCAGAAGTGGACAATTGTATAACACTTCAAGGCTGCCATTCTGGGGCCCAATCCTGCAAATGCAACCAAGCATACTGCTCTCTACCATAAATAGTCCTATTGACTTCAGTGGGATTATTCACAAGAGTAAGCACTACACTCGGCAGGAAGGGTTGACGATCAGGTCCTCTGCAGCCAAAAGTTAAAGGAAGCTACAGCCAAAGAAAGAGAACACAGCAGATTTCCACATCTTCTTTTAGGCTGTGTTCTTTTTTTTTGAAACTTAAAAACAGCTCTGGCTTTCACCAGATGGCAAGAGGTCTGTTTCCTACTTCACTATTTTATATTTAAGCGTTTTGTATATAGGCCATTTTAAAGACACACTTAGCAACAATTTAGTCATGTTTTAGTCATGTTTGATCAGGTGACTGGATTTTTTTTACATTATAGAGTGTAATTACTGAATAATTCTTTAAGAATAATTAGTGAAGTTTTCAGTAACCAAAGGAAATAGCAAAGATGAACAGCAATTATAAGGTCTGTACATTTAAAACAAGAGTATAGCACTCAGGAACTAAAAATAATGAAATAGCAGGGAGAGAGAATTTAGACAATGCTTTTAATGCTGAGAATGGTGAACTTACAGCACACTATACCAAGGTCAAGAGAAGAGTCAACTAGCATAGAACTAGACAGGTAGTTATTAGGTAATAACATGATGGACTATTAACGGGTACAGTCAGTTAGTGGTGTCAGACTCAAATGGCTCTAAAGTTTCTTTTTTAGTCCATAATGTACCTAACTTTGGTATTTTACCTGAATGATTTCCTGTTGATATAATGCAAAATTTTCCTTGTTGATCTGTGGGAGGTAGAATGAAGGTGTGACTTCTGTGTCCACAAAGTCCAGTCCCCATGTTTTTGTAAAGAAATCGGATTCCCTTTTTGCTAACCTAGGATCATTAAGCGCCGCTGGAAGATTTACTTTGGAATGATAAATTGTCCATCTATGCTGATCTGCAACTAGAGATGGGCTGTCACCTAAACTATTAGGATCACCTAAAAGCACAAAAGAGAACACAATCCATTAAGACAAAAACTTGAAAGCACTTCTTTCATAGTAAACTCAATGTAATTCTTGAAGCAAACAAAATTTTGTATTTACGTAAAGCATCAGAATTCTCTTCAGAAAGGATTGCATATCAAGACACACAATCCCCTTCCCCAACGATCTGACAAACTCACATTTTTGTGTTTAGATTGCAAAAACCAAGTTGTAAACATACAGTTAGAGGTATATTCTTTCAATATTTTCACACAAATATCAATTAATTCTTCTGGCACCCTTTGAAAAACAGAAGTCTGTAGACTTGATATACTAAATATATTAAATTGAAGAACTACTGCATCCACCAACCTAGAACTACAGTCAAGGTTCTCACATTTTTCTTTAGGGAATTCTCAAAATCCCACTATTTCCCCCATTTTATGACCCTTACCCTCAGCATTCCATATGACAGCTATCATTACAACCAAGAAACTGCCTTATGGGAGTGTCAGAGTTACACATCTTAATCTCTTGCTCTCCACGTCAGAAGGATTGGGGAGTGCCACAGAAGCAATGCAGTTAGCCCCGCAGGGCGAGAATTGCCTGTCTCGCAACTATACTTTGGCTGATCTTTCACAGGCCCTGAAAGAAGTCTCATCCTCTTCTCCTTTATAATAAGGATGGTGACTTCAATGTGAGATGAAGATATAAACAGGGTGGAAATTGGGAACTCTCCAGTGCTCCAAAAAGAAAATGAGGTGCTTTTGAGGTGGAGTAAGTAGAATCCCACTCTACCTATACATATATCATTTTATTTCATAGTATTATCCAGAAAACAAGAGACCTTTGTTGACTATTTTCAAGTTAATTTTCAGGCCACTGACTGTAACAGTATTTTCATCTGCCTTACAAGCCAAAATTACCTGTAGGTTCCTTGGGACATACATCAGGCAGCGATTGCACAGGTCGAAAGCGTTTAGCAGAATCCATTTCCTTTTTAAAGAAAGCATCTCTGCTGTTTGACTGAGGCACTAGTGAAGAACTGTGGCTTGATGCCATTGCATAAAATCACCACTTGATAGAAGCTAAGAAAAAAAAATAAACACAAAGTCTTCAATGCAGCGCTGATTACTGATTGTACCATAACAATGGCATTTATTTAACAACTCACCTACATAAAACTAAACAGTTTAAAATAATACTAGTCATCTTTCAACCATGGTATGAAAAATATATTACATTTGAAACACACAGAAAGGGCTAATTTTTATATACACATATACACACACACAAATATTGTACATAAAAATGCCCAAGCACATTATATCTTTCTGTTTCCATAATTATCCAAGCATTATCATAGAAATATTTCCCCTCAAAAATGGCATGCCAAATTCTGGAGGTTTGTGAATGAGAGAACATTTGGGGAATTTTGTTTAATCTACCAATGGGAGCTATGTTGTGCAAGTCCACAGACATGACGGTGGATCACATATCAGAAGTCTCTTATGTGCAGATAAAGAGCCAAATTCTCTGTTAATTTAATTCCATTGACTTAAGCAGAATTACATGAGCAGCGAATTTCATTCATAATGCCACATAAGCACAATTTGGTTTATTTTTCCCTGATTTTTTCTTCTTTTTTGGTAGTGAGCGTTGAAAGATTTATTTGCAGAGTATTTAAAGAGAATGATTTGTGTTGTGTACAAAATATGGATATCAGGGAAAATTCTTATACTGTGATGCATGCACTCAAGGAGAGGGTTCTATCATTTTACAGTATAGTAGAATCCATTCACAGTGAACATCTGTTTCCAGATTGTAATGTAATGAATGTCCCAAGTTGTTTCGATACATTGTAATGTGCACACTGCAATTGTATTTATACTGAATCTCCACTAAAAGTGTGAAATTCATACTTCCCTACACAAGGGCCAAGTGATTGATACTTGTGTAGTGAGGTAACAATATGCTGTGCAGAGGAATGAATTCCACACACCCCCAAAGCAAGGGCAGGTCGTGGGATTGCAACACACCCCCTCCATGAGGGGTTCTGGACCAATGGCGTCATGTAGAAGCGAGAAAGAGAAAGAGAAAGAGAAAGAGAGAGAGAGAGAGAGAGAGAGAGAGAAATTGCTACTATTCTAACAATTGTGCCAGGGACAATTGTCTAAGCAAGCCACAGGATGGGGGCCATCAGGCTTCCAGCCACTGGGGTGCTCTGTGGATACATGGAGAATTTTAAACTCTTTTTTTCTTAGAAGCGCAAACAAAGAAAAAGGCACAGAAAAATGAATATTCACCAGAATGGACATAAAACCCTACTGTGCCCCCACCCCTATCTTACATGAGAAACAGCCCTTTTTTAAAAGGTTGCTTCCTCTGCACACACAGAGCT
This sequence comes from Macrochelys suwanniensis, assembly GCA_033296515.1. Lineage (NCBI taxonomy): Eukaryota > Metazoa > Chordata > Testudines > Chelydridae > Macrochelys > Macrochelys suwanniensis. The sequence goes on along the minus strand of CM065777.1, from coordinate 186,350,307 downwards.
CAATCTATGTCACCTCTGTCTCCATGTCTTGCTCTCGTCCCTCCTATGACTCTTCCTTTCTGTCTTTTCTTTAGTCCCTATGCTATTACACTTCCTTTCTTCTACTCCTCCCTTTTGCACTCTTCCCTCAATCTCAAAGTCGCCCCCTTTTTGCCCCCTCCCGCCTTTTTAGGTGAGGAGGCCCAGTGTTTTCCAGGAAGGACCACAGGCTCATTCCCCTGCATATTCAGGGGAATCTCCTACACTTACTCTCTACTGGGAGGTGGGGCATTAGGGCCTCTCTGTCCCACTCTGCAGCAGTCCCCTTCAGCCTTCTCCCTTCTTCTCTCACTCATGCCAGTGGAAGATTTTGAGGGTTTTCTTCATCATAAGGTCATAAGAATGACCATACTGGGTTAGATCATTGGTCCACCTAGCCCCGAATCTGTCATCCAATAGTGGCCAATGCCAGATGCTTCAAAGGGAATGAACAGAACAGGGCAATCATCAAGTGATCCGTTCCCTGTCATTCAGTCCCAGCATCTAGCAGTCAGAGGCTCAGGGTCACCCAGAGCATGGGGTCACATCCCTGACCATCTTGCCTACTAGCCACTGATGAACCATGAACTTATCTAATTCTTTTTTTAAACGCAGTTGTAATTTTGGCCTTCACAACATCCACTGGCAACAAGTTCCACAGGTTGACTGTGCCCTGTGGTCCCATTCTTTGTGGTCCCCCTCTGTACGTCTCCATTCCCAGATGCATCCTTACAGCTCCCCTCACAGTTCTTCAATGTCCATCTGTAGTGCATATTCACCACCCAGTGTAGGTCTCTCCTCTGTCCTTTGTGGACAATTTCTCTCCCTCTAAGCATTGGGACGGGGGAAGACTTGGGCGGCTACCCCTCTCCCTCACTGACTGAAGGGGCTAGCATGGTTTCTGTGGCCTTTATGGCCACCTCCCTTGGTGTATCTACTCCCCTACAGCTCTGCTTTCAGAGCACTTGGAAGGCAGGGCAGCTCAGGCAGGAAGAAGAGAAAGCACAGGCAACCCCAATCCTCCCATTTATTCCCTGCAGCAGCAGCTATTGGCAGGAAGTCAACTTGTTTTTAAAAATCTCTACCAGCTGCACCAAGACACTGGTCCTTGGAAATGGGTATGCAAACCCCAAGCAAGATAGTTGGCAAGAATTTTCCCTTCCCACTTCCAACAGACCCCTCTGCGCTACTCTATTCAGAAAGGCAAACGACACTTCCAGAACTACCAAACACCACTACAATGTACTTAACTGGTTTGGCTCAAAATCTATTCTAGACAAAAATAAATTAATAAATGAATAAAAAATTTAATAAAAAGTTAATGTTGCTACAGTTATAAACATTAGAAAAATACAAAGAATTTTACAGTTTAAATAATCTAGCCATTCAAAATAATGGAAATAGCAAGTTTATGTAACTATAGCTGTGGATAACCTTACATTTCACTATACTAGACTCTAATAAAATTCTGTTCACGTGAATATTAACATTAGATATTACAATAACAATCTTTATGTTGCTAGTAATTGATTCATGAAATACTGGCTCAATTGTTTGTCTAACAACTAACACCTCCCTCAAAATATATTTTTTCCTGCATTTGTTTCTAACCTGAGAAATATCAGGAATGTCAAATCCTGTCTCTCTTTTTGGGGGGGGGAAGGGAGGTCTGGAGGTGTCAAGTGTGCATTTTGGCTTTCACAACACTTAGATCATTTGTTAATCTTTAAAAGACAAAACTTTTCTTCTGGGTATTTATTTGTTCATTTAGAATTAAACAGATGTTAATAAAAACAAACAAAAGAGTTTTAAGCTGTGTCTGGAAAAACAATCACTTCCTCTCTCAATTAACCACATTTCAGGCTTTCTAGATATAAACAAAGCACAAAGTCAGGAGTTTTATTTTTTATTTTCTATTTTCAGGTTCCCTTACTTGTGGTGAATTTTTTTTTAATTTAGACTTACTTAAAGCTTACTTCATGACAATCTTAAAATCCAAATGGGTGTTCCTGGGTACTTGTTACCGTTAGCATCTAAAGTGTTTCTGAAGTAGTCAGCCACACAGCAAAACAGTGAGATCACTGTGTCAGATAACAGCTTACCAGAATTTCAGAATTGTTTCCAAACATAACCATTTGGAGAAAATACTTTGTTTAGGTTTTAAATCTGCTTATTTATTTTCTCTTGCTGTTGCCTCCCCCACTGTGAGATTTTTATGCTCTCACATGCTCTTTCCTTGTCATATTTCTAATGCAGGTATGTTTCTTCCATTCTTCAGCAGCTCCTCACCAGATACTAGCATTTACTACTGTTAGGGCTTTCTCACTAATCAAACTGGTTCATGAACCAGAATGCTGAGGGGGAAAAAAATTTATTTTAGCACTTTTAGAAAAATAAACATCATGCATTCAGTGGTAAAAATCAAGCCTCCTAAAGGAATATACAAAGTAGCGGGTATTCGGAGTTCCAGCAACTACAATTGTACCAAATGTCTGCATTAGCAGTGTCTCCTGAGAAATCTCATGTTACATGAACATACATCCATTGCATCTTTATTAATACTTTGTATTAACTGAAGCCCTCCTTAAAATTATACATGCAATGAAAAATTTTGCTCTTGAAATCAAGCATTTTGTGAGCCATTGTTTTCCCCTATTCTGATAATGTATTTAAAATGATAAATTAGCATGCCAGAAAAACAAAATGCTTTCTAAAATAAGAAGTTCAATTACCTAAACTGAAATGGAATAAATGCTAACTGCATTTAACCAGTACAAGGTTTAAAATAAAATTTAAGGAATACATTTTAACATTGAAGACACACACATCAAATGTTTGTTTTCAAAACCAAACATTGTTTCTTTCTTACAGTTATTTTTATTGCTAATCACTGTCAAATACTCACATTACCTTTGTGCCCTTATTCCAGTCTTAACAAAAACGGAACACTAAAATATCAGTGCAGCATAGAACTTTCATATCATCAAGTTGATTTCAACAAGAATCTCAGGCAGAGGTCTTTTAAATGACCTACCATATGATGCTGAACTAAATTATTCATAGGTAACAGCTACTCTAGTAGTCATAATTTAGGACCTTATAGATAACTAACTTCAACGAACTGCCAAATTTATAAAGGCACAAACCTACCTATGAAACAGAAAACACTCATACAGTACTACAAAACTGTGGTTTAACAAAACAGATTTTAAAATCAGCCAAATAAGAACAGATTAAGGAATGAAGAAGAAACGCAATATTTGTTGTCTTGAATCACTTTCAAGTCACAAAAGAGATTACAAGTCAATGAATGGATGAGAATTCTTACTAGCACCTAACCTCCCAAATATGTTAATCTAATTGACCACTGAAAGTTACTGTGATTTACTAGTCCAGTGGCCGTCAACCTTTCCAGACTACTGTACCCCTTTCAGGAAACTGATTTCTCTTGCGTACCCCCAATTTTCATCTTACTTAAAAACTACTTGCTTACAAAATCAGACATAAAAATACAAAAGTGTCACAGCACACTATTACTGAAAAATTGCTTACATTCTCATTTATACCATATAATCATAAAATAAATCAACTGGAATATCAATATTGTACTTACATTTCAGTGTATAGTATATAGAGCAGTATAAACAAGATATGGTATGAAATTTTAGTTTGTACTGACTTTGCTAGTGCTTTTTATGAAGCCTGCTGTAAAACTAGGCAAATACAGATGAGTTGATGTACCCCCTGGAAGACCTCTCCATACCCTCAAGGGTACATGTTCCCTGATTGAGAACCACTGTACCAGTTTATCTACAAAATAGCCTTTATTGTACTAGCATACTAAGCACTTTATAAACATTTCTTGAAGTATGAGTGATGCATACATCTTCCAGTTCAAATCTCATGGAAAACTAAACTCAAACTTCACATGAAAGAAAAGCAAGTAAACAAAGAGCGTGGAGGATTGCCTCTACAGACGATTTTAATTCATCCCATTGTGTGGGAGTTGTGCAATACAAACTGTAAAGTGCCCAATCTCCGGAGCCTCCTAGTTACAAGAGAAGATGTGCTGCAATAACTACATGCAACCGTGCAAGTTAATGACATTAATATTTCAGATGCACTGCAATTAAGTACTCGATTGGAGTAATGATATTTCTAAAACAAAATAAATATAATCGTGTTTTGGCTGACACCTTGTATAACCAAGCTTCAGCATGACAAATTGTTAAATGGATTAGACAGAAGATCTAGGTTTAGAAGGGGAATAAAAATGCAACTCACTTTTCCAGCAGTCCCAGGCCATTCAAATAAAGAGCAATTGCTCTACTGATGCAATTACAGAAGTATCACAAAAAGAGAAGCACAACCGCAGTTCACTTTTTTTAGTTAATCAGAATTCACTGAACTGGGTCCTTCAACAAGCTGAAGTATACAATTCACAGACCGAGATTCCTGTGGAGGGACCAAGACACACCCTGGCACTTTACAAGCTGCTCTGTTGCTTTTCGGTTAACAGAGTATCTGTAGTTTGTTTAAGTTAAAACCAAGAAAAAAGATTAAATCCTCAGCACAATTCTCACATATCCTATGTACGACCTGAAAACTCCACTCACCCTGGACAGAATCTCAGCTTTCATTTAAAAAAAAGTAAGTTCCTAGCCCTTCCAGTAGAAAAAAATAACTTTCCAAACATGAACCAGTGTAAATTGATTCAGTGTTCTCTTCCTGAGTCTTTAGACAGACAGCTCCAGTGCCTCTGCTGCTGCTCACAGTTTTGTCAAGCAGCAAGAGGGTGAAAACAGCAAGACTGCAGCAGCTTACCAAAGCTATTAACAGAAAAGGTAAGCACTAGAGATATTCATTAGAGCAGTGGTTTTCAACCTTTTTTCATTCGCAAGGCCCTAAAAAATTCTGAATGGAGGTGCAGACCCCTCTGGAAATTGAATCTGTGGTCCACGGACCCCTACCATAGAAGTCTTAGACTGAAAACTGACTGAACAGAATTCAACTATAAAAGTTGCACGTGCTCGGCACAGCGTTTGACGCAGTATGAGAAAGGGCACTAACTGTGGGATTCCACGGTAATGACAATACTTCCAGGTTTTGACCTGTAGGTGGCAGTATTCACATATTTTTGATTGATCAGGATGCCTTTTCTGAGATCTGAAACTTTATTTTCATCTTTAATTGCATCCGATGAAGTGGGATTGTAACCCACGAAAGCTTATGCTGAAATAAATTTGTTAGTCTCTAAGGTGCCACATGTAGTCCTGTTCTTTTTATTTTCATAGTCACCTTTCACGGACCCCTTAGGCATTGTCTGCGGACCCCCAGGTGTCCATGGACCACAGGTTGAAAACCACTGCATTAGAGAACAGGACCCAAAAAAATAAAGGCAAGAGGAAAGGTAGAAAATAGACCTCCCCTTCCTCCTTGCAGGAGTCAAGAAAAACTGGAAGAGAAAGAAAGCTTTGTCTTCCCCTAGAAACTTGGGAAAGTTTAGGGTGAGGGTGGGGTAGCAGCTACAAATATGTAAGGACACCTACTAGCCAGAGACAGAAACAAAAGATGGAGCCTCTAACAGAGTCCAGGGACAGCACCCTGGTAGAAATTCCAGAGTCTTCCTGTTTCTCACCAGCTGATGGCTGATGGAGTTGAGCATCCCAGAGGATGTCCTGTGACCTCACTTGTGGCCCCCCTTATCTATTGCTGTGCTGGTCGATTTAGCCTTCTGGCTAGGCAGTGTCTAAATTTGTCACTGCATTATCATACAAAGTCTGGCTAACATAATATCTTTCTAATTTCATAATACGAAAACTATTATAGATAGAGTGTATAGCAACATCTACATTAAGACTGTATTACATTTCCCATTACAACTCTTGTTTTCAGTTGCTTATAACAGACTAACTCTTTGCCTGAAATTTTCCATGCTCTAAGTTTTAGCAAAAATGGTTAAGCTGTTTGGGAGAATGAGGTTAGGGAAAAATCAGCCATTTTGCCAAAATGAAAATTGTTTCTGACCATTTCTTTGATTAGTTTTAACACTCCAGGATTTTAGAATAGGAAGTTCAAATTTGACAGGGAATTAATGCAACAGCAGTTCGGTGTCCAATCCAGATGAGTAAGGAGTTGTGTTACCACTTGCCCTGCAACTCTAGGTAACTCACAACTCTTTGTTGTTATAACTCCCAGCCTGGGATGCTCATTGCCAACCTACCAGCATGCAGGCCTAGGTGTCTATGTGCCAGACAACCCTGGTTCAGAAGCTTGGAGCCCAGCAGCCTGAGTCTCGTCCTACAGCCTCACTCTGGCTTCCATCAACCTTGGTTACAACTTGCAGGGTGACCCCAACATACTCCCAGTTCTGAATTTTCTCCAAACCGTGTGCTCTGTAATGTCCAGGCCCTCTCCTGGACAGTTCAGAGAAACGATCAGGTTCCTTTGTTCCTCTAAAGACACAAAACCCACCAATTTATTAATTTAACTGGGGTGAATACACCCTTCCCTTTAAAGACAGAGCTGAGTTGGTTTATAGTAAAAATACAAGAAATTTATTATCAATATATATATATAGGATTAAGTGAGTTCAGGTATCAAGAATGACGATAGAGTTACAAGTAAAACAAAACAAAGCATGCTTCTAAAAAGTCTAAAACTTAATCTAGCCAAGTATAGGCTTTGTTCAAGATGGTTTCTTCTCACCTATATGCAGTTCCCAGAGACTTCAACCCCCGCTTGGTTGACAGGCCCATCTTTCTCAGCTTGTAAGAGTTCTGTTCCCTTGTGTCTGTCTAGTGATGGATGCCAAAGATGGCTTTTGTCTTTGCTTATATCTTCCAAAGTTAAATGAGTTGCTTTAAGAGGCAGGATGACCTCATGCTGTTCTTGTCTTCCTGTGGGCTTCCCAGCACCCTGTACCTAAATGGGACTTGCACTGTTTGGATTCCACCATGCTTAATTTAAACAGGAGAAAGTAAATAGCAACCTTCTTCCTGGCAGGGAGGGAACTTGTTTCTCCCTGTTTTGCCACAGACTTTAAAACATAGTATCATTAAATATCCATACTTCCTCATATAGTGTTGATACCTATATTTCATAGTTATAACCACCAATGGGTCATTAGCTTTCAGAAAAGATCTCACTCTACACTCTTATAATACAATCAGTTGATTTAATTGCTTATCACTTGAGGTTCAGACCCCGTCTTTATTGACCAGTAAATCTTTGAAATGGATTCTTCTGAGTAAAGTTTATTCAACCTATCAGGAGAACGAGATGGAGTCTGGTAGTGAAGGAAGCTCCATGCTCTTTCTTCCCCAATTGCTGTTTGCTGAAATTTTCTGTTTCCTGCCATCTCCTCCGCATGCTGTCTTGATGGTCCTATTTACCGCTTATATGTAAGTTTAGGATAGATCTGTTTAACAACTCCCCCTGACATGCCTAGTTTAAACACATTTTAGCCATAAGTCTAGCATGTACCCATAACTCCTAATACCCACTGTGTACATCCATCACACATTAATATTAATGATCAGTAAGTTATTAGTTTTCAAATGATTGCACACAAGGCATATTTTGTAGAAAGATCATTAATGTGTAAGGTGTGAATTCAGGGGTGCTTAGTGTCACACTTAGTCCTGGAGTCAAAGAGGTGCCTTTATAGTCCCCAGGAGAATCCATCCATATTTTATGTGCATACCAACTGCACTGTGCACGCTCCCAAACCTCGTGGAGGTACCTGTACCAGCCTCCCAACTCTACAAGCCAGGAGATTGAAATCTCATTTCTTTTGCTGACAGGTTTTAATATCTGTATTCACTTCACATCCCTTAACAGTGACCTAAGTCTCAGGCCTAAACTAAGAGAATGTCTTTACTGCAGAGTTAACTTAGGTGATCAGTACTTAGGCTAGCTCAGCCTGAGTGTGAGAAGCCACACCACAAAGCCAAAAAGTCCTCACTGATGCTACACTCACCCATGTGCACTAGGACTTCTGGTGGCATACCCCATGTTTTATTGTGTTGTAGTAAGCTGAGCCAGTCAGACTTTCCCAGTGAATTGTGGAAGAACTTGTCTGTCCTTCCAGGCACATGGGAGGATGGGGTGGAGGTGGGGGAAATCATGGGAAGGCATTGGAGGACTATCGGCACTCAAGTGATTTAGCTTGTGTCCTCACTGCAAGGTGGGCAGCTTGCCACCCCAAGAGAAAGTGGCACCCAAATTCTAGCCAGTTAGCCCCGTTTTAAAGCACCATCAAATTCAGGTGAGAGGGTTGTGTGTGTGGATGGGAGAGGGATTATGGATAACACCCAAGTAAGAGCCCAAGTTAACACTGCAGTGAGGACATATCCTAAGAAGCAGGCAAGTATCATTTCCCCCACTTCTTTTATAAATGAAGCAAGAGAGGTGATGTCTACACTCCAGGTGCTACAGCAGCACAGCTATGGAGCCAGAGCCTTCGCTGTAGGAATTCCACCTCCCCAAGGGATGGCAGCTAGGTCAACGGAAGCGTTCTTCCAAATGGAGGCTACGTCAGCATTGCTGCAGCACTCGGGGTGAGAATTTTTCAAATCCCTAAGCGCTGTAGCTATGGTGACCTAACTTTTAAGTGTAGATCAGGCTGCACAAACTGCACAAGGTCAAAACTGGGAGTAGAACCAAGGTTTCTAACACAGTAGCCCCAAAGTCTCACCCACTTAGCCACTCGGCCTTTCTAAATGAATGCATCAGATTTACGCGCTTGCCTATGCTGCCTATAACCACTGTTCTAATCAGCAGATCATACATACCTCAAATGGTATATTGGCAATTTTATAATTAAGCTTCCGCTGGAATTAGATGAAGTAATATTATAGTTAAATATTTATCAAATATTCTCTGTTTTTGGATAACTGAAACTAATGCTATGCTTGGATAAAAGCAGTGCTGCAGTGCAGTGTGATTTGGAGGATCTTGTGGACCACTGCAGGACTGATATGCCTTTCTACAAAATATGGACCAGCAGCAGCAAAGGCAGCTCAGTTTAAATACACCAGTGAATATTATTTTAAAATGACCTTCCTTATGTCTCACAATAAGTGAGTGACACTGTCAACTTGACATCTAATGAATATAAGAAAGGAGTTAGAAACCATTTGAGGTAAAACTGTCCCAGCCGATTTCTGTAGTTTTACTGCCACATTTTTTAATTTAAAACAAAATGTTTTTCTCTCCCTTTTCTGTGTCTGAAAAAACCCACATAATCTCAGAGGGAACTAATTTTATGCAGTTGTTGTCAAACAGAAAATAAACAAACAAAAAAACCAAAACCACTTCTCTCATTTTTCAGTTGAAGTAATCTTAGTAATAGCAAGTAAAAACAGACAAATATGAATTTTAAATTGATGTCATCCCTTTAAAATATAAGAGTAGGACAGAATAGAAAATGAAAAGACTAAAATAAAAACTTCACTGTTTATTCTGCAGGTATGTGTGTATGTATATATATGTATATACACAACCACACACAGGGCAAAGGAATCTACAGATACTACCACAAGAATTGTAGGGATATTTTAGTATCCTTATAACCAAGCTATTCCAAACTGAAATTTCACAGTTTATGCAGGTACCACATGAATTGTTAGAACATCTGTAACATACACATTTCCTCTCATCTGCTGCAATTTTAGTTCTCAACAACAAACAGCATTAACTTGAAATCAGGATGTGGCTATTGTACTTAACGGCAGACTTTTTCTTGCTCATTTCTTTCAGGTGCAAAGATAAGATTGCCAACTGTCTAATCGCACAAACCCAAACACCCTTGCCCCGCCCCTTCCCCAAGGCCACACCTCTGCCTGGCCCCTTCTCCGAGACACCCCCACTGCTCACTCCAGCCCCTCTCCCTCAGTCACTCGCTCTCCCCCACCCTCACTCACTTTCACTGGGCTGGGACAGGAGGTTGGGGTGAGGGCCCTGGGCTGGGGCAGAGGGGTTCAGAGTGTGGGAGCGAGCTCCGGGCTGAGCCTAGGGCAGGGGGTTGGAGTACAGGAGGGGGTGCGGACTCTGAGAGGGAGTTAGGGTGCAGGAAGGGGCTCCGGGCTGAGCCTGGGACAGGAGGACTGGGGTGCGGGAGGAGTTTTGGGGTGCAAGCTCTGGGAGGGAGTTTGGGTGTGGGAAGGAGTTTGGGTGTGGGAGGGGGCTCAGGGCTGGGGCAGGGGGTTGGGATGCCAGAGGGGGTTCAGAGTGTGGGCTCTGGGAGGGAGTTTGGGTGCAGGAGAGGACTGGGGCAGAGGGTTGGGGTGCAGGAAGGGGTTCAGGCTCTGAGAGGGAGTTTGGGTGCGGAAGGGGACTGGGACAGGGGATTCGGGTGCAGGTGCTTCCCTCGGATGGCTCCTGGAAGCGGCGACATGTCCAGCAGCGGCTCCTATGCTCAGGGACGGCCTGGCCACTCTGCGCGCTGCCCCATCTGCAGGCACCACCCCCGTAGCTCCCATTGGCTGAGATTCCCCGCTCCTGGCCAATGGGAGCTGCGGAGTCGGCGCTCAGGGTGGGGACAGTACGCAGAACCTAGGGGCCGCAGGGATGTGGTGCCGGCCGCTTCCGGGAGCCGCGCGGAACCAGGGCAGGTAAGAAGCCTGCCTTAGCCCCGCTGTGCAGCTGGACTTTTAGCAGCCTCAAATCTCAAGGATTGGCTTCAGTAGCCTCTGGGAGATCAAGCCTAATTCCGGGAGACTTCCGGCCAAACCAGGAGGGTTGGCAACCCTATGCAGAGACCATAACTAGATAGCTTCTTTAACTCTAGAACATGACACAATTATGGTCCACTGACAATTGGCTATTTGATACTTCTGTAATTAATGCCAAGTGGACATGCTCTGAATACATATAGCTATTTAGGTCATTGTACAGCAAGTTCTTCAAATGTCAGCTCTGATGGAATTATTCTGAAACAAACAGCAGCATAAAATATTATATTAATCTATAAGAACAGGCCTCATGGTTAGTAGTCCACACTGCTATATTAGAGACCCTGATTTAATTTCTGGGTCAAATATATTGCTCCCTTAGCTGATATGAACCGGTAGTACTACAGATATGGTACATTGTCCACTTGGAAAAAGAATGAGAGAGGAGCATCTCACATCGCTTCACAGAAATGCCTGTAGCTGAACAAAGAGCCATACTGATGAGCTTCATTAGGAGTTCCACCTAGAGCTCAGCTAAAGAAAGTAACCATAGTATGGGGTATTTTAAGGAGGGAATGAGAAAATACTCCAAACATGGCAAAAAGATTAAAATATTAAGGCCTTGCTTTTCATGGCAGGTTAAGAGCTGTTTGAGGCCCACCCAACCCTGGTACAAATTAGGGCTGCACAGAGGCAGTCCTTACGCCAAAGAGAGTTTCCCTGTGGAAAGGGAATTCTCCACCAACTATCTTCAGCCATTTTAGAGCCAATTTGTGTGGCTTATGCAGTGCAAAGTGCCCACAGCAGACTGGGGAATCCAACCCTAACTTTCTAAAAATAATGGCCAGGTTTTCAAAAGAGCTGTATACACACAAACAGGTACAGCAAGCTCTATAGCAGTTCAGCCTTCATCACACTGCTTTGACAATGAGCCTCAACCCATTAATGACAGGAAGTCACCTCAAAGGGTGAGTAGCTAGATAGCAGAAAAGTCCATCCAATCCTTTGCTTCTCTGCTGACCATCAACAAGGACACCAATAAGTGTCAATTCTGATGGTAGCTTTTGTGATACGAACACCTGGCCACTAGGCACCCAGGTGAGAGGATCAATTCTTTTCACAAAAACCACTGACCAGCCATCAGATGGTTTCCATTTTCTAAAATAATAAATAGACATACTTATATAAATTTAAAAAGCAGAACATGAGCTTGTCATGTTTCAGAACAATACAATTATGATAATGTTTAAAGCAGATGGTATTACATCACTGTTTACAATATTCTTTTTCAAAATATATATCCCCGAAAGTTTAAAACCCTTTCTATAATTAAAAGGGATTCTGGGCCACACTTATCTCAGGAGAAGCCGCAACTGCTTATTAAAGACTGTATAAGCATTCCCATTCTCACCCACTGTTTTAAGTCACCCAAAGTTCGGAAAATCCCAGTTTTCAGGCTGAAATGTTCTAGACTTGGTCTCTGTCTGAAAGTGATTATTTTGGAATATTTGAGCAAAAATGGTTCTGAATTTTTTTTTGAGTAGGAGGCACATGCAGAAATGACTCTTTCCCCATTATAAAAAGAAAATATTGTGACTTTCTTTTAAACAACTCTACAATTGAAATGGCTAAGATCAGAAAGTTAAAATTTGAAGAAGAAGCACCTTGGAATGTTCTGCTTAAAGTTACTTTTGATTTAACTGAATTATGAGACTGTGAAAAAATCACTTCACATACAGGCAGAATATCTTCTTGTCATACTGCCCTCAACTGATGAATTCTCAGCTCTCCCTCCATGCTACCCTCATTAATTTGGGGCTCTTCCATTAACGAATTTTGGGACCACCCAAATAATGAATACTGGGTCTCCCTATTTCTTTGCAAGTTTTCTCTGGAGCTGCCACCCACACTAGATATGAAGGAGGCCCCTGACCTCTCAGTTCCCCTTCTTCATAAGGGACCCACTATGCCTTGCATCCCCAAAGCCTCAATAGGAATAACAGAAGTGGTTCCCACAGTAGTGCAGTTCCTCTTAAAGGAAAAACGGTGCCTGTGCAGTTCTAGTCCCTACCCCTCCCTGTGCGCCTAAAAAAGAGCAAGTAGTGCCTATGTCACTCTGCTCCCTGCCTTCCCCAACCCTCCAGGAACCAGTGGTTCCCCAGCTCTATGCGCACAAGCAAAATTTTACCATGAGCAAGTGTTTTGTTAAGACTTAGCTGGAGGTGAAGGAAAGAGGGGTGGGGCACTTCATATTTATCAGACACCTGCTACGCAGAGGTGATAAAAGATAGAGCCTCGGGGGAAGAGGGGGGATTTCAGTAGAAATCCCAGCACTCTTCTCAACAGTTGACAGTGGGGTGGAAGAGCCTCAGCCTCTCACAGTGAATTACCCCCAGACTTCTCCAGGGAGGCCACTGTCATATTTCCTGTCAGCCTTTGACTAGATGGCAGTACGTAGGGTGACCAGACAGCAAGTGTGAAAAATTGGGACAGGGGTTGGGAGGTAATAGGAGCCTATATACGAAAAAGACCCAAAAATCAGGACTGTCCCTATAAAATCGGGACATCTGGTCACCCTAGCAGTAAGTGTCTGGTAAATTAGTTAGCTCTAGGCATTATTCTACATTTTACTCATATACCCTCTAGAGGCAGCAACCTACTCCCAAAGGCTTTCATGGGAACAGGAACAGGCCCTGCATCTACATTACATTTTCACGCTCTACAGGACTGCCACTTGTTATGATACTCTTCCTCAGCCATGATACAGCTAGAGTAATAATTAATAAAATAAATAAACAAACAGATAATCAACATCACCCACACTTAAAGCCCTGAAAATATGGCAAATGGTGGTGGATAGACCCTTAGACAAATACAAATTTCTGTATACTTAAATCTAAAAGTTAATAAATTACAGGATTAAGTATACTGAAATTTAAAACCAGAGTAGAAAAAAATTCCTGCAAGATGCCAATAGTAGAAAGGAACTGAGAAGTCAAAGGGATAGATGGTAATTTTCCTACAAAAATACAATAGCAGGATAACACCATGCTATGGTATATAGGTATCTCCCATACATAAGCAAGACCTACTGTATCAAGGAAAGAGTTATTCCCCATCTTCTCATATCACATTAACCTTTTTTTAATCCTAGTTTTTGCTACCTGAGCCCATAAGTATTTATAAATCAAATATATGGCTCCAATAGGCCATCAAATCCTTATTGCATTACAGAAACAAACTTTTTTTGCTTCTATTTCCTTAGTCCCAGTCCTAATGACAATTATGGGAGTATCTCTAGGAAAACCCATTGCATTTGTTACAAATATAAGCTTGTTATTTCTTTACGCAGGGGGCAGTTACTTATAAAATACACATCTGATAAATTATGCCATTAACTCTACAGTACCTTACTGACAATACTCCAAGAATATCTCAAGAAGGCGGTCTTCATATCTCCTCCAGTTCCATCATGCAGAAAAAAATCTTGTTGTAACTCACGAAAATATTTTGATGACCTAAATGAAGAACTCCACATTAAACTAAGATAAAGGTTCCGTTAAAAGTGAATAACACCAAGGAAATTCAAAGTTAAAGTTGACATTTCCATGCTTAACTCAACCTTGTGGTAAGGAGGGGGAAAGCACAGTCAGACTTCAGAATTGTCAGTCTTCTCTAAAGTGATATTCAAATTTTAACATGGAAATACAAATGTAAGGAATATGCAATGAAGAATGCAAATCTTTGCAACATATATGCCCATTACTTTATAACCTCACCTTAATGCTTACTATATTTTACCTTCTTTTTTTTTTTTCAAATACCAACAGCAAACTACTCAGCATATGGTCTTGGAAACAAAACTGTTTATGAGTGGGTTTGCTTGGTAGCTAGTAAAAGTCCCCATGCCTGATAACACCACGTGCAACATCCAAGCTTATAGTTTAAATTAGTTCTTTGTGACTACTAGACTGAAAGGGTCCGGAAGCATAACCTCTCTCAGCCAATCAAGATCAGCACTGAAAGGCTCCAAAAAGAATCACAGAAAGTCATCCTCAGACTAGAAGACGGTGTGTATGGAGGGCTAGGGAATTTAGGGAAATACAGTAGTGAAACTCCAACTCCCTCTCCCCGCAAACACACACACAATAGGAAAAACTGAGTCAAAACAAACATACCAACAGCACCTGAAAATGACATTTTGGAAAAACGTAACTTTTGTAAGCTGATAAGGCAGCCCGTCCCCAGGGATCATGTTGTGCATGGCAGGAGAAGCAGGGGAGAAGAGAAGGAGCCAGCCAGTCCTTTGGGACAGTTGAGTTGCATGACAGGTTAGGAGAGAAAGAGCTGCCTGTCTGAGGACAGGTTGGGAGAAGGGAGGGAAAGGATCGTGCCTGGCCTCTAGGACTTATGATGGTGGAGGAGAGACACTTCACTTGTCTCCCGGAGCAGTGGAAGGAAGGGGAAACGCTGGCTGGCCTGTGCACTGGCACAGTGCAGCTCCACTGGAGGAAAGGTTGGGGAGCCAGCCCGTGCTGGGGGAGGGACATGGGGTCCAGCCTGTGCCCTGGATGGTAGAGGGGAAGGGGGGAGATGGGGTCCAGCCTGTGCCCTGGGCGGTGAAGGGGGGACATGGGGTCCCTGGGCCCTGGCAGGGGAGGGGAAGGGGGACATGGAGTCCAGCCTGTGCCCTGGCGGTGGAGGGGAAGGGGGGACATGGGGTCCAGCCTGTGCCCTGGGCGGTGAAGGGGGGACATGGGGTCCCTGGGCCCTGGCAGGGGAGGGGAAGGGGGACATGGAGTCCAGCCTGTGCCCTGGTGGTGGAGGGGAAGGGGGGACATGGGGTTCCTGTGCCCTGGCAGTGGAGGGGAAGGGGGGACATGGGGCAGCCTATGCCCTGGGCGGTGGAGGGGAAGGGGGGACATGGGGCAGCCTATGCCCTGGGCGGCGGAGGGGAGGGACCGGGTGTCCAGCCTGTGCCCTGGGCGGGGGAGGGGAAGGGGGGACATGGGGTCCCTGTGCCCTGGGCGGTGGAGGGGAAGGGGGACATGGGGCAGCCTATGCCCTGGGCAGTGGAGGGGAAGGGGGGACATGGGGCAGCCTATGCCCTGGGCGGCGGAGGGGAGGGACCGGGTGTCCAGCCTGTGCCCTGGGCGGTGGAGGGGAAGGGGGGACATGGGGCAGCCTATGCCCTGGGCGGTGGAGGGGAAGGGGGACATGGGGCAGCCTATGCCCTGGGCAGTGGAGGGGAAGGGGGGACATGGGGCAGCCTATGCCCTGGGCGGCGGAGGGGAGGGACCGGGTGTCCAGCCTGTGCCCTGGGCGGCGGAGGGGAAGGGGGGACATGGGGCAGCCTATGCCCTGGGCGGTGGAGGGGAAGGGGGGACATGGGGTCCCTGTGCCCTGGGCGGTGGAGGGGAAGGGGGGACATGGGGCAGCCTGTGCCCTGGGTGGTGGAGGGGAAGGGGGGACATGGGGCAGCCTATGCCCTGGGCGGCGGAGGGGAGGGACCGGGTGTCCAGCCTGTGCCCTGGGCGGTGGAGGGGAAGGGGGGACATGGGGCAGCCTATGCCCTGGGCGGCGGAGGGGAGGGACCGGGTGTCCAGCCTGTGCCCTGGGCGGTGGAGGGGAAGGGGGGACATGGGGTCCCTGTGCCCTGGGCGGTGGAGGGGAAGGGGGGACATGGGGCAGCCTATGCCCTGGGCGGTGGAGGGGAAGGGGGGACATGGGGCAGCCTATGCCCTGGGCGGCGGAGGGGAGGGACCGGGTGTCCAGCCTGTGCCCTGGGCGGCGGAGGGGAAGGGGGGACATGGGGCAGCCTATGCCCTGGGCGGCGGAGGGGAGGGACCGGGTGTCCAGCCTGTGCCCTGGGCGGTGGAGGGAAGGGGGGACATGGGGCAGCCTATGCCCTGGGCGGTGGAGGGGAGGGACCGGGTGTCCAGCCTGTGCCCTGGGCGGCGGAGGGGAAGGGGGGAGATGGGGTCCAGCCTGTGCCCTGGGCGGTGAAGGGGGGACATGGGGTCCCTGGGCCCTGGCAGGGGAGGGGAGGGGAAGGGGGACATGGAGTCCAGCCTGTGCCCTGGCGGTGAAGGGGGGACATGGGGCAGCCTATGCCCTGGCAGGGGAGGGGAAGGGGGACATGGAGTCCAGCCTGTGCCCTGGCGGTGGAGGGGAAGGGGGGACATGGGGCAGCCTATGCCCTGGGCGGTGGAGGGGAGGAACAGGGTGTCCAGCCTGTGCCCTGGGCAGTGGAGGGGAAGGGGGGACATGGGGCAGCCTATGCCCTGGGCGGCGGAGGGGAAGGGGGGACATGGGGCAGCCTATGCCCTGGGCGGCGGAGGGGAAGGGGGGACATGGGGCAGCCTATGCCCTGGGCGGCGGAGGGGAAGGGGGGACATGGGGCAGCCTATGCCCTGGGCGGTGGAGGGGAAGGGGGGACATGGGGCAGCCTATGCCCTGGGCGGCGGAGGGGAGGGACCGGGTGTCCAGCCTGTGCCCGGAGGGAGGGTAGGTCCTGTCCCCGGAGCGGGGGCAGACACAGCCTGTGCCCGGAGCGGGTGGGGGGAGGCACGGTGTCCAGCCTGCCCTGCTTTCGGGGAGTGCAGCCGGCCCAGGCCGGGAACGCGGGGCTCGGGCCGGGTTCCCCGTCCCACCGCGGGGCCGGGCCGGGCCGGGCCGGGCGCCGTTCTGTACCTGCGGGATCCCCGGCCGCGGCTCGGGCGGGCACCGGAACAGCCGGCGCGGCCTAGCGCATCCCCGGCGCCTCCGCAGCGACACGTCGCCGCCCCGGTGTGCCCAGCGCCGCCCCCCTGCTCGGCTCAGGGAGCTGGGCTGGGCCGGGCCGGCGGCGGGCAGGCCGCGCTCAGGCGCCGCCTCTCCCCGCAGCCCCGCCGGAGACGGGGAGGAGCCGCCGGCGCGGCAGGGAGGGACAAAGCCGCAGCGCCGCCGGCGGGAGGCCCGGGCGTCACACAGGAGCCTCCGCCAAATTCTGCCTCAGCAGCGTCTGAGCATCCCTCACAGCGCCCTGCCCAGCCGGGGCCCCCTTCTCCGGGGTGCAGGCAGCCGCTGCCCCCCAACCCCTGTGGGGCTGGGCTCGACCCTGGGGCAGAGCGGACTCTGGGACTGGGGAAGGCCCCGGCCACACTGCAAGCGCTGGGTTTCTTTTTGCAACCCGTTGGGAGGCTCCTTCAGCCCCTGTTACCATAAAGATGCTTGAAGTCGAGGTCCCCTATGTGCCCCCCCCTCCCCCCAGCTGCAGCGTTGAGGACGCTGTAGGGTGCCCAGAAAGCAAGTGTGAAAAATTGGGACGGGGTCGGGGGGTAATAGGAGCCAATATAAGAAAAAGACCCCAAAATCGGGACTGTCCCTATAAAATCGGGATATCTGGTCACCCTAGGACGCTGGCAATTTTAATCACCAGTCATGCAATACTGTGGGGGGTTGGGGTTCCTCTAAGCCCCAGCTCCTGGAATCAAGTGCCTACCTGAGAATCTCAGCTTTCCTGATAAAACGAAACCAAAGCTAAGTTTCTAGCCCCTGTGGCTGCAGAGAATGGCTTGAAAACGTGACCCGAGAGTACGCTAAAGGCTCCGAAATCCAGAGGCCCATAAAAAATATATGTACATATATATTTAAACTCACATGATTTGTGTGAGGCCTGGCTCATGATTTTTGTATGCTGTGTTGGTCCCAAGATATTAGCGAGACAAGGTGGGTGAGGTTATATCTTTTATTGGACCAACTTTTGTAAGTGAAAGAGACGCTTTTGAGCTTGCACAGAGCACTTCTTCAAGCCCTGAGCCAGCTGCGCTCCCCTGGGGACACAAAGAAGAACTTTGTGTAAGCTCAAAAGCTTGTCTCTCTCACCTACAGAAGTTGTCCAATAAAAGATATGATCTCACCCACCTTTTCTCCCATGATTTTTGAACAATTGGGGTTGGCAGTGTTGCCTAACCCTGTTTGCATGCATCAGTGCCTTCTGGGAAAATCGGGGCAGCTGTCACTTAGTGCCTCAACAAACACAGATAAAGTACTTAAAGCAAATACACACAGGTCTCAGCAATGCCTAGGGTAGTGCGCTCCTGTGCCATGCCACACCATGAGATGGAAGGAAGGAAGGAAGGAAGGAGGACTGGCCAAGCTGGGTACACAGCTGACAGCACCAAAGTGGTTGTAGGAATGCAATCAGGCCAGTCTAGACTGCTTGCAGGGGTGAAATACTTAGCTGACAGGGTTACAAACCAAGTATTAATCAGCTGGTGTGCAGACATAAACAATGTGTAGAGCCATCTATGGTTCTGCTTGGTTATATTGAAAAGTTACATTGGAGACAGTTCCTGAGAAGACAGAGTTGCCATTTTTACATATAATTGTGTGTCTCAATTATAATTTTTTAAATTTTCATCTGTTTGTAATGTCATGGTAGAACTGGGATGTGCTTATAAGTTTTGCCCTTATTAAAATGGCTACTATATTCCATTGTTTGCAATTGGACTGAAGCCAGAGGCTGCCTGTAGCCAAGATGGACATTATTCTTTGCAAGTGAGTCTACCCCCAGTAAAAATGAGGCTAAATCGGGACAGGTAACACATTTAATTTTTTGTAACAAAGCATATGTGCATATATATATATATATATATATATATATATATATTTGCAAATGAAAACTGCTTCACTAATAATCCATTAGAATTTTTTAAGCTTGTCAACAAAATAGCAGATAAAATAATCCATTGATTTAATTTATTTGCACTGTCAAAAAGAACTATTGACAGAACCCTCACAAGAAGCTACCAATGAAATCAAGCAGTCAAGGATTCCGGCAAAATATGGTCATGGATGAGACATTGGCTAGGAGAAGGAAAAAGGAAGAATCAATGGTCAGTTTTAATCTGGCTAAAGTTTATTAGTGTGGGACCACCGGGTTCATAGTATTAATACAATTTATTAATCTGGAAAACAGGGTGAACACTGGCAAAATTGCAGAGGACATTCTTTAGGTTCACATCAGGACAGAAGACTCGTGAACATCAAAGGGATATAACAAAGCTAATCAAATGGGCAACAAAATGGCAGAGGAGGCATTGAGAATTAACAAAATTATTCTCTTCAATTTAGTTTTCCTATAATAACTCTGTCAAACTCATATAATCTTCACACTTTATACATATGTTTTATGCTACTAGTAACCTTAAGCTTGTTCTTGCTGGCTGGCAGAGATTTTTGTGTACTTTTCATCATGGGGAGTCAGGTACCATGATGATTCATGACTTTATGAAAACCTAGAATGATAGTTGTGTAATGTTGTCTCTTTGAGCCAAGTAGTTGGCGAGCATTCCAGATCTTGCAGGGTTGCCGCTCCACTGAACTATGTGCCCAAGAATCTCTTTCTCCGCTTCCTCTCAGGGTCACCATCAAGTCACAGCTTCTTCTCCAGGCTTTCACTATCCAAAGTACACACCTTTCAGATCAACATTCCAGCCCCTGTATCTGCAACCGGCTAAATACTGATAGCGTTAATCTACCTGGATTAGCTCTGCTCAAACCTGGCCATGTGGCTTAGTGCCTTGAGCATTGTCTGCTGCTGTTTAGCTACATCAAGGAGTTTAATTGTTCCTTCCATTGAGCCTGAAAGAGGGTGCTAGCCACATGCATTGGTTTTAAATAAGGTCTGCGATTGCCTTTGGATGAAAGGCCCCCTTGATGGCAGTTTTTAGCATAATAATTTTTAACAAATGAAAGTTTAGATTCTAGACCATAATTCTGTGATAAGGGGTGAATGCTGCCAAATTGGAGAATACTGCAGGACCCTGGTTATACATTAGGCTAATTAACTTTGGTTTAAACTGCTGTCAGCAAATAGGATTTTAACATAGTTTGACTGGCTAATGCAAATAGGCCATAACCATTTTAGAACAAGCTCTGGACTGACCACAAGGACTTAGACTGAAGCAGTGAGATTCTAAAGGCTTATCTAAACAAGGGAATTTACCAGAATGGTGATACAACCTAGGGTATGTCTACACTGGCAGAGTTACATCGCCGGCAGTTACATCGCCGCTCAGAGAGCGCTGAAGGGAAACCGCTGTTGTGTGTTCACACTGTCAGCTGCCAATGCAATAGAGTGTTCACACTTACGGCACTTGCATCAGTATTTGTAGCGGTGCACTCTGGGCAGCTATCCCACAGAGCATCTCTTCCTCTTCTGCCGCTAAGAGTTGTGGGGAGGCGGAGGGGGTCTCAGGGTATCCTGGGTCCTGTCCCAATGCCCCGTGATGCATTGCTTCGCATCCCAGCAATTCCTGTGCTTCTGTCCCCATTTGGCTCCATCTTTCAACGGTTTGTGTACTGCACGCTCTGCCTCTTCAGTCTGCAGGAATGGCACTGTTGACCAATATGCAGCTCGCTCTCACTAGCACATCATGAATGGCAGTGGAGTTATTCCTTAAACTACGAAGGCAAGAGGAGTTCAACATTGATCTTGCCACGCATAGTAGCTACGACACGAGATTGCTTGTGGCATTCACGGAGGTGCTGACCACAGTGGAATGCCACTTTTGGGCTTGGGAAACAAGCACTGAGTGGTGGGATCACATCGTGATGCACGTCTGGGATGATGAGCAGTGGCTGCAGTACTTTCGGATGAAGAAAGCCACATTCATAGGACTGTGTGATGAGCTTGCCCCAGCCCTCCAGCTGTTATCATACCTTGATCTTTCCATCTAACTTCACAAAGTCTTAGGATGTCAATTTGATATCTATCCATTTATTTGATTACCTATGCTAATCTTCCTGCACTAGAGTTCGGACATTCCAGGTAGCTATGGCCATCAGAATTTGGACCATTGAGTAGGTGACTTCCCGATGGATTTGATTATCCACTGTCATATGTGGATCTAAATGCTTTCCATCCTCCTCAGGCCGTGATTTTTGGTTCATGTGAGTAGTTTCTGTAGTTAGAACTTTTTTTTTTTTTTTTTTACGGTGACAGGAAGCCATCCCATCGACCAACCCTCCTCCTTTTTGATCGGGGCTTGAGACCAGCACTTGCGGCGCTCTTGGGGTGAGAAGTCCATGCCATTTGGTGGCTCTTTGTGGGGCTTGTGGCAGGAGAGAAGAAAAGAAAAGCTTCAGTGGAAAGCAGGCTGCGCTAGGGACTGCTGCAGGAGTAGGAAGAGAAGGTGGATGGATTTCAAGCAGCTTCCTGTGGCTTTACTTGCAGTTGTGGAAGCAAATATGCTGTTGGGATTGTGTCTGTCTTCAGCTCCACAGCTCACCTTTGTCCCAGGCTGCCACATCTAAACTAGTTGTGTTGTCATGTTGTGACGTAGTAGTTAATGCTACGGATTACTAATAAATGTCCGGATTCCTCAGACTGCCCACACTGCAATCATGCTCTTACTTACTCATCTGGCATGACTAATGCCAAACAAACAAAGTTATCACTTATCATATGGCAGTTAATAAACCTATCAAAGTTCAATTGGCAAGCAAGAACTCTGTTCACGTGCAGTGATAGTCACATCAGTCACCCATATATGTCATGAATCATATTGGCTTAATTTACTGGCTGGAAAAAAGTTGTAATACTATCAGTGCTGCCAACTTTATATTTGCAGAAGAACACATTCAATTCTATTTTGCCTACACAATCAACAAAATTGTTGACTTAAGTATCTTCATTGGTGGTGACTGGATTGATGCAGAAGGATTTCTGGGATGTTGGGTTGAATTCACAGTGCTATAAATCTGAAACATCTTGGTTTAGTTTGTAACTCGTTATCACTGACTGCACAAACACTTAAGCATGTTCCTAACTTACTCGCATGAACAGTCCCATTGAAATCAATGATAGATTTTAAATGAGTCTTTAATTGAGGATTAGGCAATATTATTGTTCAAGATATATCTTCTTTTCCTAATCAAAACTACTCTGCCTATTACCCAGTTAATATTTGCCTTTGAAATGCAAAAGGAGTCCTGACAACACCTTGTGGCAGACCTCTATTGTCATGCAAATGAAAAGTTGGACCTGGAAGTCCCTGGATGTAATGAAGATTGCAGATTGTGTTGTATGGTGCTTTAAAATGGTGGGATGATTACTGAAATTTCAGAGCTGGAACACTCTGTGTGACAAAATTCAAAAAAGATTTGTCAGCTGGCAGCATTTGTAGCTGAGACTAAGCTAGACCCTGAAATCAGAAATGAAGTGGGTGGGATAAGGACCCACTCCCTGTGCTTACTTGCTATATCTGTTGCTGTTTTGTTTTCCTGTTATTATCCTCTAAGCTCTACAGCCCAGATTCTCAAAAGGTATTTAAGCACCTAATTCCTATTGACTTCAATGGAAGTTAGGAACCGAAATTCCTTTGAAGATCTGGCCATAACCATAAACCACCTCTTTGCATCTCCTGCTTCAGGGACTAGCTAGAGGCTGAACCAGTCCCCTGCTCCAATTTGTGCTGGCCTGTAATGCTTCTGCAAGCTTGGATTGCTGGGGCATGACATGCTGTGGATACTTCCTGCCCTGGCCCACAAATTATGCGAAAGTGAGGACAGGAGGCTACATCAGCTTGATGCCAGCTGGAGATTTCCCATTCCAGGGGAATTCTCAACTGCCCATTTAGGAAAGCTTTTACATGCGACTTTGCACCACTCCAGCACACAAAGTGACATTTATATAGGGCAGGAACTGGTCCCTAAGGTTAACTTTACACAGGAGGAGTACTCAATAGGGTGGCTTCTTTGTTTGTATTAGGTTTCCTTCAACAAAAAATACGATCAGATCCATGGTCACTAGTCCAGCCAAAAGTGTGTGGGATAGGCACATCCTCATTTAACCTTTTAGCTAGTGCTTGGTTCTGTCCAGTTTCAGTGGTAATACTGCTATTGCCTACACACAGAAGGAAATAATGAATGAATAACCATTATTCTCTGACTACGTTGTGTTCCATTGACATCATCTTTTAATTAGCTGTCTTAACGGAACATCGCATTTTCATAGTAGCTGCAAAACAACCTCTCAGTAAAATATAAAACCTCAACTAATGTTTAAATATTATTTGTAGGCTCGACAAAGGGTCCTGTGGCACCTTATAGACTAACAGAGGTATTGGAGCATAAGTTTTCGTGGGTGAATACCCACTTCTTTGGATGCAAGCAGTGGAAATGTCCACTGCTTGCATCTGAAGAAGTGGGTATTCACCCACGAAAGCTTATGCTCCAATACCTCTGTTAGTCTATAAGGTGCCACAGGACCCTTTGTCGCTTCTACAGATCCAGACTGACACGGCTACCCCTCTGATAATTGTAGACTGTACTACTGCACTGCCTGCCACTCAGCTCTATAGGGCTTCCCAAAATTCACTAGCCAGTTCATTATGTGGCCAGTCCACAGCTGATCTCTCAGTCATGGCTTCTTGCATTGAGCACTTCCAAAGCAATGCTCAGCTGGGGTGAAGGATGCACATGCAGGTGTGTATACAGCCTCCTAATCACACTATTTTCAGAGCAGTGATTGATTGTGTGTAATTTGTCTGCTTTTCTGTTAATTAATTATTTGGAGTACGCATCACTGCAGCAGTAAGTAATCCCAAAAATATTTTCCTTCTCCACAGACTGTGATTATCGAAGGAATGCCTTCTAGCAACTTTGCAGACAATGCTGTTCTTGTCAGCATCAGAGTTCTCCTGGGTGCGTTGATTGGCTGTTTTCATCAATTGTTTGTTGTATTTGCAACCTGGTGATAATTCTGACAGTAGCAATAGTTCTCCACTGGAGATAAAAATGATATAAACACATTCTTTAGCAGGAAACGGTTGGCATGGAAACTGAAGTCAATAAACCATAGTTCATTTCATAAGCTGTTTTGTCTATTTCTTGGACCACAATGCTTGCAGTTTAGATCCGTTTGGCTTTCTATTTCAGAAGTTCTACTGATTGTAATGCTATAGTTATCCTGGCATCCAAGACACAGACTTCCAAGAGTCCTGCTGAGTTGGAGAGTGCGACTCCATGCTGTCTGCTCTGTGCAGTGCTTCGGTGTTATAAAGTGCTAAGAGTTGTTATTTCTCCTGTTTAGAATCTGCCCTTCTCCCACTCAAAATGCAGTGTGGTTTCATATCACGAGGAGGGTGGCTTTGGGGCATGGGCAAGCCATAGAGAGGTTTCAGTAGCCCAGGGGTGCAGGAACAATTTGTACAGTGGGGGTCTTGAGAGCCATTGAACCAAATTGTAAACCCCTCTATATGATGGAAACCATTTCAAGCCAGGGGGTGCGGCAGCATCCCCAGCACTCCTAGTTCCAGCACCTATGCAACAGCCCCTGCCTATCTCAGAGTTTTGTTCCATGGCAGTGCAGAGGGAGATTTTAGGGGTGGCCAGGGGACCCAGAGGCAAGCTGATCCACAGCTGCACAAAGCTACTGGTCAAATATATGGCGGGAGGGAGCTCAAGGATAGCGCCACGACAGCAGCCCATGGCCCGTAGTAGCATCCATGTCGGTGCTCTGTAGCCTGAGTCACACCACAAAGAGGGAAAGAAGAGCTTTGTTCAAAGAGAGAGATTCCCAGCTTTCCAATGGGACACACAAAGCAACTGCTTCATGTCTTAGGAGAGGTCAAGTTTTTACGTTGCTGTCTTCAACATGTCATGCTAACTTTTGGATCAAATATAAAACAGAGGTCCATACTACTTCTGATTATTATAGATCCCAGGACACTTTTGGCAAGAGTTAGGGATGTTAACCCTAGTGCCTTAGCCAAAATTCCAAACTGGATAGTCACAGTCTGTCAGTCTAATGTCCCCATCCAATTTCAATTGCATGCGGTATTCATCCAGAAGCAGTTGCATTTCAGTAGTAAAATTATTTGAATTTTGGTTAAAGGTGACTTATTCAGGAAAACAAAAGAAGTGGTTCGTGCCTTTTTATTTATTTTGGCTTTTGCTTCTAAAGAAGCCCTGAAGGTTATTGGGGGGAGGGAAGCGGTAAAACTCCCACCCCTATTTTATTTTTTACTTTAGAAATACCCATGTCTGATGTTCCCTGGTTTTGCTGGAAGACTTACTGGAGGTTTGTGACATAGACCATCTGCTTCTTCATCCCTCAAATGCAGTGGTAGGATGTTAAATATTTAATAGAGACCGCATTTCTCCCACTACTTAGTAGGACTGTTGAGTTAAAATTGGTGTTCACACAAAACAAAACAAAGAATTTTAAACTGCTTGAATAAAAGTCATTCCTACTCATCCAGTTTTGCTTGCATGATCTCTGTGATATCAAACCTGCCAGTTCCTTAGCCTCTATTGAGTCGTCCTGGAAAAACAGGAAAGAGAAGAAAGAATCTGGTAATGTAGTAAGTAAGCAGAAGAGAATAAAAAGCTTTTAGGCCTTCACAGTATATATAATAGTGAAGAAAAAAATGCACATAATCTATAAAGAAAATAAAACAGTATCTTGAAATATTGCAGGATGTAACCTATGATAATCTGCATGTTATTTCAATTCCTGTCTACCTGATAATGCAGTGGATAAACTTCCTTCCTTTGTTATGTTAACAGCTTGATGGCAGAATTAGTAGACTAATGTGAAAGTGGATGAGTAAAAATAGGAGTGTTTGATTGTTGGGAAGGATTCTGTTTACTGTACAAAATATTATGCATTGGAAGAAAAAAAAATTAAACTACTCTACACCTAATTGAATCAACCCAAGAAAAAGTCACTGTAGACAGTTCAATGAAGAACTCTTTTCAACAGGCGGCTGCAATCTAAAAAGTTAACAAGACGCTAGGATCCATAAGAAATGGGATGGAAAACAACACTGAAAATATAATGCCTTTATATAAACCAGTGATGTGGAATACTGTATGCAGTACTGGTGATTCCATCTAAAAAAAAGGACAGTGTAGAACTGGAGGAGGTTCAGAAAAGAGCAAGAAGAATGATCAAGGGCTTGGAAAAAACTGTCATATGACGAGAGATTGGGGAGGAAAAAAAAGACTGTTTGTTTACCTTAGAGAGGAGACGAATCAGATGGGACATAATAAAGATATACAAAACAATGCATGGTCTAGAGAAGGGAGACTGGGAGAACAGAAGCTCCTTCTATCATAACACCAGCAGAAGGGGACATTCAATGGAACTACAAGGTTGGGAGTCCAATACTGATAAAGGGAAACACTTTTCCGCACAACGTGTAATTAAACTGTGGACGTTACTGACACAGGAAGTTATTGAGGCCAAAAAACAACAACTTAAAGTTCAAAAAAGGATTGGATATTTATATAGATATTCAGAATTGTCATAATTAACAATAAACATTTTGGAAGGGATATTAAACCTTGTCCTTTAGGGTGTAATCCAATCTCTAATTATTAGAGATCAGGATGAGGCCTAATATATGGAGTAGATTATCCCACCACTGTCTACTGTGGAATACTGCAGCATCTGGTTCTGGCAACATTCAGAGACAGGACCCTGGACTAGATGGACCACTGGTCTGATCCAGAATGGCATCATTCCCTACTCTGAAAAATGGAAGATCATGGATACTATTGCATGTCAAAGTGTACGCAGTCCAACAACAAGGTACTGTGTTGTGACCTATTACAGAGATTATTGAGCCCTGAGTTTATCTTTAACGTGGGGAAGGATAATAAAGTGGGATTTGAGGGGGGAATCATTGGATAGGGCACTTTGGGCTGATCGTTATGGATCTTGGCCAAACATGGGTTTTAACAGTCAGTCAAGATGTCCCCATAAAATGAGGATCTCCCCTGAAAAACAGGATGTCAAATCACTAGCTCCTTGCACATTAAGTATCACTTAGTCCTCCATGTCTGAAATTGAACTAGGTTTCATTTTTTATTTCTTTTGGCAGGTAATTCAATCCTCAGCATATTAGACATGGTACAGATATATTGTGGTGTAAATAGGTTTCTACTAAAATGTTCCCTTGCACTGTCTACTCCCTGGTTGCATAGAATAACAAAAGTTTAGTTTTGTATTTAAAGTGAATACATTTTACTGGATAACTACTTAGTCTGATGAAGTGGAGCAATTTAATATATGAGTCATCGTGATCATTGATCCTCGTGTAGCGAGCTGTTTTTGTCAGGTTTTGTTCTGCACAGAGCACTATCTGAATTCATTCACCACCAAGCCTAGTCATTACAAAAAGCGGGATTCTACTGGGGTACTTTCAGGGAAATAGAACAGAAAAGGGTCAGTTCCGAGTGACAGCGCCACTGTCAAACATGAATACAAATGGTGCTACGGGATATTTTGTTGAATTCAGTAGCAATGTAGGAAGCTGACAAAGACTTTGACTGGGAATTCTGCAGTAAGGAAATAGATTTCTAGCTGTGAAAGAGTGCTGAATATGAAGCCAGGCTATAGAATCTGCTCCAACCTCTAAACATGGATTCAGTTGCACTAGCAAGGCCCTCTGACTTTGTTATTCATAAATAGGACCCTATCCTTTTGCGATATAGGTCCCCTTCTTCTCCTATCTCTCCGACTGCTCTTTCAGGGTCTCACATGGAGTTTCCTCTCTCTCTCTCTCTCTCTATCAGCATCGATCAGGGCTCTCTCCTTTGTCTTCACCACACCCACACCTTACCCTGGGTGAACATAACCATTAGCACGGATTCAATCATTATCTTTATGCAGATGACTCAAAAAAAATCTACCTCTCTACCATTGGCCTGTCTCCTCCAGTCCCGCATATCTGACCCTGTCTCCAACTGACAATTCTGGATGGCTTGGCACTAGCTGAAGCAAAACAAGGACAAAATCAGGCTCCTTATTTTTCCTTCCAGACCCTTTCCACTTCAATCTTTTTTTGGCCACCATCATCTTCCCCATCATTCAGACTCCTAACATCCTGGAGGTATCTTGGACTCTCACTCTTTCCTGCCAATGTGTTGTGACAAAGTTCCTCCTCTACCTTGGTGAGTCCTGCGCTTATTGGCGGATTTTGATCTCCTCAGAGATCTTCCCCTCTGGTAGAACCCACAGTCAAATTCCTCCTGTGTCTGTTCAGGAGTTGGGAGGTTTGGGGGGAACCCGGGCCCGCCCTCTACTCCGGGTTCCAGCCCAGGGCCCTGTGGATTGCAGCTGTTTAGAGTGCCTCCTGGAACAACTGCACAACAGCTACAACTCCCTGGGCTACTTCCCCATGGACTCCTCCCAACACCTTCTTTATCCTCACCACAGGATCTTCCAGCAGTATGCCTTCTCACTCTCAGCTCCTAGTGCCTCTTGCTCCCAGCTCCTCGCACGCAACACCACAAACTGAAGGGAGCTCCTTTTTAAACCCAGGTGCCCTGATTAGCCTGCCTGTCTTAATTGATTCTAGCAGGTTCTTCTTAATTGGCTCCAGGTGTCCTAATTAGAACTGCCTGCCTTAAATTGGTTCCAGAAAGTTCCTGCTTGTTCTAGTACAGCCCCTGCTCTGGTCACTCAGGGAACAGAAAACTATTCATCCAATGGCCAGTATATTTGCCTTCTATCAGACTTCTGTACCCCACTTGTCTGGGTCTGTCACGGTATCCATTATTTATTTATATTACAGTAGCATCTACATGCCCTGATTACAATAGGAGCCCGGTTGTTTGGCATGCAGCACCTAAATCCTGGCCTCAAAGAGCTTACAGTCCAAACAGACCAGATAGGCAAACAGCAACAGAAAACATACAAGCGGAATGTTACAAAGTACAAACGCTCTTAGATGCATCTTTTCCTTTCTTGTGAGGCTGGGTTTGTTTATTAATTTCCCCAAGAAATCCAGGCATCCCAGCCAACCTTCTCTGCTGCTGCTGACCTAACATGCCCTTCTGTCACCCTGCCTACCCCACAGCAAGAGTTTCACACTACAGAATGAGCAGGGACCTACTGATGTCAGAAGTCCCTGGTCTCCCACCCCTGCTGCCATCAGCGGAGATGGTTGTGTGGCCTTGAAAAGCCCACTCCCTGCACTACAGCTGCTCGGGCTGCAGCCAGGGGAAGTCCCTGTTTATGGAGGATTCTGCCCTGTCCCAGGAGATGATGTGTGCTCCTGCCCTACATGACATCACCAAACTGTGGGGGAGGGAATCTAGACTATTAACAAGCCCTGCCACGTCTTCCTATCTTTGCTCATAACTAAAAGCACTTGTCTAGACCAGTGTTAAAGGGGATTGAACCAGGAGGGGAGCTGCTGCTTAGCCAGCCCAGGGAAAGGAGGCGGGAGCCGCTCTCTTGCTTCTAGCAGTGAAGAGGGAGCTCTGCCCCATCCTGGCCTTTAAGCCCTCATCCAAATCTTGGTCACCTCCTGCCCTTGGTTATTGGAACTTTCTCCCTGGCCTCCCTGATAATCACATACCACTCCATCCAAGATCCAGCTGCTACAATTATCTTCCTGATCCCCCAGTCAGATTACGTCACTCCCCCCGCTGCTTAAAAGGGTAAATTTAGATCTCTCGTGCTAGCCTTCAGGCCCTGCACAGTTCTGCTCTGCCTACATCTCAGGCCTTGTTTCTCATCCCATGCCCCCTCACCTCCATTGCTGTGCCAGTAGTGCCAACCACCTCTCTTTCTCACACTCCTTTCTCTGAACTTTTTTCCATGCTGACCCTTCTCCTTGGACCAATCTTCCATGACCTCCACCTTTTCCTTATTCAAGCTATTCTTAGCCTTATCTTTGCAAGGCCCCTGTCCGTCATGCCCTCTCTGTTCCAATGGAATAGACTTGGGGGAGGGATGAGAGTGATACACAGAAAAAAACAGCAATGTCTTGAGAGGAAGATTGGTCCAGTGGTTATGATGCTACCCAGAGACTTGAGCGATCTGGGTTTAATTCCCTGCTCTGTGACAGGCTTCTTGTGTGACCTTGCACAAGTCACTTAGCTTCTCTGTACCTCAGTTCTCCATCTGGGACAAGGCAAATAATAGCATGTCCCTACCTCCCAGGGGTGTTGTGAGGATAAATACATTAACGATTGTGACTGTTCAGCTCTGTGGCCTCCATCGCCATAGCAAATACCAGATACCAAGATTAAGGTACGTAAGAAACTGGGAGACAAGGAGTGGTGATGGTGTTTCTTTCTCTTGTCTATAATCTCCTCAGGGCAAGGGCTGTCTCTAGTTGTGTGCTGAGCATATTGTTGATGTTTAACAAAATAAACAATGACAATTTCCTCCCCCTTCCACTATGATTTGTTCTGAGAATGGGACGTCTTGATTTTAAGCCTGACATTTTGGAGACTAAAGTAGATGGGGCTCAGCGTACATGTGTTTTATGCTGAGGATGTGATGTTGCTTATTTTATCTTCAGCAACAACCATAATGTACAGCAGATGGCAGCCTTTCCCCAAATTTCCAGAAACAACCCGAAAAGCCTCCCCTCTTCCTGTTTTGTAGCTTCTACTTTCCCTGTAGGTGAATTTCAGATAGGAATGAAATATGGGATCATAGATGTTAAAGATGGAAAAAAACCTACTTGCCTAAGTTTCTCTCCTTGCAAGCGCAGGATATCGGTCTCCAAGAGAGTACTGAACACATATTGTACCAATTCTGTATTTGATTGGCATTTTGTTTTCCCCACCCTCAAAGCTACTATTCCTGACCATTTAATCAGTTCTGACTAATCTGCCTCACCTTAATTTCAGTGAAGGACAGGCAATACATTTTAGTTTTCAGATGACATATTAGCGCCAGTGAAATCTTTAATGCTGAATTTAATAGGGGGTTGAGGACATAATATACAGTACCATGGTTTAAAGAGCTCCAGTTGCTGGCTCAGCTAATTGTGGGTGCAAGACCACAATTGCCCCCAGCTGATTATGTACACTTGGGAATTAAGCCTTGGACAAATTCTAGGAATGTACCTTTGATTGCAATGCAGAGAGAGATGGTGACTGGCACTGTGTTCCTGCCCACTGCCCTTTATTCACCACACTTAGGTCGTTTAATGGAGAATTCAATGGGAGTTAGGCACCTAGACTCTTTTGAAAGCCTGCATCTTTAGGCACTTAGGTACCTTTGAAAAATCTGGCACTAAGTCTGTCTGGAAGCAGTAGCAGACTCAAATGTGTTATGTGGACCGGCCACTTGTGGATGGGGTACAAAGACCCACATTCTCTTAGTTTGGGTTCCACAGATCTAGCCACAAGGGGCAGATTTTGTAAAGGTGTACCTGTGCAGATGTGATTTTTTCCAATCAATCACTTATTACAATGATCCAAACAATTCTTTTCAAACTTGGTCACAGGTGTTTACACGTCACCTTTCAGGTTTGAAAGTTTGTCCATTTTTGAATTTGCTGTGTGAAAATGTGGCTATAATCATTAATTTACAGTAAAGTGTGGCTTTCCTCACCTTCATGGGAGTTGAGACCAAACCGATTCCTTCAAACGCTTAAAAAAAAAGATCACCTTTAGACAAAGACTAAACCTGGGAAATGTTCAACCCAAAAAAAGAAATTTTCAGAAAATCACGAGTGCATGAGAACAACTGAAATTGTTTTGCAATCATAGTTACAGTAGCACACACTAAAGGGAGCGCTCTGATATGAAAGAATGACATGGAAAGAGGGAATGGTTTCTAAATTCAACATCAGTTAGGGTCGGGTTCTGAATGCCTTGCTCCCACTGGTGAGCCAGTTACGTGTGTGTAGTGCTACTTGAATGAGTACATGCTCACCAATAGAGTTAAGGCATCAACAAACTGGTCCTTATTGAGAGGACACAGTTTCTGCATGTTTCTTCACCCCCCGCCCCCCGTCCCACACACACACTGCATTCAGTTTTTTTTATACCTGGCTGTACTCACTCTAGTTGAGTTTCTCCTCTACCACAACACCTAGACTAATTGTCAGGCACACATGACATAGCATAGCAAAATCTTAGTCAGGGTTGGACAATATATTTAATGGCCTGATTCTCTCTTATTTATACCAGTGTAAATCAGGAGTATCATCAGTGGAGTTATGATCGTGTAAATGATATTAGAATCACCCAACATTTACACATCTACTAAAGAGATCAATTGGGAGCATATTCGATCCCATTGATACTAGACACACCCCCTCCATCAAATTGAAGACTATTTCTACAGTCATTGGTGGGGATGCTAGTACGACAGGTGAATTATATATGTATCAGCAATGGTCGGTATCAATACGAGGCGTGTTATTAACAATAGCCGAATACTCTGCTAATTCTCGCCAGGTTTTCGGAGGTCGAGGAGTGGCTTTGATTAGTCCTCTGGACAGCTAGAGAAATAATTTTCCAAAGACAGCATCAGAGCCTTCTGCTTTCTTTAACAAATTGGCCAAATACAGAGCCGCCAGTTAGCCAGTTATGATAAGATTTTGTAGATGAAGCTAGAAGGTGGTCTATTTGATTTGGAAAGATGTTTTTCTGAATCTACGGGCACAGATGGTGTGGGCAATGTAGCAAACTAGACTGACTGGTGCCTGGGCACTTCTGTGATCTAACCAATTAAGGTTTTCCCACAGCACTCCGCACTAGTATTCCACTTCTGATGGGTATCATGCAGGAACTTTCTACGGACGGAGTTAGTGCACTGTCATTATAGGATCTAATATATCATCATCAAGACTAACTACTTTACAAAGACTAAGTAAGGTGGGAGGTTTTTTACGCTTCAGGGTGAGGTCCTCCAGTCCTATCAGGTGCTGACTGTCCTAGTGATTATCGATTCTCCATAGTAGAGCATATTATTATTGCTCCAAGTTAGGCCAGAAGGACATGGCGTTGAACATGCTGTCTTCTCCGGTACTTCTAGCTCGGGCATGAATGACTGGATTTTAATCTCAAACTCAGATCCCATACATTAGCCATGAATACTATCATTTGAATTTTACTGAGCGACAGCTGAAGTAGAGGACAATTGCTTTACATACAAACACCAGGGATCAAATTAGCTTAGTTTAATGGCAGATTAGTGCCACTTCTTATGCTTAAGAATCTAAGCTTTCATTATTTGTTTCTTAAAAACAGGCTACAGCTATTATAGTTGTGAAAATAAATCTTCAAAATCCGAGCCAGATGTAAATGGATGAAGTCATGTCTAGTTGAGGCTGCAGACCACCTGAAACAATTGGTCTGAGAGGTGTGAACTGCCCTATTAATTTGAAATCTAATGATTACTAAAATGGCAGCGGTGTTAACTATTTCACTGCCGATCATAACATACAAGAAAGAAAATGGACGATGTGATGAAGAGCTAGTGTGAGTGGCAACGCATTTTGGAATCACAAATGAATGGAGTTTGGCAAGTATTTACTTTTTTCCAGTCTAACATTGTTATAAGGATTTCAGGGACACAGCCCAGTTAGTCAGGTTTGTAGTCAGGTAATCCGACCACAAATGTCTTGCACTGTAATCAGTATCAGAATACACATCCAGTACCTTAACAATTTGCTATATGAGCATGATCAGGGAAGGCATCTGGATTGCTCAACAGTGATCTTAAATCATGTGGCTTTTCTACACAATTTTACAGGCTTCAGGTTTCACTAGCCCCATTATTTTTATTATCAGTAAAAATTTTGTCCAGTAATCTCGTAAAATAAAGTGAACCAAGTGCTCAAAGAATTAGCAGGACTGGAAGATGAAGCCATAGATATAGATCAAGCAGAAATAGCTCCTGCTTCTCCACATCATCCATGATCTGATCGATGGGGCTACCTCTATGGATATAGCAGGAGTTCTGTTTCCATGTCTGCTCTCCTGAGAGTGCCAACAGAGCCAACAATTGTGCTGGCAAATTATGTAGTCTGGACACTTGTCCAGTAGCAATGTCATTGAGATCCCTAAACAATTTCACACAGACCACAAATCAGCAATTAGATGGTAATAACGTAGCTATTTTTGGTTCATACCCAGTTCACTCTAATATAGAGATGAAAAGCTCTTTATCCAATTACCAGTCTCTTGAACCAAGTTACCATCTCCCCATTTAAGATGCGCTAGTTAAATAAAAAAAAGCCATTTTCTGCTCCGCTCCAGCAGGGAAAAGAAATTCCTCTCGCTGGTTCCCCCGAGGAAGGAAATCTGAAATTCTCGCTCACATTCCAGACAGAAAGCTGGGCTGAGGAGCTGTGTTATCATGCACCTGGCTGCAAAGTCCCAGGCAAGCCCGTGTCAAATTTCACGGTTACCATAGCGAAGCCGCATGACATCCATAACTCATGATGCTCAGTATCTCGCAGTGCCTGTCTCACTTGCTGAGCAGAATGTTTTTGGGTCAAAACACAAACAAATTGTACACTTTGTAAGGGGACAGGCAAGCACCGTGTGAATATGCCTGTCTCTAACCCAGCACCAGAAGCTCTCAGTGAGCTGCAGCTCGTGCCTTCATTCCAGACACTAACAAAAACAGACCTAACAAGGAGAAGGGAAGATGTCCTTTCACATCATCAAATCAGACTGTGGTGTAAGGAAGCTATTTGTCTTAGTTCAGTCACAGTAAATGACTGTGCTGTTGGTGAAATCTCTCATTGCCAAAGGGCCTAATTGACTCATGAGGTATGATTAGTAGTTGCAAAGCAGCATGCAGGAACAAAAAAAATGAGTAACTCGTCAGATCTGTACAGTTCAAGCTTTGCAAGTTACAATACTACCTATGGGCAGGTCAATATTTCATGTGTCACCAGTATTCATAAGGTTAGCTAGCTGCCGCCTTCATTGATGAGTAAGAAGTGGCAAATGGGCATTGCATTTTGCTTTGGGCCTCCAAGACATCTTCAAAAAGCTATTATGAGTGAGACAAGCTGGGTGAGAATATCTTTTACTGGACCAGCTTCTGTTGGTGGAGAGACAAGCGTTTGAGCTTACACAGAGTGAAAGAGGAAGTGTGATCTGTGGGCCAAACTATCTGCTGCCATGGAAAACCGGGTGGGAAGGGGCCAGACCAGAAGAAGACAGTGAGGCTCCCCATACAGAGTTGGTTGTCACCAAATTATTCCATTCAGGGCAGTGCCGTTTGCCCTACATCAGGGGGCGGCAACCTTCGGCATGCAGCCCATCGGGGTAATCCACTGGCGGGCCACGAGACATTTTGCTGATGTTGACCGACCGCAGGCACGGCCCCCCGCAGCTCCCAGTGGCCATGGTTCACCGTTCCCGGCCAATGGGAGCTGCGGGAAGTAGCGTGGGCTGGAGGGACGTGCTGGCTGCCACTTCCCCCAGCTCCCATTGGCCGGGAACGGAGAACTGTGGCCACTGGGAGCTGCGGCGGGCCGTGCCTGTGGACCGTCAACCTAAACAGCATGTCTTGCGGCCTGCCAGCAGATTACCCTGATGGGCCAGGTGCCAAAGGTCACCCACCCCTGCCCTGGAACAAGCAGGGCAGGGGAGAGGCAGGCGAGACACTGGCTGGCTCCCACAACTCCCACTAGAAGTCAGACTCAGCTGTGCGGAGCCTCAGTACTTCCCTACCAGCTCTTGAGCCCCTCATTCATCTTCCAGCTTCTTAACAGCGTGGCTTCCCTGCCTGAACTGCTTGCTCTCAGGGACTCCTCTGCCTGCAACAGGTCTTGGAGTCTCCTCCCCACGAAGTTTTAAATAGATTCCCTTCTAGGATAGGGCAAGGACACGATGCCTTAATGTACCTTTCCCCTTGCCTGCTCTCTTCCACATATACTGATTCCTGACACTGAGAGGAGGGTTGCCAACCCTCACGGTTTGGCCGGGAGTCTCCTGGAATCGGGCTTGACCTGCCGGAGGCTATTGAAGCCAATCCGGGAGATTTTAGGTGGCTAAAAGTCTGGTGGTGCAGAGGGGCTAAGGCAGGCTCCCTACCTGCCCTGGCTCCGCGCCACTCCTGGAAGCGTCCAGCAGCGGCTCCTAGGAGGAGGCACAGCCAGAGGGTCTCTGCGCGCTACCCTCACCCTGAGCACTGACTCTGCAGCTCCCATTGGCCAGGAATGGAGAACCGCGGCCAATGGGAGCTGCAGGGGAGGTGCTTGCAGGCAGGGACGGGGCGCAGAGCTGCCTGGCCACCAGTGAGCCTAGAAGCCGCTGCCGGCACGCTGCTGCTTCCGGGAGCCTCCTGAGATAAGCTCTGTCCCCCTGGAGCCTGCACCCTGAACCCCCTCCCGCAACCCAACCTCCTGACCCAGCCCCCTCCTGCAGCCAAACTCCCTCCCAGAGCCCACACCCTGAGCCCCCTGCCCCAGGTCAAAACCCCCTCCCACACCCAAACTCCCTCCCAGAGCCCACACCCTGAGCCCCCTGCCCCAGGTCAGAACCCCCTCCCACACCCAAACTCCCTCCCAGAGCCCACACCCCAACCTCCTGTCCCAGGCTCAGCCCAGAGCCCCACGCCCCCACTCCAAACCCTCAGTCCCACCCCCCATCCCGCACCCCAACCCACTGCCCCAGACCCTCCTGCATCCAAACTCCATCCCAGAGCCCACACCCTGAGCCCCCTGCCCCAGGTCAGAACCCCCTCCCACACCCAAACTCCCTCCCAGAGCCCACACCCTGAGCCCCCTGCCCCAGGTCAGAACCCCCTCCTACACCCAAACTCCCTCCCAGAGCCCACACCCTGAGCCCCCTGCCCCAGGTCAGAACCCCCTCCCACACCCAAACTCCCTCCCAGAGCCCACACCCTGAGCCCCCTGCCCCAGGTCAGAACCCCCTCCCACACCCAAACTCCCTCCCAGAGCCCACACTCTGAGCCCCCTGCCCCAGGTCAGAACCCCCTCCCACACCCAAACTCCCTCCCAGAGCCCACACCCTGAGCCCCCTGCCCCAGGTCAGAACCCCCTCCCACACCCAAACTCCCTCCCAGAGCCCACACCCTGAGCCCCCTGCCCCAGGTCAGAACCCCCTCCCACACCCAAACTCCCTCCCAGAGCCCACACTCTGAGCCCCCTGCCCCAGGTCAGAGCCCCCTCCCACACCCAAACTCCCTCCCAGAGCCCACACCCCAACCTCCTGTCCCAGGCTCAGCCCAGAGCCCCCCGCCCCCACTCCAAACCCTCAGTCCCACCCCCCATCCCACACCCCAACCCACTGCCCCAGCCTGGTCAAAGTCAGTGAGGGTTGGGGAGAGCGAGCGAGGGAGGGGGGCTGGAGTGCCTGGGGGCAGGGCCTCAGAAAAAGGGCAGGGCAGGGGCGGGGCCCTAAGGGAGGGGCAAGGCAAGGGTGTTTGGGTTTGTGCAATTAGACAGTTGGCAACCCTAACTGTGGGGGCTGGAGGAGAGGGGAGGCAGTATCCCCTGCCTTCCCTTCCACATGGAAAGAAGGAGAGTAGGGCGTGGATCTTAATGGAGGACATGGTCCTAGCTATATGCAGCTACATTTTCAAAAGTGGCCACGGATTGTAGGTGCTTCGACTTTAAGGTCCCAACCTGAGACACTGTAGAGGAGCCTGGTTTTCAGAGGAGCTGAGCACTAGCTGCTGTGCCAATGGATTTCATCCAGAGCTGTGGCATGCAGGACTGCTAACAGTCAGGGCCAAGGTGTTTTAAATCCGTCACTCAGAAACCGAGGCACCGAAGAACAGAACCTTGGCAAGGTTGTGTAGACCCAAGAACAGGCAGCTGGTGGTTACTTCAAGATTCTTCCATCCAGCTTTTTTAGAGAGTCAATTACGTTTGGGAAAAGGGCTCAGCAGAGCAGCCCTTATACAACCCCCATTGCCATCACATCTGAGCACCTCACAAGCATTAACACAACTAATTTCACAACACTTCCACGAGGTAGGGAAGATCTCTCTCTCTAGTGACATAAGAAACAGGCACAGAGAGTTCAATTAATTAAGATCACCCAAGATATCAATAGCAGACCTGGCAATTGGACCAAGATTCCCTGTATCCTAATGCACGGCCTTAACCACAAGACCATCCTTCCTTATATTACACAACAGCTAAGTTTTGAATGGAAAAGGAGGTGAAAAACTGCTTCCCAGGCCCACCGTTCAATAGCAAGGCTGGCTCTGCCCGAGATGGCTTCTTATAGCTGTTCCTTTGAAGATTTGTTTCATCCGTTTGAAAGCCGCCGCCTTCTTTTTTGAGCTCTGCTGAGAACTCCAGCTAAATAGAACTCTCAAGGCCATTATAATGCAGTTCTCCCATCTTCCTGGCTGTATTCATTATTAATAGCTTGTCATTAAATTTTAATCAATTAAAGAGCAGAGGTTTACACTGGTTAGACACTTTCATTTTTTTCCAGGTGCAGTTCTTGGGTGTGCTCTCTCACAACGGAGCAGGGAAAGCGGTTGGTCTCTAGTGGGAGGAGATATGGAAGCATCTTTTGCAGGAAAGCTTTATCTTTAAACCCTTCAAGAACACTCAGAAAAAAAACCAAGCTTCATATTAACTCTCCTTGTTTTTAACTCATCCTGTTTTTCCTTCATATTTGTCTGTTCTGCTTTGCAGAGAGAGTCTCTCATTTAGAACAGCATTCCTTAGTTAGCT
Organism: Macrochelys suwanniensis; assembly: GCA_033296515.1. NCBI lineage: Eukaryota > Metazoa > Chordata > Testudines > Chelydridae > Macrochelys > Macrochelys suwanniensis. The sequence goes on along the minus strand of CM065777.1, from coordinate 186,311,183 downwards.
AGCTTCACAGGAACCATAGGAATGGCCAGGCTGGATTAGACAATGGTCCATCTAGTCCACTATCCTGTCTCCAGTAGTGACTAATACCTCATGCTTCAGAGGAGGGGTAAGATATGCATAATGGATGATTAAGCAATGACATATGTATGGGGGAAGCTTCTCGCTAAGCACTTACTGCCTGGGGTTAGTCTGCGTTCTGAGACTGGGCTTTTTTTTTTAAGCGAAAGCTAGTTCCAGACTTAATTATGAATAGATGACTGTCTCACCAGAATGCTACTTTGTCCTTCCATAGGGGAATTTCAAAGCACTTTTAAGACATTAACTAAACTGCACAAATACCCCTGGAGGGATGGGTAAGCAAGTGTGTAGTTATTCTTATCATAAAATTAACTACGGATCTTCTATTTCTGTGCTACGGAATGGCAAGTGCGTCTGTGCCTTGTTGCCATTTCTCCATCCCGGAATTCAGAGCAATGCAAACAAAAATCACAAGCATCAGTTATCAAAAGCAGAGCTGTGCCTCAAACCAAATACCAGCTCTCAATGCCCCCAAACTTTGGATCCAGATGTGAAGGTGGAAGCATGGCTCTCTCTCTTATTAAAATAAATTGGGGGAGGGGTGAGGAAAGAATGGCATCTTACTGGGAGGCAACATGAGTTTGGGAAATGAACATCTACCTGGAAATCAGGTAGTCCTGAATTTCTAGTCCTGGCTCGGACACTGATTTGCTGTGTGGACTTGGAAAGTCAGTGATTTGCCTGAATTTCCCCATCTTTAAAAGGGAGGCAAAAGCATCAGTTTACCTTCCTCGTAGGTGTGTTTGTGGATTAGCTCATCGGTGTTTATATAGTAGTCAATTAATCACAGCTAACTTACGCAATTAAACTAAAAAAAAAAATTAATCACGATTAAAAAAATTAGTCACAATTAATTGCAGTTTTAATCACATTGTTAAACAGTAGAATACCAATTGAAATTTATTAAATATTTTGGATGTTTTTCTACATTTTTAAATACGTTGATTTAAATTTACAAACACAGAATACAAAGTGTACAGTGCTCACTTTATATTATTTTTTATTACAAATATTTGCACTGTAAAAATGATAAAAGAAATATTTTTCAATTCATCTCATACAAGCACTGTAGTCCAATCTCTTTATCACGAAAGTGCAACTTACAAATGTAGATTTTTGTTACATAACTGCACTCATAAACAAAATGTAAAACTTCAGAGCCTACAAGTCCACTCAGTCCTACTTCTTGTTCAGCCAATCGCTCAGACAAACAAGTTTGTTTACATTTATGGGAGATAATACTGTCCGCTTATTTACAATGTTACCTGAAAATGAGAACAGGTGTTCTCATGGCACCACAGCATTGCTAGGTATTTACGTGCCAGGTATGCCTAAAACATTCGTATGCCCCTTCATGCTTTGGCCACCATTCCAGAGGACAAGCTTCCATGCCGACGATGCTCGTTAAAAAAATAATGCATTAACTGAATTTGTGACTGAACTCCTTGGGGGAGAATTGTACGTCTCCTGCTCAGTTTTACCTGCATTCTGCCATACATTTTGTGTTATAGCAGTCTCAGATGATGACCCACATGTTCGTTTTAAGAACACTTTCACTGCAGATTGGACAAAACGCAAAGAAGGTACCAGTGTGAGATTTCTAAAAGTAGCTACAGCACTCGACCCAAGGTTTAAGAAGCTGAAGGGCCTTCCAAAATCTGAAAGTGACGAGGTATGGGGCATGCTTTCAGAAGTCTTAAAAGAGCAACAGTCCAATGTGGAAACTATGGAACCCAAACCCAGGCCCTTTATTAAATCACCACCGGAGCCCCTTGGTAGTGGTAGCTGCGGCAGCAGCCAGGAGCCCTGGGGTTTTGGTAGCATTTTAAAGGGCCAGGGACTCCAGCCGCTGACGGGAGCCCCAGGCCCTTTAAATTGCCGTCGGAGCCCTGGGGCTCCCGGCTGCCGCTGCTTCCCCAGGGCTCCGGCGGCAGGGCTTTGGCAGCGATTTAAAGGGCCCGGGGCTCCAGCTGTTGCCTGGAGCCCAGGGCCCTTTTAAATTGCTAGGAAGCTGCCCCCTGCCGGTACGGTCGGCTGTGTACTGGCTCTTGCCAGTACACCATATTGTACCGGCTTACTTTCACCTCTGCTGGAAGGGACCTCAAAAGGTCATCTAGTCCAGTCCCCTGCACTCAAGCCAGGACTAAGTATTATCTAGACCATCCCAGACAGGTGTTTGGTTAATTTGCTCCAATTACGGAGATTCCACAACCTCCCTAGGCAATTTATTCCAGTGCTTAACCATCCTGACAGTTGGGAAGTTTTTCCTAACGTCTAACCTAAACTGCCCTTGCTTCAATTTAAGTCCATTGCGCCTTGTCCTATCTTCAGAGGTAAAAGAGAACATTTTTTCTGGGCCTTTTCTGAGGGACAGAGTGTGAGCACGTGTCCCCCTAATGGCTCAGCTCTTAGCCTACCCACTCCTCTCTAGTCGACACAGTCTTTACAACATTCCCTGCATAGACCCAAGCTCCATGGAGAAACCTCTAGGTCAGCCTAGGGGAAAGGGAGACTGTCCTGGGGAAGGGGCTGACCTGCACTTTTGGTACCAGAGAGTGTAGAGCCAACTGTCGAGGGTCCCTGCTCTGCATGGATCATAGAGGCAAATGATCGGGACCATCATTACCATCATTCTGTGGCTAACTCTCACACACAGTTCAGTCGCTGGTCTGCTGCAGGGGGCAGCACGGCTACATGCTGTCCCTTCCTTGGCACCCTAATAGTTACCAGGCCCTTGGTGGTTCTGCTCGGAGCCATCCATACTCTCCTGTGTGCTTCTTGGAAGCCATGGCTGAGTGCATGCTGACAGCCCAGACGACTGTGTGTCTCTAAACAACGAAAATGTACCTTCTATCTAAACCCATCTTCTTTCCCGAGGAAGGGGGAGCGATTACGTGGCCATCACCACAAATTCCAGTCTCTTTAAGAAGTAGAGACCTGCAACTAAGTTGTAGTCATCACACTGAATATGCTGCATAGTGTGGCAGAGATCTAGATGAACATGACAGCTTCTCATCCTACCCTCCCCAGGGCTCTGCAGCAAAGAAAGACTATCCCAGTGGAGACTAGACAGCCTTTACATTTGGATCAGGCCCTAGGAGCAGTGGGCAGAAGCATTCTGCCTGCAGAGTGCTAAGACGGACAGAATGCCTCACTTAGGAACTGCTGTTCCAACCTGTGCCGCAGGACACAGGGGGAGGTGGTGAGGCAGGGCTACGGGTTAAGTAGTTTTATGGCCAGTTATGTGATTCCCACCCACCTTGTTGTACTCAGACAGCAAGTGTGAAAAATCGGGACCGGGGGGGGGGGGGGGAATAGCCTATATATGAACAAGACCCCAAAATCAGGACTGTCCCTATAAAATTGGGACATCTGGTCATCCTAGCCCCCTGTGTATGCTGGGAAGGGCTTCCTGCATCCTCTCACCACCCTATGGCAGGGCTGGCTCCAGGCACCAACAGACCAAGCATGTGCTTGGGGCGGCATCTTCTAAGGGGCGGCATCTTCTAAGGGGCGGCCAATCTTGGGGTGGCAGGGCAGCGCTCGGGGGGGAGGGCGGGTTGTTTTTTTGTTTCTGTTTCAGCGGGGCGGTGCTCAGGGGCGAGGTTGTTTCAGCAGGGGGGTGCTCAGTGGAGGGGTTGTTGTTTTTTTGTTTCAGCGGGGTGACGCTCGGGGTTTTTTTTTTTTTGCTTGGGGCGGCAAAAAATTAGAGCCGGCCCTGCTGTATGGGAGGAGTCAGCCAGAATCTGACCCTTCGTCTTTACACTACATATGAAAACTTGCACTGTAGTACTAACCATTGCTGGGTTACACTTTGGCTAGCAGGGTGCTACTAAACCTCATGCAACATAGTCTTAGACATGTTGTTACTGCAGGAAGATAAATATACTTGACTTATTAACCATTAGCCTCTAAAGATAAAAATATAGCATGCAGACTTCCAAAGTCTATGAATATATTAGTGCTCCCATGGAGACACTAATCCCAGCCTCCTCGGTCTGCAAACCGCTCACAGCTTTAAACATGATCCATTTCAGCAGCACCATTTTAAAAGAAAACATGGGTTGCGCTGTCCTCTTGGGCTATGTTTATCTACCCTGCTGTGGGAGCGAGCCCTCCAGCCCAGGTAGACAAATTCATCCTGGGGCGGGGGGGGTAGGGAGGGGGGAGCTAGTGGGCTAAAAAGAGCCGTTGGACATTGCAACTCAGGCTCATGCTACAATGTCCACATGGCTATTTGCCATGTGCTAGCTCAAGCCCTCCTAGTGTGAGTCCGTCTCCCTGGGCTGGAGGGTTCGCTCCTAGCTACAGCGTAGAGCAGGCCTGCACAACTCGTAAAGCGGTGAGGGCCATATTACACCAAAGAAAACAGCCGAGGGCCGAAACTAGGGTGACCAGATGCGAGGAAAGTTGTTGAGCAAAAAAAAAAAAAATAAATTTTTTTTTGCTCTACCCCCCCCCCCCCGCGGGCTGCACAGTGAGCCTGCACGGGCCGCATGTTGTGCAGGCCTGGTGTAGAGACACACATTAATAGGATTGACTACAACATTTCAAAATTATAAAATATTAAAATGTCAGAGGTGCTTTTGAAAATTTTAGCCTGAATCTGAGTGACTTAAGCTCCTAAATCTGACGGGGTGGGGAGCTGGGGTCAATGGGATTTAGAAGCTTAAGTCATGTAGGTGCTTTTGAAACAGTTATCCACAGAGCCAGCTGGAAATAAAGGATATTAACATCGACCAATTAAGCAAGGTATTCTACATGTTCTTTAAAGTGTGCTGAAGAGATGACGGCATTGCTAGAGGCTGCATTTGCTTTAGTCACATTCATTCCTCTGACTAAGTAATTCTCTCTTCCTCCCACGGCACAGAGCAAACTGTGGGTTTTGGCAAGGATGCACTTGAGTGAACGTTTTAGCTTTGCCATCTAATCAAGTGTCAAGGATCAGTCTATGTATCCAAAATCTTGCTCCCTGCCCTGTAATATTTGGTTTCCCAGCTTGAAAAAAACCCATAACATTTTATAGTTGCAACTTTTAAGTAAGGATTTTACAATCGCCAAGAGTTAATGTAAATTTAACGTCTAAATCACATCAGCCAGTAGTAGAGATGGAAGTAAAAATAACTTGTAATTCTGTGTCAGTCGACTCGCTGGCATGTCCCCTCACGGCTGGGCGTGGTGTAGGGGCTCTCTTCATCGGGTGTCTGGCTCTGCCTCTTCTCATGACATGGCCCTGCCGCAGGGTCTCACAGAGTCTCACCCCTGTAGGGGTGAACTGAGCCTCATACGTCTGTCATGCAGCAGCTTCACAATCACACACAAGTTCTTTCCAGCCCCTATCTCCAGGGCTGCCATACCCCCTTTGCTAGGGGGCTGGTAATAGGGGAACCCAGGCCCTCTCTCTGTGGGTTCCAGAAGCTCCCTCCCTGGGCCACTTCCTACTACAGGCTGCCCTCTGGGCTTTCCACCAGCCCCTTCCTGGGCATGCTCCTTTGCAGATCCTCAAAAGGAAAGACCCTGGCGTGCGGGGAACAAAGTACATAAAAAAGTCCCTTGCTGGGCCTACCTGCCCCTAGAAGCCCTGGTGTCTAGTTGTCATCCAGCCCCGGCCAGGCCTTCCTTCAGGCAGTCCTGGGATAGGCCCCACGGGCCCAGCTAGCTGCCTTTTCAAGGGGCTGCCGCCAGAGGCCCCCTCTTCTTCCCATGCAGCCCCCTGCTGAGCCTTGTAACCCCTCCCTCCTGGCTTGGCACCTTGCAGCTGGAGAGGGGCAGAGCTAATTGAGCCCACAAGTTCTCATTAACCCCTTCCTACCTAGCACAGGGTTTGTACACCGTCACATATGGCTCCATTCAACGTTATTTAAATCAAGAGGTAACTAAAATTGCTTTATGGCTAGGGTGACCAGACATCAAGTGTGCAAAATCAGGACGGGATGGGGGCGTAATAGGCGTCTATATAAGAAAAAGCCCCAAATAATGGGACTGTCCCTATAAAATCAGGACATCTGGTCACCCTATTTATGGCCCAGTCCTGTGAAGTGCTGAGTCACTCCTGATCACCCTCCGTTCCCCTTGAAATAACTGTAGAGTCCCTTCATCACATGAAGTTAATGGGAAATAAGGATACTCGGCACTTCGCAAGATTGGACCTTTATGTAATCATTTCCCAGCAGTATAAGAAGTTAAACCTCTCACCTTCTTTGTTCGCTCATGTTTCTATAATGCCCAGCATTACCCACTCGAGCCTGAGAAATCATCTCAATTTGGCCTGAAATGTTGTTTTGCAATTCTTACGTTCAATAGAAGTGTTTCCATGCTTTTAAAAACACAATGTTCCGAAGAAAACTTGTTTGTTTGGTTTTTTAAACAAACACTTCCCTGCAAGGTGTACAAGGGAGAACCTGACAGTTATATAGATAGCAGCGGAATTGACTTAGCTTGGACAAATAAAATCAGCGGACAGAAATGCGAGCGCACAGTGAACAGCGCAGTGTAAATAGGCACTAAACTGGATAATTTAAGGTGATATTAGTTACAGATGAAATGTTACCTGTGGGGGGTTTTAATTAGATAGTGCCCCTTCAACTCAGAGGCGGATTAGGGTTTTATGGGGCCCTGGGCCAGAGCAAGTAGGGGCCCCTCCCCACCCCTTCCGCCTGCAGTCCCGTCCCCATGCCCCCTACGCTCCTGCCAGGGAGTGGAGGTGGGGCGCAGGGGCTTTCCCCGCTCTGCCCACCCTCCTGGCAGTCCTGTTAGGGAGCAAGGTCGTGGCATGGCAAGCCCGCTCCCCAGCATGGGCAGGCAGAGTGGGTCAGGATGCGGGGACACCCATTTTTCTGAGGGGACGGGGGGTAATTGCCTGGGGCCCCTGGGCAGAGGCCCGTTGGCCTAGTGGCTAATCCACCACTGCTTCAACTATTGCTCTATAGAATGATCCAATTAACACGGTGCTCCCTCCTAAGGATTCTCTCCATGAGTGTAAATGCTTCAGGAGAAGCTAGTCTTTTGCTGAGAACTAGGTTCTCTTTTCTCTTAGACCCAGGAAACAGACAGACCTGGTGTGAATACAAGGCTATAACTCATTAGAGGGGCCCCACGGTTGTCATTGTTATGAAAGGCAGCAGATCCTTCCTAGGAAGCTAGCCATATACTCCGTTTAGGGCTGTCTGTCAATCTTTGTTATAGTTCCACGTACAGCAGTGGAAGAGTAAAGGAAAGGGAACTAATGGATTATTAATGACCAAGAGTTTAGGGTCAGTACAGGTGCCACTAACAGCAATGATATTTGGAGATTTTAAAAACAAAAATGTCACAATATTACAGGACATGCCAAAGTACGATTTATGTGCTTCTCCAGTAGGGGAACATTCCTTACCTCTACAGCTTAATGTTTGCCCTGTCGCCCACTCTAAGGGCTGGTCCACACTATGCGGGGGAGGGGGGGGGGGAATCGATCTAAGATACGCAACTTCAGCTACGTGAATAACGTAGCTGAAGTCGAGTATCTTAGATCGATTTCAAAAGTACTTACCGCACCGCAGCGGGCAGGCTCCCCCGTCGACTCCGCTGACTCCTCGCTCGGAGCTGGAGTTCCGGAGTCGACGGGGAGCGGCTCTGGGATCGATTTATCGCGTCTAGACGCGATAAATCGATCCCAGAACATTGATCGCTACCCGCCGAATCGGGCGGGTAGTGTGGATGTAGCCTAAGATTGTCTAAACTCAGAGAGTCAGAGACTTTAAGACCAGAAGGGACCATCATGATCATCTAGTCTGACCTCCTGCACATTGCAGGCCACAGAACCTCACCCACCCACTCCTGTAATAGACCCCTAACCTCTGGCTGAGTTACTGAAGTCCTCAAATCAAGTTACAGAGAACCCACCATTTACACTAGTTTAAACCTGCACGTGACCCGTGCCCCCTGCTGCAGAGGAAGGCAAAAACCCTCCAGGATCTCTGCCAATTTACTGAGGGAAAATTCCTTCCCGACCCCAGATATGGCGATCAGTTAGACCCCAGCTTGTATGCAAGACAAAGAAACGGCTTGAACTTTGAGAAAGTTCTGGTACAGTTTGAAGTTCTAAATGTGTTAGTTTCCAACCCTTTCTGTACTCTGACCCCCTTCTCCATACCAGGACTCCCACCACCACAACCTCCTTCCCATTTACCAATATGGGAGCCCCCTGACAGGTGTTTGGGGTTGAGAACCCCTGCTGAAAACTACAGCAAGGGTTCTCATAGACATTGGATAAATACGGACACACAGGGGGGAGGGGAAGAGCTTTTAGGATTCAGCTGCTTTTTCAGCTGAAGCATATAAGAATTAGGTGTTTTCCCACCTTCCCTGGCCTCTACCCAGCTGTTGTTTATTACTCTCATTCTTATTCTCTCACTTTTTAATGCTGTTTCTGTGATTTCCCATTCATCCCTATTCTGTCCCCCTTATTTGTCTCTGCCTCCTCTCCTCCTGTTATTCCTTTCCCTGCAATGCCTCTATTTGCTTCCTGTTCTAATTGACAGCAGGAGAGCTATGGAGGGGGTTGGGAGCAGAGGGTTGGCGTCAGGGAGTGGGCTGGGAGCTCGTTACTGCCAGAGTTGGTAGTTTGCCTCCAGCCACTCACGATCCCAGAAGCACAGCCTCAGATGGTGCTGCATAATCATCTGGGTTACCTGGCCCCACGCAGCACGGAGGTGGGCAAGACAAACTAGATGGGGACCTAGCTAGAGGTGCCTTTGCATGATTTCCTGGGAGTTGCAGTTGCTGAACAGATTTGAGTCAGTCAGGGCTGAGCATGGGCCCTGGCCACATGCAGAACGCAGCAGACAGCATAGGATACAGCAGCTCCCAGGGGACTGAATAAAGAGACAGGCACTTAGGTACTAATGCCCTTCCACTATGATGTGGTCATGGGCCTCAGCTCTGTTTTAGTGCTTCACCACAGTTACTAGGTAGGGAAGACTGCCCCCAGCAGGACTGAAGACCGTAATAGAATTGTAGAAATGTAGGACTGGAAGGACTTAGAGTATGTCTACATTGGCAGAAATTTTTCGCCAAGAGTTTAGTCGCTGATTAAAAAAAAAGCGCTTAAAGAAAACCGCTGTTGTGTACTCACATTGTCTTCCGCTGGTGGCATAGTGTGTTCACACTTGCGTCACTTGCATCACCAATGAGAGCAGTGCACTGTGAGTAGCTATTCCACAGTGCAGCTCTCCCAATTCTGCTGCTAGGTTTTGTGGGAAGGCAGAGGGGATCACGGCACATCATGGGTCAGGGCTTGATGCCCCGTGATGCACTGTTTCAGTCCCAGCATTCTATGTGCTTCCATCCTCAGTCTGTGGCATTTTTCAAAGTCCCTTGTTTTCTGCTTTTCCCCACCACATCTACGTGCAGGAATGGCTCCCACACTGCTCTGCTAGCTCTCAGTAGCACATCGCAAGTGGCAGTGGAGTTATTCTTGAAGTTACAAAGGCAACGGTAGTCACAGTGGCCTGATGTGGCATCCAACATGGAAAGCGGTAACATTAGATTGCTTTTGGCATTCACTGAGGAGCTGAACACAGTGGAATGTCGCTTTCGGGCTTGGGAAACTAGCACAGAGTGGTAGAATCTCATTGTTATGCAAGCCTGGGATGACAAACAGTGGCTATAGACCTTTCGGATGCAGAAAGCCACCTTCCAGGAACTGTGTGCTGAGCTCACCCCAACCCCGCAGCACAAGGACACCTGAATGAGCGCTGCCCTCTTGGTAGAGAAGCGTGTGGAACCACCGTGGTCAGCTGGGAAGATGTGATGTGAGCTCTGCACACTGAGCAAACGGCTTTAAAGGGGGAGGAATGGAAGGTTGTTTACCTGTCAGGGCAGCAGAGTTGAAACTGCTGATCAGAGTGGTCAGAATGGGCATTGTGGGACACCATCTGGAGGCCAATAACAGCGCTAAAATCAAGCATGGTGTCTACACTGGCACTATGGTGCTAAAGCCTGGACACAAAAAGCCTTATGACTCTCATTGGGGTGGTTTTATTACAGCACTGCAATAGGAGTTTTGATGCAAAAAGTGGTTTTGCAGTGTGTACACTGCTACTGTTTCATTGCCAAAAGCTGCCTTTTGGCAAAAAAACTTGCCAGTGTAGACCAGGCCTTATATAGGTCACCTGGCCCAGTTCCCTGCATTGAGGGAGGATTAAGTATTACCTAGGTCATCCTTGACAGGTGTTTCTCTAATCTGTTCTTAAAAACCTCCAATGATGGAGATTCCACAACCTCCCTAGGTAATTTGCTCCAGTGCTTAACTACTTTGACAGTTAGGAAGTTTTTCCTAATGTCCAACCTAAACCTCCCTTGCTGCAATTTAAGCCCATTGCTTCTTGTCCTGTCCTCAGAGGTTAAGGAGAACTATTTATCCTCCTCGTTATAACAACTTTTACATACTTAAAGACTATGTCCCCCTTCAGGCTTTTCTTCTCCACACAAAACAAACCCATTTTTCCTCATAGGTCATGTTGTCTAGTCCTTTAATCATTTTTGTTGCTCTCCTCTGAACTTTCTCCAATTTGTCCACATCTTTCCCAAAGCATAGTGCCCAGAAGTGGACACAATACTCCAGCTGACGCCTAATCAGTGTGGAGTAGAGTGGAAGAATTACTTCTAGTGTCTTGCTTACAACACTCCTGCTAATATATCCAAGAATGATGATTGCTTTTTTTGCAACGGTGTTACACTGTTGACTCATATTTAGCTTGTGAATCACTATGACCCCAGATCCCTTTCCACAGTGCTCCTTCCTAGGCAGTCATTTCCCATTTTGTATGGGCGGAACTGATTGTTCCTTCCTAAGTGGAGTACTTTGCATTTGTCCTTATTGAATTTTATCCTATTTATTTCAGACCATTTCTCGAGTTTGTCAAGATCATTTTAAATTCTAACCCTGTCCTCCAAAGTTCTTGCAACCTCTCCCAGCTTGGTATCTTCCAGACTTCATAAGTGTACTCTGTCATTATCCAAACCATTTCTGAAGATATTGAATAGAAATGGACCCAGGACAGAGCCCTGGGGGAACCCACTTGATATGCCCTTCCAGCTTGACTGTGAACCATCAATAACTACTCTGAGTATGGTCCTCTAACCAGTTGTGCACTCACCTTATAGTAGGTTTATCTAGGCTATATTTCCCTAGTTTGAGAAAGTCATCTGAGACACTATCAAAAGCCTTACTAAAGTTGAGATACATCACAGCTGCTGCTTCACCCTTGGCCCCAAGGCTTGTTACCCTGTCAAAGAAAGATATTACTTTGGTTTGACATGGTCTGGTCATCTTCATATTGAGGTTATCACCTTACCTTCTAGGTGCTTCCATACTGATTATTTGCTCCATTATCCCGAGTACTGATGTTAAACTGACTGGTCTATAATTCTCTGAGCTTCCTTTTATTTCCCTTTTTATTGATAGGTGCTATATTTGCCCTTCTCCAGCCCTCTGGGATCTCTCTGATCTTCTACAAGTTCTCAAAGATGGATTCCTCTACTTACCTGGAATCTAGCCACCACCTAGATCCCCAACCTCAAACTCCATTCTCAAAACTAGATGGCTAGGGAATGTCATACTCATGACAAGTGCCTGGGTTCTGTGTCACTATGTCTCTACTGAGGCGTTTAGTATAACAGAGGTCTATATATTTGATGGAATGGAACTATTTCTTGTAGCCCACGGCTACCTCAATCCTTGAGGTAGGTGCCATTTTAGAGGGGACCCAAGTGCAACTGGTAATACCCACTACAGATAGGGAAAGGACTGTTGGAAAACTGTTGTGGGATGGGAGTTAATATTGTGCCACCCTTACTCTCAGTGAGTAGTACCTTATTACATGAATAGGCCCATTGAAATCAGTGGAGCTGGGTGTAGAGATGTACTATTCATTGTGAGTAAAGTGGCGCATGATCAGTAATCCTGAAACAAGTATTCAGAAAACACTCTACAGGAGAGCTGGCAGCCTAGCTTCTGTTTCGTGCAATGACCCCCGCTGGTTCTCTGGCAGGACTATGCTGCCAGGGAGTCCCAAGGCATGAGTTGCATTAACCACTACAAGCATAAATAGGGCTTGTGTGTGCGTGTGTTTTTCCAGATCCCCTTACAATAATCCAGGGTGATTTAAGTATCCTCATTTCTGTCCCATTTGACAGACTTATTCAGGTGGTTACTGAGAATACACACTCATGGTCTGCTGATCCTGTTGTGGGGAGAGACAGGTCCTGGGCAGTCCATAGGTCCCGTGCCTTTCCCCTATCTGAGCCTGACCTTAGCCTCAAGCTGGAAGCATACTGCTGCTGTGCAAACAGACCCGTCAAGGGTCACCTCTCTTGCAATGCTTATGCATCTGACAGTCCTGTCACACCTTCCTGCATATCAGGAAAAATCTCATGCATAACGCAAGTGACACCCACAGAATACCGTGTGGGGAAGTGGAAGGTGGGCTGAGAGCCATGTACCAGTCTCACCTCTTTGTGCTGCTATATATTTCTGTGAAATTCACAACCCTTATTACTGATGGCTACTCTATAGGCATGCAGGTAACGAGCATTCTCACTATTTTTACAAGTAAGGTAATAGAGGCTGCACAAGGTCATTTTAGGAACAGAAGCCCAGTCTGTAATATGAAGGTGTAGCCCATTCAAATATTATAAATAAAGCTATAGAACAAATGTATTTGTTGAAATGGTTTTATATTGCAAAATGGTAGTTGGTGGGGAGTTTGGATTTTTATTGAAATTCTATTATGGTTAATGGGAACGGTCCCTTTAAGAAAGGGTGAGGGAGGGAGAGATTTGACTGTATTCGCAGAAGTCTTGAGTTACTAGCAAATGCAAAGCATTCCTTGCATGAGCACCAAAGATGCTGCCTGGAACCACTGGTTAAACTTCCGTCAAGAAAGCAAGCCTCATTCCTGGAGGTGTAACAAATCCAACCCAACTCAGAAAGGAGTAAAAGCTGTTCCTGTGTAAGGGATGTTTAGTGGCCCCTATAGGGGCAGAGTTTGCTGGGTCTCTGTTCCAGTTCCCACATCAAAACTTGTTACTAATACCATGCTTTAAGCTACCTGGCAGCCTCAGAGGAATCAACAGCTGCAACTCCCGAGGAAGGCTCCCCCACTTCCCCAGCAGCAGGTTAGAAGCATACAGGCAATGAGTGTAAGGGTGTAAGTAGTTTGCCCCGCTGCTCTGGAAACACAGGACTTCCCTGAGCAGGTCTGTTAAGCTGCTGCCTTGTTGTTGTCCGTTAGTCTCGAGAGACGATGGATATGCGCCCATGGGGAATGTTTAGTTGATGGTTGTGCAGCGTCTGTTGTGGCTGTGGAGCCCCACACGAGAGTGGCAGTCTCGATTGCATTTGCTGCATTTGAAGGCGGTGTCAGCTGTGGGTTGGAGCCGCTGCTTCCTTTTTCGTTGAACCCGCTTTTCCTCGGCAAGCTGCCGCAGCTTGTCTTCGCCAGTTTTCAATCCAGTGGTCAGAGCGTGTCTCCATCTGCATCTGTCCTGGGCGAGCTCTTCCCAGCTGTTGTCGATTTGAACAGTCTTCAGGTCCCTCTTACAAACATCCTTGAAGCGAAGGTGGGGCCGTCCTGTAGCTCTGTTTCCGGAGGCAAGTTCGGCATACAACAGGTCTTTGGGGATCCGTCCATCTTCCATGCGACTTAGATGGCCAAGCCATCTGAGGCGGCGTTGACGGAGGAGAGTGAACATGCTGGAGATCTTGGCACGTTCCAGCACCTCGTTCGTTATTCGATCACTCCAAGTGATCCACATGCGCTGCCTCCGTCGCATACTCGGGAAGGTGTTCAGTCTCTTTTCTTGCGAAGCGTAGAGCGTCTAAGTTTCGCTGGCGTAGAGAAGAGTGTTTAACACACATGAACGGTACACAGCGACCTTTGTGTTGGTCAGCATGTTGTTGTTCCATACTCTCTGTGACAATCTGGCCAAAATTGTGTAGGCCAGTAGGCAAGGCCTTCACAATTTTGGCTGCAGCCTTGCACCAATATTAATCCACACAATTTAAACTGAAAGATGGTCAAAAGCAAATTAGCTCATTAATCTGCATAAAATCATCACATGGAACCACACAGAACACAGCATCTCTGTGCAAACCAACTACAGACTCACTTCCTGTTGTCTCTGCCCCCTGCATGCTGCTCGAATGCAGGCCCCGCTCAAGCAAATTTTCCAGGCCCAAAATATTTGCATCCCAACGATCATCCACTCTGAGGCGCACTTCTTTGTCCATTCCACTACAAGCGCATGATCTTCCAGTGCAGACCCTCGCCCATCTGCCATGTGCCTTTCAATGCTTCTTTCCACTTGTGCTAGCCTTTAGACGTATGCTCTAGGAAACACCTCCACCAGTGGTTCTCAGCTCATCTAGATATTTGCCTAGTTTTACAGCAGACTACATAAAAAGCACTAGCAAAGTCAGTACAAACAAATGTCATACAATGACTTGTTATACTGCTCTATATACTAGCCACTGAAATACAAGTACAATATTTGTATTCCGATTGATTTTATAACTGCTCATTTCTCATTTTTCCGTACAATTTGTCAGCAATAGTGTGCTGTGACTCTTGTATTTGTAGGTCTGCTTTTTGTAAGCAAGTCGTTTTTAAGTGAGGTGAAAGGTGGGGGGTTACGCAAGACAAATCAGGCTCCTGAAAGGGGTCCGGAAAGGTTCAGAGCCACTGACCCACAGGATTTGTGCCTGGCTATCATGGGCAACAGGAATTGGTTTAGGGGCACACCACCAAAAATGAAACTAAGCATGTCTTCACTGTGGTTAAAAATCTGCGGCTGGCCCACGGCAGCTGATGTGGCCGCGCAAGGCATGGCCTGTTTAGTTGCGGTGCAGATGTTTGGGCTCAGGTGGAGCTCTGGGACCCTCCCACTTCGCAAGGTCCTAGAGCCCAGGCTCCATCCTGAGCCAGTGTCTCCACATTGCAGTTAAACAGCCCCTTAGCCTGAGCCCCACGAGTCCAAGTCAGCTGGCATGGGTCAGCTGCCGGTTTTTAATGGCGGTGTAGACATACCGTTAATGACAACACTCCCTTGGCTGTTACATTCCCTGGCCTCCAAGCGGATTGTGTTAAGAACCAAGGTGCCGGGGTAAAGTTTTGAAAAGTGCCCACGTGACTTCAGAGCATAAATCTCATTTTAAGTCAAGGGGACTTGGTGCCTATATACATTTTGAAGGATTCTAAGTCACTTATGCACTTTTGAAAATTTTACCCACAATGAATCAGGCCCAATTTCACATTCATTTCACAACTTGATTACAGAGCATGTGAAACCTTAAGAAATTGGTTTCAAAGGACAATGTAAAGCCCTCTGAAAGGGCTCTAAAGAGAGACCAGTCAAGGCTGCTCCATCTAAAATTAGAGCAACCAACTAGGTTTTGGCTCTCAGGCATGAATTAGGGCACTGTGTCAAGTCTGCGTCATCTTTCTGAAGCGTACAAGAATCCTGCTGTTAGAGAACAGGACACATGTCAACACGTTGCCTGCTTACATGAACAGGAGCTGCAAAAGCCAACACACACTTGGAGGCTGGAAAGAGAGCATGCAACCTATCGCAGGGTCTCTGGTAGATTTAAGATAAGGTTGCACAGTGAGAGTTTGTTCTACCCAGGTGGCAGTTCTCATCCTCATTCTGAAGTGTTTTCTCCCAAGACCAGAAGAGCAGTGTGGATAAAAATGTGATCTTCTTAAAGCTATAAGCATAACTAAGCTGCTGCCAATGTGTAACATTCAGGGCACCAAGGGGGGATAGGGAGATAGGGACGACAACACTGGAAAACAAAGCGCAAGACAATGCAATTTTGGGTTTGCACTCCGGAGAGGGGAGTGTGTGTGCACTTGAGTATCTGGGCAGTTCCCTAGCTGAAGCCTTCCCATGCAGAGCAGATTTCAGTATCTGGCTTTCTGCAGCTGGTTGTGTCCCTAACTGTGTGCGTGCTGGAAGAGGCTTGAAGGCCTGGCTCAGCAGGACAGTATAAGGGAGCCCACCTGGTGGAACAGGAGGGCTCAGTGGTAACCCAGAGGGGGGGCGGGGCAACCCGTCAGTTTTATTTTAAAAGCTGGTTTTGCTGTAATTAGGCTTTATTTTAGTTTTTACTCAGACCATACTGGGCAAGTAAAAAGCAGTCAGATATGCCCAAGGAACAGCAGTAGTCAGGAGAATGTAACCACATTGGTTAGGTGCAGATCTTACCCTAGCCATCCATGCCTCTGTCCCTTTGAAATTAGACAATCATAATGCATGCTAAAGGCTTGAAGTCAACAGGAGCTTACTGACTTCAATGGGCTTTTGGATCAGACTATACCTTAAGGTCCCTCAATCTTACGCCTGCACAGAACGTGGCTGCAGGATCACTGATTGATGCTTCATGTTGACTGTGCACAACACAACCTACACTGGCTGCAAGTTAAGGGTAGATATTTCAAGGGCTGGTTTTGACCTAACACGCCATGTGGTGTTTGGATCATGACTATCCAAGAGAGATCACCTCATCTCCCTCAGGTGATGGCCATCTCATCAGATTTCTCTGCTCTCAACACAAGTGAAACTAAATATGCTTAAAGTGAAGGAGATCCTTTAAAAAATGACTGTTCAGAAGATACCATAACCTTTCCATCTTCGTTAAATCTTTTCCATATGAGCAGAAACAAATCCAACAGAGCAATAGGCAACTCTGTAATTTCTATTTTTGAAAAGTGTTTACTCACAGTTTGAATAAATTAATTTGAAAATAAAAATTAAACTACAGCATATATAGTCTGAATATAAATGATTAGAACAACTACAATACAGGGATTCCTTGTTGCATAAGTCTCAATACTTAATGCATGAAACCTGAAAAATGTCAAAAATCAATTATATTTCTTTGAAATGAGTAACAGCAGTTACTTATACATGACAGCTAATTGAACTTATAATACAGGTTTCCTGACACACACATTTCCTGAGTGAACCAAACAATATATATAGATATCTTTTTAAAATGGAGAAAGAATTCTTGACAGTAAATAATTCATGACTTCTAAACAACACAATTCAGTTTGTTTTTACCAAGAAAAGTTCAGAACAGCTTTGTGATAGGATAAATTAAAGCTACGCTACAGAGTACAGGAATTTGCTACTATCATTTTATGCAGTACATATTTCCAATCCAAAGTAGAGAAACCAGTTTAAAAAGCTAGTTTAAAAAAAAAGCTTACCTCAATCCTAAAAGGATTATTTGAACATTTGTCACAAAGCATGGTGGATTAGCTTCAAATTCCATGTAATGCATTGGCCTTTTCTGGTAAGGGACCGGGGGGGGAGGGGGGGGGGGCCGCGGGCGCGGTGGAGGGGCAAAGAAGGGGAAGCATTTGCAGGGAGGGATATTGAAAGTGAGACTAAAAATTGACTTAAAATCAGCCACGGTGTGAGTAACTTTTCTGCAAACTTCCTCCACCTCAAGCGCCATGAATACAATTAATTGAATCTCAATCTGAGTTTTTCCTGAGCACAGATTGCCAATTGTGCCAATTTACACAATGGTTTGGGGATGTGGGCAAACATCTTCGCTCCAAGGCTGCAATGTCTTCATTTGTCACCTAAATGCATATTTGTACCCAGCTCTGTGGAGCTGAAAGGCAAAGTGTATGAAGCCAGTGTGTCACCTACCCACCCTGCATACAAGTTAAGGGGTTAGACTAAAAGCAGAATGAATAATTTTCTTTAAATTGAACACTCAGCTTTCTGGCTAATTCACAGCTTTCTTCTAACAGTGAAGAACAGATGAGTCTTGGCTGTTCATTTTTTGTTTAAATAAATAAAAAACCTCAAATATTGCTAATGGTAAATAAAAGATTAGTTAACAGGAGAAAAATCCTTAACCTAGTTTAAAATTGCATATTCAAAGAATCAGGTAAATGTTTTCCTGTGACCAGTTCTTTTATTATAGTCCTAACCCAATGGACAGACATTTTAAAAAGTCCCTCATAATGATCTTTTGTGAGAGTAAAGCATATTTTTTACACCAATGTAATTTGCATTAATTTTGTTTAAAAAGCATTTGGCTACTCTAAGATCTCAATAGTACTCTAGATTTTAAAAAGGTACTTCTACAGTTTTCTTCTAACCTTCCCCATCAAGAACTATTCTATGCATCCAGTCAATGGATTTAACACACTACTACCATGCTGCTCCTCTATTAAAATGTCATAAGATAATTTCAATAATAAAGATAAATAGAAAAATTTAATATACATGTTGCTATATTTTACAATGTTTGCATCCAAGCTGTAAACTAATGTCCTTTGAACTGACCATATTTACCCTCAGTTATACCCAAAAAAAAAAAAAAAAAAAAAAAAAAGAGCAACTTTTAAACACCAAGGGCATGTCATTCAAAATTATTAAATTGAAGGCATTGAATTTCACTATGCATAAATTCACTTCCCCTCTCCAAAAGTAGACACTACAAGTCAGGAACTTTCCCTTTCCTCACCATAATCTCATTGTTTCCAGGCTTTTCCTCATCTAGAAAGGGATTTAGCTGCTGTAACAAAACAAAAAAAATCTTCATTTTAATGCACTGTCAAAGCCCAGAGAATATGAAATAGACAGTTTGTTTAAAATCAGATGAAGTCCTTGGTGACACGTGTATTAGTCAAGAGGTCCTTGGAAAATAAGTCTGATGTAACCCTGTTCGCCAGCCAGCTGATGTGCACAGAACGGACAGGCTGCATGAAAAGTGTGAGTACCATGAGGAAGAGGAATTTGGGACCAATATGCAGTTGTTTTTTCTGAGCACACGTGTCCACATGGGCTGAATGCATGAGTTGGAGGTCCTGCATCTACATAAAATCCAGCTTCACATCCAAGCCACAGGGGCACATAGGGGCCAACAGAGCGGCACATGGGACATTCTCGATCCTTCCCATCTCTTTCCTCTTTGTTTCCCCAGTTGTGATAGCCATGTACGTGGCCACAGTTCAGATACACCCACGGTTGCTTTTCATCTACAACATCTTTCCTCTTCATACTAGGAAATGCTAATGTGTTAAACCCTACAGGGCACTGAGGCCTGGCGGCATTTATTTCCTGTCTTAGAGCTTCCAAGTGCTTCACCGTAGGAGTGCGTGAAAGGCCTTCGGCAGTACGCCACAGCATCGTTGCTCCACACAGATCGATTAATGAGCCATCTTGGAGTTGGTTGGTTTCATTCTCAACCTGGGATGGAAATGCATAGAGATCACAAAGTTACTCAAACTGACTGTATAGATTTTGAAAACAACTGTAAAACCCTGCTAGGGAGCTCCGGCCAAGACTTTCAACTAAGCAGTGGTTTTGGGTGCTCAATCTGAGATACCTGAAAGAGCTTGATATTTTGAGGGTCAGTGCTCAGAATTTTTTGAAAATCAGGCACCTTTAACTATGTCACAAGTTCGGGACTCTAAAACTGAAGCCACTAAAAGCATCCATACGCCTAATCATCATCAGCTCCTTCCTGATCATGCAGCCAGCTAAGTCAATTAAAGAAAGAGCAATAGTTTGCCATGGGAGCAAGCAACGTTAGTCTTAAGTTAGTAGTAGTGTATGCGCACGCGCGCGCACACACACACATACCCACCCACCAACCAGCACACCATCTTTCCTAAACAAATGGGCCACAATTTAAAACAAGTAAAACATTTGATTTAAAAATTTTTTTACTCAGAAAAAAGTCGTATCAAGACAAGTCTGGTTTTATATCTCATGAATCTTTCTAGAGCAAGGTTTACATAACATTAAACTCAAACATTCAAAGAACTGTGGGAATTCCCCACCCCGCCCCCGCAAAATGAGAAAACCTTGAGGAAATATGCAAGTGAAAAGGGAGGGTAAGGAAATAATTTTTAAAAAGCCCACATCATGATGTAGCAAAACTTCCACTGCTCACAGGCCAACATGCTAGACTGGGCTACTAAATTTAGCACAGCAGTGTAGACATAAAATGAATGAATGATTTAGGGCCAGATTCTGCTAGTCTTACTCGGGTTGAGTAGCATCTTACTCCATGAGTACTCACTAAAATTCACGTGACTAAATACAGAGTAAGGCCCTATACTGTTTAAGTCAATCAAGCATACTCTGCCCCTTATGTAGCCCTAGGTACAGCCTTAAACAAGGTATCTGTATCAAACATGCACCATAAGTACTATTCACTACACTTACCATTTTCCCCCTCTGTTGAGCTGATCTGGTTTCACGGAGGCTGAACACATTCCCACACACGGATATCTCCCTCCACACCCCTGGTTTGGAGTCTTCAGTAAATCCATTGCGGGGATGCATAACAAGAACTCCATTTGTGGTTAACCCATCCATCTGTCCATCGGATGTCTTCCACTTGGCAGCTTTTTCCTATGAGGAATGACAATGACAGAACTTCCATTCATCTGTAATTCTGAGGTATAAACTAGTTTAAATATAAGCCTGCACTGAGCTGGGAAGAGAAAGTGTCTCTTTACCCCAAGAAAGATGTTTTTCGACGAGTCAAATCCCGCAGCATATATTCTTGCTGTAAAAGGAGGGTTCCGTTCACATATGATTCTGCAAGCAAACCTTGATATAGTGCTCTGTACCGACTGTGTATCTGAATTACTCTGACTTCCAGGAACTGTATCTGTCACTACGAAGTCTATAGGGCTCTCTGTTGACCGGCCAATCTGAGGAGGGAAGAACACACATGACTTAGAAGTTACAGTACAAAATATTTAAACTTAAAACATTTTAAAGTGGTTAAGAATAAACCATGACCTTTCAGAGACTGAAGGCATTTTACCACCTGAGACTAACTCCCTCTGAACCGGTAGGTTATTCCACCTCTAATTTGATTGTAGAGTTGTTGTGGCCATATTGTGTGTCTCAAAGTGGGACCAATGTAGGTGAAAATGTCTTTTATTGGACCAGCTTCTGTTGGTGCAGACTACAAGATTTCGAGCTTCACAGAGCTCATGTTCAAGTCTAGGGAAGGTAACAGAAGTGGCTAACCCAAATACAAATTGGGGCAGATTGTTATGCATAACAGGTTCACACATGCGGTAGGAGACCACTTAAAAAGGAGGAGGCAAATAAGGGTTGGCAGGCAGTGGGGTGTGTTACAAATTATTGTAAAGCAGTGTCTCAGAGTCCATGGAATTTAGCATCTAGCAGAGTTATGAATTTAAGTTCCCAGGCTTGCCTTTTGAAGGTGTGCAGGTTTCCTTTGAGGACAAGGATTGAAAGGTCAGATATGAAGTGACTGCTTTACGAAAAGCGTTTGCCCATAGGTGATATGGTGTTTGTGTCTTTTCTGTGGGAGTTCATTTGAGAGCATAGCAATTGATTTCATGCACAGAATAGTTGAGGTACACCACAAGTTGTGATGAGATTCATGGGTTCTATACGTGCCGAACAGGTGCATCGTGGGTGATATTAATCATTGTGGCGGTGGAGATATGTCTGCAGGTTTTGCATCTGTTGTCACTTTGAGTTGGTGTGTCCTGATTGGTGGGGAGCTAGCTACTGGATGAGCAAGACAAAGTTGGACAGTTATGTGGTGATCCAGGGATTTCTTGTACATAGTCATTTGTGGAGTTCCATTGTTGAAGCTGATCATGGTGTCCAGAAAATTGATGCTACTGTGGGAGTGTTCTAGAAAGATTAATGGACAGGTGTCACACTTCAGGTGCCTGACTTTCTATCAATCAGGATCTTCCACAGAAACACAAGGGGCTGGTTCCCTAGTCTTCCTTCATAAAATATCTTTACCTAAGCAGGATTCTCACCTATATTCAATTTCCAGGTATTTCAACTCATTGTTGGTTGAAGGAGCCATCTCTCTCAGCTTGCAAGAGCCTGGCCCCTTGCGTCTGTCTAGTGATAGATACCAGAGATGACTTATGTCTTGCTTGTATCTTCCAAAGTTCAAGAGACAGGATGACCTCATGCTGTTTTCCCCTTCCTATGCACTTCCGATCCTCCTGTATGTAAATGGGGCTTCCATTGTTTTGATTCCACCATGTTTAATTTACAAAGGAGACAGATAAATAGCTGTGACATTGCCTCCTGTCTGGGAGAGACCTGTTAGTCCCTTTGTTTGGGCACAGACTGTAAAGCCGAATATCAGCGAGTACCCATAATTTTTTATATCGTTTTAATACATACACAGTAGAACCTCAGAGTTATGAACACCTTGGGAATAGAGGTTGTTCGTAACTGTAAACAAAACGTTATGGTTGTTTTTTTAAAAGTTTACAACTGAACATTGAACTGAATACAGCTTTGAAACTTTACTACGCAGAAGAAAAATATTTTTTTTTGGTATAGTTTACGTTTAACAATACTGTACTGTATTTGCTTTTTTTGTGTCTGCTGCTGCCTGTTTGTGTACTTCTGGTTCCAAATGAGATGTGTGATTGACTGGTCAGTTCGTAACTCTGGTGTTCGTAACTGCGGTTTTACTGCATTTCACAATGACATTAATGACTAATGTGTTGTTAAATTTCAAACAATATATCACATCACCTTTAAAATATCATGACACTAGTGATGGAGGTGTAGTGAGTACATCAGGCCTGACAAGAATTGCTGACACAGTAGTGAATCACAAATGGGCCCCCGTCGTGATGGGAAATTTCTGAAGGCATTTAAGGTCATCTGTCCAGAAGATGAAAATATCAATGTATCGCAGTTTCATGGTATATTATTCCAGAAATTCTTCCTTGATGTGGTCCTTGAAGAGACTGGCATACTGGGGAGTCATCCTAGTATTCATGGCTGCTCCCCTGGTTTGGACAACATGTTTGTTGTTAAATGTGAAGTTGTTGTGGGTGAGAATGAAAAGGATGAGTTTGGCAGTGTGTTTAGGGTAGGGTGGATTTTTGAGTGTTGTCCATTATCTTCTAGGCATTTGAGGCAGGCAGCAATGCAATCATGGTGAGGGATGTTGGTGTACAGGGAGGTGACATCTACATGGCAGTGTGTGTGTTCTGGGGGGGGGGGGGCAGGGGGTTGTTAATGTCATGGAGTTTCTGGAGGAAGTCTGTCGTGTCTTGGAGGAAGTCGGCTGTGTGTGTGTGGCGTGGTTTAAGGATGTTTCTATGAGTCCTGATATTTCTTCAGTAAAAGTGCTATGGCCAGATATGATGGGTCTGCCTGGGAAGCACGTACAGTAACTCCTCACTTAAAGTCATTCCGGTTAACGCTGTTTCGTTCTTAAGTTGCTGATCAATTAGGGAACATGCTCGTTTACAGTTGTGAAATGCTCGCTTCTAACGTCGTTTGCAGGCTATCAATGGCAGTTCAGCTGTCCCTTCCCCCACTGCCATGTGCTGCTCCCGAGACTCCTGCCTGCTTGCTGTGTGGAGGGGAGGGGAAGAAGAGGGGGGCTAATGTCCCCCTGCTCCTGCATCTCGCTTACCCCATCTTCCATAGAGCAGGGGGGACACACAAGGAAAGGAGCTGCTTCCTTAGGCAGAAGCTGAAGCTGTGGGGCTTGCTGATCTAATTAACAAGGCAGTGTACTTCTGACCCCACTCTTGATACTTAAAGGAGCAATGTGCATCTCTGTCTCTGAAACACATCTGCCCTCCCTCCTTCCCTGCTGGCTTGTAGAGTGAGAGTTAACCCTTGAGGGCTCAGCCAATTGCTAGTTCATCATAGCAGTAAGGCATTCCCTGGGAAATATCCCACCCTCTGACTCCTCCACCTCAACCAAGCTTCACTATCATCATCGCTGTGTACCAGTATTCAATTGTTTGTTTAAAACTTCGCGCGCGTGTGTGTGTGTGTGTATATACGTATAGGTATGTGTACACACACACACACACACACACACACACACACACACAAGTCTTGTCTGGTGAAAAAATTTCCCTGGAACCTAACCCCCTCATTTAGATTAATCCCTATGGGGAAACTGGATTAGTTTAACACAGTTTCGCTTAAAGTCACATTTTTCAGGAACATAACTACAATGTTAAGTGAGGAGTTACTGTAGAACCTGGGGTGGTTCATGAAGGATGAGGTTGTAGAGTTTTTCTTGGAGTTGTTTGTGGAAGGATTTGATGATAATTTTAAATTCCTGTGTGAACTGTGGTGTAGCATCTTAGACTTCTTTATAGTAAGTATATGGTCCAACTAGTCACACTTGCATTTCCACTGCACCTACTAGCGGCTGATTCTGAAAGCACTTTGTAAGCATGAATTTAGCTTCAAGCTCCCCCTGTGAGAGAGTTATCCCTTACTCTCCGTTTTATAGAAGACTGACGAGTTAAGTGACTGGCCACAGCCACAAAGAATGGCTGTGGCAGAATGAAGAGTAGAACCCTGCTCCTTGTCCTGGTGGATTAGTCACAAATACGTTTCATCTTCGAACACCGAAAAAAATGTGAGTGAGCGCGTCTTGTGTATTTTCTTATAATGGAAAGAAAAATATATACTGCAAATGCTTTACATACCTGAAACATATCAGTGTTGCTGTCATGTGTATATTCAACCACCACCGTCTGGGCCCGAGACAAGGTATATGATATGCTATGTTGGTCCTTGTTGCTTATTGCCTATAGAAAATAACACTATATATTAAAAATAAAGAATATTTGAGCATCACAAAGGAAAACAAAAACACTTGTCAATTGAAAAAAGAGGAGTAACCCAAGTTAAACATAGTAGACTTACAGTGGTGACAAGTCAACGCTCGTGTTATTTTGTAAATTAAAAGATTGCAAGAAAAAGGCACAAAAATTATGTGGCTTAGCTGTAGACAGATACTGATTTTAAACATGACACACAGTGCACTGTCTGAGTCTTAATTTAATGGTCTGGGTTTAGCAATCTAGAGGTTTTGCATTTTAAAAAGGTATCTAGGATGTCTTGGTAAAAACCGCAGAAGTCAGATTTCCCAGACCTGGCACCCTAAAAAGAATGTGAGTGGAGTATGGAAAGCATCAGCGCTGCTCACAGCATGCAGACTAAATCCATGAGAGCTGAATTTGGCCCCCAAACTAGAAAATTCAAAGTGTTTTACTATCACCGGCAACCCACTTAGTTGTTATTTCAAATACCATTCAGCTTTGGAACAAAGGTTTATTCAAGCTATGATCAAGAGTGTGGAGTAATCAAAATGAGACATTAGGTAAATGCTCTCCTCACTACATGGCAATATGCAAGACACCAACATCTAGAGCTCTGGGGCAGACTGAAGCCACCTCTTACGGGGCTATGTACAGACATAAGTGTGGAAGGAGCCTTCCCTGTTTAATTCCTCCTCTCCATGGCTGCTGACAGTTGCAGTTCCTGCATACTCCTGGTTACCACTGCTACAAGTGGTGGGGCCCTGATCCTCCTCCTCCTTCACTCATCTAGTGGAGTTAGCCAACTGTGGAAGAAAATACATGCTATCCCCTCCCCAAAAGGAGGTGCTCCCCCAGCAGACTAGTAATTCTGCAACACCTTGCTATAGAGGCCATTGTCAGAAAGGCACTACAGAGCTCTACTGTAGAGACAGCAAACAAGCTATGTAGCTTACAACAAACATTAACGGCCAGGCTATGCCAGGCTCTTGTATAGGTGCATGGAGGGTGGGGTGTGAGGGTTCAAAGCACTCTCTTTACCATGTTCCCCCCTGACCCCCACTCCAATTCCAGACACAATCACAGTCACTGCAATCTGGGAAGCGTAAGACTGCTCCCTCCTAGCAGTCCCGGGGGAACAATCCATGACGGAGCATGGCACACTGCGTACACGCCTTCCGCACATCTACAGAACTCTAGAAGGGGCAGTGCCTTCGGAATCCTAACCCCTCCAGGACTTCCCCGGGGTGCTGCAGCTTGGCACTGCCCTCATTGGTGGGCTGGATATAAACACTATGCTCAGGTCTAGGAATATAGCCAGCCTTCCGTTGTGCTTGATGACTGCACAAACTCACAGGTGCAAATTTGCTAAAGGTGTGTCACTGCAGTGCTAAAACCTGTTCAGACACTGGAGTTAAAAAATAAAATAATGCAGGACTGATCCAGAAACAGATCCAACTGGTCCCTTCACCACACTGAAACAAGACATGTGTTATGTGACAGACACATTAGTCATGGCAAGTGTTAGACACACTTTGGCCTAGACACAAAAGATGCAAAGAATGATTAGGCATGGCAAAGGCTAAAAATACAAATGCAATGCTAGTAAAACCTACCCATCCTGACCTTTTGCAACAGCAAAGGGGAAAAAACAAGTGGATTTTATTTTAACAGCCCTTTTAGTCACTGTGATATCATGGGGTGATTAGTAAGCTACCTGGACAATAAGCAGTAAGTGCTGCAAAGCAAAGGAAATGGAAATTTACTCAACACAGGATGCAAGATATCTAGCAGAATACATTCAACTTTCAGTTTGTCAGCCAGGGCTGTGGGGTTTTTGGAGGTTTGTGCCGTTTTTGACTTGCAAAACAATGGCTAGTTGTCTATAACTGAACAAGTATGTCTTCATAGTCTGCTTGTGAATGAAGTACTTGTGAGGCTAGAGAAATAGTGAACTCAATAGGAGCTGAGAGCACATCAACTGAATTACAGCATCAGAACCAAACCCCTCTTCTAAACTTCTCCCAAATTAAAAAAGCACTCAGCTATTTTATGTAATTCCCTGAGCTAAAGGTGTACGAACTGGTACTCCCCATTGTCAGAGCATTTAGAGACATTAACAGAGTTAGATCCTATAGCCCTTACACATGAGTGTGACCGCATTGGCTCCAATGTGTTTAGTCATAGGCCTGAATCTGAAACGTGCCGAATACCTCCTGCAAGACTGCTAAGCATCCTCAGTTCCCATAGATTTCAGTGGGAGCAGCGGGCACTTGGCAGCTCACTGAAAATATTCCGCATCTGGCAGGATTGGTTCCAGTGCAAGTGTGCATGGAGCCCAGACACAGTAATTATCAACTCCAGTCAGAATCACCTTTTATGCTTCAAGCTTCATCAGTGCTCCTTCCTGGGTTTAAAACCTTCCCCGCTCTCCCTCCTAGGGAGAATCTTACGCTTGATTTTAAGCCCCTTGCAACACTTTTTGTGAAACACCGCTCCTTTCACCCCTTGCCCCATCTGTGGCTGATCACCACCACCAGTGGACTGAGTAGCAAGTGCACTCGGGAGTGCTCTAGCGAGGGAGTGTGGCAAGCACAGCTCCACATGAAGCACTAGTTCAGGGGCGGGCAAACTTTTTGGCCTGAGGGCCGCATCGGGTTTCGGGTATTGTATGGAGGGTCAGTTAGGGGAGGGCCCCCAACTCCTATCAGCCCACCTCGGGACTCCTGCCCCATCCAACACCCCCCCCCGCCCCAGGACCCCTGCCCCATACACTCACACTCTGCTCCCTGTCCCCTGACCACCCTGGAACCCCCACCCCTGACTGCCCCCTGCTGCCCCATCCAACCCCTCCTCTCATTCCTGATGGCCTCCCCAGGATCCCTGCCCCATCCAACCACCCCTTCTCCCTGTCCCGACTGCCCCTGGGACCCATGCCCCTGACTGCCCCATCCAACCCTCCCTCTCCCTTCTGACTGTCATCCCTTCCTCCCCCCATCCCTGTCCCCTGACCGCCCCCGGAACCCTTGCCCCCTGACCACCCCCACGAACTCCCCTGCCCTCTATACAACCCCACCCGCTCCCTGCCCCCTTACTACACTGCATGGAGCACAGTTGGCTGGCGGCGCTACAGCCGCGCTGCCCGGGTGGATCCGGGCCACTCCGCCGCCACCACGCAGCACAGAGCACTGGGTGAAGCCGGGCTCTGCAGCGGCGCTGCCCCAGGAGCTCCCAGCCCCGCCGCCCAGAGCATTGCACCAGCAGCGTGGCGCACTGAGGCTGCAGCGGAGGTGGGGAACAGCAGGGGAGGTGGGGAACAGCAGGGGATGGACCGGGGCTAGCCTCCCAGGCTGGGCAGGAGGGTCCCGCGGGCCAGATGTGGCCTGCGGGCCGTAGTTTGCCCACCTCTGCTCTACTTACAAAGACTGAGAAAACAGGAAATCTGAAGTACACTGTGGTAGCATGCTCTGGAGGAAAACCAAACAATGTGACCGGCTTAACTCTTAGTAGTTATTTGTGTTATGTGGTGAGGACTGGGCACTGGATTTGTTTGTGTTAAATTGTTTCTTTTTCACTAAGTGAAAGGCACCAATGGGATAGACACTTCCCAACCATTTCCCACACAGGGCCTGATGCTTCCAACACCAGTTTTACATCTGGGTAATTACACTGAACTCAGTAGATTTACACTGGTGTCAAACTTACCTTTGCTGCTTGAGGAGTGCAGGCAATATGCACGGTGCTGGGTTTCACCCCATTTGCCTTGGGTCTTTTAAATAAGGCAAACCTACTTTTCCTTCTTCCTCGATCTCCATTTGGCAGAGAGCCATTATACCTGTGGAAAAAAACCATTAAGCAAGATAAAATATATGAAGAAATAAATAGTGGTTTTTAAATTCATTTGGACTGATTGCTAAACAATTATGTTGTAGATCTAAAAACCTAGTTTCACCATGAACAATCTTTGTGATAATTAACTAATGATTATGAAAAAAGAAGCAGATGGAAAGCTGCACAGGACTATAAGCCTGAGAATAGATGAATATGGTATACAGATATCTCTCGGTGTACAGAATTAAATGGTGCAGTCAGAAAAACAGATGGAGAAAACCATGCATGCGCATTTAAGGCCCAATCTTGCTCACACCAACTTCAAAAGGAGCAGGCCCTAAACTGGTAAATGTGTAAGATTTATTGTTACAAGTAGCTTTATCTTCAATAATTTACTTGTATAACAGAAGGAGGACTCCTAAGAGTAACACTTACTGCAAAAAGACTATTTTTTCCAGAGAAGATCTCAGATAAACAACAAACACCCCTTTCCTTTACTTAGGGCTTACTTAGACTAGGAGAAAAGATGTTTTTGTTAAGTATCCTCACACCTTCTTGTCAAGCGTCTGATATGGACCATCTTGATTATCACAACAAAAGATTTTTTTTCTCCTGCTGCTAATAGCTCATCTTAATTAATTAGCCTCAGAGTTGGTATGGCAATTTCCATCTTTTCACATTTTGTGTGTGTCTATCTTCCTACTATATGTTCCATTCTATGCATCGGATGAAGTGGGCTGTAGCCCACGAAAGCGTATGCTTAAATAAATGTGTTAGTCTCTAAGATGCCACAAGTACTCCTGTTCTTTTTATAAAGTATGTTTGTTAACATGTTTTAACACCCTACTGTAGACAGGAGCAGCCCCCACAGATCACACTGATCAGCTAATGTGTTTATAGTACAATTTGCCTAGTGTGCACTAGGATTCTAAAATATGTTAGCTAGTGTGCTTGTAATAAACCCCTGTTTATCCTAGTCTAGACAAGACTTTTAAAAGGAGGATTTCCTTCTATGTTATCAAAGATCCTGTCGTTCCAGCCATGGCCTGGGATCTCTGAAGAGGTCATTAGTATGCTGGGGGTTTAATGGCACATAGCTCGCCTGGCGTGGAAAGCAAGAGAATGGCGCTGGAAATTATACACAGGCCTTCCACACAATAGTTCAAAGCCCTATGAAAGCCTCAAATCATTGGCTCATTTTTCATTGCAGAGGCACTGCAGTAATCTAACATTTGACCTCGTTCCTATGCACTCTTATTTCTAAACAAGACACTTACCCTAACACAATCAGTTCACCATATTTTACTGGTGTTTTAGATGGATGATTTTCTTGATCAGGAGAAAACATGAGCTTAGTTAGTGACTTCTTCTCAAATTCCAGTTCTCTGATCAAGAGCCTTGGCAGACTTTTTTCATTATTTCCTGTAAAATAATAAAGGTAAAACAAATTAGCAAGATGTCAAAGACATTCGTTACCATCTGCAAATCAGCGATACACAATGGCTTAAGTGAGCCTGCACATCCAGCATAACCATATACTGTTCCACATGTCTATCTTTTGGTCTGCCTGACCTACTGCAGTAGTAGAATCGTTTCATATACATTGTTTTCCCATATTTCAGTTAGCCTTGAATAACTGCTTCTGCCATGTATATAAAAGAGAGCACACACACTAATTCTAGTTAGACTGCCTTCAAGTAACTCCTGGAATCACCAAAATATAGCCTATAAAAGGAGGCTAATTTAAGTGTGGTCTAATGTTGCAATGGATCTGCAATACAGTTTTCATTAGCTCTCCCGATTATTTAACATAAGTGGTGTAGAACTGCACTAGATGTGCTTGGTGATGCTTTGGGCTAGACCCTCAAGACAGGAGGTTGCCTAGTAAGAAGACTAGAATGAAGACGAAATTAGCCTCTTTTCTGATCATTAATTGTCCATGAGCACATAAGTTTTATCAAATATATTTGTGATTCAAAATTATTTGCTGAATAATAATTCTTGTGCTGTTGACTGTGAGCAGTTAAGGGCAAGTATTTGATACTACAGTGAGTTTCGATTGGAAACAGAGGTCACATGGTATTGCTTGGGTCTCCAGACTGGATGAGTTTAATTCTTAGAACCTGACCCAGTGTAAATACCGGTGATTAAAATTTCACAACTGTTTTACCATGGATTCTCTAAAATTACCTTAACATTTGTCATTTTTGCAAATTAATTTCCCTTCCAGTAAACTTATTCACTAGAGCTACTTCTGAACAGAACACACAGTGGATATGAATGCAGATACAGCGAACAAGCTGTTATTTGCAGAAAGTGAGTGACAGAAGAAGGAGCTGAACTCAAGAGTTCTGCATGCTAAACCCAATCCACTAACCTATGATAGCTCAACAACTCACACACTTGATGTAGGTGTTTGTGCAAGTACCAACAGCCTCTTTTACCTTCCCATCCTAACAAAACAACTTAGGGTTAATAATAAATAAAATAAATGATTAATTATTTGTATTACTGTAGTACATAGGAGCCCTGGAACGTGCATAGGACGTCATATGTTTAAAAGCTCCTTACAAACCCTAAATCAATCCTCACATTCCTGAGATAGGGAACAGTTATCTGCATTTAACAGATGGGGAAACTCCGGCAGAGTGGACTGAATGACTTGTACGAAGCCATTCAGCAAGTCAGCAACACAGCTGGATGTAGAACCAAGGTGTTCTGGTTCACAGTCCCATGTTCCAACCACTAGAGACCACACTGTCTTTAAGCTGACCCAGGTGAGACCCTAAGTCTTTCACTTGAAAAAAATACCAAGGAAGGCAAAAACTTTAAATGACAGAATATTCTAATCTGAAACACAGGGCGGAAAAGTGACCCGAAATAGAACTAACATACATAGTAGCTACAAATCCAGCTAAATAAAGACTTGTTTGCACACACTCACAGTAGCCATTTAGTGTCTCTTGCAAAACATCATGAACCCTGAATGGGAGGCCAGGTGTTCAGCACTTATCAGGAGATGCTAGCAATGCAGGATTGGGCCCTAACTAAACAAAGCTTTGAGTGCCCTTCACAGTTTACTGGCAAATATTTAGATGCCCTTGCTATTAAGCCCAATTAACCTAGTTCCACAAGTCACCTGTCGGTATTTGTCATAAGTTATGTTACAGGTAATTCTCAGTTGGGATTGAGAGATTTGTCTGGTATTCATTTATTTATTTATTTTGGGGGTTGGGGTAAGGAGTCAAATTAAAGTCAGACCATTTTTCCATATATATAAAAATAATGGATTTATAACCTTACCTTAATGTTTTCAATTACTTGATTTTTGCCTGCGCACAGCCCAGTAACACGGGGTCATATCTAGTAACATACTGAAAGAGTCAATCCTCCAATTATGGGAGACCAAAGAATTTAGGGCAAGACATTTCAAACTTAAGTGTTCAAGTAATTTGAATCACCAGCAGCTCTCATTAGCTTCAATAGGAGCTACCGGTGCTCAGCACCTTTTGAAAATCAGGGCACTTTTATTTAGGAGCCTAAGCATAGATTTAAGAGCTAAGTTTAGGCACCTAGGTTTGAGACTATTGGCCAGGACTCCTTAGGAATTCCCATGCCATGAAGTCCAGAAAGAAAAGCTGCCTGCTGGTTTGATGATCAAAGTTAGTACAGGCAGGCATGTGGGGAGTGTTTAATTATTATTTCAAAAGATTAAAAGGAAGATTTCTTTTTTAAAATAACTTACGAGTTTAGGGCTCAGTCCTGAAACCCTTACTCACTGAACAGAACTTACATAAACATCACATCAACAGGCCAGATCACCAGCCCCCCACACCGCACAGGGTGACCTGAGTCCAGGAATGCAAGAGCCAACACCATGGAGACACTGTGCCTACACACCAGCTTTGCCCCCCAATAGGATTGCCGTTACACTCTGGCAGCACAATTCTGCTGGAGACAAACTATCAACACTCCTTGGGGTCACATCTTCCCCTATGATGGGGCTCACTAGCAAGATATAGCCTATGCAGGTAGGTTTGGGCCTGTACTGGGTGCCTTGATGCACATGGGCTTACAACAACAGCATGTCACCATCATCTTTGTTAGCCATAACTGCAACAACAGCATTTCCTGTTTTGATTTCTCTAGTGTTTCTCTGTGTAAGTACACTGAAGCATTGCTCAATATAACGTTGGTCTGGGCAAAAGCATGTTATAAGCAACTATTCATCACCTTTAAAAGTAAAAAATGACATCCCCTACATTTCTAGTTTTCTCTAATAACTAACCCATTTGTAAAATGCAGGAAGAATAGAGGCTGCAGAAGAGATGAAAGTTCAGTCTTCTCTGCATACTGCCACTTTTGCCTTAGCCATCACATTTCATAGTCAGCACTGTGTGTTTTTTCTTTTGAAGTGTACACTGGATGTCATTAAAATCTTGACATTTGCTGCTCAGTCATTTAACTGCCATGGAATCTGCAGTACTGCCCATTAGGGAATACTATCAGACCAGTACATAAAATGGGGTGGTAAATAAGATTTGAATGGTACTGTGCCTTGCTTACTTGTAAGAGTACTGAGCAGTATACTTAAAGCTGCCTCATGCTGGCAGGACCAGAGGATATGGGAAAAGATCTGAGAGATAGCAGTTTTGGTGTGAAGAGGTCTGGCATGTTCTCCCCTTGCTATTTTTCAGGTAATAAATTATTTGTTCTGTGTTCTGGAAAAACGCAGCTGCCAGCCCAAAAGTCAGGGTCTGACTCTCTGCCTCCCACTAGCTGTAATGGGAATTGCACATGCACACTGAGAGGAGAATAAGCCTCTTTAAAGAATTACCTAAACAGATAGCCAAGTTACCTCTTTCTGGAGAAGAGCGCTACAGAACAGAGACCACAGAGACTCCTACCATTGACCAAAATGGTGGACCATGTTTCATGTTGAACACCAGTTCAGCCAGGACAACAGCCTCTTTTGATGCATCACTTCAGACTGCTAAAGAGAGTTATCTTTTAAACCACAGTACAAAAAGATTTTGTCCACACCTAAATCTAAAACACACCCTAGTTCATTTTTGTTAAGCTAAGAGTTTTGCTAAACTCGTTTTGTGGGTATACAACATTAAGATCTTATTCCCCCAGGGGAAAATTCAAGAATTACAAATCTAATTATTCTGATCATGGGAACAACTGTTCCTCCACTGCCAGAGGAAGGCAGTAATTTGCATGAAAGTTTTTGAACTAAAATTCTCCAGCTTTTTATGCTAAATTCAAGCTTATAAGCTTTTGTCAATTGCACATGGAAGGCCTGATTTTCAGAAGTACTGAACACCAACAACTCCAATCAAAGTCAAGTACCTACAAAACTCAGGCCCCCAGTGACAAATTCAGAGGTGGCATACATGTTGACATATGTTACACATGGGTAAGTCCATGTAAGCGGGTGTAACACATGCTAAGGAAGCCAAGGGGGAGGCCTTCAGCCTCCTCGTGCACCTTCTCACTGCCCTTGTTAGTTGCATTTCTTGTAACACTATCCCCTTGACGTGCAATTACACCCAATTTTTTGAAATGACACCCCACCATTTATATCAGCTCTAAAAAGCCCCCTCCCGGTTTGCAATGAAACCTGGGCATGCTCTACGCTGGAATTTCAGCCATACTGATTTAAGCCCCTACTGTCCTCTAGCGCAGTGGTTCCCAAACTCGGTCCGCGGCTTGCTCAGGGTAAGCCCCTGGCGCACCAGGCCGGTTTGTTTACCTGCTGCCGCCGCAGGTACGGCCACTCACGGCTCCCACTGACCGGGGCTTGCCGTTCCTGCAGCTCCCATTGACCAGGAACGGCAAACCACAGCCAGTGGGAGCCGCGAGCGGCCGTACCTGCGGTGGCGGCAGGTAAACAAACCAGCCTTGTGCGCCAGGGGCTTACCCTGAGCAAGCCGCGGACAGAGTTTGGGAACCACTGCTCTAGCAGGATTCACACTAGCGCAAGTCATTTCTACACTGGGGGTTTGCACCAATGGCTGAAAAGTACAGACAAAGCCTTTGTCAGGGTTGTCTTTGTTTTTAGTGTTATAGATCATCATGTTTTCTTAAAATCATTTATGACTTTAAAAAAAAGAATAAAAAAATCCTTTACCCTGACCTTTCGTGGACTGTCCACCAAGAACTGCAAGAACCTTAATCATGTCTAAATAAAGTCTTCCAATGAAATTTTTAAGTAATCTTACCGGAATTTTACAAAATTGAAAATTACACTCAATATTATACAGAGTCTTCTAGGGAAGTGGTAGAGGCCTATTTGCATCAATCATTTAGAACTGGACAAAGTACTTAAGGATTTACTGTAGGAAACCCTCCTGATCTGGCAGGACAGACTGGATTTCTCTAATAAGCCTTTTCTTTCTCAATTTCCTGCATTTCTATGATCAGTATAATGTGCCTTTTTCATCTTTCATAAGACAAGAAAGTCGTTAAGAGTCAAACAAGGTTAATGTAAGAGGTTATAGAAATATAATTCAGTAGTCTCCTTGAAATCTCACATCTAAAAGATCAATTATCTTGGCACAATGATAGTCAAGATCTTCAGCCCAGGCAGCTGAAAATCCAGTAGTTATCGGATCTCCTGCCCCTATTACCTTGTCAGTAATTCTTCCATGTCAGGGAAACGTTCTTCAGTTTTAACATCTAGAACAGTTCAATAAGGAACTGATTTTCTATTTTCTAAGCTTGTAAACCTTCTTGTGAGGTGATCTAGCCTCTCAGACTCCCAACAACTAATCAGACTGGAGAGAGAATGTTATGAAGCTTTCCTAGCTGAACACCCTTCTCAAAGTCTCCTATTGTTTCCTCCTTTGAAAAGAAGGCATTGTCAGGACATATGCCATACACAGTCAACCAGGGTACGTGTACCCCTGGAAGTATGCAGAGGTTTTCCATGGGGTACAACAACTGATCTAGATATTTGCCTAGTTTTACAACAGGTTACATAACTTGCAAAGTCAGTAAAAACTAAAATGTCATACAATGACTTGTTTATACTGCTCTATATACTATACAGTGAAATACAAGTACAATATTTACATTCCAATTGATTTTACAATTATACAGCAAAAGAAAGTAAACAATTTTTCAGTAATAGTGTGCTGACACTTTTGTATTTTTATGTCTGATTTTGTTAGCAAGGTGTTTTAAAGTGAGGTGAAATTTGGGGGTAGGCAAGAGAAAGGGGGTAGTCTGAAAAGGATGAGAGCCACTGTCTTAAGGGACAGAACCCAGTAGGCCAGCCAATCTACCAGTTGAAGGATTTACATGAAAGCTAACAATTTATAACGCAGTAGTACCTAAAGGCTGGTTCAACCCCATTGTGCTAGATACTGTACAAACATCAAGCTACTTTAAAATTCTTAGTGTCTTCCTCACCAGCCATGCTCCTTCCTCAATTGCAGAACTTTGGTCTCAAACATAAATACAATTTTTACTCCAAAAACATAAGCCTTGTCCATTTACAGTTTTTCAAGTTCAGAAGGGAGGATGACTTGACAACTCAGAGTACTGCGAGCAGGGTACATGTCCTTCACCTCAAGATCATTGCTTCAGATACAGCAAAGGGGCCAAATCTTGCACACTCCTATGCATGTGAGTAGTTCTATTAAACTCAATGTGATTATTCATGTAAGCAAAGTGACTCACGCATAAGTATTAGCAAGGCTCACAGTGGCTGAAAACCATTTATTCTATGGCTGTTTGGTAATTTACATGTAATGAGCTGGTGATCTCAGTCAGCTCCTAAAGGACAGCTGTTACTACCACAAAAGATACCATCACAATGGACACTAATTTGCATCCTTATTGGCAGTCTCAGCAGAGAAACCTAACTACTGAACAGCCATGGTGAATGGAGGATGCTTTCACCCTTAGACCTGGTCCCTCCAAAGCAGGGAAGAGCCAGGAGGGTTGGGTAGTTTTCATTGCTGCTGTCCAGGGTGTATGTATTTTGTGGAAAGATTGAGGACCTCGTGTCCCCAAAGCTTTCAAACAGATCAAGTTCAAAAATGGAATATTTTTAAATGCAGTCTAGAAAAGACAAAGCAACTTTCCTAAGAGTTCTTTCCCCCTCCCCTTTTTTACATCTTCATCTCAATCATGGAAATGTTTGTCTCTTGCTGTGACAGGCAGAGTTTCAGATCTTAGTATGCAATGTTGTTGTAGCTGTATTGGTCCCAGGATATTGCAGAGACAAGGTAGCTTTTATTAGACCAACTTCTCTTGGAGAGAGAGAACTTCTGTGGGTGTTCAGAATTTAGTCTGATAAAAATCTTACCCCACCCACTTTGTCCCCATAGATTTTTGGTTATACTTCAGCTAAGGGACAGGGGAAGAGATTATTTCCATATCTCTCCTGTTAATTGGACAATACACGCACTTAGGAATACTTCAAACCACATAAGGATCAATGCACTTGTATCAAACCATATGTTGTGGGAGCAAGCAATATATATGCAAGAAGCAAACACCAATGGAAACCTGCAACAACTTCACTGACTAAGTTTATACTGAGAGCAGAATTTGGCTGTAATGCAAGTGATACAAAAAATGCTTTCATGCTTTGAAGGGAAGCTGGCTGAAGTTTGCCAAATTTAACAAAGCTTTTATTTGAAAATTCAGGTTTGTTGGGGGGAAAAGCACAACCAAGTGTTGAGGTTTTTTACCAGTAGTACTTTGATGTCCAGTTCTCAGCCACATGAGTATTTTCTGATCAAATGGGACCATGTATACATTAGTCTTTCCTGTGGCTGCTATTATAAGTCTATAGATCCTGCCTGGAATTTTTTGGTTTATTCTGACACCAGAGGGAGAACTGATTGGTGCACAGCATCTTGAGTTAATTAATGAAGTTTACTGAACAACTCGAAACTCAGCTTTCCGAAAGGCAAATTAAACTGGTAGAATCTTAATGGTTAACGTGCGGGGGGGAAAATGGCAAGTTCGATGAGCCCAAGAAGAGATTCATTAAATACTCTGCTGTGAGCTAAAAATACTAGAATAAAAGTCTCTTTGTAGTAAATTACCATCATTTTCTAAACACAGAGCTAGCATTATGGGCTGTTAGCAACTGTAGTTCATGCCAGACTAGCCTTTTCTAAAATGCTGCGATTAAAAAACCACCATACACAATATATTCATTGACAGAGGTCTCTTTAAAAAATAAAAATATGCTGATTCAGAAGCAAAAGCAGAATGTTTTAACTGATGTCACTCAGCATTGCAGTATTTTTCTCTTCGCTTGTTCTACCTACAAGCTCTAAATCTTTATTTCTACCCACTAAAAAGATGAAACAAAGCACCACAGACCTTACAATTGACAAGCCCCATAAATTCTGTATAATGTTAATTCTGTATCTGGAAACCATGAAGCCCTTACATATCCCATTCCTCTCATTCATTTAGAGCAGGACAACAGGCCAGTCAATCAGTTTAGGTATCCTGGTTCATTTACAAGCAGGAAACCCAGTTAAACTGAAACTGAACTGGTGAATTACATACTTACCAGTCTGATTCTATTCTGTCACAATGGTGACAATTACATTGAAATCAATAGAGTTTGACTAGTGTAAAATAAATCAAGTTAATATATTATGTTTTAGTAAATAAAATTACTTGGTCCCAAAATACAAAGGGTCTTATAATAAAAAAGGGAATTCCATGTTGAGTGATGAGATTACATGACTAAAAAACCCCGACAATTAGGCCCCAATTTTGCAAACAAAACACTTTCCATGAATTTAAAGTTAAGCACATGTGTAAGTCCCATTGACTTTAACATGACTGCTCATGTGCACAAAGTTTGTAGGATCAGGACTCCACATTTTCCCAGTAATTCTTATGAAAGAGTCCAATACAGTGTTTGTTCTCATGTCCTCATCCCTAATAACTGAAGCAGCAGTCCTGTTTTCTGGATTTAAAAATGACTGGCTATTTCTCTCCTGCCCATGTACCTGGATTAAGATTCCAATGTGTTTTTTTCTTATGCTACCACTGGCCTTTTTTTCAGCAGGAAGACATTTTTAAATGAGAAATCTAGGAGGAAGAGAGGCAGAGAAAGTGGTAAGTAGGCCTAGTGAGATGAAAAATTTAATTCCCTGCAGACTACCTGCCTTCCTGATTGATGTGGAAAGCCCATCAATCTATTTGCTGGATCCAATGACTGGGTTGGAGAGGAGGGAGGAGTGTGGGGTATAACTTCCTATTATACACACATGAAAGGACTGGATCATGCTACCGAGATTGTCAGCATATATTTATTGTAGAAGGCACAACGCCATCTATGATACCATGCATTCATTAAAAAAAAAAAAAATGAATTCCAGTTTGACACTTACCTTTTCATCTGATGCTTTGCTTCATGAAGATGATAGTTTGTTTTATATCATGAACCTGATCATGAAAGTCAATAGTGTTACTCCTGATCTACACTGGTGTAAGTG
Organism: Macrochelys suwanniensis; assembly: GCA_033296515.1. NCBI lineage: Eukaryota > Metazoa > Chordata > Testudines > Chelydridae > Macrochelys > Macrochelys suwanniensis. The sequence continues at coordinate 186,272,164 of CM065777.1, read as the reverse complement.
ACAGAAGAATCAGGCCCCTAGACTACAAAGCTTTTTGAGGCAGCGACAATGTCTGTAAAGCACAATGCCCATCCGGGATGATATAAAAGCGATAGTGCACATTAAGCTTCAATACATTATATTTTTTCCTGCTCATATCTTTTTCCAGAGAGCTTATTAAACTGATATCACCATTGTCTTTACTTAAGTAATTATGGGGCTCAAAAAGTACATAAATACCCTCTGGTATATGCATTTATTCGACCCATAGTTTATTTTCAATGCTTTTCTCTTTTCCTCCAAATGAAAACACTCATTTCCATATACACGCTGAATTTTGGTTTCTGTGGGTTTTGTATTGCATTTGGCTTTAAAGTTATATTCTGCTTTACAGCTGATACTGTCCTTAACTCACACCTCTTTGTGTTGGGTAGTTAGGGAGTAAAGATGGGGGTGTTATGTGTGAAGTGACATCACTGGTAGCATGATTTTACTATTCTTCCATTAGAACATTTCCTTCTTCTCTCTATGGAAATGTTGATTTTTTTTTTAGGACCTAAAATAGCTCCACAGTTTGGTGTACACCTTTTAAAGTCAATGACAGTCTTTTCCCTTCAAATAGTTAATCCCCTTTCTCAAAGTCTGTGCTACATATTCCCTTCCCCTTGAGGCCCTAAAAAAGCTTAATCATCCATTGTACACACAGGAGGGATTTCAGTTTTATTTTCAAACATTTTAATATTAGTAACCTACAAAAATAATCACAAGACCAAACTTAGGCAGCATGCAGTCCTTCCTACACAGGCCACCAAGTATAACATATGATATTAGCAAGATCTGTCAGTTTCTGTGCCCTGAGACTCTTTACTACAATCTCATTTATTAGAGTAGCAAACCTAAAATATCTTCAGTAAAACAGATTTATTAGTAGATTGTTAACCTTGAAACTATGGTACAAAAGGTCAAACCACAAGCAACGGCTCCAAACCTGCCAACACAAAGACAAGTAACTTTACACATAAGAGTAAACTTATTGCCTTGATCTTGATCAGAACATTTGACTTTCTCCAGCTTAAACATTAATTTCCATAGAGTTGACAAATCTGTGCCGTAGCCCCACAATTTGTTCCATTTGTATAAATGCAAATCAATGTCTTTGGCTACGTCTACACTGCACTAAAGAGACCCACCGCCTGAGTTAGATGACTTGGACTCGCAGGGCTCAGGCTTGCAGGGTTAAAAATTGCTGTGTAGCCATTGGGACTCTAAGACCTTTCCCCGTTGGGGCTGCAAGTTGTTTTATTGCAGTGTAGACATTTCCTTTGAGACTTCAGGACCACAGCATAAAGAACAAAACATCTTTGTCTGATGAACAAGGCAAACATTTTAGCAGATGTGTATTACAAACTAGTTTAAAAAAATCCTGCACCTTGCTTATGAGATGTACAAGTCAAAAATATTATTTCTTTTCAAAAGATGGCTAAGCACACTGGGTCAGATACCACTCACAATTATATCAGCATTACTCTGCATTTACACTGAGATCAGAATCGCATCAACTATGTGAACACTACACTCAGGGGGGAAAAGTTACATAATAGTCCCTGCAATATTTAAAAAATCCAGCATATTTTTCTGTTATGAAAAGTAACAGCTGATCCTCCTCTGAGGAAACCACGATGTCCTCCCACAGATAAGTGATGTAATTCAGAGACACTGTGTGGGAAGCTGAGAACATTATCTTTTAGCAGAGGATGGCTATTTTAAAGCTGCAACTTTGATACTGCCATCTAACCTCATTCATTAGGAAAAGTCTTAGCCACTTGCAAGGTGGTACACGTTCACATGCAGTTTACCCCTCCTTTCCCATGCCCATTAAATAAGACCATGTCTATGCCACCACTTTTCTTGGTATAACTTTTTTCACACCCCTGAGTACCACAAACAGCCCCCTGAGCAACGTAAGTTACACTGACAGAAGCGCTGGTGTGGACAAGTGCTATGTTGGTGGGAGAGCTGTGCCGCTGTAAGCTCGCTAGTGTAGACATGGCCTAAGTCTCAATAATAAAATAATGACAAACCACTTAACCTTTGCACAAAGCCCACAAGTAGGCTATGGAGTTTTTTCTGCAACCAAATACTGCAAACCTTATTCAGTTGGACTACTCAAGAGTAAAAATTACTCATGAATGACTTGTGAAGTTAAAGAGCATAGGATCAGGTTCTCAACTTGCAGCTTTCTGCATCAGCCCTTGGTTGCACTTGTAATGTAATCTAGTTCATAAAATGTCAAAAATAAATAGGAAGATCTCTCCTTTGCACCAGTTACTCAGACTTAATTTAAGTTGTGAAAGTGCTACATAAATATATGATCCCATATGAATGTTTTAAATAAAAACAACAAGCAGTAAATGACAACATATCAGGTGGCATGCTTGTAAGGACATTAACATATCTTTACCCTAGGCAGAAAGCTATCAGCTAAAGTAGAGCTTTTCCATTTGCACAAACACTACAGTTAGGGACTGGTTCTCCAAGAGGCAGAGACTAGGAAGAGCTCCATACTATGCAGGATAGTGCCCTTTATAGTCTTCTGTGCTGAGGCAAGAGAAAAGCACCCCAGAAATTAAAGTATATCACCTGAAAAAATTCTTCAGTTTTTATGTCATCGACAGAAGCCTCTCTTCTGGTACACAAGAGTTTTGGCCACGTTTATTAAAACACTTGCCAAAAATACAGATTTATACATTTTTATTTTTTAAGGACCATTTATCAAATCATTTGCATATTGGATGGAGATTTCCAGTGTTTTTGTGACTGAACACATTGAGGGGAGAGGAATCTACCATATAATGCACCTTTAGCTAAATAGATGGAGAAAGACAGACCCTGCCCCACTACAAAACCACCTCTGAAAGCTTGTTCTGCAGATTTGGACCAGAAAGCTTTGATTCTTGACAAGTTTCTGACAATTAACAACATGGCAATATACAAGATTGTTTAGACAACAGATGTTCTAATAGCAATAAGGCATATTCATAGCACCTTTAATATTAATTTAAACTGTTGGTTAGACCAACGCACAGGATAAAGCAGCTAAATATTCAGACTTTGGTAAGAGACTGCAGTTTGTAGTCATTTGATTAGACAACACCAACTACTTCAATCACGTCTCATTCCTAAATTGTAGATCAAGATGCCCCAAAATCAATTTCAAAAGCTATTTTCAGAAGACAAGACACACAGTGTATAACCTACACTTTGAAAGCCTCTCCTTATTTCGGGTGGGAGAGGAGTCTACAAACACCACACTGTCTATTATCTCAGATTCCCTCACATCAATTAGAACAAAAAATGTTAGATAAAATGCTCTGAATTATTCTCCAGCTACTCACAGAAGGAAACTCACTTATTTGTTAATCTTGTTTAAAAAAATCAAAATGTCTACTAAGTCCAACAAAACACAGAAACAGGATATTAAAACAAAAGGCACTACTATATCCAGGCACTTACCAGTACCTCTTTATTCTTCCTGTATTTCCACACGGTATACAAGGGGAGCAAGGGGGTGAAAAAAGCCAGTCTTTTAAAAATAAAGATGAAATCCACAGAGTTCAAGAGTATCCTTCAAACCACAGCAACTCACAGGCTCTGACTGTCTCTGCTGTGTGTTCGTTTACTTAAGCACTTGGTAATGCATGCTGACTGAAACGGGGGCTGGCTCAGAGTTACGCAATCTAGGAAAACACTCCACTGCCGACACACCATTGGCTGAAATCAGAGCTCACATCTCACTTACCCCTCTACAAATTAATTGGTGGCCCCAAAAGGAAAAAAAGGAAGTGGAAGGTATAGAATACAGTTTTTAAACACAAGCCTGATCCCTAGCAATTCTTCTGGATTGGCGTCTCAGAGACTGTTCTATTTCTTGTCAGTCTTACATAACTGTATCGATACAGACTGTACTGTGGGGTTGTTTTTTAAATTAGCACTTATTAACCAAACTAGCTTTCCTCACCTCCCACATCACAAACAATTCCCTAATATAGTACTTACTAAGACAGCAACAATGGAAACTCCTCAGGGTACATCTACACCAGAATCACTGCAGCTATGCCACTGTGGTTTAATTGCTACAGCTATGGAAGGAGTTAGGCGGTAGCTAGGTCGACGGAAGAAATCTTTTGTCTATTCTGGGCTTAGGCTGTCTTAATTACATCTCACAGGGCCTGAAACTTTTCATAGCCCTCAGCAATGTAGTTAAGTTGACCTAATTTTGCAATATAGACCAGCCCTTTGGCATTGCCAATCCTGTTTTAAACCAGATACATTTGGACATTTACCTGCTCTAAACACACCTATAGGCGCCACTTGTGTCTATCCACTTTCAGACATCATACTCTGCCGGCCAGCTGCTGCTTACGGGCTCACTCCCACAGCACACACATATCAGGCCAGGTTCTGATCTCATCTCTTAGGGCTTGTCTACACCACGCAGCTTTTAGCGACAAGGCTGTGTCGACACAGCCTTATTGCTAAAAGTCAGCGTGTGTAAACGCTCTTCGTCGGTACTTTGTTGGCACTTTCGCTGACAAAATACTTCTGGCCCCGCAAGAGCACTCCTGTCGACAAAGCCGCATTCACACTGCCACTTGCGTCGGCAAAACTTTTGTCTTTCGCAGGAGGGGCTTTTTTACGTACCTGTGAAAGACAAAAGTTGTGTCGACAACTTCGCAGTGCAAACGTACCCATACTCTAGAAAATCTGAAGCAACTCCTGTTGAATCAATGGACTGGATTCTTTACTGTCTTACATCTGAGCAAAGTAAGTGCAAAGTGGGTGTAAGACACTGCCAACCAAATCAGAATGGTAGCCTCTACCATTCAATGCTCACTTGGCCGTCATTTTGCCCATGTGTAAATGACTACACATGGTGCAAAGTTGGGGGGAGAGTCAGACCCAATGAGTTAGACCAGATTTGCACTAGGGTAACAGAGATCAGACTTTGGCCCAACATCTCTTATCTGTTTGGGAAAACAGTCCAACTTTCTTCCCTGATCAAATAAATATAATCTTTCATTGATGGTTATAAATCCATCTACCTCTGGCATGAGGAGACATGGGGGAAAAATCCAATCCCATTTTCAACTGATGACAGACAGGATCATTATCCTCAAAAGTTTTATACAATATTTGTGTGATTTATTTAAAAAACAAAAATAGCATCAGAACTGCCTCTAGTATGGATGCTGCTATATGGTATAAAGGTACCTTATAATGGCACATCTTAAAAACACCTTTATATTGATGTAATTTCATGTACATTAAGGAGTTGTACAGTTTTAACAGTACCAGTTTCAAACGGATATAGTTAAAGCAGTACAAAACCTGGGTGTAGACCAGCCCTTTGATTAATTTGACATTCGTGAAAGCAAGGCCATTTGCAGCACTAGTTGGAGCCAAGCATAGTGCAATTCTCTTGTGCAACTCCACTCCCCACAGTTAATACCAGCCCTCACTTTTCACACTCCTGTCCTATTTATATTCTGAACCTTTCCACGAGCAGAGATCCTGCCAACTGGGTCAGAATCTGTGAATTGTTTGCAATGTGGACAATGGAGAATCTCCCCACAAGAGCTCACCGCCATTTCTGTGTAGTGGATCCTAACTGCAGAGAAAGGTTCTTACCTGGACACTGAATAGTTCTCCCAGATATACACACTTGCTGTTCTGACTCCATTGCTTTTCCACCTGGCTCAGGCTGATTTTTTTTTTTTTTAACTTTGCTTTTGTGTTTTGCGTGACCAATTCAGAATAGGAGCTTTCATTTTATGAGTAGCAAGTTTCTAGCCATCATGATTGTAAGAAAACCTTGAATATCTGAACCAAGGGCAAACCAATACAGTGGTTATCTCCCCTTGTGGGCAGACAGCAGGAAAACAATGGTTCCAAGAGGTATGAACTCTACTTATCCCACCATTAATCTCAATGAGTTATTAACTCTAAAACCCAATGATAAACTATTTCATTGCTGAGCATGTTAGCAGATGGATGGACAAGGAGTGGAACAAAGCCCAGGGGGCAGGAATTGGGAGTTGCTGCAGAGAAGGAAATGCAGAAGGAAAGGGGAAAGAAAAAAGAAGAAAACCACACAGAGAGGAATGAGAATGGAGAAGGAAATGAAAGAAAGGGCAGAATTTGCACTGGTCCTGAAGGAGAACACAATCACATTGAATGATACTGAATGTGACAATAAGGTACAGAAAGAATCAACCATAATGACTAAAGTTTAGGATGGGATTTTCTACAGCTCTGTGCACTTACCCTGTTTGCACTGAAGCCAATGGTAAAACTCCCATTGAAGCCAATAATTGTAGTCTTGCCGAGTTAGGCCAACACTTAGTCAGAACTTCTGAAAGTCCCACCTTAATTGCTATATAAAAGTCCTGCTCTACCCTTGCTCTTTGTGCACTCCTCCCAGTGACACCAGTGGAAGTGCCTCTGTAGATCAAAGCTAGTGTTTCATCCTAAGTTATACCCCACCCACAGACCATAGATAAAAATGGCGTATGGCCCTCTCCACTGAATTAGTTTGATACGTCTGTCTTAGAAACATCCATGTTTTGGCACCTTAAAAGAGATCAGATGGTCTGACTGCTCATGGGGTAGACACCCCAGAGATACTCCTTACCAAAAAACTACAGTGTGAGAGAAAGTATTTCCAGTAGGAGCCAGATATCCCTACTACTCTATCTCCCACTTTAGATACTAATGTACGAACTATCAGTGCACTACATGAGCCATTCGCCAACCACATACCCTCCTCCAATTCACTCTCCTTTTGTGAGATGGCCACAACAAACATCTCCCCCGGGGTGTAAACCAAAGAACTGTTCTCCTCAATCCCACGTTTGGAAACAGGCAACATTTCTCCATTAACCTTCTACATACAATCCAAAACACCACCCACGCTTTCTGTACAGACTATCAGCATACTTACTCATTCGCCCTCCACATGCAAGTGCAGGACCCATTTAGCCATATAAACTCCAGATATATACCATGATCTTGACCACACATTGAAGGCCACAGAGTGCCCAGTTCTCTACAGAAGGCAAATACATTTCTATTGCTACTAGCTATCCATATGTAGGTTACGGAGATTGGTCACAGCGTGGAGAGGCCTGATTGGAGAGCTAAAATTGTTTTCCAAATTTCTTCTAATATTTACATATTTAATATTCTACCATTCATATATTTTCTAAGGCTGTTCTAACACTGTGTGCATGTACACACATAGAAGTATGCCTTAAGCAATGTCTCCAGAGAGCAATAAAAATGGACTCCTTAACAGAGGTGGCCTTCTGATAATCAGAGTGTGTGTCTTTCAAGGCAGGACATTACTTAAAAAGGATGGTCTCTAGTACAGCATCCTCTGTGTCTATATAATGCACAATTATTTAACTAGCAAAGACTAAATTCTCTTGCATATTGAAGTTACCAAGTTAATAGACCACCATTCCTCAGCAACCCATTGACTCCAACAGATTACAAACAGCACTGTGCCTATGTTTTAAATCAGTGGTTCTCAAACTTTTTTTTCCCCCCGCAGACCAATTGAAAATTGCTGAGGGTCTTGGCGGACTATTTAATGCTCTTTCCAAATGTTTGTACCCTTAGCTAACTATTGTAAAGTGCTTTGGATAAAAGCGCTATATAAAAAACAAATGAACTTTTTTTGTTCTACAAATAAAAGCACACAACTCATTTTAAAAATCAGTAGTCTTACCTTTCTAATGCGATGATGTTCCCTCTCTCCCCCGCTGCAGCAGCCCCCGAGCTGGGGCTGGGACGAAGGGGGGGTCGGTCCCCCAGCACAGCAGCCACAGAGTGGAGGCTGGGAAGGAGGGGGGGGTCTGTCCCCAGCAGCCATAGCCCTGGAGCTGGGGAAAGTCGCCTCTTTCTCTGGCCACCACAGCCCTGCACATCCCAAATTCCCCCCACGCCCTCTTCTCACCCCACTGCCCCCCCTCCCATCTACCCCTTATTTCCCCCAAGGCCACCACCTCACCTTACATGTGCATTTTCTCCAGGGTCCAGGCACCTAATTAGTGGAGCCACACCTGCATGGCGCCACTAATTAGGTGGGTGGCGCTTCATTCTCTCACGTGCAGCTGCCCAGGCGCGCACCTTAGAGGGAACTATCCGCAGACCACTTGAATGGAGTTCACAGACCACTGCTGGTCTGCGGACCACAGTTTGAGAACCTCTGTTTTAAAGTTTCCCTCAATTATTTATCTTCTCCCTTTCTATTAAGGGTTAGAGAAGAACTATTGTGCCTTTGATTCTTTAATCTCATCTGTCCTTTACCTCTACTGCCTTATGGGCAACTCACTTATGTACATGTATAGAAAAATGACATTACTTCCTACCCTTCTAATCTGATTTGGATGAGAGGTTTGCTCCATATAGGAATATACAGACCACTGAGTTCTAGAGGATGCGGCAACCACATGTTCACTTATTCTGCAATGTCTAGCCATATCCAAACGTAAGAAAAAACAAAGAAATTACCAAACAGTAGCATGAAAATCTTAATGGAGGATTCTAATCCCTAAATTATATACACTCAGGACAAAAATCCAGTCTTGTTTTCAGATGCAAATTGAGAGTCAGTAATGCAGAGTTGGTTCCCACTCCCCTAATGCTTTAGTGCAGCCAAGCTTAAACAATTCAAATTTTTGAATATTTTCACGCGTTTCTGCAGTAACAGCGACTTAGAATGAAAAATGAGCATTAAAAATAGTGCTTGTATAGGGTGCAAATCTTCTAGCAACACCTATGGGAACGGAATCCAGTTCTGAAAATTGATTGAGAATTTTTTTTTAAAACCAGTTACATACAACTTTTCGTGCACTTTTACAACTGAATTTAGGGTTTCAAGTGGGAATTGACAAATCCATGTTTTTCTTATACTGTGAACTTTTACTCAGGGATGCCAAGTGAAGTTACTAGCTTCTCAAATGACACACACAGCACCCCAATTATGCCAGGCCACATCCCAGCTAGGATCTCCTGCATCCAACAGGGATTCCCTGTGCAATTCATACACCTGCCCACCAGCGGCGCAGTGATGCTTGCCAGGTAGACAGCTGATTCTCTTGCTGTTTCCCCTGTTCACTTGCAGCCAGAACCCAAGAGGCTGCAACCAGTGAGGAGACAGCATTGGCCCCACTCAGGATCCCCCTTCACCCATATACCGATCAGACACCAGTCCTTCTCCATCTCCAATTACAGTCAATGCTAGAAAAATATTTTCATGTTTACCTTCCACATGCAGTTCACGCCACCAAACCACTAAGGCACAAATCTAGACTTATCCCAGAAGTGTATGGGACAGCTGATAAAAACACCCAACATTTCATGGCCAGATACTCCAGGTTCCCCCACCACAACCATCCCGGGAGCCCAGGTCCCTGCGTTTGTGTAGTTGGTGGGAAGGCCTCTCCATATGCTTTCCTGTTTTCAAAGGTTTGTTTACCCTTTACTCACTGAAGAACACTCATTTCATTTACAGTGGAATAGTGCAATCATTAAAAGTGAGTATTTTTTGTTCCAACAAAATGGCATGTTTGTTTTTTATAAATACTCATGTTCTCTAAATCCACTAGTCTCATTGCTGTGCCTTCACTTGTCTTCATGTGTGGGTGGGGACAGCAAGTCAGAAAATGCTTAGTACAGAATGTTAAGATGGAGGGACATTTTAGGCAACAGTAACACTGTTCAGGTCCACTGTATTAGAGCACTCTCTTCCTAATGAGCCCAAATGAGGGCCAAATTCTGCACCCATTACCAATGTAAATATAAAGTATTACACTGCATAAATTCAAAGCAAGAACAGAATTTGGCCCTTAGCATTTTCAAACAGCCATTTAACCTCAGGATTTTTTTCTTTGAAAATAATGCAAGTCCCTACTCAGTCCATTGAACTCACTGGGAGTTTTGCCTAAGTGAAGATTCCAAGATTTGACCTAGACGCCAGTAAATTTTAAGAACCCTGAGCTTGAATCCAGTCCTTTCCATGAGAATAGCTGATCATGTTCCAAATGTAGTCCCAGTGAACAACTTAACGCAAACAGGTTTGTCCAAATGCTTCCTCCATCTCACCTTGGCCCTCAGACTAAAAAAGGTGTTGCAGCAATCAAATACCCTTTTCAAACATCTGATACATGACACTTCACGCCACCATAGGTTACAAATTATGTTACCCATAGAAAGTTTTCAGGTGTGGCCCTAGTGAATAGTTAAACTTGGAAGGATTTGATTTTTAATTGGTAAATATTGGTCGTCAATTTCACCATACACACAAACTGAAAAAATATTTACACAAAAATGGTTGGGAGAGAAATGTTCCAAGTAGTGCTGGCATCGGCAACCTTTGACATGCGGCTCACCAGGGTAAGCCCCCTGGTGGGCCAGGCCGGTTTGTTTACTTGCCGCATTAGCTGGTTCGGCCGATCGTGGCACGGGCCACTGCTTCCCGCAGCTCCCATTGGCCGGGGACGGCGAACCGCGGCCAGTGGGAGTCGCGATCGGCCGAACCAGCTAACACAGCAAGTAAACAAACTGGCCAGGCCTGCCAGGGGGCTTACCCTGGCGAGCCACGTGCCGAAGGTTGCCAATGCCTTAAGTAGTGGAACTCAATTAGAGCATGATATATATTGTCCGGTACTTTGTTGAACAAAGCAGGAACAACTAGAGCAATACCGCTGACTCAGAAAACTCACTCTGGAGTATGTTTTAAAAACAGTGGCTCTCAAAGCTGTCTCTATGGAACAATAGCGGCCCACTGAGCTACTTCTGTTACAATGGAAAAGAAACGATCAGGTCCTCAAACAGGGTGCTTCCTGATACTTGGAGCCCGGTCCAGGGGTCCCGTTTTCCCCAAAGGCTTTTAAAATCAACACAAACCCACAGCACCTCTCTGCATGCTGTCTGGCTGCTCCTGTCTTTGTTGCTTTTCTTCTGTGTACATTTCAAAGTAAAGAAGACACAAACTGCAGAGGTAGAAAATAAACAGGAGCAGAACTAAACTGTTGAGTGATCCAGAGAGACTAGAGCAGTGGGGACTGCAGGTTACCAGGGGAAATGAAGTACTGTAAACATAGTCACATTAAAACAAGTTTATCTTCCATCTGTCTGGCCTTCAGACCATCTAAACATTACTTTTTGTTCATAAACAGCTTTTATAATGGCCACAAGAAAGATGTGGGGATCAGTATAGGATTGGGTAGGGAGATAGTCCAAAAAGGACCTATGTTTAGGAAGTGATCCACAGTGTGGAAAAAATTATAGAACAGGGTTGTCAGGTTGGGTATGAAATAAGCCATTAATCATGTTTCATTTAATGCCCTGTATGAGATTTGCTGCTAGTAGTAACCCTTGGGGCCAAATTTGGTCTTAGTTACACTGGGACAAATTGGGGTAACTAGATTGAAGTTAATGTCATTCCATGGCTGTAAATCTGGAGTAAATGGGATCAGAATGAGGGCCTTTTTTTACAGAATTGCCAAACCCGAGGTTTCAAACAAAAAAACAACCACCACACACAAACAACCCCTCCCCCCATAAATCTGGCCCCAAACCACCATGTGATTGTCTTAAATCATAGTCATTGGATTATTTCATATCCAACTTTAGTACTTGAAAGGTACGGTCTAAACACTACGTGAGATGCACAAAGACAACAGCTTGCACGAAGGCTTAATTCCAAAACTAGTTCCCATGGGCATAATAAATCCACCTTGTCAAGAGGTGGTAGCTACGTCAGCCACTGACATAGTGCTGTCCACACCAGCGCTTAGGACAGTGTAATTTACCTTGCTCAGGGGGGTGGCTTATTCACATCCCTGAGGTTATACCAAAGTAAGTGGTTGTGTAGACCTGGCCACAGACTGAGCCTTACCAAAATTAAGCAAATGCAGCTACAGATAGACTAATATAAAGAGGCATCAAAAGTTTAAAATTAAAGTCCCCATTCACGCCACAGCTGATAGAAATCAAGGATCACAAATAAGGCCTCTTGTTTGTAGTCCATGTGATCAGCTGGTGATGGGTCTACATTTGTAGGGATACTGTCCAACATACTCTCAAGTAAAATCATATTAGAATAGGGAGTGTGTGTTACAGGTCAAGTTCTGTCCTTACCCCTCGTGCAACCTCACTGAGCCAAATTGGTGTAATTCTGAAGTTAATTTCAATGAATTCAATGGAATTAAGTGATCTCACTTACAGTCACTATCTGGTCACTTGACTTCAGGGAGGTTGCATTGGGATAGATTTGGGCAATACATAGAATTTAACTAACCACTGTGGTTTAGGATAAGGAAGACACTTTAGAAATAATTACAGTGCAACCACAGAGGATGCTCTGATGTCAGTTTCCACTATTTTATTTTGCTCACATCTTGTTCAGAAAGACTTAGCCCTCTGGTGCCTATGTATTTTGTAACAACATTTCAAGGCATAAGCTTCACAGACAGTTAGTTGTGCAGCATGTGTCAATTAAGGAGCAATTTAATTCTTTACGGAGAATAAAAATTAAAAAAAAAAACTTTGCAAATTTAAAGACAATCCATACTATGTGTTAAGTACCTGCACATCCTCCTCCTGCCATAAAGCCAATAGGGAAAAGCTCCAACATTGATAAAGATTATTATTAGAGCTGATGGTTTCAGAATTCATCTGCATCACTGCTATGGGCCCTACCAGTTCTAGTCCACTGATATTTAAAATAAACCACTATTAACAAACATGCTTCCAAAATTGTGTCCCAAAACAGATTTTCAATCCTAGATGAAGAGACTAAATACAATGGGCATGATTCTTCTCTCATTTTCATTAATATTAATCAAGTGTAAAAAAGTAGTTCAAGAAGAGAATTCAGCACTCTCACTTTCCATTAACTAAGTGCCAAAAATAACTTTAAATAATGTACTAAAAGGATATTTACCTCCCTAACCTGATCTCCAACCCATTGATTTCCATGGTTCTCCTAGGGTAGCTGATGAGCCTTATGCTGATCACACTAACACTAGTGAGAATTAGTAGTCACATCAGACTTCAACAGTTTCACACTAATGAAATCAGAATTGGGCCTGATGTCACTACCTGGTCCCCTCACCAACTTTTCAGTGGTTTCCCTAGGTTTCAGGAGACAAAACTGATCAGTAACTCTGAGAGGTATTTGCAATTCAGTCTCTACTCCTGTTTTCTAGTAGATCCAAAACCTCTCAACCTCCCCAAACCCTGGGCAGGTGAAATTCTCCACAAGGGTTGGTGATGAAATCCTATCTTCCCCCTCCAAGACAAAGCAGTTGGAGTGCTCAACAGTTGCAGGAGCCTCCATATACACTCTCTCTGTGTATGGGCATGTGGCCAGTGGAACCAGACTGTCACTGATTCACCTGTCCACCCACCAAGCCACCCCCCTCAGAGCTACCACCGAAGGAGATGGCACAAAGCACAGCTCCACTCCATGCACAGTGCAACCCCCCCTATCTGGGATTCTGAGACAGCACTATGCAGAAGGACAGCAACAACTCTGCTCCCATGTGAGCTCTGCATGCCCCACAGAATGGGAGGGAGAAGGGTTTGGAACATAACTAAATCCTTACAATACTGAAAACAACTACACTCCTCTTCAGTGCCTGAGCCGCATACTCCAACACAGGCTCTGCCACCTTACCCTCATCCCTGTAAAGCACAGGAAGATACCCCACCCTTCCCAGCGAGCCCCTGGCCTCTCATTTATGACCAAACTTGCAAAGCCTCCAGTTATGCCACCCTAAGGAGGCATCTCTGTACCCAGCATGTGCTCCTGACATCACCCCACCTTCCTTTTATTGGCTGTGCCTGAGCATTAGGCAGGGACTGGGTCATGTTGAGAGCACAGCCCTGAGGGTGTTCTAGAAACAGGGAGGTGGGGCCATTTAGCAGAGAAATGTATAGTTAGGCATAAAACTCCACCCTTCATAATTCTCATGAAGCATCTTATTACAGTATCATTTATCCAGGGTCACTGGTGTACCTACAGCTTCACAGACAAGCTCACTGCGCCAGTCCCACAAGCCCTTACTTGTGAGAGTAAGGACTGCTCGTCTAAGTAGATCCACTGACTTCAGTCAGAATACTCACACCAGCAGGAGCTTGCAGGATCAGGTCCTAAAGGTAGCAAAGAAAGCAGAGAAAGGGTGCAATATGCAACAAAGAGACTTGGAAGTTAGACATGACACTTTTGTTCATCCCACTTGTTTGATCAATTAATTTTTAATGTTTAATGTTTAATTGTAGTTGACCTAAATTAAATGATTATCTGGTGAGGCATAAAGGTAGGGGATGGAACATGAATTGGGAAAAGTGAGGTTTGTAGGAGTGTCTTAAGGGGAAGAGTCATATTAAAAATAATGGGTGACAGCATGTATTGAGGTCTTACTAGACAACTCATTTATTTCAATAGGAACTTGAGGTTAAAAAAACAGCTGGTGTATCTCTGATCCCATGTCACTGTATGTACCAGATACCCTGCATAGTAAGTAAAAGAGGGTGAACTTAGAGTTCCAGCCATAACTAAGTTTCTTGGACTTTGAAGGATAGTTATAAATGCAAAAACTTAAGACTAAGAGCCAGATTCTAATACCCTTCTTCACCCTGAGCAATGGGACCACTCGTGGAGTAAGATCCTACTCACGAGTAAGGATAGCCGAATCTGGCCCACTGTGGACCAAATTCTGATTTCGATTACACTGATGTAAAGCCAGAGAAACCTAGGGCAGAATTTGGCCCTGTCCTATTACTTGTACATTACCAAAAACATGGTAGGTGCTTTACATGCTGATCCTTCTCTAAGGAGCTTAATTTGTGCAAGAGCAAAGAATGATGGAAAGAAGGTAAAGGGCCAGGGACATGAGCTCCAGAGCACCCACGGTGTCGGCGCCTGAGCACCCACGGGGAAAAATTGGTGGGTGTAGAGCACCCACCAGCAGCTCCCCGCCCATCTCACTTCCGCTCCGCCTCCTCCCCCGAGGCGCAGCTGCTTCGCTTTCCCCCCCTCCCTCCCAGGCTTGCCGCGCGCCAAACAGCTGATTCTTGCAGCAAGCCTGGGAGGGAGGAGGAGAGAAGCGGAGCAGCGGCGCCTCGGGGGAGGAGGAGGAGTGGAGATGAGCTGGGGCAGGGAGTGGTTCCTATGGCCAGGGAAAGCAAAGGATGGCGTTACAATAAAAAGGAACACACTGATTAAAGTTGTGTTCCTGCCATGATGGTTCCACTAGGGTAATTTTTTCTCTCACCTGCATGTCGCTTGTTGCTTCCATCTTTGACTGACATGGGTTATGGTTTGTGGGCTTTGAAAAGAAGTGACTCTTTAGGAGCCAAGTTCCATGTATAGGGTGGCAAAACCATTATGTAACCTCAACTTCCCCAGTGGAATGAAGGAGGCAGATCAGGCCCATGACCCATTGTGATTTTAGTTCCCTCTTGGGAGGCTCTCAGATACCATAGCGCGTGGAGCAGTTATAAGAAAACATCGGACAGAGGGGATGCGAAGGCTGGCATCATTGGCAGAGCAAGGACGTCAAAGGGATATGGGAAGAAATGAAACAAGAGATGCAGACAGGGGCAGAGATGCACAGGGCCTTGAAGGCAAGGGGAAGAAGTCTGAACCTAATACGGCTGGCAAAGGAGATCCACTGCATAGTCAACCAGTGTAGGAGATTTAGGTGGCAGTCCATTATCAAAGCACAAAGGAGGGCAGCAGAGGGTGGTCAGTCCTGTTCAGCATAGTATGCCTCCCCTTTTCATCTTTTGGGTATATCAGCACTGGGGGTCTTCCACTTGCAGGTACACTGTATGCTTTACAGAAGCTGCTGCATTATACTAGCTTTCTAAGTTTAAAGGAATAATCTTTAATGATACTTCCCCTGGCTTCTCCATTTAGTTTTCCCACACACTCTCCTTTCATAGAGGACTATAATATTTGCCCAGCATTAAGTATGGTTAAAGACCGCAAGTAATAAGGCAATACAAATACATGCAGCTCTAACACTTATACTGGTATACAAATGATACCATCTCAATTAAAATCCTAGGACGTAATTTATACAAATGATACGATCTCAATTAAAATCCTAGGAGGTAATTGATATACTTGCTGCCAACGGAGTTGTAGGAGTGCATTTAATCAGAGCATTGTTTCTAATATGTACTTGGATGGCAGTTAATGGACAAAACTGTTTATCTTGGATGAATACAATAACATCTATCACATTAAACTAAACTTGAATGACGAAAAAGATTAAAAGTGTGGGTGCTGGCTGACATGTTATAGCACTGGACACTGCTAGGCTGCATGTGAATGTAAACTCACTAAGTCCAAGAACAATATGACTGGAGTCTCCACTTCCACTTGGATCTAGGGTATGTGATCTGAGGCCCCATCTGCTTTGGGAAAATAGCCTGTTGCTGATGAAAACTTTGAACTATAGGTCCCCTCTATTGCTGAGTTCAGTTTAGTTGTTAGTGTAGACAGGAGAAAATAATTTTCAACACCATGACAGGAAGCGCCGTTATGCCCATCCACTCCAGCAGCTAAACAGAACCACCAGTTGAGAGGAGTACCAGCTAGGAGTACCTGTTGTTCAAAACTGTCAGCAAGAAGATGCTTTCTTATGTGTAGATGGGGCCTAAGATTTCACAAAATCGAAAGCTGACTGACTCTCTACAGCTGCAATATTCCAACAAACACACATCAGACTTTGAAAATAAAGTAATCATTTTGGTACTTGGTTTTGTCTTTTCCAACATGGTATATGCTTTGTGTTCTATCAATATTCTAGCGCAGTGGTATTCCACAAACTCAAATGCTCAGTTATCCAAAATGGTCCAACTGACAAAACAGTTTCAACATGCTAACAATTTACAGACTTCTGAAACTTAAAAACCCTGCTATAAAATGATTGCCAATCCTAATAATGCTGGGTAACTAAGTCTACTCTACTTCAGTTTCCACAATAAGTAATATTTTTCAAAGACGGGAAATTTAAAGTTTCACATGTGTGAACGTGCAACAAAACTATTACAATTAAAATATTGTCAGCAGAGTCAATGGGCTAATGCTTTTGCAAGGCCACGTGAGAGATCCAGGTTCAATTCCCAGGTCTGACAGAAGCTTGGCACACAGCGGAAATAGGACAGCATCAAGGTGCTGGACAACTGGGGTGGGAACGACTGTTGGTCACATGGAAAGCATCCCTTCTTGTGTAGTACTAGGAATGCTTATACATTCTATAAACTGCACCTGTGACAGTACAGTGCTATCACACATATTTGAGGAAGTCTGGCATTAGAGAGGGAGCTGGTAGGGACCTCAACGCCTTGTCTATACAACTTTTGTTTCAAATTTAACCATAATTAAATCAGTGCAACTTTTGTCTTTAGATAAGGTCTTATACCTAGCTTGCCCAACACTTTCCATTATAACAAAAAAAAAAAAGTTTTTCACAGGAGAAGTTTTCCATTCTTGGCAGGGGAATAGTGCCTTTTCTTTGTACTATGAAATTCTGTTCAGGTTTGGCTGAGATAGAGACCGTTAAGAATCACTATTTCCCTTTCTCTGCTTGTGCAACCATAAATCTGACATTTCCAACTTTTAAGTGTTTGACTTTGCAATCTAATAATGTTCTTTTGGTTTTGGACTTTAAAATGTATACAAGTAACACACACAGTGCAAGGACATACATATCACAGAATTCTATTGCATTATTTGAGAAATAACATGTAATTATAAACCTTGCTGTCAAGTTTGCATACAAGGGAACAGAGTTAAGGCAGTGCTTGTAAACTTGTCTCTAATTTACTTTTACTTGCTTCATTGTACAACCATAAATATTCTATTAGCAATTTAACAAGTAACTAAAGTAAATAACTTAGTTAAAAGACCCTGTCAGGATGCATACCAAGCTTAATACTTAGTTTATCTGAAGGGTTAAGGTGTTCAAATTAAACAAACAAAACAGATGTTCAGGTATTAGAGTAAACTAAGACCTTGAATTCAGTTTCTAGGTTACACCAGCGGAACCACAATGTTCTCTTAGAATCACAGAACCATAGGCTAGAAGGGACAGCAAGGGTCATCTAGGCTAACCCCCAGCCAAAATGCAGAATTTGTTGCGTCTTGACTCAGTCTGCCTTCTGCAGATTTCAGTCATATCCTATAAGATTTTCCCATATGTTAATCATTCTGTTAAATTTTGCCATGTTCAGTAAAACTAGATGCTCTGAAGGACATCTCAATTTAGGAGATGGAAGGGAAACAGGAAGGAACCAAACAATCATTTTTAGCCTAATCAGTTCTGAAACCTTGCAGCAGCAATTCTGTTTTTTAGGGGGACAAATAATTTCAGGAAATTATTTGGAGGCTAATAATTGTGAAAACTGGTCTAAGCTGAATTTGTCCACTAACATTAACAAACCTGTCATAGTAGGAACTTTTTCTAGTTAGCTTAATAAAACTGCATCATAGCTTAAAATACGGTACACTATGACAACTTTTAGGGGTCAAACTGCAATCCTTTACTCTTGCCAATACATCCCCATGCAATTTAATTGGAATAACTCGTGTTAATAAGGCCTGTAGGATCCTCAGGCCTATGGCCGCCACTGAACTGAGAAACTAAGCCTTTAAAGAGGAGGCAGTTCACTCACAGGAGATGCTGTGCACCCTCATTTTCCATTAATGAGAGTTGAGGGTGCACAGCATCTGAGTACATGAAGAAGGTACTGCTGCACTGAGGGATGGATTGTAAAAAAAAAAAAGGGGTCAAGTTAAAGCCACCTCTCCCCTACAGCCCTGCCAGACCTGGAACTGTGGAGGGGAGATCCCCTGCTCCTGCCGGCACTAGGAGCCAGGTGGCACCCCGACTTCCCCCCAGCCACATGGCCTCAGAAATGAAATTGCAGGGATGAACTGGTCAGAGACTACACCCGGCAGTAGCAGCTGGAGAAGCAGGGACCAGTAGTCACGGAGGATGACTGCAGTTCTCACTCAGAACATTTCATTTCTGGCACTGACTGTGTCTGCTCCAACCCTGCCGCCCTTTCCCAACCTTTGGCTGTCCATCTAGCTAATCCCCTCCTACCATAATCCCTGTTCACTCCACTTGTATGTGCTATCCTTTTCTCCTACACTTTGTGCTGTCCATCTAGACTGCAAGCTCTTTGGGGCCAGGGCTCTCATTATACATTTGTACAGTACCTGAATGTACCACCACAGAGCCCTGCTCTTGGTTCTCTCCTAGGCACTACCATAAATAAATAAAAATAACGAAAGGAGGTCAGATTTAGTAATTAGAATGGTCCCTCTAGATTTTTTAGAATGCAGGATAGCTGAGGGGCTTGTCTCTCCAGGATTATCCTTAGTCACACAGCACCCAGCTTCATCATGAAAGACAGGAGTTAAACAAAATAATTCACTGTGTTCATTTAACTTTACAAATTGAGAAGCAGGTAATTTGGTGCCCAATCCTGCAGCTATTACTTACATGAGTAGTCCCATTTACTTCTATGGAGCAAGGCACATGAGTAAGGGCTGACAGAACATTCCCAAAGTCTTCCAAGGAAAGAATTTAAAATGATAGTAGTTAGGATGTAGGAATTCTAGGAAAAATCAATGTTAGCTGCAGAGTCTAAAATTAAAGGAGGTCTGGTTTTGATGCTTTCAGTACATGCAGTATGTTTCTGGCATAAATCCAGTGGAACATGAAGTACTTGTGGACAATTTCTGCCAAGGGCTAGAAATATAGCACTTAGGCTTTGAAGAACAAATAGCATCTCTGTTTCCATTCAATGCACTTAAAAAAAAAATTAAATCAAGGTGATCCTTCTGAGGGCATGACTGCATTAGAACTAATTGGCATGCTTTAGTAAATGCTGTAATGAATACATGCTGATTGGAAGGGAATCAACGCCTGCCATTTTATAATCCATTCCCATAGTGACAAAGCTTATATATACACAGATGTTAAACTTCATTGTATTACAAATGCAGTTTTCCTCCCAATATCAGGCAGATACTCAACAGAAGCTCAGTGCCTTCCTTTGACTTGCCTCTAGTTCACACTTCCACAAATTCCACCAATTGTTTAGTACTGCATATAAAAGAAAAACAGAGCAAACAGAAAAATAGTTGGAATGTAAGGGTATGTCTACACTGCCCATGTTGTGCCCAGCGCTGTGACATGGGCAGTGTAGTCATGGTTTATCGCCGGGGAGAACTCGCCTGGTGATTAAAAAAAACCCACCCCGAATGAGCGGTTGTAGCTTTATAAAGCGCTGTCTATACTGGTGCTTTCAGTGCTAAAACTTGTGTCACTCAGGGGTGTGTTTTTTCACACCCCTGAACAACTAAAGTTTTAGCACTGAAAGTGGCAGTGTAGAGACAGCCTAAAACACTCAGCTGAAGTGCTTTATCAGTTCATATATCATGCTTCACGCATCTGTACCTCAGTTTACATAGTCCTCTGAAGATTAGTTAGTAATTTAATACTAATTTGCATTTCTATAGCAGCTTCCAAACATTAGTGAATTAAGCCTCAACATCCTAGGGTAGTTGCCATCAGCCTTATTTTAATAAAGATAAGGAAACTGAGGCACAATAAGGTTAAGGCCTAGTCCACACTATAAAATTAAATTGACCTAATTGTGTTGCTCAGGACTGTGAAAAATACACAGCATTGAGCAGCATAGTTAAGCTGACCTAACCCCTAGCATAGACAGTGCTATGGAAGAATTCTTTCGTCGACCTAGCTATTGCCTCTCGGAGAGGTGGGTTACCTACACCAATGGGAGAATTCTCCCACTGGCGTAGGTAGTATTTCCACCGAAGCATTAACAGTTTTAAATGTAGACAAACCCTAAGTCATCACACAGCAATGCACTTAGTTCAAGTCACCTAGTCTCTCTGCACCGCAGTTTCCGCATCTGTAAGATGGAGATAAAAATATATAGGGCTCAATGTGGCTTACGCAGGAATGGCAAGAACAATCCATCTGATAGCTCCCAGGGAGGAGCATGTCCACACTCTCACCATGGCCAACGTAAGAGGCTAGTGCAGGAAAATATCTATGGCCACATCTTTTGGGGTATCTTGCTCTCCAGGGGGTGCTAGAAATGAATAGACTCTGGGCTTCTCTACACTTGAAACACTACAGGAGACAGCTGCAGCAGCACCACCGTAGCACTTCAGTGTACACACTACCTAGGCCAATAGGAGAGGTTTTCCTATGGTCATAGGTAACCCACCTCCTCAACAAGTGGTGGTTAGGTTGATGTAAGAACTCTTTCATCCACCAAGCACTATCTAGATGGGGTGGGGTGGGGGGGGAGGAAGGTGTAGGTTGGTTTAACTACATCACTCTGGCTGTGGATTTCACATCCTTTAGCAACGTAGCTGGGTCAACCTAACTTTTTAGCTTAGACCGGAGCCTGTGATTGTACCTGGCCAGTGTGGGAGAAAGGCAAGACCAGATGCTTTTTGAACCATCCCCTCTCCTTGGCAACCCAGACACAACCTGGCCCTTTAAGGTGACAGAGTGTTATCTTCCAACAGGCCATGTGAACACTATGAGCTGTTTGCTTCTCCCTACCACACATGCACTTCTACTCTTCTTCGCAGCCACTCCTGGCTGTAAGAAAAGGCAAAGATTAACTCTCCCTTCACCATCTTGGATCAGATACCTATCTCTGCTGCTATTCATAGAGACACTGCCAACTTAAATCATCTCCTCTCCAAAACCTAGTGTAACTCAATATTTCAGTAACTGAAAGATCAGAGAAAGATATTCTCTATTTTTAGAAACATTTTCCCCTGTATAGTCAGGGGTTTCCCCTGCTGAATGTGTGGGTCTCTCAGAGCAGCGAGGAAATATTATAAATAGGAAAAATACAATTACGAAACTGCAAATATTGGCAGCAGGACTCAGAAACAGGTGCAGCAGGTAAAGCTACTTTTAAATACATTTACTGAAGTTGACTAGATTGTTTTCATGGGATCCCTATAGTTTCCCCCAGCAACGGTGTGACGTTTACAAGAATCTACTCAATTTCACATCTGCTAGTCAGAAAGCTGTGGGCAGAACCAGGGAAAGAAATGAGTGATCGGTTGTTTGTCTAGGATTTTAATGTAGATTCTAACACATTATGTAACTTGTTCTACCAGCTTCAGAATATAAAGAGAACAATTACATATGATAATATCCTTACTCGTACTAGCATGTGCAGAAACATGACACTGGACATAAAACATTGTCATTATCCAAAGTGTGAGCATTCTAATCGCTTGATTGCTGAAATTATTACTCAGGAAGGAAGGGACGGAGGTAGCAAAAGGATGAGGCTCTTATCGACAGAGTTCAGATAAGCAAATTCATTCTTCCTGCAAGCCCATTTTATGGCAGCTCAAGAATTTTGATCTCCTGTATGACCCATGCTGGAAGAACAGGTAACATAAGAATTGTCAATGATATTTCATACCTACTTAAAAAAAGGCCTGAAAGATCTTATCTTAGAAATATATGGAGAACATTAAATTGTCTGCACTGTTTTCGCTTGAGATCTCCTTGGAGGACCAGAGAATACCTCCTAGCCCTTAATTGAAGGAGCCAGGGTGAATCTTTAACAAATGTATTTCCTCCCAGATGCATTTCAGAAGTTTGATTTATAGATATTAAAAAGATTTTAACTGGTTTGGCTACTATCCCTTCCCGTCTCAAGTGCTCTGTTTTCCGTCACTATTGACGTAATAATCTCACTAGTTCTCCAATAATCCAATCCTCTCTCAAAAACTGAGTAGATACCTGTTATTTTTCAGGTAAAAGCAAGTTGAAAATAACTTCTCTGGAAAAAGAAGGCGTTGGTGTGTGAGGTTTTCTTTATACTCTTACGAAGCAATAAAGGGGGCAAAAGCACTTTAAACGTCACTTTACAGGCACATTTATTCAAGGTGGCACAGCAAACATGAGTACATGTACTCTAGAGCTTTCACCAGAGGTTGAGATTCATTATTCCCTCTTAATCCACCCTTCATCCAAACACAAAACTCCCTTAATTACACATCACTCATGGCAGAAATTGAGGTAGGAGCATGAGGCTGTAGCTTGGATTGAGCCCAGGTTATCTACCACTCAATAAATTACAGAAGAAAGAAAGCCAGACTATATTCATTTTCTGAGACAGGAAGACTACCTTCTAAGTTCATATGCAACCAACAAGTTTGGCCCACGCAATAATCACACGGATTTGTGAAAGCTGTATGTATTTTGTGGAGGTCGGAAAGTGGTGTTTGCCTTTCTAAAACTGCAGCTGAATTACAATGATGGTTGACTCAGTAACACTAACGCAGAAGCAATGGCTCACTGGATATTGAACTCAGGTTTCACACATGGAAATGCAAGGCTTTTCTTCCATACAACAACAAATGCTACAGATTTAAAAAATCTCATGTGGTTTTGGACAATATAACAGTCTCTCCCCCGATTCAGAAACCAGTGTCAAGCCCTAGACGTCCAAAAAAAGATAGCGTAGTCCATTTAAAAAATGAACCAAAAACATACCTCACTTAAATTAAGTAATGTCTATTGCACTAAACATACTGTACGCTCCAAAATTTAGCAATGCACGTTTAAAGTTACCTTTGATTATCCAATGAAATACAACAATGATCCAATCACAACAACTTGAATTACTAGCTGCATTTTATTTTCTACCATGTTTAAGCATTCCTTAGAATATTTAAAGCAGCTCAGGGAAAAAGCAAACTAATGCCAAATGAAGGAGAAGAAAAAAGTTCCAGCGGATGATGGGAAACAGCAGAACTGACATATTTTTAGAATTAGCAGCTTATCCCAAGAGGTGCATAATAGAAGGAAAATAAGCTACAAGTTCTTTGAAAGGAAGTGAATTACTCTATAGTAAACCACATGTGTGATGCATTTTAAAAAGATTCCTAACCACATAGCAGACATTTGGTTTAGCTACATGAAGTGACAGTTCTGTTGTCATATTTTCCCAGTTGAAACTTGTGTTAAAACACTGTTAAGGCAATTCACATCCTTGCATAAATGGCATAGTGAAATGTAAAAACATTAGAAAAATGGAAAGAGTGTATTAAGGTAGCATTACAGATACAAAGGAGTAGCGATCACTGTGCAGAGAGAATCTGAAAGTGCACTAACAGAAATAAAGCCCACGACTCTTCTTGGGAGTTCCTTAGAGGCCACTTCTTTTATAATTTAATATGAATTTTATTTTTAAATGCAGAGGATCTAAGTGAAGTACTCAGACAAGTTTACAACTATATGGGCTACAAACCGAGCATTAAAGGTGTTTAATACTGCTGTTGACTAGGGCCCTACCAAATTCACGGATATGAAAAACATGTCACGGACCATGAAATCTAGTCTTCTCGGTACTTTTACCCTATTCTATACAGATTTCACAGGGGAGATCAGTCTCTCTTAAACTGGGGGTCCAGACCCAAAAGGAGGTTATGGGGGGGATGGGGGGGCACAAAGCTTTTGTAGGGGCCCTGCGGTATTGCCACCCTTACCTCTGCACAGCCTTAAAATTCGGGTGGTTGGAAAGTGGCAGCTGCTGGCCATACTATGCCATTCCTTACTTCTGAGCTGCTGCTGGTGACAGGTCTGCCTTCAGAGCACTTTCTGGCCACCCAATTATGAAGTCAGTGCTGCCACCACCAGCAGTGTAGAAGTAAGGGTGGCATTACCGCAACCTCCCTACAATAACTTTGTGAACCCCAGAACCCTCTTTTTGGTCAGGACCCCTACAGTTATAACACCATGAAATTTCAGATTTAAATAGCTTAAATCATGACATTTGCTATTTTTAAAATCCTATGACCATGAAATTGACCAAAACGGATCACAAATTTGGTAGGGCCCTACTGATGACCAATAAACACAGTGATCAATGATTCAGGGTGGAGAAAACAGTCACAGATGGTGCAAAATTTACAGCCTTCAACAGAGAAGTGTGATCTAAACACAAGATCTGGAGTTTCTGGTTCCTTAAATTCTAATAGTGGTTCTGGCATCAATTTAATGAATGGCCTGAGGTAAAGCACTTAAGGCCTATCCCTATTCCCCCCCCTACCCCATTAATGGGGAAGCACATACTGATTTTAATGGATAGAATACCAGGCCCCTATTCTTTGTGCCTCAGTTTCCACTCCCCTTCCTCATGTGTAAAATGGGACTGCCTATCCTAACTCTAGGGAAAGAGGGCGATTTTTAATGTTTGTAAAGCATTCTGAAGATGAACAAAGTGATACATAATTGCAAAAGTATACTTGAAAGACTAATGGCTAAATATGTCCAAGTGGAAGAATTGGTGTGCAAGGGAGACTATAATCATTTATGGTGGATTGCTTAAAGGGAAAGTCTGATTAGGAAGGATCATTATAGATTAATAGATTTTTAAGGCCAGAAGAGATCATTATGATCATCTGGTCTGATCTGAATAACACAGGCCACACAATTTCACCCAGCAATTCCTGTATAAAAGCCATACCACCCTGTGGTTGAGCTAGAGAATATCATTTTAGAAAGACACTCAATCTTGATTTAAAGACTTCCCTAGGTAAACTGTCCCAATAGTCCATTACCTTCACTATTAAGAATTTGCTCCTCAATTCTAGCCTGAATTTATCTAGCTTCAGACACTGGATTTTGTTATGCCTTTGTTTGCTAGGTTAAAAAGCTCTCTATCAGAACAGGTAGTACTAACAGACCATGATCAAGTCACCTCTTAACCCTCTCTTTGATAAGATGGAGGCTTATGTGATTAATGAATTACAGGCCTAAATATTAGTACTTGGACAAAACACAACTTGGCTGAAATTGGTGAACCGCCACTATGCAGAGGGGCATACCAAGAGTCTCATCCGCCTCTGTGGGATGCATAGCTGAAATCTGCTGTAGCCCGCTTCAGCAGAGCGCAGAAGGAGAGTGTTTGTGGTTCACTTCAGATAGCTGGCTACATTCTAGATATGCAGAGATCACGGGGGAGGGGGGGAAGGGGTGCACCATTCCCACTGGGAGCAAGACAGAGACTCCTAAATGCTCTCTTCCTCACAGGCCAATCATATTCAGATTTGAGACAGGTGAAGCAGAAGGGAAGATGGTTAGAATGCAGGTGGCATATATCTCTCTACCAATGGGATCCATCACAGCATACAGAGTTTTTGACAGTGATTTACTATACATTTAATTATTTTCAAATTATATTTAATATGTTCTTTTGTGAATCTGCCAGGGGTTCATTCAAGACCATCATTTTTCTATGTTGGAAACATAGGATTCTTACTGCATTTAAATTGAAAAATGCAACAGGCCAAGATTCTGTTCTTTTATAATTACATTTTAAGTTTTTTAATGTTAATTTGGGCCTGTCATAAAGGAGTTTTCATTTCTTCAGGAATTTCCAGTTTAAAAAAAAACAAAGATAGAATAAAAACACAAGACGTCATGATTTCTGAATGCATCATTACTAGCTGTATGTTAAACTAGAAACACTGTTTTACAGCAGTTTGTGCTAATGAATTATATTAGATCTACTGGAAGAATGTTGGAGAGATCTAGAATACCAATACATTTTGTTTTGTGGTGGGGTGAAAATATGAGGGTGGTGTGTGTATTTGCCAACTCCCGGTCTCTCTCCCACCTCCCTGCAACTATCTCAGAATCTAGTAACAGCAAGGAGAAGGGTAGCGGCAGTGCAGAGGAGAAGAAAAGGAAGGAACATACGGTCCAAGTCTGCATGCTGCTGAGCACCCTCAACTCTGACGGGCTTTAATGGGAGTTGTGTGTGCTTGGACTCTCATAGGATTAGGCCCTTAAGACAAATGCAAAAAACTCTTGCCTCCCTCACCATTACTCTGTCTATCCAGATGCACTCTTGATTTGGTACTTAGTGTAACACCAATTTTAGTGAAACTAATGGCCTCTGGTTGCGGTGTGCAATATACACATGTATCTTGTGACAAGTAAATTGAAATGAAAAACTAGATCAGATGGAAACATGCTCACTTTGTTTCACTGAAACTGGCTCAGCAGTATTTAGAAGTGCTTGACCTAGTTCCTACACCAGCTCTTCACTGTCATTTCCTTAGACAGTTTGTCAGTGTAGTTGTGAATCTAGAGATTAAGGAATGAAAGTTTGGAAACAAACAAACTGGGCTCCTCTGTTAATACCATCTACAGTCAGAGAGCTTTTGTGATCTAAGCTATAAGGTACGCAGTGCCAGAGTGGCCTCTTTGTACAAACAGCACAGTACTTCACTATAGCTGATGTGCTGCAAATGGCTTAAGCCTTGAAACAACTGCTGTATACTACTTTACTGCACTCTGAAATTAATGTTTGGAGGAGTTTGATTTTTGACACTGCCCTCAACTAGAAAAAAATCAATGTCAACCCTCCATCCCATTTTTTAATCAATGAAGAGATCAGTATCTACAAACAGCTTTAGGGCTAGCCTACGCTACAACGTACGCTGCCTTGTGTTAACCTAGCTGTGGAAGTGTCTTCCCTTAAATCTGGCTCCCGCTGATGTAAGCAGCTCTCTATGCCAATTTAGTAACACTACCTCCCTGAGCGGCGTATGGTCACGGTCAATGTAATTAGGTCGACGCAGCCACTGCGTTATGTCAACTGTTACTGGCTTTCAGGAGCTGTCCCATAATGCCCCACACCGACAATACAATCGATACAAGTGCTCCTGGTGAGGACACGAACCACCAAAACAAGAAGCCCAGTGTGCACCCACACAAGCAATTTAGTAACTAATGTAAGTTAGGTCGACATAAATTTTGTAGCTTAGACATGGCCTTAATTTTCAAACTAGCTTACTTGTTGTATTCCACAATTCTTTTTACACAAGGCTTTTTTCTTCTTTTATAGAAAAAATATTAGGACTAGCTTTACTACTCACAAAAGGGAGGTACAAATACTGTTGGCCTGAGGCAGATGCTGTGCTCACTTATCCTACACAGCTCTAACACTGTACCTCAACCCTGACATTAAACAGTTGTTTTCAGTTTTAGGCTTCTTGACAGGAGAAGCAAATAACACTGATGCTGAACTGTACAATGGTTTCCTAATATACTGAAATCAGGATTATGAGAAGACTAAACAAACTCATTTTCATTTGGAACCCCAATAATTATTTTTGAACTCTGTCTGATCTCAGAGGTAAAATGCTAGTGCAATTCATAGATTCCAAAGCCAGAAGGGACCATTGTGATCATCTAATTTAACCTCCTGTATAACACAGACGATGGAACTTCCCTGAAATAATTCCTAGACCATTGACTTGCTGAACCTCCTAGACCACCCGAATACTTTAGCTGCATGAGGAAGAGATCAAATCAAGTTATATCGCATTAACACCCCCCAAACAAGCACTTCTCAAAAACAACAGTAATAATATTCTACGTCCTCTAAAATAAAATTAGTTTAAAAGCCGGCACATGAAAACTAAGTCTCTTTGCTGGCTAATTCTAGATTATTAACATTCATTAACAACCATATTATACGCTTCGGTCAAGAGTAACTAGCAATTTTAGATGTCCAACTTGAGAGCCTCAAAGGGACCTGATTTTCAGACTGTGGATACTCAGCAATTTTTGAAAATTGGGCCTTTTAAAAAAAAAGACACCTTATGTTGGGCACCCAAAAACTGAGACGACAATCGCTAGTCACATTTTAAAATCTTGGCCTAGAAGATGATTTACAAATAAAAGATTACATTTTTTTTAAAATTTCTTAATAAGAACCATGGTCTACTCATAAAAATAAATAATCCAGGAAACTTGCATAGGTTTCCCAAAACACATCTACAGCGTACAAAATGCTAAATCCAATCATCATAATAGGACATTACATCTTTTATATCTTGCAACATTTTATGTTCACAAAAAAAGGAAACTCAACCTTCTCCCTCCCCACTTTGCAAATTCAAGATGCGGGGGAGGGGAAGAGGAATCATCATTTTGCTGAGCATGTTCAGGAGCAACCTTTGCAGTTCAGTCTATCGCCAGCTAAAATTACAAAATATTACAGAGTGGTGGATTTTAAACCGTCAGTCCAATCAATAAAACAAAAACAAATGCAAGGCCTTTCTTTGAAGGTAATATGAAAAAAAAATATGACTGTTAAACTACAGCAGGCGCAAGGGACTATGTGTAGCAGAGATCAAGATAACTGCAGGTTTTGAGTCAAAGTTACTTAAAAGAAAGCCAAAAGTTAACAATATAAAAGTATTGGCCCTTCTTGGGGTGGGGGGATGGGAAGGAAACACATCTGAAAACGCAGCTGTTCTTCCTCTGCCTTTTAAATTCATCTCCTTTTTTATAAGAGTGTCTCCCAGTTATTTTACCTCTGCAAATACACTGCTTACCCCTGTAAAGAGCGTGGGGAATGTAGGCTGCACAATTTTGTTTCTTCTAGCAAACTAAAGTTGCGCTGGATCACAGATCCTTTGTAAACGAGCCATAAAATACAGGAGAAGGGCACAGACAAATAGGTCTCTACATTGTAATTCTAAGGAAACTTAAAACCAGAAAGAATAGAATAAAAATTCCGTTTCCTTATCGGTTACGGGGATTCTTCCCAAGTACACAGTGGCGAACTATTTTGTCATACAGGAAAATAAAGACTTGCAGCTGAACACACGCAAACAAGCCCCCCCCTTTGTTGTGTTTCTCCCCGTCTGCTCCCGTGCCACTCCACTAACTGGGTTCCAACGGGGAGTTGCGCCAAAGGAAATGAAGTCAGAGCTCAGGAGACGCATCTTGTTTTGGGGGCCCAAACACTATACACCAAGTTTTAAAAAAGAAGAAAACAAAGGGCAGGGGGCTTGCCCGGCGGCAGCCCCGTGACAAAGGACGGCGCTCAGCAGCAGCACGCCCAGCTCGGCCAGGGGAGGATGGGGGCGGCTACACGCCGGTGCCCGGGGAATTCCCCCGGTGAGGACCGGCATTAACAGCACGCCCCGGACAGGCAGGTGTGGGCACAGCCCCACGCACCCAGCCCGGGGGCACCAGAGGCGGGCGGGCGATTTCTGAACCCCCCCCCCCCCCGGCTAACACGTACCGGCCGAGAGTCGCGCTACTCACCCGGCCCAAACCAGCGGCGCCCACCGTCGCGACTCGAACCCCGACAGCGAGCCCCGCGGCCGGAGGCGCGCCCCCGCCGCTATGGGTCCAGACCCCCCGCGAGGGGGAAGGGCGGAGAAGTTGCGGGCCGGGGCGCGGAGCCCAGAGCGCCTCCCGCTCAGCCGGCAGGGCTGCGGCACGGAGCGGGGGGGGGGGGGGGGGAGCTCCCTTTGGGGGCCGGGATCGAGGCGGGCGCGAGCTGCCAACCGCCGAAGAGCTTCCAGCGCTCTGGGGCGGCGGCGGCGGCGGCAGCTCCAACACCCTACACCGGGTGGGCGGGGCGCGGCGCGGTGATCTCATCATTCCGCGCCGTCGCGCGGGGAGTCCTGGGGGCTGTAGTTCTTTCCCCACGCCCGCGGGCGCTGGGTGGCTATTCTCTGCCCCTGCCCTACAGAACAGGGCAGCTATGCAGTGATCCATCCCGTCTTCCACTCCCCGCTTCTGAGTCAGCCGCTGAAGGGTCGCCCCCCTCAACCCGGGGTTGTGTCCCGCACCCTAATAGCTCTTGGGGGGATCTATCCTCTGGGAATTTATCTGATTCTTTTCTGAACCCAATAATACTTTTTGGCCATAACCCAGTGGCGCATTAGCCACTGGGCCAACGGGGCCCGTGCCATTTGGGGGCCCCTGGAAAAATGGGTGTCCCCGCAACCAGCTCCGCCTGCTGGGGAGCTGGCAAAGCCCCTCACACACACCAACCCCACTCCCCGCCTGGAGCACCGGGTGAAGGGACGGAGCGGGGAAAGCCCCTGCGCTTGGACCCCATTTCCCCAGCAGGTGGGATGGGGGGGATTGCAGGCAGCTGGAAGGGGTGGGGAGCAGGGCCGGCGCGCCCACTAGGCGACCCTAGGCAGTCGCCTAGGGCGCCAGGATTTGGGGGGCGACGGGCGGCTGCCTCCCAGCGCCGCGGCTGAGCTGTGGGGGCACCACAGGCGGGGGGGGGGGGCGAGCTGCTGCGGCCCCTGGGGAGGTGGGGAGCGGGCGGGGGGGAAAGCTGGCTGCCGCGGGGGGGGGGGTGGGGGGCGCGGCGTTAGCTGGGGGGTGAGCGCAGGGCTGGTGCAAGGAAGTTTCACCTAGGGCGCGAAACTTCCTTGCACCAGCCCTGGTGGGGAGGGCCTCCCCCGCACTTGCTCGCACCCAGAGACCCACAAATCCCTAATCCACCTCTGAACATCCCATGGAAATATGTTCCATCGGTTAGTTGTGCACTGGGTGAAAAAGGAGACTTCCTCTTGTTTGTATCCAACCTGCATCTGCCCAGGGAAGCCAGGGCAATGGGTTGGGAAGCGATACCATGCTAGCTAGGGTGACCAGACAGCAAGTGTGAAAAATCGGGACGGGGTGAGGGTAATAGGAGCCTATATAAGAAAAATACCCCAAAATTGGGACTGTCCCTATAAAATCTGGACATCTGGTCACCCTAATGCTAGCTGAGTGCATCTGCCCACAGGAGTCTTAGGGCAATGCACTGCAAAGCAATTACTGATTGGGGATGCCTGGCTGGAGCAGCATTGCCAAACTCAAGCGCTCGAAAATCACGAACAAGCCTAAAAAAATATCACGAGTGACTTAATAATCATATTTAAAATAAGTAAATAAATCGGGGGTGGGGGTCGGCTTCAGAGAGGGGAGGGTTCATATTTTCATGCAGTTGTAATTCATTTCCTTGAAAGGAATGCGGTCACTTTTGCCCTGGGTGTGGGTATTATTGCTCCAATGTCCATTTTACAGAGTGGAAAACGGACAGAGAGACTGACTTCTCCAAAGTCATACAACAAGTCCATGGCAAAGCAATGAATCCAACTGCTGAGCCAAAAGGATTGGACATAAAACGACCTGGTCACATCTGAGGCAAATGTCATGCTATGATACAAACATGTGATGATGATGCTGTTTGACTCCCAAAAGTAATTTTAGGACTCTGTTGAGCCCTGGGTTGATTTGCTGAAATGAGAACAATTCCAGAGAAAACAGTCCAGAATAGCAGCAGGTCATTTAATTTATCAGTGCCGCAATTCACCCACAGCTGGGGAGAACAACTTACCTGCCAGACAGTGGGGTCATGAGGCTTAGTAAATGTTTGAGCTTGGAGATCTTCAGACAAAAGGCCCTATATAAGTGCAAAATATTATGATTAGATTTTATAGGTTCCTTTCCCCATCCAGTTAATCAGAGACACAACGTGCATCCCAAGGGCCCTGCATGGTCTATGAAGTCTTAAAATACATCCCACCATGACTCTCATCTCCCTATAGTTGTAGAGGGAAAATAAAAAGCTGATCAACTCCAGATTTTTATTCCTGCCAACACAAACAACTAACTTTTCCCTTTTTCCATCAAGGAAGCAGGGCCGGCTCTAGGCACCAGCCTAGAAAGCACATGCTTGGGGCGGCACATTATAAGGGGCAGCATTCAGGCCGATCTTAGGACGGCACATTCCGCTTTGGCCGTTTTTTTTTGTTTGTTTGTTTTTTGCCTGGGGAGGCAAAAAAACCAGAGCCGGCCCTGCAAGGAAGATACAAGTAAATATAACGATTATGTGTATCTGTAACTGGTTTAAATGGCTGTATATGTATACAAAAATTAGGCGTGATTCTTGGGATCCTGAAATGCTACTAATAGACCCTTCAGCATTACATGGGTTAGGTACCTCACAATGAAAGATATATTGGAAATAGAAGGCAGGAAAAGAATTGACTCAGATCCAAAAGGTACCAGCTGTGACTCATCGACAACAGCTTCAGAGACTTACATATTTAAACAGAGACAGTGAAATTATTAAATGATTATTCAATGATGTATGAGAATTCCCATGAGATACACCTGAGATGGTGGTATGATATGACAAGTAACTGATCATTGTAGTGGGGATGATGATACTCACTCACAAATATGTACATACCAACTACTGATGTATGAATATCAATTATTAATAATTACATATATTACAGTAGCATCCAGAGTGCCCAGCTGAGACCTCATTGTACTAGATGCTGTACAAACACACAATGAGTGGGGAAGCATTGTTTTCCCATTCCCTTATACTTTAACCCCTATTTGTATAGCATTTTTTATCCCAGAGCAAACTGAACTGAACTGGTACACACGCCATATATAGGAATCACTTCTTCCACCAATTAAATATAACTATCTCCCAGACGAAATATGTCAACTGTGCCAAAGCACAGAGTTACACTACACAGCAGTTTGGGAGAGAAGTGAAGGATATTTTATCCATTTGAAACTTCAGGGGGAAATGTAGGTAGGAAGACTATCCTTACCCAAGCTGCAATTTGGTTGAGGTTAACACCTCTCTTTTGTGTAAAAAGTGCCTTAGGATCTTCAATGACCATAAACAGTTAAGACCTCTGGTTTACTCTCATCCCAAAGTTGGGAGGAAGGAGGATTCTAGCAAGGCATGTTGCTACAGATACAGAGGAGGAACTTGGATTACATATGGCAGATATATTTGAAGTTGGGACTGAGGGTTGGGGAGCGTGAGGGTGGCTGACTGACCCAGAATGATAGAATAGGTAAAAATCTTTAGATTTCAGATGCTACACCCTACTTTGTTGTATGCATTAGTTAGGTCAGTGGGGGAGATTCTGATTTCTGTGGGCTATTTACATGGCAGAGCTTTTGTTTCCTCTTTCACTGATGTTACTGTGTACAAAATTGCATGTATTCTACATTAAAATGTTCACTAGACCCTTGCATAGACAACTAGGCAGTGTCCTTATGACAACATAAATATACGTACTTTCCTCACCTTTTCCTAAATGGAGCTATGTAGTAGAGTTGAGAGTTCTTTTTGTGAATCAAATCTACACACTGAACAGAGGAACTACCATGAAAAATGAAAAGCTTAACTCATTTCATGTTAAGACACAATGAACTGGGACTTGTAATTTTGTATTTTCCCAATCTTACTTCTTTTCATGAGTGAAATGAATAATGGTAGATATCATAACCATGGCAGGCTGCCAAATCCTACCCAAATGTGTCTGGGTATATGTGTGTGTGTTTATATACGCAGAGACATACATACAGAAAGTACAGAGTGAGAGAGAGGTTAAAGATCTCTGCCTTTGTATATCACAGCACTACTCTAGCATTATTGCTGATGATTATTGTATCAGTTTTCATAGATCATTTGGTCTGGGCAAAATACATACTCTGAATGACTAGAGTACTATTTCTCCTGAAGTACCCTTGTGTTGGAGGAAAAAAAGAACACATCAGTTTACTTTGTTCTATTTTTCTCCCCAGCTTACAGGAAATCATGACCTGAATGTGGCCTCTGTTCTTATTTTCTCTTTCTTGTATATATTTAAATATACATACATAAATTTCAGTTAACCAGATTGTAGAAAACCATTACCAAAATCTGAATTAAAAAAATAAAATTCCTTGGAACATTTTGTTTTATAATTAATTTCAAATAACATATTTTATTTTGTCTGAAGGAAACTCCTGATGGAATAATTGAAGCGGGGGGAGGGAATTAAACAGTATACTGCACCTATTTATCTCCCAACTTATGTGTTTACCACCCTGTGTTATAACACAAATGGGTTCTGGTCTATGACTGGGGTTCCTAGGTGCTACCATAATTAATAATTGTCATGTTGGAGATATGCCTATCTCATAGAACTGGAAGGACCTTGAAAGGTCATCGAGTCCAGTCCGCTGCCTCCACTAGCAGGACCAAGTACTGTCCCCTGACAGATTTTTGCCGCAGATCCCTAAATGGCCCCCTCAAGGATTGAACTCACAACCCTGGGTTTAGCAGGCCAATGCTCAAACCACTGAGCTATCCCTCCCCAATTATTACAGTATATTATATGTAATATATTGTATACTAAATTATTATGATTTAATAAATGTGAATTACACAGTTAAACTAACTCTTCATTTGGTTCTGTATATGGGAAAAAATATACAGGTGTGCCTTTTATTATGAGCCTTGTCTATGGTGGGCTTTTTCCTAAAAAAAGTCCCATCTTTGCTAGCGCTGATGTAGCAGTAGCAGAGGGCTGGTATTGACATGGTGGCCACATATATTTTTATGTGTATAACTGACCAGGGGGATTAGATGACCTTGGACCCACGCCCATAAAAGTCAGTGGGACCCTTTGGTTTGAGCAGTCTGGCTCTGATCCAACAAGGTACTTAAGCACATGTTTAATTTTATGCACTTGATTAGTCCCTTTAAAGTTAAGCATATGCTTAAGTGCTTGGCTGGATTGAGCCAGTTTACTCAGGACCTTGCAGGACTGATCCCATGGTATTGAAAACACCTACGGCCACTGGTGTCTTCTCTGTACTAGTACTCCTATTTTGGTGTTAGCATTTGTGGATCATATTTCAGGTCATAAGCTAGTATAGACACAGTCCTAATAATTGTGATCTTGAATTTACTTTGTGTTGGATTTTTTAAAGTGAGACTGAGAGACTTGGAGATGATATACTTCCATATCGTCCACAGGGCTCACTTCCTGTTTTTATGGGACCAGTTCCCAGTTTCCAGTAAAGTCTGTGACAAAACTCCCATTAACTTCATGGTGAACATGCCTATCTTGTTAGGGAGAGACACATGTGCAACTGAGGAAGAACAAAATGTATGTGACTAACTGAAGAGTCGAGTGTGTTGTGTGTCCGTGTGACATCAGATCTGATGATTGCAGTGAGGTGTGTGTGTGTGTGGGGGGGGGGGGGATGGAGAGATTGTTGTATTAAGTACTGCCACCAGGACAGGAAAAAGTGGGCACTGGCAAAATATTAAGTAGACAACTTCCCCCGTTCTTTACATTGGGCTATGTGCTTCTCTCTGTGGTAAAAGGGTAAGGAAAGGATTAGATGCTGCAAAAGTCTGCTGAATAAGTTAGTATGCATCATGGGAAAATAATGCTTGTGTTGTTATAATAACCATTCGTAATACTTACCACTTATATAATACTTTGAGTTCAAAGCACTGCACATACCTTAAATAATGAATCATTCACCGTATACCTGTGAAGTAGATACATGAACATATAGTATTATCACCCCCAGTTTATGCAGGGGAAATTGAGGCAAAGAAAGCTGAAAACAGTCCCTAGGCAATTCAGGGGCAGAACCTTAGGAAGAATTAAGGAGATCCCAGATTCCAGTCCTGTGCTCAGTCTACTAGACCATATAGTAACTAGCAGTAACTAGACCACAAAGTTACTATACTATATAGTAACAAGCAGTTGAGATGCTATAGTATAGGGGTAGGCAACCTATGGCACGCGTGCTGAAGGCGGCACGCGAGCTGATTTTCAGTGGCACTCACTGCCCGGGTCCTGGCCACTGGTCTGGGGGGCTCTGCATTTTAATTTAATTTTAAATGAAGCTTCTTAAACATTTTAAAAACCTTATTTACTTTACATTCAACAATAGTTTAGTTATATATTATAGACTTATAGAAAGAGACGTTCTAAAAACGTTAAAATGTATCACTGGCACACGAAACCTTAAATTAGAGTGAATAAATGAAAACTCGGCACACCACTTCTGAAAGGTTGCCGACCCCTGCTATAGTAAGTAGCATCTCAACCACAGAAGAGATTTAAAGAAACCTGCTCATCGTGTGTGTGGGAAGATCCAGCATGTAGTGTCTATAGTAGGGGGACAGAGCTTTTCCTTGACCCTTCCAATCTGTGATGTTTGCACCCCTATATACACACCATTATGGAATGGTCCCTGCATGCTTAGGTATCCACTGAATTAATTATTTATATCTTGCCACAGTGAGTGTGGATTTTGACTGCACATTGCTGCTCAGAGCGTCACTAATTTGCTGTCACTTTTCTGTAGTAACGGATGTGTTTTTAACAGAGTGGCACTTTGGCCTTTGCTAGACTCCCCACACATTTTATTCAAATCACATCCCTTTCTGGAGAGTTTTCTGATTTTCTGGTTTTATGTCGGAAGTTGCTTTAGCAGCCAGACCAAGTAAAAATTATCATCTTGTGCATAGAATTTTGGGGCTGGTTTTGTAGTAACTTCTACTACGTTTTCAGTCTATGAGCCACAGGAGCATACAGCTCACAGTTCTGTTCTGGGCCCAATACCCTATTAGAGAACAAATAGTTTATAAGTAAGTTTTAGGGGCACTTCATCACTGCTACCTTTCCTTTGCCTTTGTATCAGCCTAAAAAAACCCCCTCGCTCATTCATCAGTTTGATTCCATTTGTCCTGGCAATTTGCTTATTCATCTTCTTAAGAACCAGTCAACTTTCTAGAACTTTTCTTGTTCTAAGAGGAACAGTTTCAAGTCCTAATCCTCAAAAGGTTTCTCTGTTGAGGCTTAAAAGAAACTGAGAATATAGTCAAGTTTGGCAGCCCCAAAATGGGGTTTCTTTCGTTTTTTTAAAGACGCCTCCCTAACTATGAAAAACAACTTCCCCCTGAAAAAGAAGCTTGCAGTCCATGGTAAAACTACCACTAAGTTCAATGGAAGCCATCGCTAAAGTCCAGACTTCTTAACTGAGCTATCTGCCAGCAACAAGTCTGGAGGGCTGATTTTCTCTGTAATCGTGGTACATTTCACATTATCCCCCCAGTCTCTTCCACTCTGGCTAGACAACATGGTGCCGGAACATATAAGAATCTTTCTTGTCCAGGAACAAAACAGACAAGATGAGCACACCCAGAACCAAAATAAAGTTGGTTCTATGGGTCTAATTTTAGACCAGCTCTCTTATATGGAATACCGTGTCTGCTGAGCCATTTAATTTGAGACCCGTTTGCCTCGCAGCATTGGAATATAAAGTTGTTACATGGGAAAACACTGCACTGAAATTGTCTTTGATATTTAAATGAACAGTTTCTGTTTTCTGACAGCCACATACTGTTCTGGCATTTGTGTCTAACGGGCTTTCTGAGTCAGAGGCAACATAAAACGACACATGGAAGCCTCTATCGTTCCCAGCAAAGAACATATGTTTCTATGATCTTTCTGCAGCTACAGAGGGTGAGTAAGAAGCAGTAAGGACTTTTGTTCAGATATTATGTCTTTCTAAGCTGCTTTACAACCCAGAATCTGGGACCCAGCACACTCTCTGAGTAGTAGGCCAGGAACTGGATGCCAGAGGGGGCTAGAGGAAAGGAATCCTCATCTTAAGTCACTAAGGGTATGTCTACACTGCAATTAAAAACCCGGGTCTGGCCTCTGCCAGTTGACTTGGGCTCAGCCTGAGGAGCAGTTTAATTGCAGTGTAGACATTTGGACTCAGGTTGGCACCCAGGCTCTTGGACCCTGCAAGGTGGGGACTGGGATGTCTAATTGCAGTACAAGACATACCACTTAGGTACGTCTACATGGGGATAAAAGCCCTGTGGCAAAATTCACTGTGTAGACATTTGGGCTTGGGCTGGAGCCGAAGGTTTGGGAGGGACCCTTCCATCTCACAGGGTCCCAGAGCTCGGGCCCGAGCTCAAATGTGTACACAGCGATTTTTCAGCCCTGGAGTTGAAGCCCTGAGAACCGTAGTCATTTGACCTGGGCCTGTCACGGTTTATCATCCCTGTGTAGACATACCCTAAGTGGTTCCACAGAAACACAAAGGAGACTAATTCAGCTTAAGGGCTGAAGTAACCTTGTATGGCCTCAACACATCTCCACTGCACTGCCCAGATCATGTAGCCCCCACTTCTACCGTGGCGCAGCCCCTATTCGCTCCCTGTGCAATGCTATACCGGTCATTCTTCTGGAACTGAACTTCACACTGCCATGGGAGTACACAGAGCCTCCCGCAGCTCCCTCAATCCAGCCTCCGCCGCATGCTGTGGAAACATACCTTTTCCACTGCAAAAGGGACCCCTGCAGCTCCAAAGGGGAGCTTCGAGTTGCCTGCCTTATCTTATATTAATTGATTTTCTATTTAAAACAGCACAAATCTAAACCAACTTTACAGAAAACATTTTGTGAGGAGCTGAAACTTTGACACCAAATATTCTGGCATAGTGGACAACTGCTCTTACAGTGATGGTCTGCCGTTCATGCTTAACTGGATAATCACCCCCATTCTACATGGTGATCTGTAATTAAATCTTTTGTCAGAGTTCAGATGCAAGAAAATATTTTATTTTGCGAGTCAAAGATGAACTCTTTAATAGAGGTGTCATCATGCAAGTCAATATTTATGGTACAGTTGGCTGGTGTAAGGTTGCAGCTTTGTAACAAAAGGCTAGCTAAGGAGCACAGTAATTACGATGATTATCAGATATTTGGTTTAAAAATATGATACTTCCTGACTCAGAGAGTATATTATAAACCCAAGAGAGTTTTTGGTCCCTTAACAGTTCAACTTCCTAACTAGAAATCACACCAAACCAACGAGTCCGTCTCATCTTTACCATTACTTTTTAGCAGACATGAATGTGTTCTGCACCTGTGGCAGTGTTCATACACGGTAAGTAGGTGGATGTGTAATCATTGCAATCAATCAGTCTGGTCATAAATGAGGATTAAATTACGTTCTTCTCAACTTGTTAGAAGTGTAATTTGCTGTAAATTAATAAGCAAACATCCAACATCTTGAGGTCTATTTGCAGAGATATGAATTCAAAGGGAACTTTATGATGGCAAATTGCAATGATTGAGAGAGCAATGCAAGTATATTCTGCTGTTGTGCCATCAGTAGCATTTAGTTACAGTTGTGCTGGCATTTGCATTAGAAACTGTTAGTCTGCCGGGTGAATGATACTTTAGCTATTTCAATGTACATTAGTCAGAAAGTTGGGGCATGATCCTGAAGTCCTAATTCAGGATCCCATGTACTGCGCAGCACAGTGGGACCAAATTCTGCTGCAAAAATCCCTACATTCCAGGGCACTGTTAATTTATTCTCTCTGTGTGGACATATTGGGTCCCCATAACAATGGCTCCCATTTCCTCCCCAAGATGGGTCCTTAGAGGAACAGGCAGAAGTGGGAAATGTCTGCTGTTTAAGCATTTTATATAGCACCCATCACCGTAGTATGTGGAGACAGTACCTGTCATTTCTGCTGGCTGTGCTCTGCTCATCATTACCACAGTGCCTCCAAAACACTTTCAAGCCAAAGAAATAAAAATATGGAGGTTTGGATGAATCACATTTTCAAAAGTACCCGAGGGCCAGATTTTTAAAGGTATTTGATTGGTGCTGTAGCCCTTCATGGCACATCATGGCCCTGCAGGCACAGTACCCTCCATTCCCTCTTCCTTCTCTCAACTAACTTGTTCACCACCCAAAGGCCTTGTAGTAATATTCCCCTTCCTGGGGTCCCATTTATTAAACTCTCTACAAAGATGCAATCTCCTGTGGCCTCTCAAGCCCAGACCCTTCTCCCAGTCACAGTATTCCACAGCCTTCCCTTCTGGGGCTGTGTACTGTTTGAAGCCAGCTTTTCCAGCCCAATGGTAGCCACGTTCCAGCCCTGCTTCACAGCCCTTCTCTCTCCTCGGAGTTTTTACCCTGTTCAGGAGATAGCTCGCCCGCTTAACGCCTGATCCCATTCACCAGCTTGTCTGCTGCTCCGCTAAACACCTATTCCTTAAAGGGGCCATGTCACAGAGCAGGGTTAGCTGGCCACACCAGCCTGTAAGAGGTACCTATTGGAATTTTCACAGGCACCTAATCCCCACTGAAATCAAAGGGAGTTAGGAACCTAGTTGCTTTTAAATAGGTGCCTAAATACCTTTAAATATTTGGCCCTTAGGTACTTCGGCATCTACGTCGTATTGATTTTCAATCAGCCGTAGGCTCCTAACTGCCTAAATCACTTTTGAAAATGGGACTTAGGTGCTCTTGAAAATGTTACCCACAATGTGTAAGTCAAATACTAATCTTTTTCCTTGAAAACCGCCCGGAACTGGCCTTTGGTTGTAACTCACACACAGTTTCAAAGTACAGTGAGTGGGTTAATTTTGCAACACATTGGGTCCTGCCTGGGCTCTCACAGTACTAGGCAATGTAATAAACCACTCACAAAAACACATACGAAGGCCTACACTCCATGTGGTGGGGAGGGAGCAAATTGAGGTAGACGCTTCCCCAAACCCATGGAGTGGGGAGTGCTGTAGCTCCTCTGTGTTCTCGTCACTCAGCCCAGGCACCATGGAAGCTCAGCTCTGTACTCAAGGCTTCACATCCATAGGAAAGGGAAGAGGGTAGGGACAGAGCTGCAAAGAAGAGTCAGGGAGCCACACTTCCCACACCTTGATCCCTTCAGGTTGGGGTGGATTTTTATTTGGAAATCTGCTTGGGCGTTACAGCTGGTCGAATGAAGCCTTTGCCTATACCTGGGATTCAGTCCTTGGTGGCCAGCAAACAGTGTCTGTGTACTGATGCACGCTCCAAACATAGTCATGGAAAGCCGCAATTTGTACCAGCTGAGTTTACTCCAAGTATAGACAAACTCCCAGGAATAATTGCTACTCTCTGCAGCTACTCAGTGGCTGCATTCTTCCACTTCAAAATAAGGTCCAAGTAGGGCTGAAATGGTTATTCGACTTTGTGCAGAGAGATGAATTTCACCTAGAGTGCAGAGAATAATGGGCACGCTGGTTGCCCCTTTGCAGACTGCGGTATGCTTACACAGCCCATGGCAGTGAGCCTCCGAGCCTGGGTCCACAGACTCAGGCTCGCAGAGCGCACGCTAAAAATTGCTGAGTTGCCGTTGCGGCTCGTGCACTGACACCTGGGAGGGGAGGGATAGCTCAGTGGTTTGAGCATTAGCCTGCTAAACCCAGGGTTGTGAGTTCAATCCTTGAGGGGGCCATTTAGGGATCTGGGGCAAAAATTGGGTCCTGCTTTGAGCAGGGGGTTGGACTAGATGACCTCCTAAGGTCCCTTCCAACCCTGAGATTCTATGATTCACAGTTGGAGCCCCAGCCCGAGCCGCAACCTAAAAGTGCTGTCTCCACAGCTCTTTTTAGCACAGCAACACAAGCCCCAGTCTGGGTCAGGAGGCTCACTGCTGCAGGCTGTGTAGAGTGTGCCCTC
Source organism: Macrochelys suwanniensis (assembly GCA_033296515.1). NCBI lineage: Eukaryota > Metazoa > Chordata > Testudines > Chelydridae > Macrochelys > Macrochelys suwanniensis. Next base: position 186,229,889 of record CM065777.1, on the reverse strand, counting down.
AAAAGCCTGCGTGCACTTTCATTGTCTTCTCAGCACGTGGGTACAGATCTAAAGTTTATTCAAGGGTCACACTTTCTTTCAGTGGACTGCATCTTATCCCTAACCATCTGTCTCAGCACACACAGAAAGCGTGCCTCACACCATCTGTACGTTACACTCATTACAATATCAAAGTGATTCAGAACGGGGAGGGGCTTGGCCATCAGTCACCTCACTGGCATGCACTGCGTGAACTGCACACGTGCCGCAGGCCCTGACAAAGCACAATTAGCCTCCCCAGCTCGAGCGTCAGGATGCTAGTCACCTGGGTGATGTAATGCCTAGTGTAGATTCTAAAACACCTACCCGCCAGAAGGGATAATTTGCATGTGAGTAGTAGATGAGCATCATGTACATACAACAACAGCAGAGGAATCCACTGATGAACCTATCTTAGGTGTATCTCAGAATTCAAGAAAAGGAACCTCTGTGTTGTAAGTGTCACAAGGGCAGGCCTGGGAACAGAACATAGGGTGACCAGATGTCCCAATTTTATAGGGACAGTCCCGATTTGGGGGTCTTTTTTCTTATATAGGCTCCTATTATCCCTCACCCCATCCCGATTTTTCACATTTGCTGTCTGGTCACCCTAACTGAACATGTCTTTAGAGACAGACCAAACAATGTTGCCAACTCATGATTTTATTGAGAATCCTGCAATATTTGGTGTTTTTCTAAGGAGCCAGCTCCTGGAGTCATGTGATTCCATGAGACTCAGCTTTTAGCTTTCAAGATTGCAGAGAAAAGCTTGAAAATGTAAACACTAAAGGCTCAAAATACCTTAAAGCAAATAATAAATGAGGGGAGGAGTGGTTATTTCTTATAAACGCTGTTAATTTTTAAGCCGGTCTTAGGTTTCAGGGGGGCCTGACTCATGACTTTTGAATGTGTGGAGTTGGCTTACTGTACTCCCACACATCCTCCCTCAGAGAATGAGCCACAGGAGATGAGGACACACTGATAATGTTCTCACTCAACCCACAGCACCCCAGGCAGAGTGGAAGGGGCAGGTGTGACTTCAATAAGTCATCCATAAAAAGTATAATAGGTGAAATAAAAACCACATATTACGCCTCTGAGTTACCATATCAGCCTGCTGTGTTATGTAATAATACTTAGCACTTATAATCAAGTCACTTCATAAACATTAACTAACAAATCCTTACCATACCTATAGGAAGTATACATTCGGCAAGAATTACCCCTCCTTCAGAGATGGGAAAACCGAGGCACAGAGAATTGAAATGACTTAGCCCAGTACCACACAGTGAGTGAGTTTCAGAGCCCAGATAAGAATATAGGAGATGCTGGATCTTATTCCTCTGTTCAGATGACTGGGCATGCCTCTATCATGAATTAAAGCCATGAGGCTGTGTATTATCTGTATTTTAAAATGTTATGAAAATCAGTGAAGACATTTGGGCTGTGCGCACAGTATGGATGATTTTTAATCTTCACTCTGCTTATCCTTCAGCTTTTGAAAATAGAAAAAAAAAGGGGTGGGGGCTGATCTTCAGCTGATATAAATTGCAGTTGCTTCATTGAAGTTGAGGGAGCCATATGAATTTAAGCTGATATACTGGAACATTGTTTATATAATTGTGACTGGGTCCCTGGGTCCCAAACCCACCACCTGGCCTGCCTCTCACACTGTGATGCTGATGTCAAGCTACAAGCCTCTGGCAGGCACTGCACTCACACGGACATCCACAGGCAGGGACACACGCAACTGAGTCGCATGAATGAACTCCAAGCCACTCATGAACCATCAAAAGGGAGGCTCCAGCCAATTCCCCTCGGCTCTCCAGTCTTGCATCCCAGAAGCCTGGCCAGTGTAAGTTCATTACCAAGTTTGCCACTTTGTCAAAGGAAAGCGGCCATGCACCAGCCTTTGTAACCTTCACAGATTTCCCAAGCACTTTAGACAAACTCACTGGTAAGGACAAAACATTAAAATAAGTTTAACAACTACAGAAAGATAGATTTTAAGTGATTATAAGTGGTAGGCATAAAGGTTATTTTAAGAAAATAAAAAATAATCACACATTCTAAATCCTAAACTTTTAGACTAAGCAAGAGCTGAATCAAACAGTTTTTCTCACCCCAACAGATGGTATGGTTCTTCAGTACACAGATTGGACCCTTTTCCAGCTTGGGACCAAACTCCCTCAGTTCAAAGTCTTCTTCTTCCAAACCTTCTTCCAGGTGTTGAGATTGGGGTGAGACCGTGGGGGGGAGGGGACAGGGGAGATAGGCCAAGTGATGATGTCACTGTCTCTCTTTTTATACCCTCTTCCAGCTGCTAGAAAGATCCTTGCTGTGAGGTGGGGGTCAGGCAGTCCCCATTGGTCAAGCAGTCTCCATTGTGTACGTGCCTTTTCCAAGAAACCTCTGGCATAGTGGATTGTTTGTTGATGAGCCATTAATGACTGACTGGCTATCAGTGGCTGCTCCTTTGTTGTATCTGAAAGGCTGGTTGTGGATGTTCCGAACCTCACACCATATTCCAGTAACACGTATAGCAATACTTCATAACTTCACATACAATGATAGCACATACAATTCAACAGATTATTGTTCACCAGATCAAGATTTACAAAATGATACTTCACAAGGCATACTTTGTACAAAACATATAATCATATCAGAGTGGTGAAAATGGAGGTTCCAGGGTGCTACTTTGAGGTACGCAGTGTCACAATGATGGAGCCCACTCTGTGCAAAGTTAAAGTAACAAAGCTGCTTTTGAGTTCTAGAATCCCAGGAAAGCACATGAAATCAGACTTCTACATGCTTTTTGTTTGCATTCAATTTACAAGCAGCCAAAGATTTTTTTTTTTTCATGTTTTGGAAAAAAACTTGTACGCTCAGCCTGAGACCTCATATGGCAGAAGGCCTGTTAAAACTATGATTCAAGCCACATGAGTTGGCTGAACAGTAACAGAGTAATGCTTTTTTTTTTACTCCAAAATATGACTAACATGGCATCCTCTGGCTGGTTGAATTTACAAAGGGAAGGAGGTGCTATCTCAATGAAAGTAGTTAAAGACGAAGAGGCCAATAATGGGTTTCTCAAAACAGAATTAGTTTATTTCAATCCTGATTACACTTGTAAACAGAATCATTGCATTTCTTTGGTTGGCAAGGCAGAAAAGGAATGAACTAGCTGCTTGGTTGACATCACAGATTGTGGCAAACTGACAAGGATATCTGCAGCTGGCCACATCACATCCCATGGCTTTTCAGTGCTCATTCTACAGCTTTGCCAAAGGTTCAAAAATCATGAGCAGGCCCTAAAACTTAAGAGATTTGCTTAACAATCATGAGATTTGAAAATAATAAATGTTGGCCTTGTTGGGTTTTTGTGTCTTCTGGTTCTTGAGGTGGAAGAGTTCACATTTCCAAACTTTTCTCTAAACCATGAAGGCTAGAAATGTACTTAAAAAAATAAAAATAAAAATAGAAAGCCGAGACTCTTAACTGATCATGTGACTGCAGAAAATGAGGCTAATGCCCACCAAATACTGCAAGTTTAGTTCAGCTGAGGGGGCTGGGAGCTTTCAGAGCTCTCTTTTTCATGTCAGAACAAAGGCAATAGGGTGAGTTGGTGGGAGGGAAGGGAAAGCAGTTAAAGTACTTGTGTTTAAGTGGCCTGAAGAAGCTTGCTCTGATAAAACAGCTAAACCTTTATGACTCAAAGACTTAGGGCTCTGTTCTATGGAATCTGTGTCCCAATAAGGATGCATTTCTCTCTTTCCAGCAAAAATGAGCTCTCTTGCCGAAAATATAAAATCAAGAGTCACGAGAGTTTTTCCACTTTGTGCCTGATTCAAAGCCCAAGAAAATAATGGACTTCCCTGGTTTTCGGATCCGGCTCTTAATGCTTATTTGGTTGGGATGATCCTGGAAGCATGTGTACACCTAAAAGGAAAATAGGAATGACTTCAAGTTAGAGTGACCAGATGTCCTGATTTGTAGGGACAGTCCTGATTTTGGGGGCTTTTTCTTATATAGGCACCTATTACCTCCCATCCCCCGTCACGATTTTTCACACTTGCTATCTGGTCACCCTACTTCAAGTACAGGACTGATCTTGCAGTTCTATGTGAGGGGCTTCCGTTGACTTCAATGGACTTTGGATCAGGCCTATGGGATTACACCGTAATGGACAAATTCTGCTCTCAGTCAAACCTGTGCAATCTCACTTGGGACTGAGTTCTTTTCATTGAGGTTCAATGATTCCATATGAGTTGGGGCCTACATGTGGTTAGGGTTTTATGACGGAGTCACACTGGTGTAATTTAGAGCAGAATGGAAAGATTCCTATTGACTTCAATAGACTTTGGATCAAGCCCTAAATGAGGAGTTTGCACCAATTTGCAAATGCAAGATTTAGGATTTATGAAAACCAAGCAAATCTCCAGCGATGGACTAACCTGCTCTGTGACCCTGGGCAAGTTATTTCCTTTCTCTCTGTCTTTCTTTCCCCTTCCATCCTATGTAAGTCTGATCTGTGTACATTGAAAGCTCTTTATGTCGAGGAATGTTACTTACTAAGTATTTGTACAGTGCCTAACACAATCAGGCCCTGATTGCAATAAAGACCTCTAGGTGCTACTGAAATACAAATAAATAATAATAATAATACTAGTAGCAGGGAATAATGAGAAAGCTCTGAAATTGGTCCAGTCCTTTCTCTCAGGATGCTTTCAGCGAGTGGTGATGGGTAACTAACTGCGCCTTTGCTTGTGAGGTACCACAAGGCTCGATTCTCTCACCAACATTTTAACACCTATCTACATAAACAGATTTTCAGTCCAGAAGGGACCATTGTGATCATCTAGTCTGACTTCCTGTATAACACAGGCCATAGAATTTCCCCAAATAAACCCTAGAGCAGATATTTTAGCAAATCACGCAATATTGATTTTAAAATGTTCAGTGATAGAGAATCCACTATTAACCATTTTCCAATGGTTAATACCCTCACTGTCAAAAATTTACACCTTATTTCCAGCCTGAATATGTCTAGCTTCAACTTCCAGCCATTGGATAGTGTTATACCTTTCCCTGCTAGACTAAAGAGCCCATTATTAAATATTTGTTACCCATGTAAATACTTCGAGACTATAATCAAGTCTATAATCAACTATAATCTATAAGTCTATAATCAAGACTATAATCAACTCAAAATCATTTTGAGATCTATCAGTTACCCTGTCTTTAATTAATTTAATGGGAGCCATGTTAATTTTATATCACGCTAGTTTTTTAAGCATGAGACTTTTTGAGGTATGGATTGTGGGTCACCAGGGCCTCAAATGCCAGGTGTACGCAGATGGCACCCAGCTCTACCTCTCCTTTACTTCTAATGCAAGCAACGCCATCTCCCGGCTTGTCTGAGATCACCTTGGATGAAGGACAGCAGGCAGACACTGAAACTGGGTAAAATGAAGTGATATATGCCTTGTCTACACTGCAGAGTTTTGTCAGCAAAAGGCAGCTTATGGCGGCAAAACAGTGGAGGTGTACACACTGCAATGCCACTTTTGGCAACAAAACTCTTCAGTTTTGGCGACAAAATAAAACCACCTCAACGAGAGGCATAGGGCTTTTTGCAGCAAAGTTAAAACGACAAAGTGTCAGTGTAGACGTTACCGTTCATTATATCGCCAGAACTGGCCTCCCCCAGTATCCCACAATGCCCGCCGTGACCACTCTGTTCCCTGTTTTGAACTCAGCTGCCATGTAGGCATGCGCCCCTCCCCTTTCAAAGCTCTGACAGCTGTGCATGTGGTTCTGCTCGGGGAACCAAGAGCAAATCATCAATGTGGAATGCTCCTGCTCTCTCCCGCACTAGGAACACACAGAGGCAGGAGCGGCTCTAACCATTTCGCCGCCCCCGACGCACACAGACGTTGCGGGGCCCCGCCCCCGACGCACACAGACGTTGCGGGGCCCCGCCCCCGACGCACACAGACGTTGCGGGGCCCCGCCCCTGACGCAGGCGGTCGGAGTCCCGCGGCGGCAAGGGGAGAGCGGCGGACCTGCCGCTCCATTGCTGCTGCGGCAGGCGAGAATCGGGCGGCAGTCCGAGTCCCGCAGCGGCAATTCGGCGGCGGGAAGAGCGGACCTGTCACCGAATTGCCGCCGCAGGACTCGGACTGCTGGCCCCATTCTCGATGCCGCCCCAAGCACCAGCTTGGAAAGCTGGTGCCTGGAGCCAGCCCTGCACAGAGGCAGGCAGCGGCAGATGTGTGTGTATGAGAGAGACTACTGTGCTGTGCAGAGACAGGGAAGGAGGCCGGGGCTGGTTGCTTTTGCACGCTGTCTGAACTTAGAGACAGCATGCCGACACTGACACTCACACTCTCCCCCAACACACACACAGTCTCTCCCCGCTACACATGCTTCCTGTCACATTCTTCCCCACCTCCCACCCCCTGCAGTTGAAAAGTGGCTAGCAATCTAGTAGGATGCCCGTGGAACGATGGGATTGAGAAACCTGCATCATGGGACGCTGTACCTTCCCCATGAGGCATTGCAAACCCTTCCCAAAGCACCCTGTGGCCAGTTGCACAGTGGGATAGCTACCCACAGTACATTGGTCTCTGTGTCGATGCAAGAGCTGCTAGTGTGGATGCGCTCTGCCGACACAAGGAACATAGTGTGGACATGCAACAGCGGTTTAATTAAAACGCTTTAATTAAAGCGGCATCACTTTTGGCGCCAAAACTCTGCGGTGTAGACATAGCCAGAGGAACAGAGGTATTGCCATTTTGGACCAGATCCAGGAGCCAGATAGTCTAATGTTCTGTCTCCACCAGGATAGTTGCCAACACCAGATGCTTCCAAGGGAGGTGCAAGGCGGCAGATGTAGCAAAATCTGCCTCTATTAAATGCTCATCTTAATCCATAATACTTAGAAATAGAGAAAGGGATGAAGCCAAACGTGAAGAGAGAGGGAGAAGGAGAAGACAAAACTGAAGAAAATAGACAAAAATAGACGGGAAAATTATCATTTTTAAAAAAAGCATAGTCCCAACTGTGAAGAGGGGCAGGGGGAGAGAGAGAAATTAAATGACTGCCCCCCACCCTGGAGCTGTTTGTGAGACATTCAGATGGCATAAGAAACTAGCTAGATTAGGTTAATCTGCCCTTTCTATGATCTGAAACAGCCTTCAAGACAGGATGTCGAAAACAGTTTCTGAATACAGCCAATTTCCCAGTGCAGATGGGGCCTCTTTCATGACCCATGAAGCGGCCTCACAGGGAATATCAGCATCTACAAACTGCCGAAGCAGGCCTCCTATACAGTGAAACTAGCTACTTCCCAGGCACTACCACTGGTGGAAGCTGTCACTTTAGTTGTTTAGCAGCCTGAAGGAGTCCCAAAAAAGTGGGGTGCGTGGGTGGCAGCCTGCACACAGGATTGGAGCAGGAGTTCTTGAAGAAAGAGAACACTCACCAACTTCAAAGGGGTGTTGTGAGCACTAATTAGTTAATGTCTGTACAATGCTTTGAAGATGATTACAGACAGCAAGTGCTGGGCATTGGGAGGATTCTCCAATTTGAAATCTGCACTCAAGCACACAGATGGCCACATTCTAGCTGGTACACTGCGTATTTTGTATGTACAGCTGGCTGCATGCTATGTCCTGCCATACAAATGGTTGTACAGGAAAATAAAAAATGCATATAAATAAAGAGGCAGAACATACAAAATTGGGATCTTTCTAGATCAGTGCTAGAACCACTTTGACCTGTCAAAGGACAACAAACATAGGCCCAGTGTCTGAGTCTGGATCTGGTCAGCATAAGTTTTCCCTACCTAGCAACAGTTGTTATGTAATAACAACAATACTTGGCCGTTTTCAAAGCACGTGAGAAATATCTAATCTTCACAACACCCCGTCAGGGAAAAAGCTAAATGTTTTCATTCTCATTTTATGGATTGGAAAAAAGTGAGATAAAGTGACTTGTTCAAGGTCACAGCATCAGAATTAGGATTCAAAAGCCAAAACTCCTGGTTCCTAGCAGTGCGTTCAGGCCATTTTTTCCTTCTCTTTCTCTCATACAATATACAAGTCAAGCTTCTCTTTGATTGTCCCACTGCACGGCCATAATAAAAGGCCTGGGGAGGCTGATTAAAAACTCACTGAAAATCTTCCATATATTTCTGTGGGCTTTAGATCAGGCCTCAGGAAAGCACTGATATGAAGTCTTTCAGCTCATTTTTATCATACATTCAAGATAGAAAATGTGTACAAACTAACTCCCACTGAAAGATGTATAGCTGTGCTGCTAGGATTTTGGGGAGGAGGGGGGTTTCTATCAGGATGACAGTATAATTAGTAGAGTTGCGAAATCTTACTGTAGTCATAAGAGAAGGGGGGTGAGGGAAGAGAGAAACCTCACGTAGCATCTGTGAACTTTTCTCCTCAGGAAATCCTTCTTGTTCGCTGTTCCTGTTAAGTGAGGTAATGTGCTTACCCATTTCACCTCATGGAAAACACATCCTCACCCCAGCAGCACCAGGAAAGAAGCAAATAACACCGCCTTGGAAGAGCGATTAAGTGCCAAAACACTTAAAAGCAGCACTTGTTACCCGCACACTCCCTAGGGAACCCACCTTTACCCTTCCATGGGCTCAAGCCATAACCCTATTAATTTAGGCACCCCCCACCCTTTCCCAGTTCCTAGGGCTACGGGTATAAGGCACCCAACTTTACCCCTCCATGGGCTCCGGGCTCTACTTCACCGTGGGCTCAGGGCTTTACCCCTCCATGGGCTCAGGGTATAACACCCATACCCAGTTCCTAGGGCTCAGGGCGTAATCTTCTGTGGGTTTACGGGGTCTTTTACCAGTGAAAGAGCCTTACACAGTAATATCCTACTTAACCTCTATTTATTAGCAGTCACCAAAACAGAATGCACATAGCAAGCATACAATTCTCACCACTCCCAAGAAGGCAGATGAACTTTTCCTGCTGGCCAGCCAGGATCAGGTCATGCGGGGACTCCAGCTTCTGCCTGGTATGATTGGCAGGGTGTTGAGCTCTGATCATGGGGCTGTGTCCTAGGGTTGGTTCCAAAGAACTTCCTTTTGGACCCCAGTTTATCTCATGAAACTTGAGTCTTGCTTAGCTGTGCCTTAACTAATCATTATAAACTAAAGTCCTACAAACCAGCATTTTTCACCCATTCTAGCCCATTAGGAAACAGTTCTTTAACCAATCAGACCCCACCGTAGCTGATTTACACCTAGCAACATTAGTTATGTAACAGACAGAAATAATCACCGAACCACAGAGACCCTACAGATAAACACTAGAGATGCGGGGACCGTAAACAGAAAACAATAAAGAAGAAGGGATTTCACAACCACAACTGTTAATCAGTGGTTTCTTTCCATACAGAATGCTATCAAACAAAGTTTTCTTTAACCATCTTAAGATCTGTTTCTTTTCTTTATCTGGTATTACGATAGGATCGCCTTCTGAATAGCCCGATATTACATTGTTTTAATGTAATTTAGATGGAATGTGAGAATGTGATTTCCTGCTTCTTGGCTCATGGCTGCTGCTCTCCTAATATGGCTGCAGAAAAAGGCCTCAGACCTCACAATATGGCTGCAGGAAAAGGCCCCAGCTTTATACCCTCAGAGATGGCACCAGAGAAAAGAGCATTCATGCAAGAAAAACCAACCAACCAACCAGTGAATCAGGACATGCAGAGACTGTAATAAAGTGGCCTGTTCCCAGTCCAGTCCAATGAAAACACCTCAGTTGTTCCCCAGGTCAGAGGGATTTTTCTATTGGCCATTGTGACAGTTCTTGGGGTACCCAGGACTGTGAGTTACCATGTTACTTCCTGCCTCTTGTGAGAGGGAGCCTTGCTTGTAGTAGCTAAGTGTTAGCTCCCTAACACCACCAGCCTTTTAGCCACTCATGCACTCTCCTCTGGGTTGTGCCAGTCCTGTCTTTGCCTTGCGGGTTACCAAGAGGTGCACCATAATCTCTTTGAAGTGATCCCCTGCGATAACCAGCCCTTGACATGGGCTACTCATAGAAATCCCAGATCATCTGTTCCCAAATGAGCAGTGTGTCCCAGTTTACTAGTTTTACCTTCAATCGCCGCTCCTGTATAACACAGAGCACTTAAAATAAAACAAAAGTAGATTTATTTAAGAAAGAATAGAGATTCTACTAGAAATAAGAGTGATGGAAACAAATGGTTACAACATAAAACAAAAATCACAAGTCATGAACGAGGGCCTACTGTTATTAAGAGTCACCTTTCTGGTCTAATAAAGTAGGTCCTCCCTCCCCCCAAAAGATAAGTTGGTTGCAGAGCTGGCTGGCTTCCCAGGAACCAGTATCCAAACTTTCATGAAAACATCCACAAGATGTTTCCTCAGTGAATGGATAAAGAGTGCTTCTCCCTCGTTATACTAAAACACGCTATTTTCTCTGTTCATAGACAGGATGATCCTTCGTCTGTTGTAGTGTTCCCTTTTTACGTCCAAGTGGTTTTGACGATTTGCAGTTGTCTCCGATGGCTTTCTATTGATAGTCTTGGGATGGAGCAAAGCTAGACAACTGAGCATGGGCGGTGGGAATAGGCCAGGCCTACTGGTGGCCACCGGACCCCCGGTTGCGGGATTTGGTGGTGAAGTTTTGGCTTTATTATGCTCCATGCAGGTTCTGGGGTGGCTGAGGAGGTGCTATGTGCTATTCAGCTTCCTGGGTACATCAGTAATCTCCTTGGACTCCAGAGAGATTACTGGTGAACCCAGGAAGCTGAGTAGCAAATACTGCCTCCTCAGCCACCCTGAAACCTGCATGGGGCATATCAAAAGTGTCTTCGAAAAGAGATGTTTTTCCCTGGGGTGGCTTGGGGTCTGGGGAGGGGAGGCACAGTATGGCTGCGGCTGGACCAGGCTCCTTCAGGTGGGGCGGGGACCTCAGGGCACATCCAGGCAGGTGGGGGTGGGGGTTGGAGCTTCCGCCATTCCGGGGCTTCTCTGGGCAAGGTGGGGGGCGCTCGGGGCTTCTCCGGCGGGAGGGGGGGAGGGGGGCTTGTGCTTCTGGCCACGGGGAAGGGGGCAGGGGGTCTCACGGCTATGGTAGGGGGAGCAGGGGGATCTCGGGGTTCCAGCCGTGGGAGGAGCAGGGGGTCACAGGTGGAAGGGGTGGAGCTGGGGGGGCTAGCCTCTCTGAAGGGGGGGCTCCACCCGCCACCCATGCAACTGAGCCTTGTATTGCAGACACCAGATAACCAGGGAGGGGTGACAACTCCCTCCTGCTTGAATGGGCCATCACTGAGACCTATTATTCCCTGGTGACCAACTTTTACTCTAAAATCATAAAGTACACTTTCAATAGTCACATTATTCCTCAAATATTACCCATACATACATTTCACACTGATTACGAATCCTCATAAGTTGTAAGGTATCTACAGAAAGCTCACCTCTTATGCATAAATACCCTTCAAGATATGTGCTTGGTGTAGTGAGTTTGTCAGGTCTGAGACAAGATTTGTTTGTACAGAACAGGGGACCCTTTGCCATGGGGCTGCTTGGTCACAGCTATGTTGCCATTTCTCTGCCCTATTGATTATATTAATCACTTTGATGCTGACTTCTAACATCAGCCTTCGTTAAACACTGTGACTTCTAGATAGAGATATAACGGTCTTCTTTAAATAATCTATGACTAAACTAAACTCAGTTGGGAGACTGCTTATCTGTGCTCTCTTCAGGCAGGATCTTCCAAAGAGACTTAAGCAGCAGATCCATGTCTGACAGTACACCCTATAGTTAAACTCAGCTTCAGGGAGGAAGAGCTCTCTTTCTGGATGCCACCCGGGGCCAGCTGCCAAGTGTCCCCACTTCCCGAGGGCCTGATTTAGGAATGGAGGATTGCCAGAAAGCATGAGAACACACCCTTTCCCCAGCCTCACCTCCGACAACAGCAGCAGCTAGGAAGAGGGTGTCACAAGCGCCTCTACTCCAGTTCTATGCCATCAGAGGATCTGGTCTGGGCTGATCCTTCCAGGGTTACAGGACCCTTTTTTTACGCCCTGCCTCAACCATTCCAGGGAGGCTGCAGAAAAAATGCCTGCATGGATGTCTGCCAACAGGGCTTTTTAAGTGGCCACAGCCCAGCCCAGGGTCTGCTTGCTGGTTGTTTGCCTATTTCCAATTAATGTAGGGACCTGATTTTTTAAAGAAACGAACCAAGATTTATCTGGAAACTCCAAGTAATTATTCAAGTCACGAGCTCCATGCACCCACATTACAACAAATAACTAGAGGACTGTAAATTAGGAGTAATGCTAACGGAGTTACACTGGAGTGAAATTGGTGTGAGAAGAATCAGGCCCACTGTCTGTTAGCCAATGAAGCTTTATTATGGATAGTAATGAGCCTACTCAGGCTATGGATTAGACCTGAGAGGGACGGCCAGCTGGCCCATTACCATCCAATTTACTCTCAACAAAAGGAGACTATGAAAAAATGCCCAGTAAGATCACAGACACAAAGATAGTAAGAGTTTATGATTCAGGGTTCCTCTCCACCCCATTCATGGTTTATTTTATTCTTTAAAAGCTGCTATTCTCATTTTGTTAGTTACACTGTTGTGCAGAAAACACGGAAAGAAATCTTTCAATGATATTTGTCAAAACAGAATACTAGGCGATCACTGCAAATAAAAGCAGAAGAAAGGACAAGTAGGCGGATACTGATTTGTAGTTAAAGATGCCACAACAATAAGTAATGTTTGTTAATCTTATCTGGGAGATCCCAATCATCATCCTCTACAGGCTTGAAAGAACATTGTACTATAATTTCAGCTTGATTAGTGAGCAATTTTCCCAAATACTGGTTATGATTGAAAATCTTTTCCTCACATGTTACTTTTATGAATACTGTATATTGTTTTGTAAATGAATTTCCACAATAAATCCACTGTGCAGATTTTACTAGCAGGGGCCATTTATTCTCTAACTACAGTATGTCACTGACTGTTTAAAATATAGGCGGAGATGTATCTGATTTTTACTTATTCCTACCCCAAAATGCATTTTTACATAGTCAAAGTGGCAAATCTTTAGCCTAAGTAGAGCTGGTTGAGATACTTTTTATGAATAATGTCTTGTGCATGTAGCCCCTTATTGGAGCAAGTCAATATTTTGTGAACAGATTCTCATTTTCTTTGACTGTATTTATTGTTCTTTTAGTATTTACCAATGAGTTCAGATGAATTATTATCAGATTAAGCTTTGTTTGTGAATGGCACTTTGACCATTTGATATCCATTATTCATGGTAAAATAGTTGGTTACTTAAGTCTCACTGTATCTTTTCTACTTTGTGATCAGAGGACTGACACTTTTTAAAAAGGAAATCATGAATAAATACACTTCAGGTATACATTTTCTGATTTAATTCTTCCTAGAATTCATAACATTTTGGGGATTCCTACATCTTTTCCTGAATACCAAGCAGTTCCCTGAATGCGTATGAAAAATGTACAATATGACTCAAGTCAAAATTCAATATCATCCATTGTTATGTGCAGTGTTGTATCCATGTTGGTCTCAGGATATTAGAAAGACAAGGTGGGTGAAGTAATATCTATTATTGAACCAACTTCAGTTAGTGAGAGACACAAGTTTTCAGGCTTATACAGAGGTCTTCTTCAACTCTAGGAAGATATTACCTCACCCACCTTGTCTCCACAACTCAATGCTTTTATTTGTGAAAGGTTCCAAAAATCACTATTATTGCTTGGTGCTATCTAACCAGGAAATTGTTGTTCTTCACTTTTTCATTCATAGTGCTCTCTCTCAAATGCTTTTCTATTGTGCATGCTGTATTGCCCCACTGCAGTGCATGATTTATTTACTGTGACATCATGCAACACGTTATCTCTTAGGAATGACTGTCCAATGCAATGGACTTTGTACAGTTGACAAAAAGATGTTGTCACTGCAAAACCCTGTAGTTAATCCCAGAATTTTTTTTTGTCTAAAAAAGGACCTCTTGGTAAGCACATATCACATTCCCAGCCCTTTATCCTGCTGTGATACCACATTAATCCAGTTCCCTCTGCTTCAAAGGATGTCTTGGTTTGGGGAGTGTAAGCTGGCTCATGGCTCCCAGGCAATGGCTGGTGACCTCACTAGGGGCGGGGGCAGATAGGGAACCTATTCTAGAAAATGGCTGTGCAATTTAGTACAGTGGGACAAACTGCGTAGGAGCAAAGGGAGTGCCAGCCATACCAGTGCACAGCGCTGACTAATCCAATAACCTGCTTCTGAAAATTGTCTGAGTGATGCTTCAAAGGTAGGAGAGAACTTTCCCAGCTCCTCCCCACACACACCTGCCATCCACAGTGCAACCAGCCAGTTATTTTGGGAACAGAAAACAGTCAACAGCTTTCAGAGGCCCTATGCCTCGTAATTAGTTGCCAGCCCATCCCTTCAGCATCATGGCTAACACGGCCTACCCATTTGTAGTTGCCTCTGAACACAACCAGCAGCACCATCCGAGAAGTTCTTACCACAGCAGAAACAACAGGGACAAGTTAATGCTGACGTTGTCATTATAATCTTAGTGGGAAACACCTGCCCAGTTCGTGGGAATGATGGGGTGCCTCCTTTGTCTCATCTCCTCCTGCCTCAGCCCATTCCCTCCAGATCCACAGAGCCCTGACAGCACAACTCCCACAAACAGGGGCTTGCACAATCTCTGGAGTCAGAGGGGACATGCCGCAGAAACACTGCTGTCCCCACTGTCCCCCAGTGCATAACTGGAGAATTTTCTGTTCCATCTTGCTCCCACTGCTATATGTGGAAGAGGAGACCATAAAGCCCTCTGTAATGTAAGAGTTTTTACACACACCCCTATATATAAACATTAGCAACTATATATATATATATAAAAAACTATAAAAAACCATGTCAGGCCTGACTCATTGGAGTCAATGGGTGTTTGGCCAATGAGGGTAGGATCAGATCCTTCATAACAAAGCTCTTAGAATCTCTTTGTTTCTGTCATCCCGTGTCAATAAAGCACTTTACTAACAATAAAATTTTTCAAATTAATTTCTGTTCCAAAGGGTATCAAATACCGAGTGATACAACATTAACCCCTCCCCTTGCTTTTCTCATATATATATATACATACACACACACACACCCCGCTCCCAAAACACAACACACATGGAACAGGAGCAAAAATACCATGGTTTTTACCTATAGTTTGGCTCTAGCCTGCAGCTCAGGTCTGTGGTTGATATGGTGTCACCAGCAGACTGTTAATTGAGGTGGGAACCAGTGTTCCACGGTGGGTCTAGAAACTGTGAGACAAAGTAAGGGGGAGGGATGGAAGAAGAGTAGTTTTAAGCTAATAATGTATTGGAATTGCCTCTTGGCCTGGACCTCAGAGGCATTCAGCACATATTGGGCCTGATTCTCCATTGCCTTGCACTTTGGGTAAATCATTTACACCAGTGCAAAGTGGGTGTAAACCCACTACCGCTCTGACCTGGTAGCATTTGACACCCACCCTTTGCACTGGTTGAAATGACTACCCGGAATACTGGGCAGGGGAGAATCAGGCCCATTACTTCTGAAGTTGTTGCATTTAATAAAAATAGCCATTTGCAGATGCCCTTTTAGGAAAGTTGATGGCAGTCCACAAACTCCTGTTTCATGTAGGACTGTCTGAAGACATATACATATTTTGATGCAACAAACAAACTATTTTTAGTTTCCTTTTGGATATGTTTGGGAGCAAGCCCCCAACTGTTGCTATGCTGCTATGGAAACGGTATCCATGTATACTGACATGTTTACAATTGTTTTAAACACCATAAACTTTCAAGGGCAAAGTCAAGCAGCCTATTTTCATTAAAGTCACTGCCCGGTGTTTTTGATTATTACATTTATTAAGTTAGGACCTCTCAGCTTCCGGGGGCTCTCTGGTTTAGAAAAAGTTGTGGCGATGTGTCTAGATGTTAAGTGCTTTCATGTTTGAGTAAATGAGTGAGACAGGAGCAGTTGAGAATCTTGCTTTGAAAATAGAAACATCCTGTAAACTTCACTCCCCTTCCCCGACCTAGGATATGAAACAGATTTTATTGGACACCAGAGTGCTTATTCAAGGCTAGATTAGCAAATCACAGGCAGTGTTGGAGATGGAGGCAGCTGAAAGCCAATTTTTCTCACCTCTTTCACTTCTGCCATAAACTCTACGTTATTGAAATGTCTTATTCAGAACTCTTCCCTCGGCACTAGCCACTTGCATCCACCTTGGGCCTATAGGGATATCCCATCAGCTCACATTATCCAACAATAATGGGTCAGATTTTCAAACTGGAGTGCCTAAAATTAAGCATCTTAATCCATATATAGGCACCTACAGAAGTGTTCAAGATGAGTCAGTGTCCTACTTCTTCCTACCTGCCTGTCAAAGGAGCTGCTGACTCCTTTTCCTTGCTGAACAGCGCAGGTCTGGGTGGGACAGAGAAAGAATGCCTAGGGCCTCCTCAATTCCCACCCCACTGGACCTCCTAGTTAACTCATGGTTTGCCAAACTTAGTGTGAGGGCCACGTTCCCAATCACAAGCATTTTCATTGAAAAGTCACCCCCCATCCTCAACAAAAGAAAGACGAGGAATATTTTCAGAGTCAAGGGCAGGCGGCTGATTTATGTGCTTGATTTTAATTACACCATAACTTCAACTCTCTCTGAGTTCCTCTTCTACCTCCAGCCTTATCAAAAAGCAAAAACAAAACAGAAATCTACCCTCAGATGAGACACGTGCAATTGCAGGGGGCTGGGTTTTGTTTTGGGGGAATGGTGGTGGTTGTGGGAAAGGTTCACCACCATTGAAAAGCACGGTTATAAGGAAGTGCTAGGTGCAAAGGTAACTGGCACTGCTCTTGCCACACACTAATAATGCTGGCTCAAGGAATCCTGTTGGGGAGATGGGTATCTCAGAGTGCTTCTGCATACAGTGCATTAGATTATGGCTAGCTAGGAAAGGCAGGGAAAGGAGTGGTGGGGGACAAGGTGTAAGTAGCCTTCTCCGCTACCAGGCGCACCTGCTCATGGGATAGCCATAACCTTGGTCCTTGTGTAACCCACACACCTTCTGGGTGTGGTGTTCTGTCCCATCTAGTGGCACTGAGACCACTTAAAGAAGGAGATAAAAAAAATGAGTCTGCTCTACAGCCTTAGCTAACAGCCAGGTGGCTTTTAGCTCATGCTGTAGAGGCTCATGCACTGAGCTCTCCAGAGATCTCAGGTTCGATCCCGCCCACTGACGACTGGGGTCTGTCGGTGTTACACTCCTGAGGCCAAATCCTGGTACCTAGGGTGACCAGATGTACTGTCCCAATTTTTGATCATTTGTCCCGCGTCCCAATCGATGGTCGGTCGGGACGCCTTTTGTCCCGATTTCCTGTCTTCTTCCGTTTTTCCTTTTTTTTTTTTCCTCAACAACTTTGGGCGGTAGAGGCTCTTCCGTTTTTTTTTTTGCTCAACAACTTTGGGTGGGAAGTCCCGATTTTCGGGTCTTCTCATCTGGTCACCCTACTGGTACCACTGAAGTCAATAGGAGTTCGGTCACTGATGTCAGTGGGACCAGGCATGGCAGCATCTAACGCTGAAGGTATCATTAGATCTTTCCCTCCACTCCCACTAGGGTGACCAGATAGCAACTGTGAAAAAATGGGACTGGGGGGGGGGGGGGGTGGTAACAGGCACCCATATAAGAAAAAGTTCCAAAAAACGAGACCGTCCCTTTAAAATGGGACATCTGGTCACCCTAACTCCCACAACACGGATAGGGCAATTCATTCTGTGGACAAGGCCGGCACAGGACAGGAGTGAGGGAGAGGGTAGCAGACTCAGAACCGGAGCTACTCAAGGCACATGATCCCGCAGAGGCAGCCTGGCTGACTCAGCCAGAATATCTCTGCAGACTCCTGCTGCAGCACACCCTTCCACCCCCGCACACACATGTCCCAGTACAGCCCGATGCTTAGTCAGCTAAGCCGATACGATACACAGACTCTCCTGTGGCACTATGGTAGATGAGAGTTGCAAGCGGATCTTGCCTCGAGGATGCCATTCTCCACATGGAGGCAGGGGTTGGGATCACAGTGTTAACACCCTATTGTGGGAGATTTGTGTTAACGCAAAAGGGACACCCTCAAACAGAAACAATGGCATGCAGACCTTTGATGTTCCATAGGTCCTTTACTGCATGTGACTTCCCCCAACCTGTTGGTCAGTATTCAGAGATACTGAATACCTCCCTGCATTTCTCGGGAGCTGCCTCACAGAGCTTTTTTGGACTCGGCCCTCTATTTTTGAACAAAGGGCTGGCATCCCACCTGCACTGAGATTACGCTCTGCGCAGACAAGGACTGTGTGTTGCAGGGAGGGGGTGGCTGTGCTGCAGCTCCCCTTTTCCTGGGGCAACTGGGGTGTGAAAAAGCCCCTGCTATAACTCAGAGCAACCTCAGAGTTACACTAAATTATGCCAGCGGCAGGAGTTCTATAGGGACCATCCCAGGACATGGATCGGGCAGAGTGCTGTGCAGTCCACCCTGTCCCTGGCAACCCCCTGACCCTCCCAATCTCCTATATGGTGGGTGGGTGCAGCATGTGTGGTATAGAGCTGGCTAGCTGTGCCCTTGGCTGCCTCTGCAGCACAAAGCAGGTGGGGTCAAGGATTTGGCCTCAAGTCTGTATTCAGAGTTGCCCCAATTTAAAGAAAGGTGTGTTGTTGTTTTTTATATTAAACTGGTGCAAAACTCTGTGTAGACACAACTCAGTTTAAACCTGGTTTATTCTGATTTGTCTTAAATCAATATAACCAGGGTTTAAGTTGAATGAAGAGCAAAGCCAAATGTAAACAGAATTAAAGCCCTCCACACAAGTTTTTGCATGGGTTTATTACATTGGTTTTTAGACTAAGATAAACCATTACGGCTTTTGAATACAGGCAAGGTCTTGTTTGCTAGAGATCAACATGTCTGTATTTTGCTATGCAAATATGTTTGCATTCAAACTTTTTTTATTCTTCATAGTTCATCTTTGTCTTGCTGCTATATTTATGTTTACTAGTTCGTGCAAAACTAAGTAAAAGCTAAACAACTAAATTGGGCTTGGACGGATGGGCCTTTGCTCGAGCTTTTACACCACTGGGGGTCCCAACGCTCCTTGTGCTCAGGATGCTCCAGGTAAGGGATTCTGGCTGGCTGTCCTCTCCAAGCAGGCTATCTGTGCCCTTCCAGTTCCTTCTCCACGCAGAATGTGGCCCGTTCTAGTTCACATAAGAAAATTCTCAGGCCGTTGTAACTCAAGTCAAATTTTGCTTCTAGTGGCCCTAGCAATTCTCCAGTAAAATACAATTACTTTACACTGAAACCAAATTTGTGGAAAATATACTGTGATACATGAATTGTGTGTGTGGGGGAAGTAGCCCCCTTTGATGGACAGCCAGTTAGCTGTAAAATCCCTCTTGGTAGCTGTTGTCTGCTTGCTTTACCTGTAAAGCCCACAGGTAAAAGAACAGGAGTGGGCACCTGATCAAAAGAGCCAATGGGAAGGCTAGAACTTTTTTAAATTGGGAAAGAAACTTTGCCTTTGTCTGTTGTTCTCCAGAGAAGCAGGGACAGAGCAGCAATGCTATAAGCAGGAATGCTGTGTAAAGTTTGAACCAGGTATGAAAAATAATCTTCCATACCTAGAAGGAATCATTTGGATAGGGAACGATTAGATAAATGCAATCAGGTTTATTCTTTATTTTGGCTTGTGGATCTCCTCTGTGCTAACCCCAGATGCTTTTGTTTGCTTGTAACCTTTAAGCCAGGGGTCTAGACACGCAGTCCGTGGGGTTATTTCCTATGGCCCACCAAGCTCCCCGTGCCCTCCCATCCTCCCCCGCGTTATTTCCTCTGGCTGCCAAGCTCTCCTCCCTCATCGCCCCTCCCAGCACGCCATGTCCCCGCTCCTCTGATTACCTCCAGGTGCTTCCCGCCACCAAACAGCGGTTTGGCGGTGCTTAGCGCTTTCCAGGAGGGAGCGGGGAGGAGTAGGGAGCTGCGCACTCAGGGAAGGAGGCGGAGAAGAGGCGGGGCAGGAGCAGGGATTTGGGGAAGGTTTGGAATGGGGGCAGGGACTTCATGGAAGGGGTCGGAAGGGGGCAGGGAAAGGGTGGGAAGAGGCGAGGGAGGGGCAAGGCCTCATGGAAGGGGTGGAGTGGGGCCAGGGGCAGCAAGGAGGGGTGTCAGTGATGCGGCCCTCGGGCCAATGCACTAGTCCTCATGTGGCCCTTATGATCATTTGAGTTTGAGATCCCTGCTTTAAGCTGAACCCTCAGGACATTTTGGGTGCTTAATTTTTGGAAATTGCTCTTTTAAAATCTAGCAAAAGCCTAAGTTCCAGATGTATTTTCTTTCTTTTTGTTTTAATAAAATTTACCTTTTTAAAGAAGGATTTGGATTTTTGTGTCCTAAGAGGTTTGTGCATATGCTGTTTGATTAGCTGGTGTCCACAGCTAATTTCCTTTGTTTTCTCTCTCAGCTCTTCCCCGGAGGGGGGTTGAAAGGGCTTGAGGGTACCCCACAGGGAGGAATTCCCAAGCGTTCCTTCCTGGGTCCAAGGTGGTGGGGTATTTTGGGGTTGGTTTTTTTTGCATTTGGGTGGTGGCAGCATTTACCAAGCCAAGGTCAGAGAGAAACTGTAGCCTTGGGAGTTTAATACAAACCTGGAGTGACCAGCATTAATTTTTAGAATCCTTGCAGGCCCCTACCTTCTGCACTCGGAGTGACAGAGTGGGGATTCAGCCTTGACATACATTTGCAGTTCGTCTGTGCATTTGCGAGGGATATTTGCTCCCTCTTCAATCCCACACAGTACAGTAAATTCTCTGTAAATTGTGTAATTGGATCTGATCATAGGTGTAGTTTGACTTCTATATTGGGGTGGGGTGGGGTGGCAGCTCCAGTCAGGCCAATGAGACCACATGTGATGGTGGTGGGGAATTCCATGCCTGTTTGCAGGGGCGCAATTTCAGATTTTTCAGGGGTGGAGGGGCAACATTAACTGTGATTCTAGGGGATACTTCGGCAACTGAAAACTCTAGCTTTTTTTTGCAGATGTCGGATAATTTCTAAGTGAAGAGCATTGCATCCAATTCCTATATCAAGAAAGAAAATTAAATAAACATTAGACCCACCCAGCACTAACATGTTCTGATGCCTCATGGTGAGTCACTTAAGGGACACTGGTTAGGTTTAAAATTGTAATGTATATTCTTACTCAGATATGCTTTACTGAAGTTAGAAAGGACTATCGTGGTCATCTAGTCTGACCTCCTGCACCTTGCAGGCCACAGAATCTCACCCACCCACTGCTGTAACGGACCCCTTGCCTCTGGCTGAGTTACTGAAGTCCTCAAATCAGGATTTAAAGACTTCAAGCTACAAGAGAATTCACCATTTACACTAGTTTAAACCTGCAAGTGACCCCTGCTGCAGAGGAAGGCAAAAAACCCCCAGGATCTGTGCTAATCTGACCTGGGGAAAGTTCCTTTCTGGTCCAAAATCAGCAAGACCCACCAGGAAGATACCTGGGAAAGAATTCTCTACAGTAACTCAGAGCCCTCCCCAACTAGTGTCCCATCTTTAGCTGCAGGGATTTTTGCTACAGGCAGTCGCCGGTGGGCCACACGCCATTGTAGGTAGTCTTGTCACACCATCCCCTCCATAACTTATCAAGCTCAGGCTTGAAGCCAGTTAACTTTTTTGCCCCACTACTTCTTTTGGGAGGATGCTCCAGAACTTTATTCCTTTGATGGTTAGAAATCTTCGCCTGATTTCAAGCCTAAACTTGTTGATAGTTTATATCCATTTTTTCTGGGGTGCACATTGGTGCTTAACTTAAATAACTCCTCAGTTCCTGGCAGTGTTCCCTCTAATTTTTTATGTCCATGTGCAGAATGAATTTTGTTATGTACACCAATATGGAGGTGATGTGTGACATCTGGGAGACCCCCTCCATTTTGTCCTCAGCTGGTTCAAGCCTCTCCACCCCAAAGGATACCTGAAAGAAACAGGGACAAAGGAGAGTAACTACAGTGGGTGTGAGTGATTGCTGGACCCAGACTAGAAGGAGGCTACTCTGCAAGAGAGGCTTATTGGAACACCTCTGAGGGTGAGATTTTATCTGTATTCAGCTTCTTATTGTATTAGACATAGGCTTGCGTGTTTTATTTTATTTTGCTTAGTAATTCACTTTGTTCTGTCTGTTATCACTTGGAACCACTTAAATCCTACTTTTTATATATAATAAAATCACTTTTTACTTATTAGTTAACTCAGAGTATGTATTAATACGGGGCGGGGGGGGAGACGGACACAGCTTTGCATCTCTGTGTTATAGAGGGTGAACAATTTATGAGTTTACCCTGTATAAGATTTATACAGGATAAAACAGATTTATTTGGGGTTTGGGCCCCAGTGGGAGTTAGGCATCTGAGTGTTAGAGACAGGAACACGTCTTAAGTTGCTTTCAGTTAAGCCTGCAGTTTGTGGGACGTGGTTCAGACCTGGGTCTGTGTTTGTAGCCAGCCAGCATGTCTGGCACAACCAGGCAGGGTTCTAGAGTCCCAAGCTGGCAGGGCAGGCAGGGACAGAAGTAGTCTTGGCACATCAGTTGGCAGCCCCAAGGGGGGTTTCTGTGATCCAACCTTTCACCCTTAGGTCCCTGGTATTTATCCCACTGATGGCTAAGGAGAGAGATGATTGCTCTCTATAAATACTTCTTTTGGTTAGGCTAAGCAAGCCAAGCTCTTTGAGTCTCCTCTTGTAATAAGGATCATCCTAGTAGCCCTATTCTGTACCAGTTTGAATTAATCTTTCTTAAATGTGGGAGACCAGAACTGCACACAGTTCCAATATGATGAGGTTCAACAAGGACAAGCGCAGAGTCCTGCATTTAGGACGGAAGAATCCCATGCACTGCTACAGACTAGGGACCGAATGGCTGGGCAGCAGTTCTGCAGAAAAGGACCTAGGGATTACGGTGGACGAAAAGCTGAATATGAGTCAGTGTGCCCTTGTTGCCAAGAAGGCTAATAGTATTTTGGGTTGTATAAGTAGGGGCATTTCCAGCAGATCGAGGGACGTGATCATTCCCCTCTATTCGGCACTGGTGAGGCCTCATTTGGAGTACTGTGTCCAGTTTTGGGCCCCACACTACAAGAAGGATGTGGATAAATTGGAAAGAGTCCAGCGGAGGGCAACAAAAATGATTAGGGGGCTGGAGCACATGACTTACACAGAGAGGCCGAGGGAACTGGGATTGTTTAGCCTGCAGAAGAGAAGAATGAGGGGGAATTTGATAGCTGCTTTCAACTACCTGAAAGGGGGTTCCAAAGAGGATGGATCTAGACTGTTCTCAGTGGTAGAAGATGACAGAACAAGGAGTAATGGTCTCAAGTTGCAGAGTGGGAGGTTTAGGTTGGACATTAGGAAAAACTTTCACTAGTAGGGTGGTGAAGCACTGGAATAGGTTACCTAGGGAGGTGGTGGAATCTCCTTCCTTAGAGGTTTTTAAGGTCAGGCTTGACAAAGCCCTAGCTGGGATGATTTAGTTGGGTTTGGTCCTGCTTTGAGCAGGGGGTTGGACTAGATAACCTCCTGAGGTCCCTTCCAATCCTGAGGAGATTCTATGATTCTATGACAGTAATCCAGATGAGGTCTCACTAGTGCCTTGTATAAAGATACTAACACTTCCCTGTCTCTACTGGAAATACCTTGCCTGATGCACCCTAGGGCCATGTTAGCCTTTTTCACAGCCGCATTATAGTCATCCTGTGATCAACCAATACACCCAGGTCTCTCTCCTTCTCTGTCACTTCCAACTGATAAGTCCGCAATTTATAGCAAAAATTCTTGTTAGTTCCTAAATGCATGACCTTGCAAGTTGAACTATTAAATTTAATCCCTTTTCTATTATTCCAGTTTACAAGGTTGTCCAGATCTTTTTGTATGATATTCCAGTCCTCCTCCATATTGGCAATACTCCCAACTTTGTGTCATCTGCAAATTTGATTAGCACGCTACCACTTTTTGTGCCGTCAGTAATAAAAATGTTAAATAAGATTAGTCCCAAAACTGATCCCTAAGGAACTCCACTAGTAACCTCCTTCCAGCCTGACAGTTCACCTTTCAGTGTGACCTGTTGCAGTCTCCCCTTTAATCAGTTCCTTATCCATCTTTTAGTTCTCATATTAATCCCCATCTTCTCCCACTTAACTAATATTTCTCATGTGGAACTGTATGAAATGCCTTATGAAAACCAGGTAGATTAGATCTACTGCATTTCTTTTTTTTTTTTAGACAAATCAGTTTTCTCAAAGAAAGATATTAGTAACTTTGTTCCTACCTCTTGAATACAACAATTGAAACAATTGTGGAAAAATCTACAATTACTTTCTATTGTATAGGCGCCTTACTTTTTGCAAAAAGAACAAGGAATACTTGTGGCACCTTAGAGACTAAAATTTATTTGGGAATAAGCTTTCATAGGCTAAAACCCACTTCATCAGATGCATATATATATATATATATATATATATATATATATATATATATATATATATACACACACACACACACACACACACACATATACATACACACATATATATATATATATACACACACAGGCTTGGAACAGATCATTTAACTTTAGGAAACATCCTAACAGCCCTTTCTTATCGTAATCACCCATTAATCACTCTGTTTATAAACAAAATTCTGACTCCCTGCCTCAGGGGCACAAGCTAGGAGCAGCTGTCTCCTGTCTGCTCTCCAGAACTCATTACATTGCACACTCAGGCTGCCTGCCTGAGGCTTGCAAATTGGGGGAGGGAGGGCAATGCCCTGCCATGCACCTCCCCCCACCCTCCCCGCCAATCTGCCTATGGATCTGACCTCAGTAGGGAGAATTTGGCCCATTTTGACAGCAAGTCAATAGTCTGAAAAAAAACCCTGCTGACTGCCAAGATTCCCTGCAATGGTGCAGATGAGGGTGAAGCACACTCAATATTCCTCTTTTGGGAGGGCTGTCAGACATTTCCTCTAGTTTTATTGGGAGGAGAATGCGTGTGTATGACCCCAGGAAACATGAATTACTGACTGTAAAATTCCGTGGTGAGGGGTGTACTTTATTCTGCATTCATTCAACGATGCACACATTTGTTCTTACTTGGACATGCATCCCCCGTAGTATGGGGACCACAATTTTAGAGCAACAGCGAGCTCCATGCAAGCAGATGCCTGCACCGACACAGAGATCTATTGAAATCAGTGAGCGAGGCACTACAGAGTCATGGGAATTCATCCACAGAGCTTTTTGCAGGATCAGGGCCTTAGACTGCACACTCTCTGCAGTTGAGACTTTGTATTCTTATGTTTGGAAAGCTCAGAGTAGATGCTACCACAATCTAAATAGTAAGGAGAAATTCAGACTTGGCTAATTAGGCACAAGTCAAGTCCCCATGACTTCAATAGGGCTTACATTTACTTATGCCAGGGCTGACTTTGGTCCAGTGTGTCAGAGTTGAAACTATGGGGAAAGAGAAACAATCAATCTTAAGCTAAAAAAGTGACCTTAAACTTGTTATCCTGTTTGTTTTTAATTCATTGTTTGTGCTGAGACATTTGAAATAAATACCCCGCCATTTACGGGAGGCTCCCACAAAAAACACTGCTTCTTCCACAGCAGCAGCTGTACTGGAGACATTTACAGAGCTAAACAAACAGGATCAGTTATTATATGTCAATGTGCAAACCAGGAAGTAAACAAGAGAAGTCAAGTTAGCTGAAGTTTCATTAGAAACATTGGGAATTGGGGGAAAACCAGGGCTGTGATCCAGGGTAATGTGTCCTCAACCTTCTGAGCTGCATAACCCCCAGAAAATTGGCAGCTGATTCCATATATGGCCAAGCTATCCAGGGGAAAGAAAGTCAATGAAGGCTTACGCTCCCAAGTACCTAAATCACTTTTGAAAATGGCACTTAAGGTGTCTATTTAGGCACTTTACTCCCATTCATCTCAACACCTTTGAGGATCTGGACCTTCAGTGCTTTTGAAAATGTTATCCATGGTCCCTAGATAATTCCTCCCTGGTTTTATATGGAGTTGAATGCACACTTGGACAGTGAGTGTAGAGATGTCCTGTCCAAGACACCCCTCCTACTTTCCTGACATCCTCTGGGGATGGTGGGCCAGTATTTTACACCCCACAATCTCCTCTTCCTCTTGGCAAAGTGCTGCTGACTACTTCCCCTACCTGACTGTTCAGGGCACTGCCAAGTAGGTTTGCTGCCTAGCACACATAGGGTCTTCTCATGCAGGGTCAGGAAGCCTTCCTTCCTGCTCCATTTATCAGACATGGTTTCTGGGGTACTAATTTCCAGGACAGCCAGGCTGCCCCTATGCATTCTGAACATTGCTCCTGCTTAGATCACACAGACTGACTGTATAATGTTTGCAGTGGGGATCCCTGCTCACAGAGGGTGAGTAGCCTCAGCAGTGAATCCTCAGTTCCACCCTTAAGAGCACTAGGTTAAAAAAAAATGTCCATTCTCCCCCACCCCCACTCATCCTGGGCCAGATTGCAAACCTCACACTCTCACTGGCAAGTAGCCCCATAGAAATTAAAAGGACTCTTGATTGTCCATGGCAGTAAGGGGTTCATAGTTTGGCCCTTTAAGGGCTGGTCCACACTAGGGGGGGGGTGTCGATCTAAGATACGCAACTTCAGCTACGTGAATAATGTAGCTGAAGTCGAATATCTTAGATCGATTTTAAAAGGTACTTACCGCTGGTCCACACGGCAGCGGGCAGGCTCCCCCGTCGACTCCGCTTACTCCTCACGTGGAGCTGGAGTTCTGGAGTGGACGGGGAGCAGTTCTGGGATCGATTTCTCACGTCTAGATGAGACGCAATAAAATCGATCTCAGAACATCGATCGCTATCCGCCGAATCGGATGGGTAGTGTGGATGTAGCCTCAATTACCTCAAAATTTTTTGGAATTAATTGCCAGTGCCTGTAAACTAGACTGCATTAAAGTTGTTAGTAGAACTGTGTTAATAACGGATGTTTCAGTTTGCTGTCAAAA
Source organism: Macrochelys suwanniensis (assembly GCA_033296515.1). NCBI lineage: Eukaryota > Metazoa > Chordata > Testudines > Chelydridae > Macrochelys > Macrochelys suwanniensis. The sequence goes on along the minus strand of CM065777.1, from coordinate 186,202,626 downwards.
CCAAAAGACTTGTCTTGAGTCCACTCACAACAGACTGGTCTTCTTCCATAGGGGGACTGGGCACGGCTGTGACAGAAGCCAATGCATTCAAGGGGATTACGCACATGCTTAAATACCAAGCTCAGACAAGGCCTTAGATGGAAGTTCCTTGAGGCAGAGACCACATTATCTCTGAATTTTGTACAACATCAAACACACTGTTCACCAATAAAATATAATAAATAATTCCCTTAATCCCAATGGTGCTGAATGTGAATTAAGACCTGCTCAGGGGTGATGGCATTCAGTCAGCATTCCAGCTGGAACATACCAGGTATATGGAGCAGTCCGCTGTTAAATACACTATGGCGTGCTGATTTCTCCTAAGTACCACCACCACATGGATGTGAAAAAGTGAAATTGTTTCTAAATCTGAAATCACAGAACATAAGGGCCTATGGAGTTAGCACAGGGGATGAATACCCTGAGCTCTAAGCATCCTAGAACATGATGTTCTGAAGCTGGTTTACTGAAGCTTGGTTAGTGGCAGACGCATTGCACTGAGTAACGTTTCAGGACTTAATGTAACAGAGCAGAATTTAGCCCAGCCTTGAGTTCAGAGAAACCCCTGAACTCAGTGGCGTTACACCCATATAAATCTGAAGTAAGCGGGCCGATTATTTGAGTATCCTCATCTCCCAATGACATCTAAGAACTTTGAAATTCTGAGCACTCTGTCATTGGGTCAGATAATCAGCTGGTGTACATAATAGAGTTTGATAGCTTGAATGGCTTGAATGGATGGACACCACTATGAGCCAGCTGAGGATCTAATCCAATTGGTTTTATAGATGAGGACTTTCAGCAACTTGCAAGATCAGATCCTTCTCACTTATGCTAGCTTTATACCTGTGACATTCCTTGGACTTCACCAGAGTTACTCCTAATTTACATCAGGGGCAGAGAATCAGGACCTCAGGATTTAGTAACCATTTACCAAAGGTCATGGCAGTTCTCCATCTCTTCCAATTTTAAGAATCAAGACTGGATTTTTTTTTTTTGAAATGTTCCATTTCAAAAGGAATAATTTTGGGGAAGTTCTACGTCCTGTGTTATACAGGAGGTTAGTTTACATCACCAAAATCATCTCTTCTGGCCTTGGAATCTATGCCTATGGCTATCCGTACAGAGTCAGCTTCAGTGATAAGTGAGACTTTTAAAACAATCTATTATAGTACATTATAGCAGGGTCCATAATATAGTTAAGGTGGAGGAGGAGTTCACATTGTAACTCCCTTTTCTTTCCCACAGATTTCTGACACTTTCACTTTCTGCACAGAGTTGTTCCATGCTTGATCTGCCCAGAGGTGAATTCTTTCAAAAGTTCGAATACTAATGTTGGGAGAGTGGAAAGTAACACGTTGTCCGCCTTGTGTTAGAATTTTTCTTCTAACAGAGCTATGATGAAGCATGACTGACACCTGAAACTTGGTAAGGACACGGTCCTCAGAGCAAGAGCTTTTGATTGAAGAAAGAATTGGTTTGCCTTTAATGGATATGACTTTTAGATGCATTGAGTTGGAGGGGGCAACTGACATGCTTAAAGTTAATCACACACATGTGGTTTGCTGAATTGGGGCCTACAGAGGCACCACAGAAGGATTTGCACAGACCTGTCCCATATTTTCAGTCAAACGAAGCAAGTTTTCTTATTCCACACAAAATGTAAAACAGGGAGAGGCCAACAGCTTTGGGAGTGTAGAGCAGTGGCTCTGTCTTTCCAGACTGCTAGACTCCTGGAAGGAGTACAGCAGATTTGTCTTCCATACCCGCAAGTTTCACCTCACTTAAAAAAAACAAAACACACACACTACTTGCTTACAAAAATCAGACATAAAAATACAAAAAAGTATCTCAGCACACTATTACTGAAAAATTGCTTACTTTCTCATTTCTACCATATGATTATAAAATACATTGGAATATAAATATTGTACTTACATTTAAGTGTATAGAGCAGTATAAACAAGTCATTGTCTGCATGAAATTTGAGTTTGTACTGATTTTGCTAGTGCTGTTAATGTAGCCCATTATAAAACTAGACAAATATCTAGATGAGTTGATGTACCCCCGGAAGACCTCTGGGTAACCCTGTTTGAGAACCACTGGTGTAGAGGAATTGGGTAATATTCCTTTACTAGTACAGGAACCCTCTAGTGCGGGGTGGGCAGACTACAGCCCATGGGCCGGATCTGGCCCATGAGCCGTTTTAATCTGGCCTGCGAGCTCCCACTGGGGAATGGGGTCTGGGGCTTGCCTTGCTCCAGCGCTCCAGCCGGGGGCCACACCAGGCAGCTCCTGGAAGCAGCCACATGGCCCTGCTCTGAGGGTCGGTGGCTGATCCACACGTAGGAACCAGAGATGGGACATGTCACTGCTTCCAGGAGCTGCTTGAGGTAAGTGCTGCTTGGAGCCTGCACCCCTGAGCCTCTCTCCACACCCCAAAACCCTACCCCAGCCCTGATCCCCTGCCCGCTCTCCAAACCCTTCGATCCCAGCATGGAGCACCCTCCTGCATCCCAAACCTCTCATCCCCAACCCCACCCCAGAGCCCACACCCACCCTCCTGCACCCCCAGCTGGAACCTGCACCCCTGCCTCAATCCCCTTCCCACCCTCCAAACCCCTCAGTCCCAGCCAGAGCACCTGGCCCTCCTATACCCCAAACTCGTCATCCCCAGAGCCCTCACCCCCTCCTGCACCCCAACCCCAATTTTTTGAGCATTCATGGCCCACCATGCAATTTCTATTCCCCGATGTGACCCTTGGGCCAAAACGTTTGTGGGCCTCCTTATCTTCTATTGCAGAAGCCATCATAACTTAACAGAGCAGCAGTGTATATGTAACTCAGCTTTGTATATAGTATAGTAAGTAGTGTTCTACATTTTCAGTTTTTATTTGTAAAAAAATTCTGGGAATTTTTTGGTGTTTGTTTTCCTAATATTAAAACTGGGATGAAAGTGGGTTTAAAAAACCCCAAACAAAAAACACACACCACATGTACAGAAAAGAACAAAAGAAAAAACCACCTTTTACAATATACACATTGAAACTTTATAAAAAAATGTACAATTACACTGGAGTAAAATGGTATTTTCGTCTCTGAGCTAATAGTTTGTCCAGCAATCCTGGTTTGTGTATACTCACATAATTTTCTTCAAAGTATCCTCACTCATGTTTAGGGTGACCAGCCAGCAAATGTGAAAAATCAGGACAGGGGGTGGGGGATATTAGGAGCCTATGTAAGAAAAAGACCCAAAAATTGGGACTGTCCCTATAAAATCAGAACATCTGGTCACCCTACTCATGTTGAGCCTGTTGCTGTCTTGGAGGGAATTAAACTTTGAAAATAAGCCCTCTGCATCAACAGATACAGGGGATGCACTGAGAGCTCACTGTGCCACTTTGCTGAAGTTGGGAAGTGTGTCTTGAGGACTGCTATGAAAAGCCAGGACATCCAGTTTCACATTGACCGGGTTAGGCATGTTCATTCATGTAAGTAGTAAATTCCCCTTTCAGATTTGAACTGTCATCTGCAGGAAAATAGCTGAGCACTCTGGCATAACGGTCACAGTCTGCTGCAAAATTCACCTTGAGGAAGGGGTGCAACACCTGGATGACATTCCAAAAAGAATCTTTGGCAACCACTTCAGAGTTCAGATTACGGGCCACAGTTGTCTCCCATTTCTCGCTGAGCATTGTGTTGAAGGTTTTAAATGCTTTTTTGGTGTTCTCATGTTGCGGGGTGAGAAAGATTTCCAGAAACAGCTGGGTTTTCGTCGTATGTTTCTCCTGCAGCTTTTGGGCTCACTTCAGCGGAGATTTTGGTGGTTAGGACCCGGTAAACATCTGTATTGGTAGTAGTTGGAGAAAATGCCAGTGTTTTCTGTGTGTCACAGTGTGATTCCAAATTTTCAAGAATGAAGATTACCTTGGTGCGTAGAATCTGGTAGTCATTCTGGTTATTTGCCAGTCTCTTCAGAGTTTCTCCTTTAGAACCAACAAACTCAAGATGACGTAGGAGAGGCATTAGCACAATCCACACATTATTTATATGATATGCAGTGAAGTACAAGCTCATTCACTGATGTGGCACAACAGGGATTGGTAATTGGCAGTCGGCTCTGCACATATCTCGTACTGTGTAAAACAGAGACGTCAACTTGTTCACATGCTTGAAAATAGCCCCAAATCCAGTTACACAAGATTTCATGTCTTTAATTTCTTTTGTAGCAGTAGCTGCTGACAGCGGAACATTAATCAGATGAGCAGGACAGATAGGGTGACCAGATGTCCCGATTTTATAGGGACAGTCCTGATTTTTGGTTCTTATATAGGCTCCTATTACTCCCCCACCCCCTTTCCCGATTTTTCACACTTGCTGTCTGGTCACCCTAAGGACAGGCAATACGTAGTTTTCCAGTTTCTGGTTGAGCTTAATCTCCAGTGCAAATTTAGTCATGTAGGAAGCATAATCTGTGTTAGTTGTGGGTAGAGGGATGCTGGGAGCTGGGTAGGATCACCCTCCCCCCCGATTTGCTGCTGAAGCTGGCTGCCCTCACTCTGCCCCCTCACTATCAGCAGGCAAGGGTCGCCTCCGGTTGTGGCCACATAACCAAAGTTAGTTGGTACAAAGACATGTCAGTTACTGCTGACTCAACAAAACATATGTCAGCAAAGGGGATGAATGTCACATCGGCACAAAACAATGGGGGTTTATTCGCTTTGAAATAAAAAAAATGAAAACAAAAGGCCAATGCATCAGGAGACTGTAAACACAAAAAAACCCAGACTAGATACCACGTTCAGTTTAGATACTAAAGCAGTGTCATTTTCTTTCAGATGCAGACAACCTCACACAAAGTATTAGGAAGGTGTTTTACTGCTGGACAGTATTGTCGCACAGTCACCAAGAGGCCCCTCTGCAATTAACAGTGGTTGCCTAGTGAAACAAAGAGCACGCACAAATTCTGTGACAATCATGCATCAGAAGTTTCACCAAAGAGAAAACCACCCTCACGAGAGGCATACAGCTCTTACTGCTGTTCTTTTTGCACTGTTGTGAAAGCAAAGACACGTTCTACCAGTGTAAACACCTTTTGGCCTCCGAAGGATCTCTCAGTTCCAAAAGTGACCACTCTGGCCAGCATTTCTGCTGCTCTGACGCCCGGTAAACAGACGTCCCCCACCTTCCCCTGTAAGCCCCGGGAAGTTTGAAACTCCCTTTCCCTTTGCTTGTAGATACTGCAGGGAAAGCAGCTAGACAGCAGGGGTTTAAAAAAAAAAAAAGTCATGAAAGAAACAAGGAAGTAATGAGGCTGCTGGGACACAGAATATCAGGGTTGGAAGGGACCTTAAGAGGTCATCTAGTTCAACCCCCTGCTCAAAGCAGGACCAATCCCCAATTTCTTTTCTTTTTTTCCCCCAGATCCCTAAATGGCCCCCTCAAGGATTGAACTCACAACCCTGGGTTTAGCAGGCCAATACTCAAACCACTGAGCACGGGGAACTGAGCAGGGACCCAGAATGCCTTCCGCTCACTGCCCTCCTTCCCACAAGACCTATCAAGAGAGCTGCACTGTGGGATAGCTGCCCTACCGCGCTGCTCTCGTCCGCGATGGAAATGCTGCTAGTGCAAACACTGACGCTTGAGGAATTAAGTGAGTACACAAACCAGCACTTTTCTTTCACCGGTTCCCTATCACCGGTGAAACTTACAGTGCAAAAACTCTGCAAGTGTAGACATACCCTTAGAATTCTCACTTCAGTTTGTGTGTTACAATGGCATGAGTTTACTGGAATGGACATTTTTGCTCAGTTAAAAGCCAACTCAACAGAAATAGGATTTTTTTTTTTTAAAAAAAAAGTAAAAATCCAAATTTGTATTTCCTTTTCTCAAGTGATGCTTAGCTCACTTTTTACATTCAGCTAATGGAGAGTGAAACACCAGTGAGACCTGCCTGGCCTGTTCTGCCAGTTTACTACTGTGCTACCCAGTTACGTAAAGTTTGGAAGGCAAGCACTGCAGGGGAGGGTGTGTGTCCAACTTAAACAAATGTTTCAAAGGGCTCATGCATGCAACACTTATGATTTGGGCAAGGACTCGCATTGACTTCAATGGGAACTGACTCACCTAAGTAAACAGTGAATGAGTAAAGCTTCTAGGATTGGGTCGGGGTCAGTATTGCTGTGACATCCATGTGGGTGCCACTGTCAGATCACGGCCCCTCTGATTTAATCGGGTTTCCATGTGGATGCAGGGGTGAGCCCACATTGCAAATTAAGACCCTGATCCTGCAATTCAAACACTTGTTTTATACCAGACCCCACCTTTTGATCCGACAAGCTAGTTTATTAGGAAATGCATTTGCTGATCTGTCTCCTATTTTCAGAGTTTCTGTGAAAGCTTAGGAACCGTGCTTCTACCATGTACTAGCATTACTAGCTGCTTTTGTTTAATTACTGTTGAGTTCTGGTGTTACTTCAGACTCACACGTCGGTAACTGAAGGCAAGATGTGGTCATTAAGAAGCTGGGAATCAAGCTACTTTGGGTTGTGTTATATTCTGATTGGACTTCAGGGAATTAAGAGTTGATTACGGGCTGGTCTACCCTACAAAGTTAGGTCAGCTTACCTACATCACTCAGGGCTGAGAATAATTTCATGCAATGTGTGATCTAGTTAAGCCAACCTATGCCCCAGTGTAGACACTGCTAGGTCAACAAAAGAATTCCTAGCACTGCCTCTTGGGCTGTGTCTACACTGAACAGCTTACAGTGGCACAGCTGTTCCGCTAAAGCCTTGCCGCTATAAGGCATGCAGTGTAGCCGCTCTATGCCGGAGGAGAAAGCTCTCCTGACAACAAAATGAAACCACCCCCAAACAGGGGGCAGTGACTTTGTTGGCGGGAGTCTTCCACCAATCAATAAGCTATTTTTCCTGGATTTCGGATTTTTTGGCCACATACTCAAATCCTTCGTTAATAAAAGCAAAACGTTGACAAGTGAATGCTGCACCTTCATTTAAACTGTAATCCCTGGAAAAGCATGACAAGTTAAAAAAGTTACAAGGCCTGATTCTGCTCTCACTTTCACCTGTGAGTCAGGTGTTACTCCATTGACCTCTGAAAATTATGCCGGCTGATAGCGAATGAACTGCAGGATGGCAGATAAAGACAATCAGCCGGATGTTAGCTGCACAAGCAGGATGTAGAAGCTGCCCTGCAAGTACTTCAGACCTATCATCATTAACAAGATCTGATTGTATCTGTCATTCTAATAGCAGCAGCCAGTGCAGTTCAAGCTAGATGTCACTGATCCCCATTCCTTTATACAAAGGAGCAGGGGAGTAAATGCCTTTTGCAATTGCTGGAGCTTTTGAGAATCAAGGTGAAGGGAAGACCAGGAAGGACTAAGGGTACGTCTATACTACAGAATTAGGTCGAATTTATAGAAGTCGATATTTTAAAACCCAAATTTATGGAATCGATTGTGTGTGTCCCCACTAAAGAGCGTTAAGACCATGAGGTCGATTGACTGTGTCCACAGTAGCGGGGCTAGCATCGACTTTCGGAGCATTGCATTGCGGGTAGCTATCCCACAGTTCCCGCAGTCTCCGCCGCCCATTGGAATTCTGGGTTGCGATCCCAAAGCCTGATGGGGCAGAAAACATTGTCGCTGGTAGTTCTGGGTACATGTCATCCCTCCCTCCCTCCGTGAAAGCAATATTTTTTGCGCCTTTTTTCCGGGGTTTCCGTGTTTGCTACGGAAGCCTGCTCAGCTCACAATTACCGTACATCTCCAGCGTACGCCTGGACATTAGGTCTAGTGGGGATTCAGTCACACTATAATACGGGCAGAGGGATAGCTCAGCGTTCTGAGCGTTGTCCCGCTAAACCCGGCGTTGCGAGCTCAATCCTTGAGGGGGCCATTCCGCCTGAGGCTGGTAGTCGCGGGACTACACAGCAGAAGCTCCTTGCCTTCTAGCTGCAGATGGTGCAATATGCCATAAATGGTCGTGGTCACGGGACCATACAGCAGAAGCTCCTTGCCTGCTAGCTGCAGATTGTACAATATGATTGGAATTCGTGTGCTCCTGGCCGGCGGCCTATGGTGTGGCTGGCCGGGGGCGCTTGGACATAAATGGGAGTGACCAGAGTGACTCTGGTCATTCTCTTTTTTACGTTTTGTTTAAGGGAGATTCAGTACTGCCTGGAACACGGGTGGAGGGATAGCTCAGCGGTCTGAGCGTTGGCCCGCTAAACCCGGGGTTGCGAGTTCAATCCTTGAGGGGGCCAGGAGATGATGATGGATATCAAGCATATTGTACCATCTGCTGCTAGAAGGGAAGGCGCCTAACCCTTGCTCACCGCATATTGTACCATCTGCAGCTAGAAGGAAATGAGCCTAACCCTTGCTCCCCCCTCCCTCCGTGAAAGCAACTGAGGGGGGAGCAAAAAATCCTTTCGCGCTTTTTTTCATATGGGCGCCATATTGCTGACTCCATTGTTATCCACCCCCCGCTTCTGCTGCCACTCTGCTGTCCTGCAAACAGCATACCAGGGAAAGCATGGAGCACGATCAGATCACCGCGGCTGTTCTCGCCGTTATGAACGCCACACGCATTGTCCAGGAGTATATGGAGAACGAGAACCAGGAGCTGCTAGAGCTACAGCAGGCGAGGAGGCGACAGCAGCGCCCTGAGGACAGTGATGAGGACATGGACACAGACCTCTCTCAAAAAAGGCCCCCCCGCAAGGTGGACATCATGGTGTTAATGGGGCTTGTTGATACAGTGGAACGCCGATTCTGGGCCCGGGAAACAAGCACAGACTGGTGGGACCACATAGTGCTGCAGGTCTGGGATGAATCCCAGTGGCTGCGAAACTTTCGCATGCGTAAGGGCACTTTCATGGAACTTTGTGAGTTGCTTTCCCCTGCCCTGAAGCGCAAGAACACCAAGATGAGAGCAGCCCTCACAGTACAGAAGCGACTGGCGATAGCCCTGTGGAAGCTTGCAACGCCAGACAGCTACCGGTCAGTCGCGAATCAATTCGGAGTGGGAAAATCTACAGTGGGGGCTGTTGTGATGCAAGTAGCCAGGGCGATCACCAAGCTGCTGGTACCAAGGGTTGTGAGTCTGGGAAATGTGCAGCTCATACTGGATGGCTTTGCAGCAATGGGGTTCCCGAACTGTGGAGGGGCGATAGACGGAACCCATATCCCTATCTTGGCACCGGACCACCAAGCCAGCGAGTACATAAACCAAAAGGGTTACTTTTCAATAGTGCTGCAAGCACTGGTGGATCATAAGGGACGTTTCACCAACATCAATGTGGGATGGCCGGGAAAGGTACATGACGCTCGCATCTTCAGGAACTCTGGTCTGTTTCGGCTGCTGCAGCAAGGGACTTTCTTCCCAGACCAGAAAATAACTGTTGGGAATGTTGAGATGCCTATAGTTATCCTTGGGGACCCAGCCTACCCCTTAATGCCATGGCTCATGAAGCCATACACAGGTAGCCTGGACAGTAGTCAGGACCTTTTCAACTATAGGCTGAGCAAGTGCAGAATGGTGATGGAATGTGCATTTGGGTGTTTAAAAGCTCGCTGGCGAAGTTTATTGACTAGGTTAGATCTCAGCGAAAACAATATTCCCATTATTATTACTGCTTGCTGTGCGCTCCACAATATCTGTGAGAGTAAGGGGGAGACGTTTATGGCGGGGTGGGAGGTTGAGGCAAATCGCCTGGCCACTGGTTATGCGCAGCCAGACACCAGGGCTATTACAAGAGTACAGCAGGGTGCGTTGCGCATCAGGGAAGCTTTGAAAACCAGTTTCATGAATGGCCAGGATGCTGTGTGAAAGTTCTGTTTTTCCCCAGTAATGAAAAGCCCCGCCCCTTCATTCACTCTACTTCCCTTTACCCAAACTGCCCTGCCCTCCCCCCTGCGATCACCGCTCTCAGAGGAAATAAAGTCATTGTTGCTTAAAAATCATGCATTTTTTATTAATTCGTAAAACAAAGAGGGGGAACTATGGGGGTAACTGCCACAGTCTCCCGGGATAGCTGGTGGAGGAAGGGAAGCACCAGGATGGGTGGTGGAGGAGGGGATGAGGGAAGGACAAGGACACACAGCACTTTAAAACTTATTGAATGCCAGCCCTTTCTTGCTTGGACTGTTCTCTTGGCTTGAGTGGTTGGGTGCACGGAGGCCGCCCAAACGCGTTCTTGGGCGTCTCGGGGATGAGGTTATGGGACTCGGGAAGGAGGGCTGTTGGTTACACAGGGGCTGTAGCGGCAGTCTGGGCTCAGGCGGCCTTTCCTGAACCCTACGCCTTTCCTCAGCCATAAGCCGGAGGATTTCCGTTTGATCCTCCAGTAGCCTCAGAATTGCATCCTGCTTTCTCTCTGCATGCTGACGCCACCTACTCTCTTCATCATGCCACCTGTCCGCACGATCAAAATCTGCCTTCCTGGACTCCGACAGTGTCTGCCTCCACGCATTCTGCTGGGCAGCTTCAGTGTGGGAGGATTCCATGAGTTCTGAGAACATATCATCTCGATTCCTTTTTTTTTTACTTCTAATCTTCGCTAGCCTCTGGGACGGTGATGAAGGGGGTGGCGTTGAAACATTTGCAGCTGCGGGAGGAAACAAACGGGAGAGGAGTAGTTTAAAAGACACATATTAGAGAACAATGCTCCAAACATTACATATCACATGTGCATTTGGTCCAAGGTTGCACTTTGCCTGTTATATTGAGGGTCTGCCGGTTTGGTGTGAGAGATCACACAAGCAGGTCCGGCGGGCAACAGAATTCGGCTTGCACACAGCCATGGTAAGCCACAGTCTATAGGCTTCTTTAACCTTCATAACGTGGGAATGTTTTCAAACAGCAACCCCCTCATTTCCCATAACAAACAGCCTTTGGGCTGGCAATTTAAAACTGGTTGGCAATTGAAAAGGGAGGGGCGGCGGTTTTTGGGTTAACGTGCAGCGCGAACCTAATCGACACCCCCACACACACACAGACACACATCCAAGATGTTCGCTGTTCCCCCTCCCCCCACCGCGTGGGTCACAGCGGGGAAGATTTCTGTTCAGCCACAGGCAAACAGCCCAGCAGGGACGGAGCCCCTCTGAATACCCCCTTAATAAAATTCCCCTATTTCAACCAGGTGACCATGAATGATATCACTCTTCTGAGGATAACACAGACAGATAAAGAACGGATGTTGCTTGAATGCCAGCAAACACCGGGACCATACGCTGCCATGCTTTGCAAAGCAATGATTCCAGACTACGTGCTACTGGCCTGGCGTGGTAGAGTGTGTTACCACGGAGCACAGGATAAGGCTGCCCTCCCCAGAAACCTTTTGCACAGGCTTTGGGAGTACATCCAGGAGATCTTTCTGGAGATGTCCCCGGAGGATTTCTGCTCCATCCCCGAACATGTTAACAGACTTTTCCAGTAGCTGTAGCTGTACTGGCCGCGAATTAATCATTAAACACGCTTGCTTATAAAACATGTATTAATTAACAGAGGTACACTCACCAGAGGCACCAGAGGTCCCTTCTCCTGCATCGAGCACGCCTTGGGTGGGTTCGTAGGGTACTGCCTCCAGGGTGACAAAGAGTTCCTGGCTGTCGGGGAAAAGGGCTTCTCCACTTCCTTGCTGTGTCTGGGCGCTATTTTCAGCATCATTATCATCATCATGCTCCTCTGTGGTTTCTGATGATCCACATACGGAGTCATACCACATGGGTGGGTCAGTGCTGGCTGCACCTCCTAGAATGGCATGCAGCTCATCATAGAAGCGGCATGTCTGGGGCTCTGACCCAGAGCGTTTGTTTGCATCTCTGGTTTTTTGGTAGGCTTGCCTGAGCTCCTTAATTTTCACGCAGCACTGTTGCGCGTCCCTGTTGTAGCCTCTGTCCTGCATGCCCTTGGAGACTTTGGCATATGTATTGGCGTTTCTTCTTTTGGACCGTAGCTCTGCTAGCACGGTTTCATCTCCCTATACAGCGATCAGATCGCGTACTTCACCATCGGTCCATGCTGGAGCTCGTCTTCGGTTCTGGGACTCCATCATGGTCACCTCTGCTGATGAGATCTACGCTCACCTGCAGCTCACCACGCTGGCCAAACAGGAAATGAAATTCAAAAGTTCGCGGGGCTTTTCCTGTCTACCTGGGCGGAGCATTGGAGCTCAGACTGCTGTCCAGAGCGGTCAAATGTTGCACTGTGGGATAGATCCAGGAGGCCAATACCGTCGAATTGCGTCCTCACTAAGCCTACATCGATTCGGCAATATCGCTTTAAGCACTAATCCCCTCGTTGGGGGTGGAGTGGCGAGATCGATTTTAAGAGCCCTAGAAGTCGATGTTAAGGGCTTCGTCGTGTGGACGGGTGCACGGATCAATCAAAATAACGCTAATAAATTCGACCTAAACTCGTAGTGTAGACCAGGGCTAAGTTACAATAATCTAGACAGGAGTTAACTATCCACTAATGTGCTTTTAAGGAGGGCTAATAACTGTAGCAACATTCAGCAAGAGTACAGAAAGATTAAATAGACATGTTAGGATCCAATCCTGTAAACCCTCACCAACCTCCAAAAGTAACCGAAGTCAAAGTACATGGACTTTGTCTGTAAGACACTGAAGCAACTATAATGTTGCCTCCTTTCATATAGTGGTCTTCATTCCAATCACTGAATAAAGGGATATTAGTCAGTTGGAATGAGCTTATGTGCATAATTTGTTTACAACAAACTACAAAAATGGACAAGCAAGACCTAGTACCTAGCGCTGCACATGCATTCAAAAGACCATTATCCTTTTATATGTTGCAGCTAAGAGTCCTAAAAGCCCCAGAAATCAACTCCAACAATAGTTTACAGCGGACAGACTGACATTTCAAGTGGATTTTGGAGGGCAGGAAAGTTTCCGCACCCACCCACGTCAAAGGAGCGTCATTCTTAAACTTAGAAACTGGGGATTTACTCACCCTTAAGTTTTTGCAAGAGTTTTACAATAGCTTTGGCAAGAAAGGTGCATGTCAGAAGCGGATAATAAAACAGCCTACAGAGGATTGAAACTGATTAGATTGCAGCTTCTCAAACCTATCAGGGCAGAAAGCAGCCAGATACACCCAGCTGAGAATTTCCTGCTTGTGTGAGGGGAGCTCTCAGATGGCAGAGCCAGCATACCCAGCTCTTGTGCCACCTTGTTCACCTGGTGTTGGAGGGAGGTTAACATTCTGGCTAGAGCCAGCTGGCATTCTGTCCCTTGGAAACCATTGCCAGCTAGCACAGGTCAGAGCACTCTGCTAGAGTACAGATCTGCTCTTAGAATCACAGATTTAAGTGCCCCCCCCCCCCCCGGAGTGTCCCCATCTCCAGCTACTGTGCCAAGAGGAAACAGCTCAGCAGAGAATCTGGCCATTGTGCTTCTCATGAGCTTTTATACCACAGCTCCCTAACCACCAAGACATCGGTTTGCATGCACTGAACAATAGCAGGTTTATCAGGCACATCTCTACCTTCAGAGGCTTCATTTTGTCATGAAAGCGATCTTCACCTCCTTAACATAATGTAGAGAAACATGCACCAAACGTGCCAGACCGCAAATAACTAGAGATTCACCCTTAAAGAGGTGATAATCAAGCCAGTGGTACTCTTCAGTCAGCTAAAATGGAGGCAAAATCCTGCTCTCAGTGTAGCACTGTCTGGTCGCCATGAGATAAAGCTGACTCCCTCACATTGCCACCGCTCCATATTCTGTAGGGGGAACCAGAGCAATTGCAAGGGTGTTCAGATCAGAGACCTACAATGTGGCTTCTAATTAGCCAACACAGAAGTGATTTCACTTGTCCTTTAACTGGATTTGGGCCAGGCCTTGAAAGCCTAGGGCTTGATTTTCAGAGGTGCTGAACGGTCAAGAGACACTAAAAGTGTACTCAGCATTTCTGAAAACCAAGCCACCAGGACTTTAACATTTTGTGCCACCTGAACCTCTCTCTCCTTTACTTTTTGGGTAACCCAGCACTTGGTGAAATAGTCAGATCCCTCTATGATCCACATAGAGGTAGATACACACACTGTACTAAAGGACAAACCTCTAGTTTAGTAGTCAGGAGACTTGGTTTCCATTACTGGCTCTGCTACAGAGTTGCATGTCACCCTGGGAAAGTCACTTTGCCTCTCCATACCTCACTTTCCCTCTCTGTAAAATGGGGTGAAAGATAGTGTACTCACCACCCATAGTGCCCTCTTGTGTCAGAGGGAAACACTGCAAGGAGTCCTCATCTCCAATTCCTCCTGTTGGCCATCTGCCTCTGACCAGGTCTTCCATAACTCAGCCCTCTGGCCAAGTTCCATGAAGTTCAGTCCCCTTCCAAGGCAACAAGAAGGTGCCACGAAAAGTTCATAAAACATCCCAACACAAGAGAGCCTTCAACCCTGCCCCACTATTCCTCAGTCTGTGCTTTGGGGTCAATCTTCAGCCTCATCCTAGGCTTGATATTCCTTACAGCGAGCTTCCTTGGGGCCTGGTGGGGGAATCCAGCCTATGCTCTACTCTGGGTTACAGCCCAGGTGCCCTGTATTAAGTAGCTAGATCTACTTCTTCAGACCTACTGGATTTTTTCCTCCAAGCCCCCCTGCTGCTGCTTCCCCCCAGCTTATGCTTAACACAGTCTCACTTTGGTTCCCAGCCCAGTGCCTAGATCCTCTTGGCTACTCTTATCTCAGATGATCCAACCACTCTTCCACCCCTTCCAGGCACCACCGAAGGGCTTTCCCTTCACTGATCCTATTGCAGGGCCTCCCCCACAGCAGCCTAACTCTACTCCCTGGGAATCCTCCTACCTGGTTTCTTGCCATTTAAACCCTATTTCAGGATTTCCCCCGCCAAGCTGAGCCTGTGGTCTCTTCTCAGATAATTCCCACCTCCTCAGCTTCCTTATGAGGCCCAGGTACCTAATGAGCCTCCACCTCCTCCGGCCAAGGGGCAGTCAGCCAATCACAAGTGCACTAATTGGCATTAACCCCTTGTCTAACAGGTGATGGTAGTAATCCCCATCACATGGGGATAACAATACCACAGTGGCATAGCCAAGTTTAGAGCACAGGGGGAGCGGCGCTATAAAAAGGCGCCGCTCCCCCTGTACTCACCCCAGCAGTGCTTTAAAGGGCCTGGGGCTCCAGCCACTGCGGTGCCCCCGAGCCTTTTAAATCCCTGCCCGAGCCCAGCTCCGGCGGCTGGGCACTTTAAAAGGCCCGCAGCTCCCCGCAGTGGCAGGAGCCGTGGGCCTTTTAAAGTACCCCCCCCCGCCCGCCCAGCCTGGGTCTGGCAGCGGGGCTGGGGGTGCGCTTTAAAGGGCTGGCAGCTCCCCACAGCGGCAGGAGCCATGGGCCCTTTAAAGCGCCCCCCCCCCCCCCCCCAGCCTGGGTCCGGCAGCAGGGCTGGGGCGGGGGGCGCTTTAAAGGGCCCGTGGCTCCCTGCAGCAGCAGGAGCCGCTGGCCTTTTAAAGCGCCCCCGAGCCCAGCTCCCACAGTGGGGCTCAGGTGGTGCCTTAGCGCCGCTTCTCTTCACAGGGGGAGTGGCCGCTCCCCCTGCTCCCCCCCTGGCTATGCTACTGCCACCCCAACCATGTAAAGCACTTGGAGATCTATATACAAGAGCTAAATATTATGTGACTACGTTCATGTCCTTTGAGTGCATTTCTATTTTTCATTTAAAATTAGTCCGTCTGAATATTTTTACCACCCTCACTGTGCTTCTCTCACTGCCTTTGGAAAGATTTTACTTTGGGTAAAAGACCCTTGGTAACATTTGTTTCCTATTACTCGGGTGGCAGCAGTTTGTGTGATCAGCTGCTCAGACTTCTGATTTCAATGTTCTGTAATGCTGCCAGAATCTGACGGCATCAGAAAACAACCTCGTGGTGGTTTTAAATTCAGAAAATATAGCCTTTTCCCATATATATGCAATAAGCACTTAAAAGAATGAGAAGTAGCCCAGCTTTTACACAAATGCAAACAAGAAACAAGCCAAAAGGAGCCTGCTGACAATATTTCACAAGCTGCTAGGGTTGTGCAAATGAGAAGGAACGTACTTCCTTTCATAAACATTGAGATCAGCAGTAGCAGTAGCACCTGCTTCAGGAACCATGTAGACCACATTGAATTATGTTCCATATTATCTCTGTTGAGTTGTGTATGTGAACAAAATGAGAAAAGAAGGAAATCACTTTGGATGGACTCTGAGCAGAAAAGCTTCCACCATCTGTTACTCTTATCTTCCAGGGCAACTTGGAACATGAGAGCCATTATGGTTGTACAGAAAAGACATTCACCATTGGGATAAATTATATAAAATGCTTGGGGGCCAGGGGATTCCTTCACATCATAAGCCAGTGGGGGTATAATTCTGTTAGCGACATTCACTCACAAGAGAACTCTAGAAGCAGTTGACGGGGTAAGACAAAGTCATCCAGTAGCGATGAACAAGACCTTTCCAATATTGTGGTCAGAGCTTCCTGTGAAATCTGGAAGTTAACTTTGCAAGCAGAGCAGCTATCATTCTAGTTCTTTCATAGGTCAAAACTCCAGCAGGCAAGATATTACTGATACCCCCAGAGGCAAGACTTCTGTGAGAAGAAATAATGAGAGAAGATTTTCTAAATGTCAAGGTTTCTCGCCTTGAAGAACTTTACATAAAGGGAGCATGTGCTGGCACACTTGCAGATTAAGGTGCTCTGTATTTCTTTGAGCCAGTGGAGTCCATATCAAGTGTTAGCTGATCACATGGCTTTTCACCATCCTTGCTTGCACTTACTGAAGTCCCGGAAGTGGACAGGCGCCATCCTTGCTTGCAACTGAGACTACTGGGCCAAATGATCCACTGCAGCCCATCATAGAGTCAAAGATTTTAAGGCAAGACGGGGCCATTAGGACTATCTAGTCTGACTTCTGGCATAAGACAGGGCAGAGATTTTCACCCAGTAATTCCTGCATCAAGCCCATAACACCTGGGTGAACAGTAGCTTTTAGAGAGATATCCAGTCTTTATCTCAAGACTTCATGTGTGGAAGGATCCAACACATCTCTCCCCAGGGTTAATTACCTTCATGGCTAGACTGAAGAGCTCTCTACTCTCAGCTATATTCTCCCCGTGTAGGTACTTCTAGACGGTGATCACCCCACCTCTTACCCTTCACTTCAATAAGCAAAACAGACTGAGCTCTCATGACTGCAGCTGCAAAATACATTTAATCGCCCCACCCACAGCAATTTGACATATGTACAAAAAGGCATCTGCAGCCACATGCTTCTAATCTACACAGTCATGCGTTCCATTGAGTTTAATGGGAAGGAAGAGAATCTCAGAGTTTCTGTCTCACCCCTATGGATAATGGAAGGGGGGTGGGGGAGGGCTTGCATTGCTTTGATAACAATGGAATTTCCAAAGGACCAAGGATAGGGCCAGGGGGGAAATGGCTTCTTTTAACATAGAGAAGATTTGCTGGTGTCAAAAGGTTTTTTTGATTGGTTTTATACTCAACACATTATCTGGACTGATGGCTCAGGTGATTGGCAGTGGGAGGAAGAATCAAACCAGTCACCTCTCGATCACTGATCTGAGTTCAGTGGGAGTTTTGGGTTCCCAAGGAATGCAAGACTGGGCTCGATATTTAGATTCATGTTGTTTCAATATGGTCCAATATATTATTTTTACAACTGGTAAAATGAGCACCCAGCCTGAGACCTCCTGGGGCAAATGTACCAAGCCCTGTGACATTGGAAACCCACACAAATATTCACAGATCTGGTGCACAGGGAGAACCCTGCATTTTGAGGCACAAATAGGGTCCTTTCTCCTGGAAACAGGTGTTTAGAAGATCAGTGACCACACTTGCTCATATAAACATAGGATTTTGCACAGCTCTCCAAGGCCCTGATTCAGGAACACACTTAAGCATTTATTAACTTTAAGCTCATGCTTACATCCCATTGACTTTAGGTGTTCCATTGACTCCCATTTGCTTTTTCTGAATTGGGGCCCTAGTGCATAGACTCTGAAAATGGACCCCCATACAGTCTGCCATTGCAACTAAATCAAATTTCTGTGAAGGGGTTACATTCCTGAAAATAGGGGCTTAGTGAAAACATTGGCACAAACTTTTCTAACAGTATGTGCACTACAAAGGACCTTAAAGAATGTGTAAAGGAGGTTTTGCTCACTACACACGGCATCGTGTAAGATCACATTGCACACAACTGCCCAGAGACTGCATTATTTATTAGAACGGGCTACTGATCTTAAACAGGAGAGAAAACAAGGAAGATAGAAAGCAATGTTACTTAACTGTCAGAATAAAAGGACACAAGAAACAGGGAGCAAACAATACCTCTAGAGAATTTACACCTACAGGAAAGTCATTAGCTATCATTTGTTTTAAACACTTCCCTACTTTTTGATGGGGACAGGGGGAACCTTAGGCACACTGTTATTTAACATTTTATTTGTGAGTTAGAAATTTACATAACCTACATTTCATAAATCCCGATATACAGATCACCTAGAACCAGGAGCTCTGACACTGCAGCTGCTTTTTTTGGTGGGAGGGGAGAGGAGGAGAAGTGAGGGGAGAGAAGAAAGCAATTGGTTCTCTGCTTCCTCCCTGTTTTCAGATGCACAGGTCTGGACGCTGAGGGCTTCAGCTCGATTCTCCAGCATTTTTACTTCCTTCTTGTTCACTATACTTTGACTCACTCCGTTATTAGATCCAGACACAGTCTGGTGCTTTATGAGACATTCCCTTCAAAATTCCAGTGATGGGCAAATTTCAAGAGGTTTGGAGATTCATTCCGGATGAACAGCGGTTTACAACCTTACTTACATCTAACTAAAATAGATTTGTTGCCCCAAGGTTTCCTTAGGAGATAATATGGTCTAGTGCAGAGGTCCCCAAAGTCTGGGGTGTGCCCCCTGGGTGGGGCATGGAGGAATGTCCGGGGAGGCGCAGAGGGGCCTGAGCCACTCCCCACGTGGGCAGGGTGCGCCACCCAGCTCCTCCCTGCCCCCAGCTCTACTCCGGTCCCGCCCCCAGCCAACTTTGTAAAGTACTTTGATGAAAAGTGCTATGTAAGTGAACACTATTATTTGTATTAGGTTTTTAGAAATTAAAGTCAATATATGATATCCAGTGAAACACAAGTAGTCAGATCAAATACTCTGCCAGCAGAGTGGGTCATCTCCTGGCTGTGCTTACAGCTCAGCCATCCTCTGCAAACTCAGCTGATGGAGATTCTAGAACAGGTCTGAAATATGCAATTTCCAGAGTCCATCAATTCCTGACAGAATTCTGAGAGCTTCAAAGTTTCCTGGTGAATAGCACCGGCACTTTGCACAGCATTGTATCCGCCATGACTGATTAAAGCAAATTTGGAGTTTCTAGACCAAACTATCACATACATGGAAAAGAAAACTTCGAAAAGTGAAAAATAATGGTCCCATATCTGAAAAGTGTCTTCACTATTGATCTCAAACATCCCCCGAAAATTCTTCTCTGGTTAGAGAATACACAAGCAACAGTCCAGCTACTTAGAGACATGCAAGCAAAATTTCAGCTGGACAGGAGGTTTTAAAGCAAATTTGGGGACTAGATTTTAAAATCAACCTTCTAAGAGAAAGCAAATTACCATCTTAATTAGGGATTTTCTACTTCTAATGTTAGTGATTCATTAGATGGTATTATTCAGTTTGAGTCAGACCTGAACCAATGGTCCAGCATTGTGAGCAAGGGGCACTATGCGGTTAGAGGTGCCTGATTCACTTGAGACACTGAAGTAAGTTTTTGGCCACCTGTCATCATTAGCACTTTTGCCCTAGCCACCTTCCAGTTTGAGTAATTACATTCTGGCTGCCTGTGTTTCTCCTGGAATTTCAGTTGGATATCCTGGATGAAATCTTGACCCCACTGAAGTCAATGGGAGTTTTGCCATTAACTTGAATGGGACCAAGGTTTCAACCCAGATTGCCATCCTATATTGTTTTGTTTTATTTAAGTATCAGTAAGGTGCCAATCAACATAGCATCTAGGGCTTGATTCAACTTCCATGGAAGCCAATGGAAAGATTTCTGTTGACTTCAATGAGAGATGGATTAGGCCCTTAGACACCACTTTGGTATTCGTTTCTTGTTCTGAACTGTTCATTGTTGTTTCTGTGTGCTGCTAAAACAGCTGCCCATTCCACCCCGGAAGTGGTTGTCTTTCGGTGGTATGTGTGAAGGAGTTGCTATACCCACAATTTAAAAAGCCTTTGGGGATCCATCTGGATGCAAGGTATTATGTAATTTTAAGATGACAATCTTAGATATTTCCTCACTTATTATGACTAAAACTGTCTTGTTTCAGAGAAGAATTTTCTATTTTTTCCCTGTTGCACAACAGATGTTATTGTCATACTGTTGTTTGTGTTGCTATGGGATTTGTGTGTCTATGTGAGAATTCAATTGGTTAGTAACTCTTATATTGTGCTATACTCATACCAGCAACTACAGGCATGTTATTATGGTGAATCATACAGTAATTTCATTTGATTGGTGGATTGCAGAAATAGGCCACCTGGTGGAGTTAATTATGTTAAGGTAAGTAAAGGGGAGATAGAGGTAGGGGGAAGAGAACAGAAAAAGAAACTCAGGCACTTCATGCCATACAGCTGTAATTTTATTTTTGCAAGACAGCAGCTGTACTGATATTTGAAGATGACAGCAAGGTCATGTTTTTTAAAATAACATACAAAATATATTAACTTGGCATGGGTATGTCTGAAATACATGATCGTGAACAGTGTGATATTTCATAACTCATTAATGTCAGAGTTGTGATGTATAATGGGAAAAACCTTACGTACTGACAAAACTAACCAATAGTGAACTAGGAGAAAAGGATTGTTTCATGGTTAAATCACAGGATTAGGAGCCAGAAGATGTGGAGTGTTCTTAGCTCTGACACAGACAAGTTACTTGTCTTCTCTATTCTTCAGTTTCCATGTCTGTGAAATGGGGATAATTATAAAGTCCTCACAGAAGTATTGCAACATCAGTTTATTAACGTCAACAGTGCAAACCTGGACCCCATCCCCGCTTCCCTCTTCTACCACCTTCCTGGGACACTAGCGGGGTCCTTGGCCCCCCAAGAGCAGGGGCAAGGGGTGGCATCCTAGCCCCCCCACCAAGAAAAGCGCAGGACCCACCATACCAACATCGGCCATCAGGGCCGTCCTTACCATACGCAAACTACACAGCTGCGTAGGGCACCAGGAAATTTGGGGCACCAAATTACCCCACATTTTCTGGTGCCCTACTCAGCTGCGTGCTGCTCCAGCAGCCAGCCTGATCCCCCCAGCCGGCTGAGCCGGCCAGGAAAGCTGCCCCCGCCCCTGCTCCGCCTCTTCCCCAAAGCCCCTGATCCTGCTCTGCCCCTGCCCTGCCTCTTCCCACCCCTGCTCTGCCCCAGCCCTGCCCCCACTCCACCCCTTCCCCTGAGCTACATCCCGGGGGCCTGCAGCAGGGGTCGGACGTGCCCTGCACTCACTGGGCGACGGGAAGTGGAGTGACCCGGCCCCAGCCCACTCTGCTCCGCCGGTGAACGCTGTGGGGCGGTTCCCCTCTGACCCTCAAGCCTACTCCTGCCCCACCCCGTGGAGACCTGGGGCCAGCCCCCCTCTCCCTGCGGGGGGGCTGCGTAGGGCACCAAAATGTCTAGGGACGGCCCTGTCGGCCATTTTGCCACACCGCGGATGTGGATAGCCGTGGATAGAAACAGTATCCGCTGAACCACAGGGCTCTCCCAGGAACTGCAGCGGAGAAAGAAGCAGAACGTGGTGCCGCCGCTCCCAGGAGCCAGCGCCCTGCACTGGGAGCTCCTCCAGCATGGATGTACCAGTACCACCCCCAGCCCTGTCCTCTGGTGCGGCTGTACTGCCCCCAGCCCTTCCATGCAGCTGTCTCTCCTGTCTGGGGTTTGTGCAGCCTCGCCGGAGGACAGGGCTGGGGGTGGTATCGCTCTCTTTCCTAATAAGACATAAATTCATGAGAATCATTTTTCTGTCAGGGGATATTCATGTTTATTGCTTTGTCTCTTTACTTGGCTCCATTGACTCTGTCATAGGGTGACACTGGCCCTTTAAGAAGAGCAGGGCCAGTGCATCTTTGCCTCCTGAGCTCACTCCATTTGGACTTAAAAGAGGGCACTTGGGTACTGGTCCTACTCCCTTTTAAAGGGCCAGGCTCCCTCTTAAAATGGCTTTTGAAAAGGGGGTGGGGGGGAGAGTCACAGGGAAACACAGGCCCTTTAAGAGAGACCGGGCCAGTTTAAGTCAGTAACCAAAAGACACCAAGATAGTCCATTTATCACCCCCATGCATGTAGTCCTTAAAACCCCACTCTTCCCAGCACTCTGCTGGGAGCGCATCCTGACTGTACTCAGGTGTTCTCCACCACACCGCGGCTCTGTCTCAGTCCTCTTCTGTCCCTCAGCCAGGACAGCCACACCAGCCCTTCCAGCTGGAGTGCACAGCTGACGCTCTGTCCTGTGGGAACTCCCACAGCCTCTCTGACAGCATCTTCACCATGTTGTGACTTTGGGAAAGCCTCTGCACTTGGGTTTATATTATCTGGGATCATAATACCCGGCCCCTTTGTAAAGTGCGCTGAGAACTATGAATGATGTGCTGAGTATTACCATCAGAGGCCATATCCTGGTACGCACTGCTCTGAGTGGAGACAATGAGGAGTTGCACTGCCCCAGGAAGCACTCATGGAAGAATTGGGCCTGGCCCTGTCTGCTTTGTGGGCTGATGGGGAGTAATTGAGCAGAGCCATGGCCCCGTTCCTCCCTTCCCACTTTGGGATGGTGTGTGCTCATGGAAGAGCATGGAAGGGGAAGTCTCTGCTTCTACCTGAGGACAGGGACTGTGATTGCCTGTGGTCCTTGTGCTGGGGATGCACTGAAGGAGAGGCTGCGTGCTCTCATCTGGGCAGGTGCCCTTCACAATCTGACTCTTATTGTCAAACTGGTGCTGTCTATCTCTCTCCGTTTTGGCCCATTTGTGTCTGTTGGTGTGTAGCCAATAATAGGATTTCTAATATGGTTGGTGTAACATGTGACGTGTAGAAAGAAATACCTTCCTACACGATGAACTTCCACCTTTCTTAAAGCTTGTTGGGGGAAAATACCATAAACATTACTTGGGTTTGGTTGGGGGCTCCCCCTGCCAGAAAATTATTCTCACTTCTGCATATCAGTTTAACTTTCAAACAGTGCTTGGTAAAAGCAGGTGCTCTCTGCACTGATCTCACTGCAAAGGTTTTTATATTTATGGCTTGTGTTACTTAGCATTTCAGATGCTCTGTCTCCATTAGCAAGGACTGAGTGCAGAAGGCAATGTGTGAACGAGTCGTGCAGGCGGGCAATTCTCAGCAGGCACCACCCCTGGCTGTACCTTTTGTTACATGTAGGAGGTGATTCTCTAGACCAGCAACACCTCATGTGGGCGTGCTGAAGTTGCGACTGTCAAAAAAAAATAAAAATCCTCTGTATCTCAAAAAAGACGTTGTTGAGAGCCAGATTTCATGGGGGAAAATGGGCAAACAGTCTGGGGAACAATGAGAATGGGCCTGAACCTCAACTCAGATCTCTAACCAAACTGAACCCAAGATATTTTAGATTTGGGGGAGAAGGGGTGCTCAAAAGAGAGCCCTTCCATTGCTTCCTAACCCCGTATAGGCTGAATTCCACCTCAGGGACTCAGCAGGGCTGGCTAGTTTTGTTTTGCTGGCTGCTCTCCTGAAATCTCATGAGTTTCAGGTTTTCAGAGACAGAGGGAGTGAGGTATGATTGATTTTTGGGCACCCCTGACCAAGGGAAACCCTGGAGCAGATGAGGTTTGACTAAAGCAACTAGAGTTCAAAAGAGTAAGTACCAGAACGGAGACCCCTCCCCAAACCCTGCTGGATTATCACTGAAGGTAGGGAGCTTGCAAGGACAGGGGAGAAGGAGATAGGAGTCAAGAAACAGGATGTTGAGAACTAGTCTGTAGAGGGGTCACTCAAGGAGCTGTTAGGCAGCGAGAAGGGAGAACCCCGAGTTAAGGACAAGGAGAGAGTTCTTGGTGAGTTGGAAGGAAAGAAAATAAAACAGGATGTAGTGAGAGAAGAGGGAGCAGGGTAAAAGAAGGACCTCAGAAAATGTGGTAAGACTTAGGATAGGAGAGGAGGGGCAAGGAACCCAGCACAGGAACCTTTGGAAGTGAGAAAAAACTTGTACCTAATGAACTGGGATGGAACTAAGACGTTCAACCTCCCACCCTAATCGCTCACTCAGAATCCAGATCCCATCCTATCGCTCCCAATATATAGCCACTCACACAACATTACTAATATTTATACCTCATCTCCAAGGATCCCAACTAGCCACAACCATTAACTAATCAGTGCGATTATCTTCACATCACAAATAAGGAAACCAAGACACAGCGACTAAGCAGCTTGTCTAAAGTCACACAGACGATCAGGAGTGCTTGGTGTCCTGGCTGGTGCACTAAGAATACAGACACTTTCATCCAAGGACCTGATACCGTTTTAAAAACAATCAAACCTCAAACCACTTCAGTGAGGTTACAGTAAGTCGGAGTCCCAAAGCATTTCCCTGCTCTAACTACTACAGCGTACTCCCTACTTGTGCAGAAGAAACTGAATAGGTGACATTCTACTGGATTAAGCTGCAGACAGGTTCTCTGTCAAAAGAGAAATTGGGACAGAGGTATCATTCCACTGCTTGGGCAGCAGAGAAGCTGAGAGCCTGTTGCATCTCTTACTTCAGTGAATATCAGAGACTAAGACCCTGCCAACTTTCTGTCCTCAATTTCCCTTTCTCCTGTGTTCTATTTGTGCCACAGCGAAGTCTGCACTTCTGATGTAAAGATGCCCACGCACATTCAAAGAGTTCTTTTTATAAGACTATATTATAGAGTTATCTCTGCATCTATTAAGGACTAGACAAGTCTGTTGCCTTAACACTTGGAAAACAAGCCTTTAAGCTCTAATTAACCAAATCATGAAAACTCTGCTTTAAGGATTTAGTAATCTGTAAAAAGCAGACAAGATTCTGAATCAGATAGTAAAAAATTAACCAGAGTCAGATCCTAAAATGTTCTATTGAATCTGTTAGAATTTTTTTTTAAAATATCCTCCCCACTCTCAACAACATATTTGAGTCCTCAGGGCTTAAACACACAAACAAACCATTAAATGGAGACAGCATCATTGATGGTTAGAAATGGAAGCTAGCAGTAAGGAGATGTAATGTACAGGAATTAATAAATTCATAGCGTCTAAGACCAAAAGGGACCATTGTGATAATCTAGTCTGACCTTCTGTATAACACAGGCCATAGAACTTCCCCAAAATAATAGACCATATATTTTAGAAAAACATCCAATCTTGATTTAAAAATGGTCCGTGAGGGAGAATCCACCACAACCCTTGGTAAATTGTTCCAATGATTAATTACTCTCATCATTACAAATTTACAACTGATTTCGACTCTAAATTTGTCTAGCTTAAACTTCCAGCTATTAGATTGTGTTATACCTTTTCTACTAGATTGACTAGCCCATTGGTAAATATTTGTTCCGCATGTAGGTACTCTTGCCTGTAATCACCCCTTAGCCTTCTCTTTGTTAAGTAAAATAGATTGAGTCTATCACTATAAGGCATATTTTCTAAATCACTTAATTTTTCTAGGAGCTCTTCTCCGAACACTCTCAACATCCTTCCTGACCTGTGGACACCAGAACTGGACACAATATTCCAGCAACAGTCACCCCAGCACCATGTACAAAGGTAAAATAACACCTCTGCTACTCAAGATTCTCCTGTGTATGCATCCCAGGATTGCATTAGCATTTTTGGCCACAGCATCACACTGGGAGCTCATGTTCAGCTGATTATCCACCATGACTCCCAAATCTTTTTCAGGGTCATTACTTCCCAGGATAGAGTCCCCCATCCTGAAAGTATGGCCTACAGGCTTTGATCTCAGACGTATGCATTTACATGTAGCTGTATTAAAAGGCATATTGTTTGCTTTCACCCAGTTTACCACATGATCCAGATCACTCTGAATCAGTGACCTGTCCTGTTTGTGATTTACTACTCTCAATTTTTGTGTTATCTGCAAACTTTATAAGTGATGATTTTATGTTTTCTTTCAGGTCATTGATAAAGATGTTATATAGCAAGGGCCAAGAACCACTCCCTGCAGTACCCCACTGGAAACGAAGCCGCTTGATGACAATTCCCATTTACAGTTACATTTTAAGACCTATCAGTTGGGTAAATAGCTTTGGAGCTCTCTAATGGCCCTCACTTGCTATGTTTACACTGAACATTAAGCCGTCTGTCTGTGGGATCCAGGCTTGTCGATCTGGTGTTTCCAAGCTCATGCTTGAGCGTCCACACTGCATTGTAAACCTGGGTTTACAAGTGCTGGACCCAAGTCTCACAGTTGTGCTAATACGTCCATACTGCACTCCACGGACCTTCTGACTTGGGTCTGCAGCTTCAGCTGCGTCCACACTGCAAATTGACAGGGCTTGGACCTGAGTCTCAACGGAACTTGGGCTCCGACCCCTCCCACCCAGCAGGGTTCTAGTACCAGGCTCCTGAGTTCTGCTGACCCAAGACCGATTTGTATGTGGATGGAAGGGGAGCTTGGACTCAAACCTGAGTCAGAGCCTGGGCTTAGCGTGCAGTGTAGACATATCCACTGTCTTCCGTGTTTCAGAAGCCATCAGAACTCCGTCCGAGCAGCAGTGTATATATGTAGCTAGGCCAGGCATGTTATACATGTTTAGTAAACACAGTTATTTGGACCCCACCAAGCCTCTGTGGTTCCTTTGTATGATATAAGACACAACAGGAGACCTAGGTTCTATTTCCAGATCTGTCCCAATGTACTCTGTGTTGTTAGGTCAAATAGAACCTGATTTTACAAAGCTGCTGACCACAAACAACCTTCATTGACTTTAATTGGAGTTGTGGGTGCTGCTTAACTCCGAAAATCAGGCTCTTAGGCTTTCTAAGTCTAAGATTTCAGTTAGGTAATTTTTTTAATATAACAACGCTTTTATTAATCAGTTATACATACATTTACTAATGGCTAAGGAATTAGTTCTGCCATCCACTTATAATTACATATATAAAAATCAAACTATCTGCTCTTATGAGGGATTAAGCAGGCAATTTTTTTTTGCCCTGAACATATAAACTTTTCTAACTCTATTAAGATCTACATCCAGCAAAATGTAAACTGAACATTTTTGACACTTACAATTGCACTGTAAAAAGCCGTTGGAGATCAAAGGTTTTTGAAGTTCCTTGAAATAAACAACTTTAAAAAAAAAAAAACAACCCTGCATTTTATTTGAGGATCAATGGTAGCTGATAGGTTGTTTATTCTTAGTTGCAATGTGGGATGTATTTTTTTTGGGGGGGGGGTAATAAAAACAAGGTTCTTCTTAACCCCTTCACAGGTAGTTCTTGAGCAGCCTCTGTGCAGCATTAGGATGGGAACATGATAGCTACCCAAGGCAGTACTGACGCTGTATGTTGCTCCCTGTCCCAGACACACGAGACAGCACTGAAATCAGGGCCGGCTCCAAGCACCAGCGCAGCATGCACATGCCTGGGGCGGCAAGCTGCGGGGGGGGGGGGGGGGGGGGGAGCTGGTAGTTGTGAGGGCGGCAGTCAGGCAGCCTTCGGCGGCGTTTCTGCAGGAGATCCGCCGGTCCCGCAGATTCAGCGGCAATTTGGCGGTGGGAACGCCAACAGCGTGGGACTGGCGGAGCGCCCGCAGGAACGCCACCGAATCCGTGGGACCAGCGACCTCCCGCAGAAACGCCGCCGACGGCTGCCTGACTGCTGTGCTTGGGGCGGCACAAAACATAGAGTGAAATATAGAGTTGTCAGTCCTCCAGGATTGGCCTGGAGTTTCCCGGAATCAGCATTGATCTCAAAGTGACTCTTGAAAGCAATCTGGGAGATTTTAATAGGATATTTTAAGAAAATGACATTATGTTATGTTGGGGGGAAAAAATCTCCCGGAATAGCTTCAGTCAGCGTTGGCAACCCTACTGAAATAGTTACGAAAAAATATTCTACTTTGCTTTTTTGTGATTTATTTCCTTAAGCTCTGAGGGCCACTCCATCTCACGGCAGTCATTAACCTCAGTTTCTTTCAGTAGCTCATCCTCAGAACGTAGATTGGAAGCTCTTTCAGGCAGGCACTGTCACTTACTATAGGTCTGTACAGCACCTAGTCCAGTGGGGCTGCAACTTGCTTGGCCTCTAGACATTACGGCAATATAAATGTTAAATTACAAACAAAAAATGTAAAAGAACATTATTAAGGTTGTAAAGTCAAGCACTCAAAAGTTAGGAAATGCCAGAAGTAAGGTTGCCACCATGCAACTTTAGTTTGGCCTCCTTTGTGTGTATGTATTATTGTACAGTCTTTAATTACATGATCAAGTACCATTTTTTCCACCCGACCCCTGTTGCAGACTCTGCCATGGAAAATTTCACCCCAAATGGTTTAAATTTGGCAAAGTTATAAGCAATTGAAAATAGCATGTTGTTCTGAGAAGTACCGGACAACTTTAACCAAAGTAGCACTCTCAGCTCTGCCTATAACAATGATAATAAAAGTTTACGGATGACATTTTCAAGGGACTTCTGATATGTACATGTACACACACCTCTTTGTGTGTACCAAATCTCAGCTCCTGCAGAGTCCGTGGCAAGTTGAGCAAAAGGCACGATTTGCACATTTAAATACGAGTGTTTACCTGCACACAACATGGATTGTTCGAAAGTTGGTGAAAACAAACCCTGCAAAGAATCATAGAATATCAGGGTTGGAAGGGACCTCAGGAGGTCATCTAGTCCAACCCCCTGCTAAATGCAGGACCAATCCCCAACTAAATCATCCCAGCCAAGGCTTTGTCAAGCCTGACCTTAAAAACTTCTAAGGAAGGAGATTCCACCACCTCCCTAGGTAACCCATTCCAGTGCTTCACCACCCTACTAGTGAAAAAGTTTTTCCTAATATCCAGTCTAAACCTTCCCCTCTGCAACTTGAGACCATTACTCCTTGTTCTGTCATCTGCTACCACTGAGAACAGTCTAGATCCATCCTCTTTGGAACCCCCTTTCAGGTAGTTGAAAGCAGCTATCAAATCCCCTCTCATTCTTCTCTTCTGCAGACTAAATAATCCCTATTCCCTCAGCCCCTCCTCATAAGTCATGTGCTCCAACCCCCTAATCATTTTTGTTGCCCTCTGCTGGACTCTTTCCAATTTTTCCACATTCTTCTTGTAGTGTGGGGCCCAAAACTGGACACAGTACTCCAAATGAGGCCTCACCAGTGCCGAATAGAGGGGAATGATCATGTCCCTCGATCTGCTGGAAATGCTCTTACTTATGCAGCCCAAAATGCTGTTAGTCATCTTGGCAACAAGGGCACACTGTTGACTCCTATCCAGCTTCTCATCTACTGTAACCCCTAGATCCTTTTCTGCAGAACTGCTGCCTCGCCACCAGGTCCCTGGTCCGTAGCAGTGCATGGGATTCTTCTGTCCTAAGTGCAGGACTCTGCACTTGTATTTGTTGAACCTCTTCAGATTTCTTTTGGCCCAATCCTCTAATTTGTCTAGGCCCCTCTGTATCCTATTCCTACCCTCCAGCGTATCTACCCATCCCCCCAGATTAGTGTCAAAGACAGAACATACAACCTCTGCAGTACTCTACCGGTAGCAGGAGGCTATGAATGGCAGACAAACCTGCCAGTGGGTTTCCTGCATGGTAGTACCGAGCACTAATAGGTCACCAGCTCTGCTGAAATTCATTTATTAGCATGGTGTCTTTCTTGGGTCATAAACTAGTGCTGGAGTTAAAATGACATCAAACCGCCTGCAAAAAAAATGCCATCGTTACTGGATGTTGTTTGCAGTATTGTTGTATCCATGTTGGTCCCAGAATATGAGAGAGGTAGGTGAATATGAGGTAGTTGAGGTAATATCTTTTACTGGACCAACTTCTCTTGGTGGAAGGGACAAGTTTTTGAGCTTCACAGAGCTCTACTTCAGGTTTTGTCCCTTCCACCAACAGAAGTTGGTTCAATAAAAGATATTACGTCACCTACCTTGTCTCTCTCCTTGTTACTGAATGGCCAGCAAAGTGGCTTCACTGAGCTAACTGTAGGTTTCATTAATCCTTTGTCATTTTGGCATCTTCCGTTATCTTTTTGTCATCATTAGAGTTTCAAAGCGAAGAAGGGTAGAATCTGGCCCACAGTTTGCCAGTGTTTACATAACAGTATTCTAAAATGTGAGCTTTGCCTTTTAATATAGATTTTTCCATTTAGGGAAGAATCCATTAAAGTAATTATGTGATACTTTATAAACCTCCATCTGCAAAGTCAAATAGTTAAGTGAGTGACATTTCTTAATACAACACATAATTACAATACCTATTTTTAAAATCATACATCTGGTGATAAAGGAGGGATGGATCTCTAGAAAATATTCTCGAAGCTGGGAATAGTATTATTTCTTTCATTCTTGGTAGGGACAGACACAGTTGTTTAGAAGCCACAAGAACCTAAAAGCCATAAGAACATTAAAAAACAATGCCACTGTGGCCAAGACTACTATCATACCTGAACCGCTAAGATTCTCAGACATTCAGTTTTGGCTTTTGCTAGGTTGGGCTACAGTAGCACAATACTGGCTGCTCTGTGGGGCTTGAAATCTAGCAAATCAAAGTAGTTCCAAGTTTCATTTTTAGCTGCGATTTTTTTGTTCTAAATAAATTGAACATTTTAAAAAAAAAGGCCTTTTGTTTTCCTCTAGCATCTTTCTTATGTCACTATTCTCTTTGGCCTATTCATAGCTTTTGCAGCAGTATAGTTACTTTATTTAGGGGTGTGGGTTTTCAACCAATATATTTACATTGGTACAACCCCAGTGTGGATGCTGCAACACTGGTATCAGCACTTTTATGTCGGTGACACTGGTTCACCCAACCGGAGAATACGGCTTTAATCATACTGCTACAGTTAAAATGGTGCAACTTTTGGGAGCAGGCAAGATCTTACAAATGGTTCCTCCTATGAATCTCTTTTCCTTTGGAGTTTCTTATTGTTTCCCTCCCCCACTTCTCCCCCCCTCCCATTCCCCATCCTGCCCCGACCCCTGCTCCTTCTCCTTTTAGTGTTTTCATTTTAGCTCTTAATGAGAGGTGAACTGGATCAAAACCCTGGTTTCATCCCCCTGGGAATTTGAACATGGACCCATTCCATGTTTCGCCTCTGACCTCTACCTGTATCATGGGCCAAACTGAAACCCAAGAGCCAAAAAACTCTCAATCTGGCTCCGGCCATCACAGAATGACCTCATCCTTACTCTGAATTGTGTTGCTTGGCTGGTATGCACAGTATCTCGGTTCTAGGCTGAGAGAGCAACATAGATGGTTTGTGTGGGCGTCTGATGAACAAATGTGGTTTTGGTGGCTCTGAGGTAGTTGGTTTGAGCAGCTAGATAGCCTAATGGGACAGAAACAGTATGTCCCCAACGATGAGGTGGAAAAAAGCAAGATCAGCGGTGGGTGACTTCTGGCTAAGGTGATCACAGAGCAGGGGGTAAAGGTTGTCTGCTGCTTCTCCTCATTTGGGTTCTCAGCAGAAGGGCCTGGAAAAATGAAGTCCTCTGCCGGCATGCTCTAGTGGGGATGTGGTTCTGGTGGGCAGCCGTGAGATTTCTCCGGGCCACACAGGAGAAACAAATAGGAGAGATGACAGGCTATTAATAGAAAATATAATTCGCTCAGAAAATATTATTAGTCATAGTTAAAGTTATTTGTTGCTCAAGAACAACAAGATCTAGAGAAGCCCATCAGCTAGAAAAGGCAATTTGGAATGTTCTGCAGTTGTAGGTTGGTTTAATAGCATTGTGCCCCTAAGCCTCTGTTTGTCAGAAGCTGTGAATGAGCAACAGGGAATGTTCTGTTCAACCTGTTCTGTTGATGATTACCTGTTCTGTTCATTCCCTCTGGGGCACCTGGCATTGGCCACTGTTGGAAGACAGGGTACTGGGCTAGATGGACCTTTGGTCTGACCCAGTATGGCCGTTCTTATGTTCTTATTGCTTTGCTTTTTCAGGCAGCCCTGTTGTGAAACAGGTTGTGGAGGGATATAAATATTCATCTCTATTATGATTTCTACACACAAAGAGCAACTGTATACTTTCAGCTTGGCTGACCTGTTCTTTCTAGTAAGACAACAACAAAACAAGAAAGAACAAAAGTAGGGTCTCCATGACAGAGCACGAAGTGTTTGCATCTCCTCTATAACAGACAGCATCTCTGGCAGCTGCCACAGTAGCAGTGATGGAGCCCTCTCTCCATTTAAAGGTACAGGACACAGAAAACAAGTCATTATAGATACAAGATCGATGCATGAACAAAAATCCATGAACAATTAGCTGCCCACAGGGCTGTGGGAGTCTCCTTCTGGAGCCTTGCTAGCCCAGAGGGTGAGTTTCAGATGATGTTGAGGTGAATGCTGGAATGTGAAAACATGATCAGATTCACCATCTGAGAAACCAAAGTGCTAATTTCCTAAAGTGCTTAGTCACTTCTAACCACTTATGCATCATCTGTGCTGTGTATTTAGAAGTGAGTCATGCAAGGGGCGCTGTAGAAATGCTGAAGAAAACAGCAGGGCAAAGAACAAAACTCAGATTTGCTGGCTAAATGAAGTTGGCACCTAGTAGGATCCAGTGGTACTTAATAATTGCATTATATTTTAAATGATACGCTATAACGATGCAGCAGCAAGACCGATGACTGTGTAAAAGGCCAGTAAATGCTCACTCCTGCACCTCCTCAGCCTAACTCATGGCTCTGTCACTTGTGTTACAGAGTCCAGAATTTAATCAGCAAGCGAGTCGTGCTCGTCTTACTTTCCAGCCCACAGAAAACAGTCCTGTGTAAGAAGGATGTGACTCCCAGCTAAGTGTTGTTCCAGCTCCCACAGACCCAACCAAAGGTACACTGCTTTGAGGCACAATAGACTAAATTAGACAGCAAGCCCCCCCGATTTATGTGAGGGAGCTGTACTGAATTGTGTTGCGAACTGGGAATTAGAAGGCAATGTGAACTGATCACAAAATAATTTAGTAAGCTACAGTCTTAAGCAGTGGCAGATTAACGCATGGGCACATAGGGCCCATGCCCAGGGACCACAGCCAATTTGGGGGTCTCTGCAGGAACGCCAGAACCTGGGTAGAGGTGGGGAAGGGCACTGGTGCTGAATGGTGGCCCTGCCCCCTGGCCAGGCCAGAAGCCAGGGCCTGGCCATGGTAAGAGCAGGGGGCTGGGGTGCCAGAGAGCAGCTCCCAACCCGTGTCCCTGCCCCCCAGGACGTGCTGCCCAGAGCAGGTGGAGGGTCCGGAGCTCCCCACAGTGGCCTGAGCTCCCTTGGTGGCTCTTACCACGGCCTGGCTCTGGCTTTCGGCCTGACCAGGGGGCAAGGCTTTGGGGGGGGGGGGGGGGGGGGGATGGGGAAGAGGAGGAATGGGTGTGCGGCCTATTGGTTAGGGAAGGCTAAGGCCCACCTCAGCCCCCCACTGTGAAGACGCTGGCGCTGCTTGGCTGATCAGCTTATCAGCTCCCCCGCCGCGAAGTGCGGCCCTTGCCTTCGCTACTCTGTGCTTGCCTGAGGCTACTGTGTCCATGTTAAAATGTGGGCGGGCACGGCCCCTAGGGCGTGAGGGGCCCAAATGTTCTTTGTGCCCAGGGCCTCTGGTCTTAATCCCCACATAGGGGGCTTCATAGGCAACACAGCCCCATGAGCATGCACACCCCCTGTGTTAGCGTTCTCTGGGCCGACACAGCACAGGCTTCCAGAAAGTGCTATGAATGGGCTGGGCTGGGCGCTACCACAGGATCTATGTTCACACAGCAGGCATTGCAACTAGGGTGACCAGACGTCCTGATAAAATCGGGACCGTCCCGATTTTTGAGCATGTGTCCCGCGTCCTGACTGATGGTCGGTCAGGACGCCTTTTGTCCCGATTTTCAGGTTGGTTTTTTTTTGCTCCACAGCTTCCGGTGGAGGATCTTCCGTTTCCGGTGGCCCTGGAGAGAAGCCCCAGAGAGAAGCAATCGGGAGTGCCCAGAGGATTCCGGAGGCAGATGCTTTTTTTTTGAGCCTCTTCCGTTTTTGTTTTTGTTTTGGTGGGAAGTCCCGATTTTCGGGTCTTCTCATCTGGTCACCCTAATTGCAACGGATGCAGTTGGCATGCAGGAGACTGTAAATGTCTGACTAGAATACACAGCAACCATCCCATATCTACAGCACGCACAAGGCTATAGCCCACTTAAAGGACATGGCTCAGGTTCCAGCCCGAAGTGCAAATGGAATCATGTTGTAAGTGGGTCTCTGACTTGGCTGCAACTGTAAAATAGACAGGGGGTGGGGGGGGGGGTGTCTTCATTAAAGAAGGATCACTTCACCAACCACTGAAATGCAACTACCTCTGAAAAGAAAATGAGTAGCTGCCGACCCAAGCTCAGCAACACTACAGACTGGTTTGCGGCAGGAAGGGAGGAAGAGTGTTTTTTGGGATAGAAAACATGGAGGGAAAAGTAGATAATGACTCAGTTTGAAATTTGGCCCGAGCAGTGGGATTAAGACACCTTTACTGCTTTATATTACTATGTGGTAAAATAATATAACGGAGTGGGAAAAAAATTCCTCAACTATTTGTTTGCTTTTTAAAATATGCAAGTGCTTTGTTGTGCTCATGGCCATTGTGTGTTCACTTTCTGCAAACATTTGAGTGAGAGCGTTTTACTACGAAGAATGTTTGGGAGAAGTGAATGATAAAGACACATGCACGAGTGACTGATGAAATCAAATTTTAAATTCACACAAGCAAGGATTTGTGCCAAAGGGCTTGTACACTCCTCCACTCAAAAACCAGAAACAATAACCATGTGACTTCTCTGACCAGTCTCAGCTAAACAACCAGCTTGAATTTCAAATGTCATCAACTGATCCAGAAGGTAAAAGGAAAAGATAGCTGAACACTGAGTAGATGTGAGCAGCCGCAATCTGTTTGGAGATCTCCAAGCAGAAAGAGGCTAAAATTGTCCAGCTTTTCACTGGGAATTATTTGTTCAGCTCTAAATGTTCATGGTTTCAGATTCAGATTTTTTTTTAGGCTTAGTTTATTTTATTCTTTCAAAATGCCTTAAAGTGCCCTTGGGAACTGCCCTAATCTCTACTGCTTTAGCATGGCATGTATCACTTACACCCCCGCCCCCAAATAGTTTCCACTGTCCTACTACCTGAGAACCTGAGCGTATTCCAGCATCCAGATTCTCCACCTTGTACTTCTTCAGTGGAGGGAAGTGCAGCAATTGCATCTGAAGCTCAGCATGATGGTTTGCACGTCTGCATTCATCCTGAAGCTGGTTACTAACTACTCTTGTATCTTTGAGAAGTTATGTACTGTGAAGGAATACCTTTGGAAAAAACAGTCTGTACAACCGCTTGCATGCTCTGTGTACTGGGCAGGATGTTTGAACCTCTAAACAAAACAGAAACAAGGGCAAAAGGTTATCAGAGAAGAGTTAGCATGAAGCCAGAGTGCAGCATGTAGGGTGAGGAGCATCATGTTTTGCACTCTACTGACCCCTCTGGCTGACTCCAAAACAATACAAGTTGGCCCACCCCAACCGAACGCTTTTAGGAAGCAGGAAAATTAAAGGGTTGATTAGAATCCTCTGCACTGCAAGAGGAGAACCCCCCACGTTAGGGGCAGGAATCTGTTTGCCTCCATAAATATTTGTGTGTTCAATACGAGGAATATCTACCATTTGATAGAGAGACGGAGGCAAGACAACAAACAAGTGGTGCAGAGGAACCATCATCTCCCACACTGGCTCTCAGTGATGCCACTGACTACAGCACAAAAGGAGAGAAACAAAAAGGAAGAGAGGACTGGGACGGTGAAGTGGGGGGGAATCTTCACTGAGAATTTCTGCAACTCCAACAGCCTGACAAATGCATCTTCAAAGGAAAGACGTTTTAGATGTGTAGGGAGCCTGTCTTTAACAGATAGGAGGGACCCCTTTTCTTTTTTGCTGAGGGTCTATATTAATATATTTCAGTCCCGAAGAGGAATGCCACTAAGAAACATGGTACTATTCTGTGGTTTTCCACTTGATCTCCCCCACGACTTTGTCTCTTATTATATATTCCATTATTTGAGAGGTAAATCAGTGCAAATAAGTCTACAGAATGCCTGGCAGAGAACCAGCACCCGAGGTCACAGAGACCGCGAGAAAACTGTAAAGCTGCTGTCCAGCCTGATGGAAATCAGATGTCACATTGTGAATTCACAGGACTGGATGATGAATAAAGGGATAAGAGTGGGGAGAGTCTGCATCCAGGCAGGCCACAAAGACGACAATCCTGGAGGTCTTGAGCTGTTAATATTCAAGGGACATAGGAGATGTATATTGGTCCTTACTTGAGCTAAACCTTCACTGAAGCCAAGGGAAGATTTCCATGAGTAAGGACTGAGTGAAAACTAAGTGGAGATATCAGGGTTTGGGCCAGGGTGGAGATTGGAGGTGGCTTGGAAGGGCGTTTCCCTCTCAAACTGTATACATTGATTTTTGTTCTGTAGTTTACAATTCAGGTTAAAACATTTTCTATGCACCTGCGATTCCTAATGTGATGGACCTGCCTAAAACTGAGAAAAAAGTAAAATGGACATTTGGAAGTTTTTTGTGAAACCAATTGCTGACCCGTCAGCAGCTGATTCACTACACCTACCTCGACCCTGGACACCTTATCATCGCAAGTACAGCAAGAGCCGGGGTTCTCAAACTGGTGGTCGAGACCCCTTAGGGGACAATGAGGTTATTACATGGGGGGTCACAAGCTGTCAGCCTCCACCCCAAACCTCGCTTTTCCTCCAGCATTTATAATAGTGTTAAATATATTAAAAAGTGTTTTTAATTTATAAGGGGGTCGCACTCAGAGGCTTGCTATGTGAAAGGGGTCACCAGTACAAAAGTTTGAGAACCTCTGAGCAAGAGGATCTAGAATCTTTGCATGCAGTGAGTACAGGTTCTCTCAGCACAGAAACAACTGAAGATGATGTGGAAGCACAACTGTTCCTACAGATCTTGGAGAAAAACACCAATGGGCCTAATCAATCACCTCTGCCTGATTTTCCAAGGAGACTGTTTAGGAAACACAACCGTTCTTTTTTCAGTTTTCCATTATAATACATTTCCTTGGGTTGAATATTCCTTTCAACAAGATGCTATATTTTGATTTTCTTGCCATCACTTCCACTCTGAAACAGGCTATCTGGACAATTTATTTATCCAAAAAAAAAGGTTGCGGGATTGGAAGAAAACTCTGAAAAATTGTCTAAATATGCCATTAACCAGGCTCATGTGAAATGTACGGAAAGTGGCAATGCTTCAAACATAGCAGAGAAACTGGATTAGTAGCAGTGAAGCTTTCGGCAAGTCATAAGGGGACTGCTGAGAGAAACTTGGATTACCTTACTAAAGTTTGTGATATTGTCAAATTACTTTAGAAACTTGGGGCTTGTCTTCACTACCGGGGTAAGTCAACCTAAGTTACACTACTCCAGCTACATGAATAACTTAGCTGGAGTCAATGTAGCTTAGGTCGACTTATCCCGTTGTCTTCATGGTGCCGGGAGACACTCTCTGGTCGATTTCCCTTACTCTTCTCGGAGAGCTGGAGTACCAGGGTTGATCAGAGAGCGCTCTGCCATTGATTTAGCGGGTCTTCACTAGATCAGTTAAAATCAATCCCTGCTGCAATCGATTGCATCAGCATTGATCTCCCCATAGAGGAGACCAGCCCTCGGTTTACCGTTACCACGTCACGATGAGGGAAAGGAATCTAAAGTGAAAGCGAATTTTCATGAATTTTGTGATTTCTTTTCAAAGTATGCTGAAACTTTAAAGAAAACACAGGCAAGTTATTTTAATTACACAAGCCTGAAACTCAAAACGAAGTGCTGCAGATTTGTGCAGAATTGGTTTGCAAAGAAATTGTAGAGGGAGTGAATAAGACGTGTGTGTGTGTGTGTGTGTGTGTGTGTGTGTGTGTGTGTGCGCGCGCGCGCTGTAATTGCAGATGAGGCCAGGCCATTTAAGACAGATCAGCTTTCCATTTGTATCAGATACACAGAAAGCCTAGAGATTAAAGAAGGGATCCTATGCTTCATCAATTGTTCATCTTCCCAAAATGCAAATGGAATTTATACTGCCATAAAGATAGCTTTAGAGACAAGTAGATTGCAGAATGGGCCGCTAGTTGCGTGATCTTATGACGGTGTGTGATGTTATCTAATTAGAGTATAATCATGCAAATCATTATCGCTACCACTGTTATATAATTTTAATGAATCTTATACAAAGTGTAATACATGGCCAGAAAGGATTAAGCATCCTGCATGCTAATTGACCCAGAGTCAACCTGTAGAGACTGTTAGAAATGGTAATTAGGGCCATTCCATGCTAAATAGGCTAGAACTTTGAAATGCAAACTTATATTGTTAGAAGTTATACTAATTGTATGTGTGTACTCATAAATGTTAGCCATGTAAACAGACAGTTCCTGTCTGTCACTATAGCTATTGATTCAGAGATCAAAAGGGAATATTAACATATAGATGAATCTTGGGTGCGATAATGTCATTGTCTATATGTCTTTTTAAAGTTTGTGATAAACTGCTTAATGGATACATTATCTTATGTTAATCCATGTAGATAATTATCGGTGAGGTTTAGGAAACAGGAGGTTACATCAAAAGCCCAGAACTGTGTGGTCAAGTGGCTGTTAGAAAACTGTATAAAACACCCTTGGGTCCCAATCCTTTTTATCTCAGATCTGCTTGATGCTTCAGACAGGGGAAGCTTAAGCCATAAGGACTGAGATCCCAGTCCTGACTGGACCACCCTGAATATAAACATTGGAGTATACCCTACTACCTATGGACTAATTCTGAAAGAACTCTTTGCAACTACAAAGCTCACCATCTCCGCTGTGAATCTGAACCTCAAGAACAGTATTCATGTCTGTATGTATACTGATCTTTTAACCAATACTATCTCTCTTCTTTTTAAATAAATTTTAGTTTAATTAATAAGAATTGTCTGTAAGCGTGTATTTGAGTAAAATCTGGAATATTCATTAACCTGGGAGGTAATGTGTCTGATCCTTTGGGATTGGTAGAACTTTTTTATATGATTAAGATTTTCAGTAATCCTCATCATATTTGACTTGGGTGTCTGGGTGGAGGCCTGAGGCTGGGTTACTTTAAGGGAACTGTATTGTTGGCTTCTGGGTAACCAGTGAGGTGTTATAGAAGCCATTTTGTGCTGGTTTGGTAAATTTAAGGATTGGAATATCCACCAGCTTTGGGGATTGTCTGCCCCATTCTTTGCAGTTCACCCTAATTGAGTGACCTCAGTTGGCTCCCCTGGGACTCTGGCCACATAGTGTTTCTGTGATGTCCAGACACGTAGCTGGGGTTCAGCAGAGAATGAAAGAAGACCATTGTTTGCAATGCATGCACATTGCATGGAACACAAACTCAACCTCATCCTTGTGGAGTGCTGTAAAGTAAGTCCTAGTGCTGCGGGCTTTCTAAATGTACTTGAGAAATTGTATTCAGTCTTTGTGGAGCCAACCAATCATCAGAGGTTTCTTGACCTGCAGACAGCTTTGGGTCTTAAGCATCAAGAGCTCGTGCAATCCAGTAACATGCATTGGGCATGTAAGTGGAGAAGTGTCAGTAGCGTAGCCGGGGGGGAGCAGGGGAAGCAGCCGCTCCCGCTGTGAGCAGAAGTGGCGCCTTAAAAAGGAAGCAGCGCTTTTTTTTTTTTTTAGCAGCGCTAAAAAAAGGCGCCGCTTCTTTTTAAGCGCGGCTTCTTGCACTCACCCGGCGGCGCTCTGGGTCTTCGGCGGCATTTTGGCGGCGGGTACCACCCAAGACCCGGAGTGAGTGAGGACCCGCCACCGAAGTGCCGCCGAAGACGCGGAGCGCCACTGGGTGAGTACAGGGGGAGGCGCCTTTTTATAGTGCCGCTCCCCCTGCACTCCGGACCTGGCTGCTCTACTGAGAAGTGTGCTTGTGGTAAAAACTCAACATATTGCCATCATGCGGTGTCTAAAAGATCTGAGTGAACAAAGCAAAAAGTGGTCTGTGGGAGCAAATGGTCTTTATCATCACATCACTGGAGTTTAATTCATTGCATGCTTGATTATCTTTCAACATACTATGAAAGTTGTTCATGTTGCTCACAAAGAACTTCAAGGCATCGATAGCATACTTGCAAAAACTTCCACTATCATAGAAAAAATGAAAGTGTACTCTGAGAAACTCAGAAGTGAAGAAGGCTGGAATGAAATGTTGAAAGAAATTACAGAATTTTCTCAAGACCAGAACATTGCAGTGCCAGATGAAGACACTCTTCACTCACCAAAAAGAAAAAGAGTAGTAAAAGCATCAGAAGCTCTTAGGGACTTCATTGTCCCCATAAGGTTGGGTCAAAGAGAGCATGTATATGGGGCAACAAATGCATGTGAAACACCCAAGTCTGTAACTGCACCTGAAAAAAACCAGGCGCCATCAGCAGTTGTACCTTCCTGTTTTGGATGCCATAATTGCAGAGTTAGAGAGACGATTCTCAAAAGAATCAATGGAAGTTGCTGCACGATGTGACTCAGTGTTAAGGGGTGACAAAAATGGCATTCATTGACTCTTGCAGAAATACGCAGACCCACTCAACAGAAATCCTCACCTTGCAGCTGGAGAAATGGATATTTTTACCAGAACGGACTCTCCTGCAATGAGGTGGATTATAAACTGGTTGCATTCAACCGATTTTCTTCACTGGCTCTTCTTCACGTAGAAGCCAATTTAACTGCAAAGCTGATTCCAGAGAACACTGTGAACATTTACGCTAACTGAAGGGAAAGACGATTGCATCTATATTAAGGTAAATATGGTATTTCTGTAGTAAGACAATGTTTATGTAGCTCTAAAACCAGGGAGACGTTATTCAGAGTTACATGAAAGTGCTTGGTTCTCTTTATTTAAGAATTTGATTTTATGCTAATGTTGATTTTTAAGTGGTAGCTGGTAAACATGTCAACTTAAGTTAAAACAAAAAATTGATGATTAAATAATGAACATAAACTGCATTTGGGATTTCACACACACTGTAATTTAAGTACCGCTAACAATCGGTAAATCCAGAAGTTACACCTATCCCTATTATTAATAGTATTAAGCCCCCCTGTCCCCTCCAAATATAGAAATCAAACCACACCTATGATTTGTGCAATTAAAAAAACCTGTATTTAACTGTTTTTTAAATGTCAGAGAGAAGCCCAGAGAAGGAGGTGGACATCAGTGGAGAATAAAAGCTCAGTATTTTAAACTCTTGCACCCCACTAAATAACGTATCTATAGCTGCCAGGCAACAAGAGTCTAGAAACACAGCAAGTCACTTTCACCTAACTCTGAACAAGGAACTCTATTAGATTAAGGGGTCACTATTATCCCTAAAATTACTCTCTCTCTCTCATTCTAATCAGAAGTTCTACAGTGAATCTTTCTCAGACTCCCTCCTGCCTGGCTTTCTGTGATAGGTTTAAAGAAACAGTACATATATCTTTGCAAGAGCCACCTCTGTATCTCGAAACAAAGGGGGAATTTTCCAGTGAATCACACAGGGGGATCTGTCTTATGGTACAACACATTTGTTAAACAGAGCTGCTGTGGTAATGTCTAATCCTACATGCACTGGGTGTAATTCTGGTCTCACATCATGCTTACTTGCCATTCCGCTGACTAATAGGAGTTAATTACCTCTGATTTACACTGGAGTTTCTCAGATCCAGGGTCTGTAAAATCCACTGTACCTCTCAGCATGTCTAAAGTCAGAACACTGGCCAATGGCTTCTCCTAAATGTTCTGCACTTCTGAAAGTATCACTACACCCTGAACAGGTAGCTGAGGAGGGATGCCGACAGCATGAGAGAGAAAACATCCTGT
This sequence comes from Macrochelys suwanniensis, assembly GCA_033296515.1. Lineage (NCBI taxonomy): Eukaryota > Metazoa > Chordata > Testudines > Chelydridae > Macrochelys > Macrochelys suwanniensis. The sequence continues at coordinate 186,160,323 of CM065777.1, read as the reverse complement.
GGCCTGGTCAGTTTTCTGGATCACAATGTGCCCGGTTTCTCTGCAGGAACACTAGTTAGCTGGATGCCTGGTTCTAGGCCAAAGAGAGAGAAAGGCAGCGCTTAATTTGTAATGGAAGAGGTGCCAGAGCTCAAGCAATTTTTTTACATTGATAACTGATGCAGCAAGCGGCAGAGATGCCAGGGCTATGAACTGCCAAGCCTTGAGGTGCCAGGGCTCAGCCCTGGCAAACCCTGGCACAAAATTAAGCACTGGAGAAAGGACTAAAGCCCAAAGGGGAGAAAAATCATGGTAAGGAGCTGTAGGGTGGCTGTGGGAGGGAAGAGAGGGAGGGGGGAATTACTGGAAGGAGCCCTCCAGAAACATGGGATTGTGAAGGAGACTTCTCTCTCAGAGGTGAAAGAAGAGCCGCTACCGTGTACTGGTAAGAAGTGGCTGCTGGTCCCGGCCCCTATACAGACGATGGAGTCAGCTGGAGTTGAGGTTGCTCAGCACCTTGCAGAATTGGGTCCAGGAAGACAAAATTGTCTGAGCCAGAAAGACTTTATCCTGCTTACTGTGACTGGGGAGAGACGTGATACGAAACTCAAGGGTGTGATCTTACTAGGACAAGAACAAAATGGAAGATGAAAGTTTTTGGGTACCGCACAGAGTGAAACCTTGGGGCCCAATCCTGCAACCAATTTGTGCAAAGCTCCCACAGACTTCAAGGGGGGCAGGAGGGAACAGCATTTCACCTCTCTAGTCTCTGCTCAGCATGGTGTGTGTTTTTCCTCTTATTGGATATTACAATGCACTCACATTCAGGGGAGCACACATGCAGCTTTCTCTGGAAGTACCCAGAGAGGTAGGTGGTGTTTTGAGTTAGGCTCAAAGGGCTGGATACTTCTCCCAATGACTCAGTCTGGCTTGAAGTGATTTATTATTCGGGGACGGTGGGGAGGAGCAGTAATAGTTGCGTAGCTGATTGGTTTAAACTGTTGCTAGCCTAGTAAAGGAATACTGAGCACTAGCACATGGGAAGCGGGTGGGAGGCTGTCAGGGTTGCTCACAGGAGGCAGATGTTGCCTTTGAGAGACAGTAAACTGAAGCTGCTGTAACTGTGAGCTCCCAACGAGTCTGGGCTGCACCGATTCTGTCTAAGGAAAAAAAATCTTCAAAGGGTGCCAGGAACTAGCTTGGTATTTGTTTCTCCCGCACGCTGTGTGGGGAACAACATTTTAGTGACAAGGATGTTCCGTTCCTCTGACAGGAAAGGAGGGAGTTACTGAAAGGGCAGCTTGTTGTAGATCTAAGGAGAACAAGAAAGGAGAAAATAGTCGTGGAAAGATGGCCATGTCTCAGTGGTCAGCTCCTGACAGCCAGCATTCATTCACCTGGTCCCAAAATGCAGAGGAGCCACCACCAGGCCTATGCTACATTTAGATCCCACTTCAAAACCTTGGGGCCCAATCCTGCAATCAATTTGTGCAGGCAGATTCCAGCACTTTTGTAGGGCCCCCACTGACTTCACTGGGGCTCTCTGCCAGAGCAGGGGTCTGCCTATGCATCTCCAATTGCACAGGCTTTGTGCTGGCTCGGTGCCAGTGGTGCATAGTGAGCGAGTGTAGTGCAATGTCCTCAGTGCACTACGTCACACGTACTTCTCACCACTGTGGTTGGTAGTTTCCTTTTCTAACAAAAGATGTTTATTGCACCACTCCAATATTGAGGGGTTGATGCTGTGGTGGCTATCGTTATGGCAGGCAACAACAGGTGGCGCTGTTACCCATAGTCTTCCAAGTTATTTTTCTTGGCATAGGAGCAATTTTGACTCTTAGGAAGAAGGGCTGTGGCGTGGTTGTGTTTGCTGAGTTGTGCAAAGTTTTGCGAAGAGGCAGCTTTGGGAGAGAGGGAGCCATGTGAGCAGCAGGAGAGTCTGCTGTCCGCCTTGGGCTCTGATTAGAGTCAATTGGCAAAGTTGAACTGAACCTGGTGCTGGACAAAAATTCCTAAAGAAGGGACTGCCCTGCGTGCTGTTTATCAATCTCATTTCAAGACTGGTGTATATCTGTAAATAAGACAGACTCTACCCAGACTCTGTCACTGGTTTCTTCTCCAGTGGGAAGATGCTCTGCAAAGCCCTGGTCATCTCTGTCCACACATCTATTCAAGTGACACCATCATGTGCCAGCAATGCCCCTCTGCCATGTACATTGACCAAACCGGACAGTCTCTATGCAAAGGAATAAATGGACACAAATCTGACATCAGGAATCATAACATTCAAAAACCAGTAGAACACTTCAATATCTCTGGTCACTTAGTAACAGACCTAAAAGTGGCAATTCTTCAACAAAAAAACTCTGAAAACAGACTACAACGAGAAACTGCTGGACTGGAATTAATTTGCAAACTGGAAACCATTAAATTAGGCTTGAATAAAGACTGGGAGTGGATGGGTCACTACACAAATTGGTATCTACTTCCCCATGCTAAGTTTCCCCCTGCTGTTGCTCACACCTTCTTGTCAGCTGTTTGCAATGGGCCATCCTGATTATCACTACAAAAGTTTTTTTCCTTCTGCTGATAATAGCTGACCTTAATTGATCAGTCTCTTAGAGTTGGTAGGGCAACCCCCATCTTTTCATCTTCTCTGTATATATAAATATATATCTTCCTACTGTATGTTCCACTCTATGCATCAGATGAGGTGGGTTCTAGCCCACCAAAGCTTATGCCCAAATAAATGTGTTAGTCTTTAAGGTGCCACAAGGACTCCTCGTTGCTTTTGCTGATACAGACTAACACGGCTGCCACTTTGAAACCTGAGTTTTATTGGTTTTAAACCTGCTGCCTATTAAAAAAGGTTAATTGTGTGAAGACCAGTCTAACAGGTCAACACAATACAAACAGATGGCACTGGATATTGCAATGCAGCCACTTCTCTACTGCACCCTCCTAACAAGAATTTGCCCAGACTCTGTACACTTTGGTCCCGTGCCACCTAGTGGCCTACCAAAGAATTACAATTTATCCTTATGCCTGTTGGACATTATTCCTTCCTTTTTGCTTGTCAAGCATTTCCCTACTTCTGTCTTGGATAGATAGTACTGTACTTAGCCACAAACACAGGGAGGGAGCACTTCAATAATTTACCATCCTCTTGCTTATGTTGCTTAGGCATTGGGCAAGGGAAGGGAGACCGTATGCATATATGGAACAACCTCACCTACCTGGTCTCTCTTTTATTCTGTTGGTGAAAGGGACAAGCTCTTGAGCTTCACAAAGTTCTTCCTTACAAGCTTTTCCCTTCCACCAAATGAAGGTGGTCCAATAAAAGATATGACCTCGCCCACCTTGTCTCTCTGATATCCTGGGAGCAACATGGCTGCAAGAGCACTGTATTCATATATGGCAGTTTTACAACTCAAGCCAACACAATTCTAATGACTGAGCCCGTGCTGTCTCCTGAATACAGGGGAGGTCCCTCTCCCATCAGTTCACAACAAAGGGATGGAATTCAGCACAAAATATTCTTCTGAGTCTCAAATGCTATTTTATTATAAAGCAAAGAGCAAGCGGCTCGAAGCGGCTGTATCAATGATTTCTGACTGGCTGTATCAGTTACTTCTGGTGAATGATTAAGCAGTTAGAGAGGGGCACAGACTAGCGGTCTGAAAGCATGGGACCGGCCACCAGAAATGTCAGCGATCTAATCCTGGTTCTGATACTGGGTCAGATTCGCTGGCCTGTTAAACCTGCTCTGTGCCGCTCTGGCCACGCAAAGCAGACTCAAAACTGGCTTAACTGGCTACGTGGGGATTCTCCAAGGTAGGGAGATTCCCTATGTTGCATAGAGTTCCCCAGCTGGCACCTACATAGGGGGGTGTGATTGTGGAAAGGGGGGCGTGATTGTGGAAAGGGGGGCGTGGCTGGGAAGCCACCATGTCTGTGTGATACCTGGGTGTAGGGTGACCAGCAAGTGTGAAAAATCAGGATTTGGGGCGGGGGGGGGGGAAATGTAATAGTTGCCTATATTAGACAAAGCCCATAATATTGTGACAGTCCTGATAATATCAGGATCTCTGGTCACCCTGGCTGGGTGCCATGAGCCTACTCTGCCTTGCACCAGGAAGCAGGGTCAGCACCTACTGCCCCCAAGGTGGCAAAGCTATCAGAGTGGCTTAATGCCATCCTCCAGACTTCCACTGAGCATAGTTCAGCTAGTCCGGTGACTGTGGGCCATTAACTCTCTTCGGCCTGGGGCATGTGCCAAACCCTCCCTGCTTCAGGTTCTCCTATGTACAATGGAGATAGACAGGTAAGGAAGTAGCACTACCTTCCTCATAGAAGGAAATGGGAAGATTAGCTAGCTGGAGAAGAGCTTTGAAAGCACAGGCGCTATGTATAATTACTATTCAGGGCATAATTTTGCCATAGATCTTGCAAGAGAGAGAATTTTAATGTTCGCAAAAGATCCAGTTTTATCTGGCTATTAGATAAGAACCATTAATACTTGGACAGATGATAATGCAGAGCTGAACAAGAACTCAAAACATGTTTTGATGAGAGATTTGTGCTATCAACCAAATGTGCAGCTGGTCTATTGCCAGCAAAGACAGCGCTGGCAAGAACAGAGTCTCCAAGTCCAACTGTTCCTATCTCTTTGCTCTCATTGGTCAAGGGCTTTCTGGTCTTGGTTTAACGTGCTTTCCTTCCCCCAGTAAGCCTGCTCATGGGTGGCAGCTTTGGTTGTTTCCTCAGAGAAACGCAGTCTTGGACCCCTCTGTGGCCTCCTCCTCCTTTCATTCTTTCCTACCACAGAACTTCCTAGGCTGGCTGAAGAGGAACTCACAGGCTACACTCCCCTCAGCATTATTTCCCTAAGCTACCGTGATAATGTCTTAGTACAGGACCAGCGTCTTACTGGTAACTTGGCAGAACATCTCAGGCCAGACAGAAAAGGCTGAACAGAGCTATGACAGTTCCTCTTCACACTCTCTTAAATACGTTGACTTAGACTTTGCACAGGCACGAGAACTGCTAGATATCCAACGTGCACAACGGGAAACCCATGCACATTAGAAGGGAATGCCCTTGTAAAATCCCGCTAGGAGACTTACTTAGAAAGAAGAGGGAGGGTGTAACAACAATGAGCCGGAGAGGTGAGTTGATGGAGTGTCCCCAAGCCCCAGACTGGACTTCAGTTATGGATAGGGCCCTACCAAATTCACGGGCCGTTCTGGTCAATTTCAAGGTCATAACATTTAAAAATCGTAAATTTCATGGTTTCAGCTATTTCAGTCTGAAAGTTCCCGGTGTTGTAATTGTAGGGGCCCTGACCCAAAAAGGAGTGATGGGGCAGGGGGTCACAAGGTTATTTTAGGAGGGGTTGCAGCACTGCTGCCCTTCTGTGCTGCTGCCGGCGGCGCGGCTGCCTTCCGAGCTGGGCAGCTGGAGAGCGGCGGCTGCTGGCCGGGAGTCCAGCTTTGAAGGCAGAGCTTTCAAAGGATGGCATGGTATGGTATTGCCACCTGGTATGGTATTGTCACCCTCACTTCTGCACTGCTGCCTGCAGAGCTGGGCCCTCAGTCAGCAGCCGCCACTCTCCAGCCGCCCAGCTCTGAAGGCAGCACAGAAGTAAGGGTGGCAATACTGCGACCCCCCTAAAATAAATTTGTGACCCCCCCAGAACTCCCTTTTGAGTCAGGACCCCCAATTTGAGAAACTGGTCTCCCCCGTGAAATCTGTGTAGTATAGGGTAAGTGTGTGAGTATAGCGCACAGCAGACCAGATTTCAGGGTCCATGACGTGTTTTTCAGGGCTGTGAATTTGGTAGGGCCCTAGTTATGGACATGTAGTGCATGGATGCAAGGTGCTGCAGAGGCAGTGCAAGCTCATGACATCCCACCTAACAGCTAGTCTCGGTGTCCTTTCACCAACAGGACGCTGCCTAGGGGAGTTTGGTGCTATGGGGAAGTGCTGACTGAGGACTAGATCGAATGTGTCAAAGCCTGTTCTCTTGTGAACTAAAACAGATTGTTCTCTGGGCCTGCAGAAACAAGACTCATTAGCCCACAGCATCACCTAGAGTAGCTAACAAGTATTATTCGTGGAGTTCTGTTCAGGATTTCTGCTGTCTGAAGACTCAGCCAGGAAGGTAGCGGGAGATGAACCCACAAAGTGATAATTTCTGGGGGCCGGTGGTGCTGCTGAAGGGAAAACAAATCAGGTCTAGTCACTGCTCAGAGTACAACAGAAGCGCAATTAGTGAAGCGCAGATTCTCAAAGGTATTTCAGTGTCTAACTCTCCCAGGATTTCTCTCCACTAAATGGTGAAGACGACTGAGGACTTAGACTGTATAAAGCAGCCCCAGAAGGAAGATGCACACAGAACCCTCTGTCTATATGGAACAAGGAGCACCACAGAACAACAGAGGAAATACCGTTTTGCATTATATTTGTGCCTCTTCTCCCCGCACAGCGGCATCTAAACCCCTCTCCAGGCTGACCAAGCATAAGAGTGATGCTTCACCATCCATTTTTTCCCCGTCCAAAGGGATCAGAAAATGTGCCCATGTTTAGTAAATGCAATTTAGCTATAATGGGATGGAGTTGCTGCCTGAAGTGATAAAACATAATGGATCACAATTTATCATGGGTGGAACAAACTTCCATTTAAAAATATTAAGAAGTCAGCAGGGCTACTAGTGCAGACGGGTGAGCAGGGAGAGCACAGATGGGCTGAGCAGGTTATGTACACACACCTCTCTCTCATCTACATGTCATGACTGGTGGAGGTGCCTGGAAAACTCAGCTACTCCTCGTTCTTGGGAACTCCCGCCGTGAAGGTGGGACATCCCTGTCTCCACAGTGGCTCTGAAGCAGACGTACAGAACCGGCACTACTTCCCCTGCCTGCCCTCTGTCTCCGCTCATATCCTCAGCTGCCAGAACACAGTAACAAGATGTCCAGGCCGGGGGGCAAAGATTCATGTGCCAGCACAGGGGCAGAGTGGGCAGGGGGCAGCTTGCCACCTAGTGAGGCGGTGCAGGAGCCAGTGCAGCCCCAGACAAGGGCAGCCCTCAGGACAGCTGTAAATTGTGCCCCTGCTTCCATGTATAGGCGCCGACTCCGTGGGTGCTCCGGGGCTGGAGCACCCACGGGGAAAAATTGGTGGGTGCAGAGCACCCACCGGCAGCTCCCCGCCCCGCCCCTGGCCCCAGCTCACCTCTGCCTCCCGAGGCGCTGCCGCCACTCCGCTTTTCCTCCCTCCCAGGCTTGCCGTGTGCCAGCTGTTTGGCGCGCGGCAAGCCTGGGAGGGAGTGGGGGAAAGCGGAGCGGTGGTGCCTTGGGGGAGGGGGAGGAGGCGGAGGTGAGCTGGGGCTGGGGGTGGGGCGGGTTGCTGCTGGTGGGTGCTCTGCTGCTTCTCCCCTCTCCCTCCCAGGCTTGCAAGCCTGGGGTTGGGGGTGGAGGGGAAATGCAGCGCGCCCGGGGGAGGAGGCGGGGGCGGGGATTTGGGGAAGGGGTGGAGTTGAGGCAAGGCCGGGAGCGCGAGCCCCCACCGGCGCCGACTGAAGTCGGCGCCTATGCTTCCATGGTTCCTATGGGGCTTTGCAGAGGGACAGAACTGTCCCCATTATGCTTCCTACTGCCCCTGACATCCTTCCGCCCTCCTCTGGTCTGTCCCAAGTGCCCAGGGCTGCTAGGGAGAGGGTGGCAGGAGGGGGCAGGGAAGACGTATGCCTTCCCTTCAGCTGCCTTTGCCAGCCTAGCTGGCACAGAGGGGCCACGGGGCAACCCCAACTCAGGCTTGCCGTGTTAACTCTAAGGGCTGACTGTGTACGTTGCTATAGCCGGTAGGAGAGGGTAGTGCAGAGCCACACAAGGTGCTAGAGGGGGCACTGGGAGAAGCAGCACCGCTCTTCCTGCATGGCTGGCGTGTAGAGTCGCTCAGTCATCCCCCACCCCCAGGTGAGCGTGGCTGGAGCAAGGACTCAGTTCTGCCAAACTCTTAGGTAGGCTGCACGAGAGGGTGCAGGGAGCCTTACCTGCCTGCCCCCGCCCCACGTAAAGCCAGCCCCAGTCCAGCCTTTCATGACTGACCCACTTAGGAGCAGGTTGGGTTGAATATGGACAGGTTTGTGGATTGTAATTTGGGGCGAACTAGATTTTAATTCTACACGGGGCATTCAGGTGTCTGATTTCAGATGCCCCGGAAAGGAAGTACCCTGCCCATGCGCGCGAAAGCAAGAAGCTAAGACCCCTATTGTCATACTCAGGGGCCTAATCCTAGGCATCAAAACCCACCCGGGCCCCTGAGATGTGGCTTAGTATTGGTGCATTATAAGCTCCAATTAATGGGAGTCCCCATCAGCTGACTTTCAGAGGGGTGAGCCCAGGCAAGCCCACATGGACACAAATGGGAATTGTGGCTGGTAGCAGCACCTCTGAAAAATCAGGCCACTTATTTAAGGGAGTTTAGGCCCTACATTCAACTCTCTTGGCT